>JAILYB010000146.1:620326-1240652 GCA_021437785.1 Rhodomyrtus psidioides | reverse complement strand
GTGAAAGCCCCCATTAAATGATGGAAGTGGAAGCCACACATTCTGGTTCATCAATAGAACGTTTCTGGTGGCAACGGAATAAGCACACATCATATGCAAACATAACGAACAGAAAAAAAAAATGGAACATGAGAAATTCGACAAGACCGGCTGAATGGGAGTTCAATCTGAGATAAGACTCACATGGAACAGTTCAAAAAGCTACAGTCAGATAGACCTCGAAGGCGCAAAACACCAGGCACAGGCTTGGAGATAGTTGCCATCCCGTTGTTGAAGCCGCTCGATTTTCCGCCGAGGCTCCCGTGGGACGAGTCTTCGCTTCGCTCGAACTCGTAATTGACGAAAAGGAGAGCTACAACTCTCGAAGGGCGTCGAGCTGCAACCCCGTGAACTCCGAATTGTGAAGGGTGTCGAACTCCAACTCGCAAGGGGATTCGATTACAATCTGCAACGGCTTGAGTTGGGGCTATTTGCCACGTAAGAGACATAGATTACTAAAACAAGCCACGTTAGTATTTTCCGTTAATCAAATTGGATGAAACTAATGGAGTGATTTGATTAAAATAACTTGTTAAGTTTTAGGACTCGATTCTAATTTTTGTAAGTTTTAGGAGCCAACTGCACTTTCTTAACAAGTTTTAAAACTTACTTATTGCGAATTCAGGACAATTCCATTCTTCAAAAAAGGATCCAAACAATTCATTCAAGCTAGAAATAAGTACTTCTCAGATCAAAAAGCACTTTCATAGGCTAAAGAACATACATTCGGGGGATACGTGGTATAACTTTCGGATGACATTCACTTGAGAGTCATAACTTTTTTTTTTCGATCACTTGAATGCAATAACTTATGTATGTCATTCATGAGAGTGGCATAACTTTTTTTTTCCGATCACTCGAGTGCCATTTAACTTTTCGATCGATTACTTAAGTGTCACAACTTTTTAAAATTGTTCACCAAAAGTGCTATGTCATGTCATATTTCTGGCACTTGGGTGAACAATTTTAAAATTTTATGCACTTAAAGTAATTGATTGAAATTTATGACACTTAAATGAATATTTTTTAGCAGTTATGGCACTAAGTGATAGAAAGAAAAGTTATGGTACCCAAGTGAGCGATGTACTAAAAGTTATGACACTTATGTTGTTCTTATCCCTATATTTTGGTTTCGTTTATTTCACAAAAAAAATGACATTCAGGAAAAAACTTTTCGGATTTTTCGGCGCTTAGTTCACAAAAAATAAACTAGCCATGGAGGACATTTTCCGCAAATAAAAAGAATACCATCAAAAGTGGGAAAATTAATTTTCTCTATTCGAAAAGATGAAATTATTTTTCCTCCTCCTTCCTCCGTGCACTCATTCACTTTCCTTTTATTTTTAGATATTTTATTGTTATTTTCTGTTTTACTTATATTCTTTGGTAATTTTTAAACTTTGTAAAAAAATTTAAGTTTTAATAGTTTTTTTATTTTTGAATTCTTTTCTTTCTTCTTCTGTTGGTCGCTGCTGGCCACGACGTTGGCTGGTGATCGGGCACAGGAAACGGATGAGCTTGCCCAAGGCCAACTACCAACAGAGGAAGAAAAAATAGAAAAAAAAACTAAACTAAACATTCAAATTTTTGGATAATTTTCCCCTTTCTCTTCTTTCCTTGAAATTACTTTGCTCCTCCAACGTAGCCTACAATGGGGGGAGAATAACCTAAAAGTAATAAAGTTATTGCAATTGTGTCAATTTAATCATAATTTTTTACTCTAATTGAGTCCTAAACATTTCGCATTTTTGTGCCAATTCGGTTGATCCGGCCAATTTTGGCCGAAAATTGTTAACATGGACACAGACCGTCCTATGTAGTGCAATCGGAGTTGTCTAGGATAATTTTTACTAACATCTTAATATTTCTCGAATTCTTTAATTAATATTATTTATCTTTTTTTCCATCCCTTCCTTCTTCCTTTAGCTCGTCGCTGGACCTTGGCGAGCTACAAGTATGGGAGGACAATTGGAAACATTGTGGGTAGTAGGGGTGTCAACGGGTCGGGTCGGGTTGGGCCTTTCTGATACCCGAACCGACCCGAAACACATTACGTCTAGATTGACCCGACCCGAAACAAGATGAAATAGAACATGACCCAACTAATTGGGTCGGGTTCGGGTTCGGGTTTCTCGGGTCGGGTTCGGGTTTCCTCTAAAAAAAAAAACCTCGGCCCCATGGCGATAACAACTAATTTTTCTTAGTGTAAAAAGAAACTTGAATGGAGTTAATGTCAATGAGACTACACAGTAAAAGACATTTCATGCGCTAAAGACCCAGGTGCTGTATATAGTCTGCAAAGATTTGCACAGAGATTCGACAATTTTTAAATGGCATCCTGCTCTTGGCCACTATAGGTGCTCATTGGCTTAGGACTAGGAGCACTCAGAATATCGAGCAATGAGTTCTGCGGTGGCAGCTGCTCATGCCACAATGGAAGGGCGTCACCAGGATATAGTTTCTTGTCACTCCCTCAGAATTTATCTGAAAGTGGACCAATGAAACAAAAGATTCTTTAGCGAACGGCCCTACATGCATTGCAAGAGTTATGTTTGGTTGGAATGGCTGAAAGTAAAAAGAAGAAACCTTACAATAACAGTGCAAACAACACCGCCACTAGCACGATCTCGTGCAATTGCCAGGGAAACAGCCTTGACCACCAATTGCTGCAAAATAGCGCAAGGAACTGAGTGAGGATTAAGGCAGAAAATGAGGACAAATCAAAACAGCCGCTTTTATCTTTTGCTGACTCTTGATTATCAACAGGCGCTATTCACAACCAAAAGAACAGCTCTAAATAGCAATCTTAGAATTCATTTGCATAAAACAGCAGAAAGTAGCCTTATGAGAATGTCAGTGACAATACTCTGTCAACATGCAATTCTACATATGACAAGTAACCAAACTTCAGGCCTTAGCTATGAAATTAGGTCCATGAACACGCATTTTCATTAGACTAGAACAGTATATGAATCGACAAAGGACAATTTAAAAGCAAAACCAACAACTTTTTTGTCCTTGAAATGAAAAATGGAATTTTTCCTACAATACAGTAAGAGGGCTAAAATAATTAGCAAAATTCTGAGTTACAACCCATCAATTACCAATACTACTGCTTCCGCACATATATGCACACTGTACATTAACTTGATGATTAACTCCATGCAAATTGCTTGGCTGCTGATGACTTTGTTGTTTGTGGGTTATGATGACTGAAGACGGCTAAATTGGCCTGCATCACAAACCATAAACAGAAAATTTAGAAATGACAAGCGTGTTAATGTTTTTTTTTTTCCAAAAACAATCCTTCACTTCAAGTGCTCCCAGCGTAGAAGAAAAAGTAGTGTACATTGTCTCTAAGGACATCACTAGATCCTCCAACTAGAAAAAGTGGAACTTCTCAGGCAATTCAATTGGGTCTAGGGTACTTAGAGCAGAAATTGGTCAAATCGGCACAAATTCAATGCACATTTAACCCTACAGAGATTTCTGCAAAGACATAATCAAGCAAATGGCAGTTCACATCTGGAGCTAAGAAACGGTGAAACCCACATAACAATTAACAAAACAAGGAATAATTGCAGCAGGCCCGGAAAAATCAGGCAAGAGTTCCCTATGGCACTCCCCATTCCCCAATATCGTAATCGATCTCCAATTGCTGATAAACTGAATCCCCAAAGCAATTAAATGAACAAGACATAGATCGCTTAAACCCACAAAAACCCCCGAGCCAAAACGACACGACCAAATCCAAAAGCCTAGCACAAAGACGCTCAGCGATGTTCTTCGACTGCGAGACATAGGCATAGGAGAGGGGCGGGCACGCCCACTTGGCGAAGCGCAAGGTGAGGCCCTGGCGCTTCTCGATGTCGCGGAGGATGAGGGATTCCTCGTCGTCATAGGGAATTACGGTTTCGTCGAGATAAACGTCCTCGTCGAAGAATTCTTCTTTGAGGGGCAGCTTCGGGTCTGCTGCGGCGACGGCGACGCGGTGGTTTGTGGCTTCGACGGGTACGCCGCCGCGGAAGATTGCTGGCTGGTGGGAGGTCGCTTCTAGGTAGAAGTGCTCATGGCTACGAGTCGGAAAAGAACAAAGGGCTTGCCCGAACACCGTGTTTGTAAAGGCTATAAAGCAACGTGTTTGTGTTCGGGTATTCCAATAATTACCCGAACACAAACAAGAAGACGATCAGAAACACGTTGTTCCCATTGTATACCCGAACAAGGTGTGACCCGAACAAGAAATACAGATAAATTCGGGTCGGGTCGGGTCGGGTCTTGTTTTGGGTCGGGTATCTTGTTCGGTATTGACACCCCTAGTGGGTAGGTGTTGTTGATAAGTTGCTATGCCCATCGAAGGCCGAAGAGTACATAAAGAGGAAATCCATCTTCTCCATCCCAATCGGGAGAAAATTATTTCCTCAAAATTTACATGCTTCCCTTTTTGTCCATCGGCGCCCCGGATCTCCTAGATCCTTGACGCCTTCATAGACGACATGATCAACCATTTGCCAAACCAAGTAATGGTGCGTAGATTTCTTCACATAGTGGACCTCGAGAAATGGCCTCAATGGTACATTTGACAACATCTAATTGACCATGTCAATTACAGAGGGTTTATAAGCTGTATGTGCGGAAGTTTGTGTCCGGGAATGTCGGCTTGATCGGTTCCATATCTTATCAGAAGACGATAAATCAGGTGAACCCGGATGAATGTTGAAGGATTTGCTAGCTGAGCTCACCGACAACCTTCCAGGAGCCACTTTTGTCCACGCCAACGTCCATGATATGGTCATGGAAGTCATGACCAACTATGACAAACATGGCACTGTCCCGATACAACTAGAGAAAATTTACACTTTTATTAGATAATACTTTGCATATGTCATGTTTTTGCAACCAACATAGGTTCATTCAGAGACCTAAGTTTAGCCTTTTAGATATCTTTAGAGAACGTAAACTTGGGTTTCAATGGCATAATTTACGATAGGGAATCATGCATACTGTGGAAATGTAGGCCGATTTGTAGGTATAATACCTTGTGCACTGACCATTAACATGTGGGAAGAGCAGTTGAAGCGCGTATTTGGGACAAATAATACCCGAGCGAGGCCGCGAATATCATAATCAATGAGCAGTTTATTGATAGCCAGAGCCGTTACACCAATCATGTGGATGTCAGAAGCTCAACGATTTGTTATCCTACTTATTGGCGAGCCGATTGGGGGCGCCTTGGCAATTGTTCCTCGTGCATTTACATGTACTAGTTGCTTCTTGGTGGCCTTGTTTTAAATTTTTAATATACTTAAACAAAATGTAGTTTTCTTTCTACTAGTGTATTTAGGGTTCAATGTTCATGTTGTTAATTTTCTTGGTTCACAACACTAGTATTTCTGTCTAAAGATTGGGATAGCACAGAGACCTTGAGAAACTTTAATGAATTTTTATTGGCCCTTCCACTTAGCTTCGTAGTAGGCATTTTGCCTCATGGGAATTTCGAGTTAGACGAAATATTTTTATTAAACCTCAAGCATAAATGACCGTCTAATGATAAATCATACGTATTCGTGGTAATAATTTAAGTACAATTAAAACGACTGTCTAGGTACAACTTAATTTCTAAATTACCATAAATAGAGTTGTGGATTGTGGATCTAGCTATATGTTATGCAGCTTTGGAATTTTTAAGGCTTGCCCAAAGCTGTTTTATTGTTGGTGTGCTACTACAGTTTGTAGTCTTACCAAATATTTAAAAACTTAGAGAACAATGGGAGGTCCAAGAATTGACCTCTTTCCCATTGATAACATTCATTTTTCCCAACAATTCCATATAGTAGGAGAAGACTTTACGACTTAGAGTCCTAGGTGGACATTCGTTAATTATTCTGAATGCTCATCTGCGTTTCCTTTATTGATGATGGACCATTCTCTCATGTCATGTGAATTGATGATATCTTTTGAACATAGAATGACCATATTCAGCATCTAACTTATACTTGGTGGCAGACAAGCTTTCGGACTGCGGACTGCGTAACAAATGAGTCAAAACATTGAATAATGGCGTTACAAACTTCCGAACCCGTCATTAATTTCCCGGGACTGCAGCTTTTGTCGCCCTTAGGATGCGATTGGAAAGGCTTTTAAGAAAAGCCTTTCGAAAATAAAAATGCCTTTAGTAAAAAAGAATTTAATGAAATGTAAAAATTATTTGGTAAACTGTAATTAAAAAGTGTCTTGAAAAGGAATTTTGGGAAATTGTTATTTGATAAACATAAATTTGAAAAGTCATTTAATTTGACCTATTTAGATTTTTTTAACTTGTTTAAAATTGAAAAAAAAAATGACTGCCATGTTTATATGTTTGCATTGAGAATAATGTAAAAGAGACGTGCCAACAAATTTATAAATAAAACAATCATGTCAAAGTATACTTCTTTCGCAATTAAAAAGAGAACACTTTCACTATAATAAATATTAGTCACATATGCACCGATACAAGATTTACGTCATCATTGAAAATTACAAGCATCATCCTCATTCACATCATTAAAGTTAACTAAATATCCATAATCAATATCCATAACTCACATCATTAAGGTTAACTAAATATCCATAATCAATATCCATAACTTGAGCTCAGCTCCCATGCAAGGTGAAGGTTCTTGTGTTCCTTTGTTATGATGACAGACGCCTTGGCAAGTGTCATTTGCTCTGCCAACTGCCGAGAAAGTGATGTTATGCTCACTAATCCTTCAGTAAAATTTAAAACCCGATGACCTTCCCGTTGAGGACTTTAGAAGTTTCTCTTCTTTCCTGAGATCCATTGTCGAAATTTTTACCGATGCAAACAGTCCATAAAAAGGAAAGCAATGGGAAACATTCAATTCAGTTTTGACAGGGCATACACAGAGAGGAGAAGAAGTGACGAATTAGATCCTAAGTACATCAAAATGATTAGCACCTATACTACAAATGCCAATCTACACATTTTGGCATTGAAAGCTACGCAAAACTTAGCAGAAGAGACTAACATATCTAACTCTGCCAAAGTCGACGAACCATCTCAGCAAAACCATGACAAGCATACATCTCTTACACTCGCTCATAATTCTCTACCTCTAAGTGCAACAATGTCAAGAGCATGATCTAGCTAGTTTCTCAGCCACATGCCGAACAGATTACTTCCTCAAGAAACAATATGTGCATAGGTAATGTTTCAATTACACATGTTGACGGAATCAATATAGTGAATCTAATGAAAGCATAATAAGGGCATACTCACATCCCAAGACTGTCAATTTGTCTTCAAGTGACGTTGCTTTTAGCCTCTGCAAAGGAAAACACACGAAGCACCTTAGAACAGATACCGAGAAGACAAATCTCAACATCTAATCGCAGCTTGATACGCAAGACAACAATACAAGTACTTTAGCGAATTAATTTTTTGTTGTGTCTTGCATGTGAAGGGCGTGAACATTGAAAGAGGAGACAAAAATATAGTAAAATTTCAAGTAAAGAGGCAAGATTCAGAATCGAGGAGTAAAGAGAAGCATTAGAAATACCCCGTCCAAGTTCTTATTGAGAAGATTAGTCAGCAATGTCCTGTTCTCAGCATCTTGCCACAACCTAAGCATTCAAATAGAAAATTAACCTTCATGAACATGATTCACGGCCATATGTTTGTATTCATCAAATAAAACCTTGATTTCACATTTCCATCCACAGCTATCTAACCTACATCTTTGAGAACATTATGAAATATATGGAAATAATATTCATCAAAGTACCATCTTGACCGGTTTCTCTATGTCCTCCTTTTTCCTAATCCCACATAGATGAAAGTGAACAAAAAAGTCAGATTTGCTTCAACGAATAGTGTACACATACCCATCTCTCCATACCTCTTCACTCTGGTTATGGAGATCTTATCGGGCATACTAAACACTAAGGCATGTGAACCGGGGTTCAAGTTCTTCTGGCGGTGTAAGGAAACACGACTATCTCACCTGTTTTTTGCGGATGATGTACTCCTATTTGCTGAAGGCAACATGCTTAATGCACGGTCGCTCAAGGAAGGGCTTGATCTTTTCTCCAGTTGGTCAGGGTTAAAGCCAAACCACTCCAAGAGTGAGGTCTTCATGTCAGGAGGCTCGGCCACTTTGAGAAGAGATATTCGACAGCTCCTTGGCTTTCAAGAGGGTACTATCCCCTTCCGCTACTTAGGGGTGCCTGTTATTGCATCGCGTTTGGGGAAGTCTGACTGTGATGCACTAGTTAGTGCCATTACTTCCAGGGCACGGTCTTGGTCCCAGAGATTCTTATCCTATACTGGTCGGCTACAACTAGTGAAATCTGTACTGCATTCCATACAGGTTTATTGGGCTACGGTGTTCACACTTCCAAAATCTGTATTAAACCGCATTGAGCAAGTGCTCAGGCAATTCCTTTGGAAAGGCCCGGGTTTGGGTGTTGGGGGTGCAAAAGTTTCTTGGATCGATATTTGTCTCCCTAGGTTTGAGGGAGGTTTGGGGATTCGCCGCCTTGAGGACTCTAATAAAGCAATGACACTAAAGCACATTTGGTTACTCTTCACTGACAGAGAATCCTTATGGTGCAAATGGATCCATGCCATTTTCTTGAAGAACATCAACTTTTGGGTTGCCAAACGTCCCAGTGTATGCTCCTGGACTTGGAAGAAAATACTTGATTGTAGACAAGAGTATGGGATGAAGTTCAAGTGGGAGATCCGGAATGGTTGTTCCACCTCTTTCTGGTTCGACCATTGGCATGATAGGGGGCCTCTTCACCTACGGTTTGAGGCGGGAGATATTTACCGTTCTAGAATCCCGCGTCACATCTCGGTATGCGACTTCTTCCATTCCTCTTGGGACCCTTCGCCTACCTTGGACACTCTATTTGCTTTCATTGGCCCGGAACCTCCCCTCTTGGATACTAGGGAAGACAAATGCTTATGGAGTGGTCACATTTCTGGGGAGTTCTCTGTCTCCTCAGCTTGGGAACTCATAAGACGTAAAGGCCAACGGGTTCATTGGCACTCCTTCATTTGGGACAACACCATCGCTCCCCGATACTCTTTCATTATGTGGTTGGCTACACTTAACCGTCTACCCACCCAGGATAGGCTACAACAACACCAAAGACTTGATGATGCAACTTGCGCCTTTTGTCATAACATTCCAGACTCAGTTAATCATCTTTTCTTCGGTTGCTCTATTACCGGTACCCTTGCTGCATTATGGGCTGCTAAGTGCAACTTGGGTTGGCGGAACCGGTTGTGGCCTGATATTATCAAATGGGCGAAGCAGAATATTAGTGGCCGGTCCTTTTGCCATCGCATTGCTAGATTCTCTCTAGGTGCGCTTTGCCATATTATATGGACAGAGAGGAATGACATTCTATTCCGTGGCAAGAAGTTAGTTACCCCGGCTGTTGTATGGCACCTTACCAAGTTGGTTAAGGATAAAGCTATTGCGATTGGCGGTGTTCGTGATCATCCCCGCAATAGGAGAATTCAGAGGAATTGGGGGCTCTCTCCTAGCATATTCGAAGTGGCTTCGCAATGAGTTTTTTAGCCCTTATGCTTGCTTTCACGGATAGGAAGTTTTATGAGTACAGAGGTGATCTGTTGGCATTGGTGGAGCTAACTAGAGGGTTGTTTCCTGCTGAATGGAGGTCGTTTGGTGGTATTGCTGGCTCCTCTGGGTGTTGTTATTGCTCTGGTGGAGTGTCCTATACTGACTGCTGGAACTCCTTTCGTCCTGTTGGAGCTCGTGAAGAGTTGCTGCTGTGTTGGCTTCTCTTTTTACTGTTCTGTTTTGTTTTTCTATTTTCTTCTTCTTCTTCTGGTCAGTGTTGTTTTACCTGCTCCTTCCTCGGCTGCCTCTGGTCTGTACTGGCACTCTCTCTTTGAGGTGCCCTCTTTCTTATTCTGTTTTCTTTTTTCCTAGTTCCCCTGACTGGCTGCTGGGCTTTTTCTGTGTTGATCTTGGTGTGTTGCTAGCTCTGTGGTGTGTCGTCTTGGTGAGGAATTTTTGGCCTTGGCTGGGCTGCTTGTTGGGTCTTACGCTCCAGACCTGGTACTGGAAGGAGGGCTTGCTGTCATGCCCTTTGAACACCAAGGGCCATCCTCACTTTCTATTTTTGACAGGTTTTCTCTGCCTGATGATCTAGGAGCAGTTTGTTCAGCTTCTACTTTGCAAGGAGCTTTCCTAGCTGGTGGGGACTGCACTGCTTCTGGTCCTAAAAGGAATGATCGTAGTACAGCAAAATGAGAAACTACAATGAAAAGGAGCACTCCCAAGAGATGAAACAGCATGAAGAACGTTTGACAGTGACCTGATTTCCCCCCTTCTGTACGGGTGCCTCTTATATGCACCTTAGTTGCTCCACTTGTAGTAGTGCTTGTTTTGCAACCGGTCACCATTAAACCCATATTGGCACTGCATGTCAATGTGGGATCATGGTTTTTGTGTCCGGTTTTTTGTAACTACGAATTTGAATAGTCAATACAACCTTACCTTACCAAAAAAAAAAAAAAATAGTGTACACATCCTAGACCAGCTAAATTCAAACATGCAATCTATTCAAAGAAACCATTGGCACTTCAAAATTTAAATGCTGATTGACCAGCCAAAACGCGCAGCTCAATTACTTCAATCTAGATAAGTCAACACTCCGAGTCACAGCATAGTCGTTTCCTGAGCAAAGCTAAATATGGGAGAAAACGGTAATGTATCGATTGGTCACTGCAGTTTTAATATAGATTAGCCAATCAAACCAATGATATTAAATACTTTCACGTTCTTTATTTAATTTATCTATCTCCAAAATGATTTTGATATGATCAGCTAAATTATGCGACGTTAAAATATGTTATGTACTTTTTCTTGATAAGTCTTGTTCTCATCTTAAAGATCGGATGTCCTATATTTTATAGGTGAATAGTGAAAAATGCATGCCAATACACAACAAAATCACAATATGCTTTTCCAACAACCAAAAAAAAATTATTTTACCGTACCAAATACATTCTCTTCCTCTTAAAACAAGTTTTTTGCCCTTTTGAATTTCGGCCATTAACAGAGAATGTGGGGCCGGGCAACAAGATAAAGCTACATCTGAGTTTGTCGTGTCTTTCTAGTCCTTAAGACGGGAAATGGCGTTTAAGAAAGAAGTAAAGAATAAACTTGAGCTCCGATAATTTTTGGCCGTTGGATATGCCCAACTGATCTGGGCCGTCCATGAAGATTGGGAGCCAAAAATTCTCTTATTCCTCTTCCTTCTCAATAAAAGTACGGTTGTATATTAATGGCACATCAGTGGTTTAGAGAGAGAGAGAGAGAGAGAGAGAGAGAGAGAGAGAGAGAGATGGTGCTTGCAATGGCATCAATGGCGATTGAGACTTGCCGTGTAAGGGGAGGTTTACAGCCGGTGTTATTAACTTCTTTTTGAACTTACCTCTTCGCATGTCAGTATGTCGCCCTCCACCAACAAAGTCTGGACCTTCAGCGACAATATACGCAAAACGTCACCGAAAAATAATTTGAAAAGCCGAGGCAGGACGATGTCTGCATGTTATGTGCATTGGCCATGCATACTGACCACAAATTTGACAGCAATGTTCTTACCAATAGCAAGGTGAAATTACGAATTTATCAGTCTTAGAGTATGATAGGTTTCTCGCAACTTGCCCCTTCAAGCTAGGTCCTCATTGCATGCACTTATAGACTGAAAGCTCATCTGGAAAAAAAAATATATAATTTTTTTCATTTACTTTACCCAAAAAAAAAATGGTTTAGAGAGAGAGGGAGAGAGATACGAGTTTGAAGAGGGAGACATTGAATGAGAATTGAGACTTGTAGGCTGCGTATGGTAGCGTTTCTGTTCCAGAGAGCATTTTTGAACAAAAACATTTTTTTGTGTTTCTGTTCAAAATTACGATTTTTAGGAAAAAAACGCGTTTGGTAATTTAAAAAAAAAAACACTTTTTTCAGTCGCCGACCGACGATCGGCGGCGGCAGCCGGCGACCGGCGGCGGCCGGCGACCAGCGGCGACCGGCGGCGACGGCCGGAGACCGGTGGCGACCGGTGGCGGCTTCGACCGGCGGCAGCGGCTTCGACCGGTGGCGACCGGCGGCGGCTTCGACCGGTGGCGACCGGTGGCGGCGACCGGCGGCGGCTGCGACCGGCGGCGGCGGTCGGCACCGGCGACCGGCGCCTGCGGCCGTCGACCGGTGGCGGCGACAGGCAGCGACGACCGTGGCCGGCGGTGGCTGGCGGCATTGGGCGGCCGGCGACGACGGACGGCGACCGGGCCGGGGACCATCGACGGCCGGCTTTTAACGAGGCGGCGAGTGGTAATCACGTCGGCGACGATGGATGGTAGTTTCAAAAGTGTTCCAAAAAGTGTTCCAAAATCCCAGAAGCAAGTTTTTTTTGTTCCTTCAAAAGTGTTCCCTGACACAAAAGTGTTCCGCGGAACACTTTGGGAACATTTTTGAACCATACGCGTTTCTCCAGCCACCATCCATACGCAGCCGTAGTTGCGGGTAAAGTTGGTTCTTCCTTTTTTCTCTTGCAGGCGTAGCGTTGTAATGATGTTTCAGAAGAAGGGATGAGAGTAGACTGAGAGGAGTAGTAGAGCATTGAAAGCAAAGTGAAAGACAGGGTAAGGAGTCTATGGACTGCATGGGAAAGGGAATAAATACCGCGTGTTCAGAGAGGATATGTACGTTCACGAGAGAGAAAGCATGAGTCCCCCTTCGACGTCACCAAGCCCATGGATCATATTGACGGATGGAGACCCACAACGGTAGGGAGGAGAGAGAAATTATGTGTGGACTGTGGAGACCATTAATCCCCCTGTGAAAGTCTCAATCGCCATTGGTGCGAGTGCAGACTTTACAGTACCATCTCCCCCTCGCTGCTCCCTTTTCTCTCTCTCTCTCTCAAAATCGCCATGGAGTAAGAAACGTCTACGCAAGAATGCTTTTAGAGAGAAAAAGCAACACTGCCAAGTTTAATGTTTTGCCTTTCTGGGAGGTCTGCGGATGGTTATATTGCGAAATCAACAAAACCCAGAAATGGTTCTGTTCGTCCTTCATCGTCTTTATGGAAGGCCTGAACAATCGGGTCTTATCCCCCTTATATATAAAGAGATGAATCGCCATATTCACAATCAGACGGCCACGCCATTTTTTCTCTACTTGTCAAAACAAAAAAGCCATGGCCAATATTCTCTCTCCTGTTGCTCGGCTTTTACAAGATGAGGAAGTGATGCTCCATAGACGTCAAGAATTCGACCACATCAATCTGAACGACAAAAAGGTCGCGAACCGATTTTTATTTTGTTTTCCATTCAATGTTTATTCTGATCACCTTTTTCTTTTCATTCCTTTGTTTTATTTTTTATTTTTGACATTTTTCTTTTGCGTTTGGACAGACAAATTGATGAGGCACGCATATTATTCGCTGGGTGCAATGTGTGGTCGTTCGGGCCCCTCCTGGATGCGAACGGGGTCGTAGACCCCGCTGTAGCTCCATTGGCGAATGCTTTGGTTGCTCAAGGCTCTGAACTCCAGGAAGGGTAAGAGTGTTCCCTACTATTGCTCTTCTCCTTTTTTCGCTTCTTCTTTTCTTCCCTCTTCACATTCTAAATCTGTTTGCAGAAACACCTACTTAGTTCCTAACCATCTGAAAGGGGCTTTGTATCAGCCCACCGCGGCTCTGGTGGCTAAGGCTGCGACTCCGACGGCTGCCGATCCGGCTCCTGTGGATCCTTCACCGGCTGGGGGACAGGGCCGGGGCCGAGGCGGGGGTTCAAGTCAGCACGATCTGGCTACTGGGGATCCGCAACTGCCGGCTGGGGGACGGGACCACGGCCTTGGTCGGGGGGAGTTTAGGAGATCGGGACTTTGGAGATCGAGACTTTTTTAGGAGCTCCGGTAGATTTGAGTTTACCAAGTTTATATATGTTTACTGTAACATGTAGGCTTCAATCTTCATTCTTCTGTTGGACCAATGGAGATGATTTTATTTCACGTTCTTGCCATTTTAATGATTTTACTATATCCGCCTTTGCACTTTTTAAGAGGATTATAGACGGTTTGCTCACTGCCTTTGTAGAAACCCGGATGGTTCTTTGCGGAAATTTGGTGGTTTCAAGGCGAGAGAGTTTTCGAATATGTAAAATGAGAGTGATATTCAAAATAGCCTTGCTAAGGCTTTTACACAAACAAAACACACATACAAGCTTTCCTAAGCTTGAGATACAAAATATCACAACTCTCTAACTCTCTTGCTCTCTATGTTCTAACACCACACAAATACAACTATGGCATATCTCAAATGCCTTCAAGACATCTCTATTTATAGAGAGTTTCCATGCCTAACAAAGCATCAATTTGTTGACCTTCAAGTGTAAAACAAATATTGCCTAACTTGCCTAACTTTGAAGGTGTGCTACAAATGTGAAATGTGAAAGGTGTGCTACCGTCCACCTTTCAATGACCAAATGGAAGGCTACCTTCCAAGTCAAACTTTTGGTTCTCCACCGTCCAAGGAAGAATGGGAAGGTCTGCCAACATGCCACATATTTGGTGTTGAACTCCAACACTCCCCCTCAACACCAAATATTCTTCACCCTATAACATCTGATATTCATCTTCCTCGGTTGGTTCTACAACTGGAATTTCTGACTGAGCTTTGCGAAGCTTGGACTTTGTCAACGCCATTCGAACTTGCGCGTCGATCACTTTTCCTTTCTTTGCAGTCTCCGTAGTCTCGAGAGTTTTGAGATTGCAACTCATCTCATCAAACCTTTCATTGACGGTTTTCATTTCACCATTCAATTTATTCAACTCCATCTGAAGCACTTCGGTAGAGGCATCTCGATCCTTTCTTTTGTAGGACTTTTTCTCTACCCACTTCCAATGATCCTTGGGCCTTGGGATCTTTTTCTCTGGGTAATACTTCTTAAACTTTTGCAATTTCTTGAGCGCATGTCGGAGCTTCTCGTGCTCTCTTTCCTTGATCTTGAGCTCCTCGTTCTTTTGCTTCAGCATTTCATCCCTTGCTTTCAACATCCCCAGCAGCTCCTTCTCACTTCTGCTTGTTGAAGTTTCAACTTGCTTCTTTGAGTTTTCCCTCGACTTGCTTTTCTTCGGAGACATCTTAGGGCATGCATGGCAACACTTCCTTATAGTGGCTATCACATCATCTGCCTCAATGATTCTGGTGGCTGCGAGCTCTTCTTGAACCTCTGTTGCAACAGTTGCTTGAAGACTCCATTCTTCTTTGCCACCATGCTCTTTCTTGGTAAAAGGCTTGTCTTTTTCTTTTACCTGTTTGAACCAACAGACTCTAGCAAAGTGACCTACTTTGCCACATATGTAACACTGTCTGCTACGCTTCCTGTTGTTCTTATCATGATCTCGATGAGCTCCCCCTGACTGAGAGCTTGTCACTGCTCCCCCTGGCTGAGAGCTTCTCGCTGCTGATCGTCTCTGCCAGTTTCGATGTCCTTTCCACTGTTTGTCATACTTACCAACATCGCTCCTTCTATGGCTATTGGAACATCTTTTATTACAAAAGAGGGAACTACCATAATCTATGGTACATGCAAGTACCACATCTTCATCATTACAGACGGTATGTGCATATTCCGTCGTCTCTTCTTGACATTCGAATTTGTAATGTCCGAATTTGTTACACTTAAAGCACCTTACCTTTGATTTATCACGTGCTTTATACTTTCTGTTGAAACTCGAATTTTCACCTCTTCCTCGGCCTCCTTCGCGACCTCGACCGCCTTGATAGTCTCCTCGGCTTGGTTGAGCGATCCGACTTTGCAATGCTTGCTCCGGATATGTATCGACAGACTTCTGATTCATTCTTTGCTCATGCGAGCATAATGAACCCATCAACCGTTCTAACGTCATGGTTGATATGTCTTGGCCTTCCTCGATCGTCGCAACGACGTAGTCAAATCTTTCGGTCAAAGACCTCAAGATTTTTTCTACAACACGAACATCTTGTAGTTCTTCACCATTAACCCTTAATTGGTTAACGATGGCCTGCACACGATCAAAATATGCCGATATTGTTTCCGAGTCATTCATGCGTAAAGACTCGAAATCACCTCGAAGAGTCTGAAGCCGCACCCGCCGGACACGATCATCGCCTTTGTAGGATTTTTGTAGAATATCCCACGCCGCTTTCGCCGTCTCCGCGCACGATATTTTTTCAAATATCATTTCTTCCACAGCTTGAAAGATCGCATATAATGCTTTTTGATCTTTCTTTCGGGACTCGACCAACGAATCCTTATCTTCCTTCTTCAAAGCCTCGAATGCTTCGGCATCGGCTACTTCGTTGTAGCCACTTTCAACCAGGTTCCACAAATCCTGTGATTTGAATAGAACCTTCATCTGGACGGACCAGTTGTTGAAATTCCTCCCATTCAACTTTGGAAGTTGCATTTGAACGGAACTTGTGGATGCCATAGCTATCTCCGGGTTCACGATCCTCGATCGTCCACTCTAGGTTCTCGGTCTCCGCGATTGGATTCTTGACCGCCTAGGTTCCGGCACGATCCTTCGACACCGTGGCTCTGATACCAAATGTAGAAACCCGGATGGTTCTTTGCGGAAATTTGGTGGTTTCAAGGCGAGAGAGTTTTCGAATATGTAAAATGAGAGTGATATTCAAAATAGCCTTGCTAAGGCTTTTACACAAACAAAACACACATACAAGCTTTCCTAAGCTTGAGATACAAAATATCACAACTCTCTAACTCTCTTGCTCTCTATGTTCTATCACCACACAAATACAACTATGGCATATCTCAAATGCCTTCAAGACATCTCTATTTATAGAGAGTTTCCATGCCTAACAAAGCATCAATTTGTTGACCTTCAAGTGTAAAACAAATATTGCCTAACTTGCCTAACTTTGAAGGTGTGCTACAAATGTGAAATGTGAAAGGTGTGATACCGTCCACCTTTCAATGACCAAATGGAAGGCTACCTTCCAAGTCAAACTTTTGGTTCTCCACCGTCCAAGGAAGAATGGGAAGGTCTGCCAACATGCCACATATTTGGTGTTGAACTCCAACAGCCTTGGCCGCCGGAGGGGGGGGGGGGTTTAGGAGATCGGAAGATCGGGACTTGGAGATCGAGACTTTTTATTAGCTCCAGTAGATTTGAGTTCATCAAGTTTAGATATATTTACTGTAACACGTAGGCTTCAATCTTCATTCCCTGTTGGACCAATGGAGATGATTTTATTTCACGTTCTCGCCATTTTAATGATTTTACTATATCTGCCTTTGCACTTGTTGAGAGGATTATAGACGGCTTGCTCAAAGATTACCACTCATTTAAGGAAATTCTATTATTATTATTATTATTATTTTTTTTTTTTTTTTTTTTTACGAAATTCATTAGTAAAAACTAAAACCTGGAAGGAATTCGGTTGAAACTGAAAAACAGAGGCCAACCCCCACAGACATTCGTCAAAGCTAATGAGCTCGAATACAAGTAACCAATAAACGAAACGGAGTTCTGGATGGACATCCAAATAATAAGATCACTATATTTTTTTTTGTA
Organism: Rhodomyrtus psidioides; assembly: GCA_021437785.1. Classification (NCBI taxonomy): domain Eukaryota; kingdom Viridiplantae; phylum Streptophyta; class Magnoliopsida; order Myrtales; family Myrtaceae; genus Rhodomyrtus; species Rhodomyrtus psidioides. Next base: position 1,222,986 of record JAILYB010000146.1, on the reverse strand, counting down.
TGTTTGCAATATAATTGACTATGTATAGTAGTTATGAAGTGGGAGAGAAATATACTAGAATGTGAATATATATTATGGTTTCTTCGGCTAGAAATGGGGGAAAGTTATTTTGACTTGAGGTAGATTGAAGTTAAATATAATTTTGGGGATGGGATGGGGGGTAGAGAAGCCATGAAGACAAAGGAGAAGTCAGAGAGAATTAATGGTGGATAGTCTCTTTTCCTCTGTTTTGAAGAAATAAACTCACCAGTTCTATTTTGATCATAAAGAGTAGTGTTGACACCTGATTTTTGACCATTTATTATTGTGATTTTTATTTTTTAAAATTAATTAAAAATATCAAAAAAATGTCACAAAATCACAAAATCAACTTTGGAAGCCTTGGCCTAGTCTCGGGGACCAATTTTGAACAAAAAATATTTTTTGGTATTTTATAATATTTTTTGAATTTATTTAATTATAAAAATACCCAAAAAATCAGAAAAATACCATTCGTGGTCAGAAAAATACAAAAAAAAAATATTCAATAATTTTGTTTTAATTTCCTCTTCAAGTGTGTCACTTTAAATCTTGAAAATTCGGCTCGGGTCACTGTGTTCCTTCACAATATATAAAGTTGAATTTGTCCAAAAACTGCTATTTGAGTCTTTTTATCTGGGATTTTTGTATTTTTTTTCCTCTTCGCGTCGACGATCCGAGAGGAAGAGCCAATGGCATCACTCGTAAATAAGAAGAAGAATGGAACATAATTGGCCGACCAAAAGGAAGAATGTTTGGAGGGGTTGTCATAAAAAAAATACGTTTCTAGGGAAGGCCAATGGTGGATAATGGACGGCTAGAAACTAAACAAGAATAGAATAGAAGGGGTGGCCCAGCATGCAGGGGATGGACATTCTGCACTAACGTGGGGAGTACAAAAGGAAAGGGGAATTAAAAAAAGAATAGGGGAGCACCAGGAGACAAGGGAGAAGAGGGGAGACTGATGGGTTTCTAGGAGGAATTCCACTTGCAAAAAGGAGGAGTCGGCCATTTTTTTTAGGAGAGGCAGACCGAAAGGAGGGGGAGGAGGCCGAGAGTTTTGAACTCGGTCTTCCGCCATCTCAGTCCATACTGAGCTGCACCAACAGTCCCGACGCTTTGAGGCGACCCACAGAGCGTACAGACTCCGACCATATCGTTTTTCGTCGTCAAAAAACTTCGGCCTTGAACCCAAGATCTCATCGTGAGCTCGCGTGCTCGTCTTGAGCCAAACCGAGAACGCCAATTCGCCAAAGGTGGCCGAGGATCGACGGACCGGAGGTCGCTAACGAGCGATGGCCCACGGTTTGAGTCCGTTGAGGTGAGTTTGCATAACCCTTTTGTTACATGTGGCTGCTAAAAGATGATGAATGAAAGTTGGACGAGTAAACCGTGAAAAAGTGTAGTCACCGGAGTTGTTTAGTCCGATCGTGGTATTGGTCGGAGTCGATGGTGTCGGTAATGGTTGGTGGCGATAAAAAGGGTCTGCGGTAGCGCTTCTGTTTGTTGGTCCCAGATGAGCTTCGGTGAAGGGCGCCGTGAAGAAGACGACCGCGCGCTCTCGGGAAGAAAGAATCTGCGAACGTGGTGTGGAGTAGGGGGGACGACGGAAAAACATTTTTAATAAAAAAAAAAAAAGCACAACAGAGAAAGATAAGATCTATTGGTTGCTTCATCTAGAATCTTAACCCAACGAACGTGTGACCTCGTGGGGTTCTTTTTATTTTATTTTATTTTATTAGTAAAGGATAATAATAAAAAAAATATAGAAGAAAACAATTGAAAATGAAAAGTAAAAAAAAAAGGTAAGGAAAAGTTAAAAGAAGGGAGAGATAGGATCTGCATGCTTCCTCTAATCTTACGTTGGTTTCATGGGTTTGTTTTTGTTTTGTTTTGTTTTGTTTTGTTTTGTTTTTTTTTTTTTAAAGAAGAAGAGAAAATCAAATCACATCAGGTTAGTGAAGATGGATGGTGAGAACGAGCAAAGTAGGTACACGTGAGATTTGTTTCGTGGATTGGGACCAATTGGCACTTGGGCTGGTGTGTGGGTTTAATTTGATTTTTTTTTTTATTGGGCATACGGGTGAATAGTAAAAAAAAAGGGGATTGGGCCTAGTCTAGGTTTAAGTCATATTGGAGTTTTAGCACAAAAGTTGGCCCACTCTTGAAGTCATAAAAAAAATGGCTGACCCAAGTTTGTCTTTAGGGTTTAAAAGGCCCAGGCTGGGTTTCGTTGGTGTGGGCCGGGTCTGTCGGCCCGGCCCGGATAATTTTTTTTTAAAAAAAAAAATCGAAAACACTTTTAAAAAAATAAAATAAAAAAAATCATAAAAAAATTCACAAAATTCTAGAAAAATTCTAAAAAATTCCAGAAAATAGGAAATGGCCACATTCAACTGGCCATGACCTGTTTCGGGTCTTTCGACCCCCGGTCTTTCCAAAAATGACGATTTTGCCCTTCCGGCAAACCGTCTTCCAAAAAAATTCTAAAAATTCTAAAAAAATCCCAAAAAATAGGAAGTGGCCACAAACGACTGGCCAAGTCTCATTCCGGGTGTTTTGAACCCCGAACCTTCTTAAAATAACGATTTCGCCCTTTGGGCGAATCTTCTTCCAAAAATCGAAGAGAAATCAAGAAAAATTCTAAAAAAATTCTCAAAAATGGGAAATGGCCACAAACAACTGGCCATGGAATATTTTGGGTAATTCGGTATCCAAAGCTTCCAAAAATTGACGATTTTGCCCTTCGGGCTAATCGCCTCCAAATTTTCCCATTTTACCCCTGGTCCGAAGTCACACCTTCCTTAAGCCTTTATGGTTGTACTAGGCACCCATTGATCTGAATTGATGTGCATTGAAGTGATTTATTTATGTACTTGATTGCGCTTTCATTTAAATTGATTGTGATTGATAGGAACAGTCTTCCAATCTGCATGAAACCCTGAATCAAGCCTACCTCACCTAAAATTGCGCCTGCATGAACTCTTAGCTAGGAAAATCACTCGCGTTAGGTACCGAAAGGGCGTTGGTAATGACACCGACGTAACCAAGTCCCCGAACCCAAAATCTCTGGTTCCGCAGAACTGATCGACCTCTCCCAATCGGTCAGTAAGGTTTTCGGTCTACCCTCCAAGAAAGACCGGTGGCGACTCCAAATGCATGCACAAGTTGCACATGCCACCACGACCACACTGAAGGTCGAAAGCGATCGACTCTTATCGTCGAATCCCTCAAAAATACTCCCGCCGCGATTTGGTATGGGCCTGGGAGGGCCCGCGCCGATCCAAGACCCGCGATCGGTAATCCATTAGCCGCGTCCGCTTCCGGACGGGTCGCGACAAGTAGCATGCTCTTTTACGATGACGTGAATATGATGTAGCACTTTTAAGACAAATGGCGTTGATGTGGCGCCACATTGAAAAAAATAAAGGAAAAAAAAACTGCAAATAAAGGAAGTGGGATTGTTCATCATCTTTTCCGGCGAGGACAAGTCCTATGCATTGCCAAACTCCTCCGACCCTCTTGTAGCTGAGACTGAGAGTGTGGATAGGTGTTGCACCATAACTTGGGAAAAGGTTGGGTTATGCGTACAGATGACCGCTCACGAAGTCCTCTTCAACATTTTTTTCATTGCTTCTGGAGAAACGTGTTGCATTGAAATGCAGCCTCAGAGCATACCATTAAAGACGAACAACACTTCACGTGTGCCCTCAAATTCTAGATAACCTCTCATGCAACCATGGCCGCTCGAGCTTGAAGCTTGGCTTGAGGGGTTGACCCAGACCTGCGAAGCTTGCCGGTTGTCGCAAGCCACCATGACCAAGCTTCGAAGCATCTCGAAAGTCATGCGTCGAAGCTTGGAATGAGGGTTTGAACTCGACCTTCGAAGCTCGACGATGACCCAGCATGCTCTGACGAGGGCCACCGGATGTCTAGGTAGCAGTGGACAACGAAGCAAGAGCGCGGAAAGGGTTTGGCCAAGTGATGGAAGAGGATGAACAGTCCATGTCGGCTTTTTTGACGGCGACTTTGGACGAAATTGTAATGGGAGGTAAACGAGCCAAAACCGGCATAGTTCCGGATCTTTTGCGTTATAAAAGAAAGTCCAAGATATATGTGTTACAATAGGTATGATTTAGGATTTTTCATAGCCTTTTCCCCTTTTATTTAAACACGCACGTGCCACTTAAGAAATCAGTTTGCTTGCATTATGTTGGGGACGACAGAGAATTTGAATTAGGTTTTGTTAAACTTAATTAGATCGAGTTTCTCACCTCCCTCTTGTTTAGCTAGGCCCCTAGTGGAACCGAATCGCCTAACCTTCAAGCTTGAAGGTTAGGAAGGTTTGGTTCAATCCCATCCGTCCGTTGATGGAACGGACAAATGGGATTGATGGCCAAAAAAAGTGACCCGAAAAAAAAAAAAAAAAAAGACCCAGCCGCAATTTGGTTCAATCCCATCCGTCCGTTCCATCAATAGACGGATGGGATTGAACCAAACCTTCCCTAACCTTCAAGCTTGAAGGTTAGGCGATTCGGATCCGGCCCTAGTACCTTTATAAGGTTCAACCCTCTTTTTTCTTCCACGTGTACCATATATGGAATGGCATGCGGGCTTTCTATGGAACAATTAAATTATTAATCTCGAATTATTTTCTTAAAGTGCCCTTCGATAGATGAAGTTCTACGAGGCTCATCTCCATCGTAACGACTTAATATGGAATCAATGCATCGATTTTACTAACTCAACTGAAGTTATGCTAACTATCTCTTTCCTTGTCATTTCATCATTTTAATGTGATGGTAATTTAAAAGGCCTAGATAATGAGTGCCCCGGATACTATTTTACTGCACATAGGAAATGAATATTTGCTAGACCTATCAATTGGGCGATCGAATTGGGTTGAATAAAAAATCAATCCCACCCAAATCAATCACTTTCCTTGCAATGCAAGATTATTGACTCGTACCCGACCCAATTCATACCCATACCCGACTCATATTGCTACAATATCTTCATTCTTAATCAGATTTAGGAAAGCTCATAATCAAACTAAGGTGAGAACACACGGTGAGCGAGCGCAAGAACGAGAGAGAGTGATGAGAGTGTCATAAATATGGATCTGTTGTCAATAAACTGTGAATCCATTTAAAATTCATATTACTCTCGGTTTTGCTATTCTAAACCTATTTTTGACCTATTTACAGGATACAACTAAATCATATAACTTCCAAACCAAGCAAATATGAGTTAAGAAATGAGATGTATGACCCATTTTGATAGATCTAATATTTACACGTTCAACACATGATTATGCAGAACATGAGATATACACGTTTTTTAAGATAACTTTCTGAACACAGAGCCAAGCGCCCTGCTCCCTCAGTTCCCTCTAATTAGATTCTACTCTCGTTTCTTCATCTTTCGCCTGTTCTCTCTCCCCCGGCGCTCTTCCTCTCCGCGCGACTCCCCCGTCTTCTCCTGTGGTGGACGGGGACAACCATGTTTTCTCTATCATAACCTAGTCGAACCGATCTTGGTAGCCCCTAAGCCAAAACCGTCGATACTCTTTTCAAGAATTTTATTAACAGGCAAGCCGGAAGTATTTGGTAAGCAATCCATTATAGAAACTTTATAGTTTGTAATACATTGATATCATCGTAGTATACACAATTAGTGTCTTGAATTATTTCAAGTAAAGTACTCTTAATAAGTACCTTGTGACACTCGTTGGCAGAACTCCTTTTTAATGCGATCCTAAGCATGTGTATAATCTTGGTTACAGTTCCTCGTCCCCAGATTTGCGGGTACAACGGCTTAAAATGTTAATGAGCGTAGTCATTTGAGGAGTCAACGAGGCTTGATTTGCGGAAGAAAATTCCCAACTCTGTATTCGCGAGAACTACATGTTTTTTACTAGCTATAGTAGATTTTGACCAAACCATAGGTAAAAATAAAAAAAATAAAAATAAAAATAATAATAATAATTCAAGTAACGAAACCTTCGTGCCTTTTTTTTTTTCGGAATAATGACGCAAGTGGTCTGTAAATTTTTATCAAATATATAATGGGTCCCTCACCTCTGGCTTAATATTCAATACGATCCATGAACTTTTGATTTATTCAATGTGGTCCTAAATTTTTTGTACATGATCATTATGGTCCTTGAATTGTTGGTATATGTTCGAATAGTCCCAAACTATATAAAAATGTTCAATATGGTTCTAAAAAACATTAAACGTTTTTATATAGTTTGGGAACTAAATTGAATAGGTACAAAAAGTTTGATGGACTATATTGAACAACTCAAAAGTTTTGGTACCACATTGCATACTCGGCTGAAATTTATGAACCACATTGCACATTGAACCAAAATTCAAGAATTATATGTGTCACCTTCTCATTTTTCATTCCAAAGCTATATCTATATTCGAAAGAAATCCAAATAATCTCCGTCTATGTGACTGTTTTTCGTGCATGTACAAGGATAAGCAATGAAACAAACAAGTTCACGTCGCGAAGGGGAATCGACTTCCTTGTATGTACCGTGGTAGGGGGAATTCCGCGCGGACGATTCCGGGTATCTAGAAAAGTGGGATCCACGAGAGAAAGTATTCAATGGTTAGATAGTACCCGATCATAGGCTGACGTGGCAAGCACTTATGTACTGTTCACCTGTCATCAGATGAGACGTGAAAATAAATAAATAAATTTAAAATCTTAAAAGTTTATCTTCTTCTTTCGCTCTGGTCTTCATCCTCCCTGCCATCGTTCAAGTTTATGGGTTTCTTTCTTCTTCCATTATTTCTGTCTCTTCTTCCTCTTCTTTCATTACTTCTGTCTCTTCTTCCTCCTCTATCTACAGTTACCTTCTCCATCCGCAGTCAATGGCGCCACATGCAGGCCGGCCACTATGGCTCGTCCATGACCGAGCAACTCCCCATCGTCGAGCCGCTGCCCGTCCATGGCCAAGCCTCCCACTTCATCGTCGCTCGGGGCCATCCCTCCGTTATGATCGAACCCCAAAATAACCTGCGGACAGGTCATCAGAGAGAGAGAGAGAGAGAGAGAGAGAGAGAGAGAGACCATTAATGTATTTAAATAGTTTAAGGTTATTAATGTATTTTGCACTTATTTCCATTCTAAATTTTCCATTTCATTCACTGGTGTATAGATAGCCCAAACTGGTCGTTTTGGACAAATTAGGAAGATAGGGAGAGATCGAATTCAAAATATACAAGGCTCTTTAATAAATTTATTTTTTCACACGTTTCTAACTTTTGCTGCCACGTTATTTCCTCATTTTCAAAGTAGACATAATGGAAAACGATATGCCGTGCATACATCGCCAGCTGAAGACCGGAAGAAAAAAAAATAGAGAGAGGTTACACGATTATAAATGGCCTTATCCATTCTTAATGCAATGGACGGTGAGATAGTTGTTGCTGAACCGGTTTTGGCTGGCATCAACTTCAGTGGATGCACCATTTGTGATTGAATAGGCACATTTGCCGCGAAAATAGCATTATAAAAAAATTTCTTTTATAATTTGCAACGAACTTTTATACTTTAGTGAGTGTAGCTAGTTACTCCACCAATATTTTTATGTCTCAATATTGAGTCCGTGTATCCTTGGGTGAGGGATGCGACTTGACATTGCACAACTTTTCATCATAAGTTTCTGTATTGTCCCTATGAGCATCAGTCTTCATTTCAAGTTTACAGGATTGTGTGTTTCTGGTCACTTGTTTTTTGTTCGAGTAGGGCTTTAAACTTTTGAGGCTTTGACTTGGCTGTCTCTTGGCGTCTCAGATTTAGTTTTGCTTTCTAATGGACTATATATCTTATTCCTAACAATGACTATTTTTTGAACCAAGTGCTGCGAACCGTGAGGATTGACTATTGCAGGCATTCAACAAAAATAGTGCAAGTGTTTTCTTCTTTTGCTGCAGGAGGCATCAGACTTGTTAACTCCTGGCCTAAACAAATACTTAGGGAGAAGTGCAGCAACTCATTCATCAAGTATAATCGAGTCCTAAAACTTGATCAAAGATATAAGTCCTAAAACTGTTTAGAATGTCTTTGTCCAGTTGTTATGTTCTGTTGAGCAAAATGCCTGAAGTACTTGATTAAAATTTTTTTGAACTTATTGTTACTTCAAGTAATTGTTCTAGGACTTTAGGTCCAGGACAGGATAAAAACTTAAGCATATTGATGGATAGAACATTCCCTCTAAAGATCTAAACCTATCTGCTATGATTTGTACGAATGCCAAAGGAATTAGACTCTATTCATTCACTGTTCCTTGTCTCCTGCAACAGTTGTCCACTTTGGCCAAGTCATAACTATCTATGCATTTCATCTTCTTCTTTTTTTCAACCAAACGTAAAGTTGTAATAATTGGATAGAATCATCTTTGTTTATTGTATCTGCTTAAGATATAGATGAAGGGATAGGTTTGCATATAAATTGCTAGGATGAAATTAGTGTCCAAGAACACGTGGTTAGGCAATGGCCTCTTGCTTGAGTACTGCTTTAGACTAAGAAAGGGAAGTCATGTGACAATTTTCGATGAAAGTCTATCTTTCAAAGGATTTCTCTCCATATAGAGCATTTTAGACGCTTACCATGACCTAGGCTCATGTGCTTGCCGAAATAGTTTACTTGTGTGTCCTTGCAGAATAGTGGCAATGACTAGCATCTTCTATCTCTATAAGCTCAGGCATATATAAGCCCATAAACTTATTTGTATGACCCCCAATGTGCGAGTTTGTTTAAATATATAAAATAAGCGTTAGTTATGACCTCTATGTTATTCTCTTGCAGGATTGCTCCAGTTGCACTCTTCTCGCTGAGAAGTTTGCACTGACCTTCCCCCAGATTTTGGGTGGGCAAGGATTCAGTAGGCTTTTGGTTTGTCAAGCTGGTGAACTATGAAGTGCTCATGATATAATGGTATACATGTGCAATGGAATGCATCTTCTGCAGTGAGGTCCAAGAAGTACGATGTATCAGATCTCAGAGTGACAGAAATCTTGCGCAAGGACTTCAAGAAGTGGACTAGAATGGGTCAGGACTTCCTACTATTTTTATAATTCGTGACTTGTCTGTGTACTACCAATACGTAGATTTAATATACATGAGGTCGGATCATTTTTCAACTAATGCTAGCAGTGTTTTGCCATCATGTACAGTTTCTGGGAAGAATCCTCTTTGAAGCTAATTTTGAGTGTATCAGAGTGCAACCCGTCATATTCAATAAAAAAAAAAGGGAGTGATGAAGGGAGAAGAGGTTATTGATGGATGTGTCAGACAACCCATTGCCATAGTTGCGTGTCTTGAGGCAGATTGTACATCACACATCATCGCACTTTAATTAGGATTGGGAGGGAAGGATCGTATCTGGAGTCCATTAATGCCCTCTTCATCACCTTGATGCTGCTGCAGACTTGAAGAACCATCTCCTTGCCCCTCTCCCCTTTCTCTCCCTATCTCTCGATCGCCACAGAGGAAGAAGTATCTCTGCTCACGCAAGAATGCTTTTAGGGAGAGAAAGTCCCACTCCCATCTTTATTTTTTTGCCTTTCAGGTAGGCCTGCAAATGGCCGTATGGAGATGCCAACAATGGCTACAAATGGAGTCTTCACGCTCTGCAATGAACTTGATCTCTATGCTCTTCATGGATCTCCGCTTATATAAAGGAAACCCACCCTCCCATTTCCTCTACTCCTCACAAACAAATGGCCCAACAACCCTCGCCTATTGCTCGGGCGATAACTATGAAACAAGAGTTGCGCCAACTGCACGATGATTTTAGGCGCGCCCACATGCATGCAACCTCGGATATAGCGAGGTAGATATTTTAATTGTTACTTTTATTTAATATTTATTCTGAACTTTATTTATTCATTATTATTATTATTTTTTGTTCTTGTTGGTCAGGCAAGTTGCTGACGTTCAAAGACGGGTTCACCAGGTCCAGCTGATGCTCAGCGCGCATAATCACGCTATGCTATCAGAACCTGGATTAATTGTGGAGACTCTTGACGAGATCCGAGCATTGATGGATCCACTTCGAGACGTTAGATGTAACACCCACATTTCTTTAATTGTGGTCCCCTCCCTCTTGTCTGCCACTCCCTAAAACACTCCCCCCACTTTCCGTTTGTCTCCCACGTCTGCATGCTCCCTCCCTTTTCTTTTCTCTATTTTTCTTCTCCCTCTCTCCACTCATTCACTCACCAACGTTCCTCTCTTCTTTCCTCTTCTGCGACACCCCCTCCCCCACCGAAGCTCCACCTTCATATCTCCTCCTCTTCCGTTCGATTTGCCAAGCCATCTCCTCACCAACGCCTACCTCCATCTCCAGCCATGCTGCACCGCCGCCATTGACACCTCCGGAGCCGTTGCTAGTCGCCGGACGACCGAAAACAGCCTCGAGAAGCCCCGGTGCCGAACTCTCCTATTCTGCCCCTATTTTGACCCGAGAGCTCCGCCCCTCCTCCGGCCATTTCCAGCGACGCCACCGCCTCCCACCGCCTCACCATCATCCCTCAGTCTCCTCACGACCTTCCCGAAGCCACCTCGCCGGTCGTCACCCGCCGGAGCCATCGCAAACCTCCACGGAACCGCCGGTACTCTATTTTGGAGTCAGTCGCGGTTCGATTCTGTTTTCGTCCGAATCGGCCGCCTCCGTCGCTCACCACTGCTGCCAACGACTTTCTAGAACCCCTCACGAGTTTCCCTGAGCTCGTGGTCGCCGGTCGCCGCACGTGGGACCCAGAATCAACCCCGAACGACCACCCTGTTTTCTGCGCGCGAATCCTCTATTTTCCCCGGTTCTGTTCGCTGCTGTTTGCTGCTGTTCCGCCGCCTTTGGCCGCCTTCCGCCGCCTTCCTCCGGCCCCAATCGATCCCCTTTGAACCCTAGGTGAGTCCCCGAGCATTGGCCGGCCTCGCCTTAGCCCGTGGGGCCCAAGACCGCCTCAAATAGCCTTGTTCCTCTGTTTTAATGCTGCTGCAAAATTCTATTTTAGGTCGCCGGAGTTCGCCGGAGCTCCGCCGTCGCCGCCGCCACCTCGCCGGACCTCCGTCACGTGCCCTAGTTGGTGCCGGGTCGTGACGCCTCTCGAGAAACCTTAGAACCGAGGCTTAACCGTGTTTTATCGCCGAGAACCGTCGCCGCCGTCATTGTCGTCGCTCGTTGCCGCCGCCGTCACATTGTTGATTTTGAGCCGGCCCGAGCTTAAATAAATTGTGAGTTGACCCTAAACCTTGGTTAGGGCACTAATTGCGCCTAGGGTTAGTTGGGTTAGCAATTTTGGTAATAACATAAAGTGATTACGGTTTGTTTAGTTAGAAACCCCGGTTTAGGTTAAATGACCGTAATCGACTAAGTTAGCTTGATTAATTATATTGTCTGTGGTTAATTGTGATTAGTTGAAATTGATTGATTTATCGTGAGAGAGCGATAGATTAAAGACGAGTGATAGATCGACAATTATAAATTAAATGGGCTAATAAATGATTATTGTTCGAATTGAGCTTTATATTGTCTAAATGAAATTAAAAGCTCGTAATTGGTTCGATGATTTTCATTGGTGTGATTATCCCGTTGGATGGCTTGATGGTGTGACTGGAATTACTATTGGGTGATAATCACTACTTGGGGATTTAACGTCCTATTTATGATTTGATGCATGAAATGTTCATTGAGTAAATTGACATGTATTTGGGAATTATTCGTTCCGTGATTGCAGTATCTAATTGATAGTCTGCATATGCATATGACTGTGTGCGAAATTAAAGAAATATGTTTTAGCATGAAAAATGGCCGTGGGTCGAGTCTTTGAGCACGTTGTGTGAGCATCCGGCCTAAATCAAAGGGAATAAAATTGATTGATATGGCGGGTGCATTGTGTGGTCATATGACGGAACGATGATGGATTTTTCCTGGTAAGTTCGTAGTGTACTAGTAGTACACCAGTACCAGTCATGTGGGACCATACGACTTACCAGAAGCACGACAGTCCTGCCTCGTGCCGGTTAGTACGGGCACAGGGCTGATCGGATGCCGGTCGCAGCTTGTGATGGACCGACGCCCCGTATAGGGATGCCTACTTGTCGTACCGTGCAATGGGTGCACTGGAATAATCGCTTGTAGTAGCCGCTGCCGAGAGGGAAAAGGAGCGTAGCCCGGTTCGTCCGAATGAGTATGGGATCGTACTATTTATGAGGGTGGAATCACGCCAGTCGCGTAGATCCTCTCATTGTGCCGTTGGCACGATCATCGTTAATAAATGGACTCGTGTGGTGTACTGTGCATACTTGTGGATGCGATGCTTGTTTTGAGTGATTGACTTATTTCACTGCTGAGTCGAGTCAAGCATTGCATTATGTGTGGCTGCAGACTGGTAAGTATGCATGTGATTGATTAGTATATGGGGACTATACTTGGGTATTTTATGTGATCGTATGAGTTTGTGAGCCTGCTGTTAGGATGCCTCGGGCGAATCAGTTTCCTAACCGAGCCTAGGCTTAATTCACTGAGATTTATTTCTCACCCCGTCGTGGGATAACATTTTTCAGGTCCCAAGTGATGAAGCCCGTGGACGCCATGGTTTGGCGGTAGGAGTGATCTTTTGAAGTAAATGGGAAGTTAACCTTACCCGACCGAATACCCTTTTGAGGTCTTAGTGAGTTATCCCGAAGTATGGGATTGTTTATGTCAGCTATAGCTCAATAGGGTTAATTATCATCATTTGTTTGGTTTAATGTGTGTGATGATCTTTTTGTGAACTGTCTTGGTATTTATCTCCTACTAATGTATCCCTGTTCAAATTTATGTTGTCTGGGAGTAAACCGTTTCCGCATGCGTAATAAACTGTCGTGGGTCGGTAGCGAACCTGGGACGCTATCCCTTATGACCCTTGGGACGATTTGATTGGGATGTCGCGTGCTCGGGGTTTGGGGCGTGACATCCTGCCCGGTTTGGTATCAGAGCAAGGTCAGCCTGATACATCTGGTCATTGGCCTGGAGTGATAAGGAGCGTTGGGAAATGGGATAGTTAGTAGGATTTTTATCGCTATGCTTGTGATTGTTAATTGTGTGGTAAGTTTTAGGGTTGCTTTCTGACCGCGTTTCGCTATGGGGTAAGCAGGACTCCGTATCATTCCTGCATAATGAGCGGACGCGATAGAAAAACACCTCGAGCCCCTCGTAGGAGGAATGTGAGACCAATTGAAGAGATTGTTGATCTTGGAGGACCACCTCCTGTCGCAGCTCCTGTCGCAGCTCCCGATGCTGAACCTGCTAGACGTGAGCCGACCATGGCTGAAGTGATGCAAGCTTTGGGAACCATTGGAGATTTGTTGGGGCAGCAAGTAAGGAATCAAGCTGCTGCTGCGGCTGCAGCTGCTGAAGCCTCACCTATGGTGCCACGTGTAGTTCCGCCAGTAAATCAACCACCTGCACCTGGGTATGAAGAGCGTAAGGCTCAAAAGATGGTAGAACAGTTCCTCAAGTTGAATCCACCACAGTTCAAGTTGAATCCGCCAGTAAATCAACCACCTGCCACCCGTTGGATTGAAGGGTTAGAGAAAACATTCAACTTACTGAGATGTTCGAATGAGGATAAAGTATTCCTGGCTGTCTATCAACTCGAAGGGAATGCTAGTACTTGGTGGAGAGCTGTCAAGGATAAGATTTTTCCAGAAGGTACGGTTCCAGTATGGAATACCTTCAGGGATGCTTTTAATAACAAGTATTTCTCGAAGACAGCTAGAGAACAGAAGATGGCTGAATTCTTCCACCTCCGCCAAAACCAGATGACAGTCGACCAATATGAAGCCAAGTTTTCTGAACTGTCCAAGTATGCCTCGAGATTGATTGAGGACCCTGAGGATAGGACCAGAAGGTTCAGGGATGGACTAAAGCCCGAGATTAAGAGTATACTAGCGCCATTCAATCTTCAAGACTACGATGACCTCTATGAAAGGGCATTGATAGTGGAGCAGGACTTGGCTAAGAGAACCGCCGCATCTGGATCGCGGTTCACTTCCTCAAATAGATTTGAAAGGAAGCTAGGAAAGAAGCCAATGTTTGGAGGCAAGCATCATATTCCACCGAATCGTCGAAGAAAGATCAGTAAGCCTACCTTCCGCCCAAATGAGGTGTGCAATATATGCCGCCATAGGCATGGACCTGGTCCGTGCCCATTTAAAGGAGGTGCTTGTTTTGGATGTGGTCGTTTTGATCATCAAGTGAAGGACTGCCCGCAGAGGCAGCAGGGCAGGCAAATGCCACAACAACAAGGAGGACCACCTAGAGGAACTACGCCGCAAAACTTTCAGAACCGCCCGCCGGCGTAGGGAAGAGTGTTTGCTGTTACCCGGGAAGAGGCGAAGAATTCGCCGACCGTTTCAGGTACGGTCCTCTTGCATAATCAAGTAGCTTATGCTTTGTTTGATCCGGGTGCCACACATTCGTTTGTTGCGGATCAGTTTGTTAAGTTGTATGAATTGAGCTTGGTACCTTTGGATGTTGTGTTTAAAGTATCTACGCCGTTAAAGGATAGTGTAGTAGCTAAAGTTAGCTGTCCTAATTGTAGACTTGTTGTGGATGGTCATGAAAGCAAGATAGATCTGATTGTGCTAGAAATGTATGATTTTGATCTGATTGTGGGAATGGACTGGCTGACAAAGCAAAGAGCCATGATGGATTGCTTTAATAAGGTGATCCGATTTAATCCGTCTAATGGGACTAGCTATGAATTTGTGGGTAATCGAGGTGAAACCTCGACAGAAATGATATCGTCATTAGAGGCGACCCGACTATTGGAAAATGGATGCCAAGGTTATTTGGCTTCTGTGGTGAATACGTCTGTTGAAGAACTTAAGTTGGAGAATATCTCTGTTGTATGTAAATTTCCAGATGTGTTTCCTCAGGACTTACCTGGTTTGCCACCAGAAAGGGAAATTGAGTTTGTGATAGAGTTAGCTCCTGGGACGGAGCCGATCTCTAAAGCGCCATATAGGATGTCATTGTCTGAATTGAAGGAACTCAAAGTACAGATGCAAGAATTATTAGATAAAGGGTTTATCCGCCCTAGTGCATCGCCTTGGGGAGCGCCTGTTTTGTTCGTCAAGAAGAAGGATGGATCTTTGAGGTTGTGCATTGATTATAGACAGTTGAATCGAGTGACGATTAAGAATAAATACCCACTGTCGAGGATTGATGATTTGTTTGATCAGTTGCAAGGGGCATCGGTATTTTCTAAGATCGATCTACGAACGGGATACCATCAGTTGAGGATCAGAAAGGAAGATATACCAAAATCGGCGTTTAGGACACGTTATGGACATTATGAGTTTACTGTAATGCCATTTGGTTTGACGAATGCTCCTGCTGCTTTTATGGATATGATGAACAGAGTGTTCAGAGAATTCTTGGACTGTTTCGTGATCGTCTTTATAGATGACATCCTGGTGTACTCGAAGAATCCTGAAGATCATGAGCACCTTCTTAGGATTGTGTTAGAAACCCTGAGAGTACATCAGTTGTATGCCAAGTTTAGCAAGTGCGAGTTTTGGTTAACTCGTGTAGCGTTTCTGGGTCATGTAGTGTCTGGTGAAGGGATTGCTGTGGATCCATCTAAGATTGAAGCAGTTATGAATTGGCCAAGACCGACGGCAGTTACAGAAATCAGAAGTTTCTTAGGATTGGCGGGCTATTACAGACGTTTCGTGGAGAGATTTTCATCTATAGCCTCACCTTTGACCAAGCTACTGAAAAAGGATATGAAGTTTGAATGGACGGACAAGTGCGAGCGTAGTTTTCAAGAGCTTAAACATAAGCTGACTACAACTCCTGTTCTAACAATTCCATCTGGTCCTGGAGGATTCGAGATTTATAGCGATGCTTCGCTTAGAGGACTGGGTTGTGTTTTGATGCAGCATGGTAGAGTGGTAGCGTATGCATCTCACCAGTTGAAACCGCATGAGTTGAACTACCCGACGCACGACCTGGAATTGGCTGCGGTCGTGTTTGCATTGAAGATCTGGAGACATTATCTGATTGGAGAAAGTTTTCAGGTGTATACCGATCACCAGAGTCTGAAGTACCTGTTCTCTCAGAAGGAGTTGAATATGAGACAGCACCGATGGATGGAGCTACTCAAGGATTATGATTGTGAGATCTTGTATCATCCGGGTAAGGCGAATAAGGTTGCCGATGCCTTGAGTAGAAAATCAGTGATTGCTCAATTACAGATGCATGAATGGCGTTTACTTGAGCAAGTTAGAGACTTAGATTTCAAGTTAGAAATAAGTCGCTTGTCGAGTCTTGTGGCTACCTTGAGAATCGAGCCGGAAGTTCAGGTTAAGATCAAGACCCTGCAGTCCACTGACCCCACTATTCGAAAGATCATTCAGGAAGACTCAACTAAACGAAGAGTCGACTTCCAATTGGCCAAGGATGGAATCTTGAAGTTTAGAGGACGTTTGGTAGTGCCTACTGATGAAAGTTTAAGGGAGGAGATTTTATCGGAAGCACATCGTAGTAGTTATAGTATCCACCCTGGAAGTACGAAGATGTATCAGAATCTGAAGCAGCACTATTGGTGGAATGGCATGAAAGCGGATATAGCCAAGTATGTGGCTAAGTGTTTGACTTGTCAGCAAGTTAAGGCGCAACATTGTAAACCTGGAGGATTGTTACAGCCTTTAGAAATTCCAGAATGGAAATGGGAGCATATCACAATGGACTTTGTGATGGGTTTGCCAAGGAGTCAGAGAGGCCATGATTCAATTTGGGTTGTGGTAGACAGATTGACGAAATCAGCACACTTCATTCCAGTGAGAAAGGACTTCGCTTTGGATAGATATGCAGAGCTGTATGTGAGGCACATTGTGAGGTTACATGGAGTGCCAGTAACGATCACTTCTGATCGAGATCCTAAGTTCACTGTCACGTTTTGGAAAAGTCTACAGACTGCTCTGGGAACGAAGTTACAATTTAGTACGGCCTATCACCCGCAAACTGATGGACAGTCTGAAAGGACGATTCAGACCTTGGAGGACATGTTGAGGGCATGTGTACTGGATTTCAAAGGCAGTTGGGAAGAACGGTTGCATCTGGTAGAGTTTGCCTATAATAACAGTTACCAACAAAGCATCAAGATGGCACCTTTCGAAGCTTTGTATGGAAGAGCTTGTAGAACGCCAGTTTGCTGGGAAGAAGTTGGTGAAAGGAAGATCACTGGACCCGAATTAGTGGAACAGTCAATGGAAACAATTAAAGTAATTAGAGGCAGACTGAAGACGGCACAGAGTCGCCAAAAGAGTTACGCCGATAGAAGACGCAGACCATTGGAGTTTCAGGTAGGCGATCATGTCTTTCTGAAGATATCGCCTATGAGAGGGATATCTCGTTTTGGCAAGAAAGGAAAGCTGAGCCCAAGATATGTTGGACCGTTCGAAATCTTGGAACGGATTGGAAATCTAGCTTATCGTCTTGCGTTACCGCCGAGACTTGCTCAAGTGCATAACGTCTTCCACGTGTCGATGTTGAGAAAGTACGAACCTGACCCCGCTCATTTACTGAGTTATGAAGAGATTGATCTGGATGAGCGAGCATCATACGTGGAGCGACCAGTCAGAATTGTGGAAAGGAAAGAGCACGTACTCCGGACCAAGACGATTCCGTTGGTGAAGGTGATTTGGCAACATCATGGTACTGAAGGAGCTACGTGGGAAAACGAGGAAGCCATGAAAAGTAGTTACCCTTATCATTTTGAGCAGATGTAACTGTGTTATAATTTCGAGGACGAAATTTCCTAAGGGGGGAGAGTTGTAACACCCACATTTCTTTAATTGTGGTCCCCTCCCCCTTGTCTGCCACTCCCTAAAACACTCCCCCCACTTCCCGTTTGTCTCCCACGTCTGCATGCTCCCTCCCCTTTCTTTTCTCTATTTTTCTTCTCCCTCTCTCCACTCATTCACTCACCAACGTTCCTCTCTTCTTTCCTCTTCTGCGACACCCCCTCCCCCACCGAAGCTCTACCTTCATATCTCCTCCTCTTCCGTTCGATTTGCCAAGCCATCTCCTCACCAACGCCTACCTCCATCTCCAGCCATGCTGCACCGCCCCCATTGACACCTCCGGAGCCGTTGCTAGTCGCCGGACGACCGAAAACAGCCTCGAGAAGGTGCCGAACTCTCCTATTCTGCCCCTATTTTGACCCGAGAGCTCCGCCCCTCCTCCGGCCATTTCCAGCGACGCCGCCGCTTCCCACCGCCTCACCATCATCCCGCAGTCTCCTCACGACCTTCCCAAAGCCACCTCGCCGGTCGTCACCCGCCGGAGCCATCGCAAACCTCCACGGAACCGCCGGTACTCTATTTTGGAGTCAGTCGCGGTTCGATTCTGTTTTCGTCCGAATCGGCCGCCTCCGTCGCTCACCACCGCTGCCGACGACTTTCTAGAACCCCTCACGAGTTTCCCTGAGCTCGTGGTCCTCGGTCGCCGCACGTGGGACCCAGAATCAACCCCGAACGGCCACCCTGTTTTTTGCGCGCGAATCCTCTATTTTCGCCGGTTCTGTTCGCTGCTGTTTGCTGCTGTTCCGCCGCCTTTGGCCGCCTTCCGCCGCCTTCCTCCGGCCCCAATCGATCCCCTTTGAACCCTAGGTGAGTCCCCGAGCATTGGCCGGCCTCGCCTTAGCCCGTGGGGCCCAAGACCGCCTCAAATAGCCCTGTTCCTCTGTTTTAATGCTGCTGCAAAATTCTGTTTTAGGTCGCCGGAGTTCGCCGGAGCTCCGCCGTCGCCGCCGCCACCTCGTCGGACCTCCGTCACGTGCCCTAGTTGGTGCCTGGTCGTGACGCCTCTCGAGAAACCTTAGAACCGAGGCTTAACCGTGTTTTATCGCCGAGAACCGTCGCCGCCGTCGTTGTCGTCGCTCGTTGCCGCCGCCGTCACATTGTTGATTTTGAGCCGGCCCGAGCTTAAATAAATTGTGAGTTGACCCTAAACCTTGGTTAGGGCGCTAATTGCGCCTAGGGTTAGTTGGGTTAGCAATTTTGGTAATAACATAAAGTGATTACGGTTGGTTTAGTTAGAAACCCCGGTTTAGGTTAAATGACCGTAATCGACTAAGTTAGCTTGATTAATTATATTGTCTGTGGTTAATTGTGATTAGTTGAAATTGATTGATTTATCGTGAGAGAGCGATAGATTAAAGACGAGTGATAGATCGACAATTATAAATTAAATGGGCTAATAAATGATTATTGTTCGAATTGAGCTTTATATTGTCTAAATGAAATTAAAAGCTCGTAATTGGTTCAATGATTTTCATTGGTGTGATTATCTCGTTGGATGGCTTGATGGTGTGACTGGAATTACTATTGGGTGATAATCACTACTTGGGGATTTAACGTCCTATTTATGATTTGATGCATGAAATGTTCATTGAGTAAATTGACATGTATTTGGGAATTATTCGTTCCGTGATTGCAGTATCTAATTGATAGTCTGCATATGCATATGACTGTGTGCGAAATTAAAGAAATATGTTTTAGCATGAAAAATGGCCGTGGGCCGAGTCTTTGAGCACGTTGTGTGAGCATCCGGCCTAAATCAAAGGGAATAAAATTGATTGATATGGCGGGTGCATTGTGTGGTCATATGACGGAACGATGATGAATTTTTCCTGGTAAGTTCGTAGTGTACTAGTAGTACATCAGTACCAGTCATGTGGGACCATACGACTTACCAGAAGCACGACAGTCCTGCCTCGTGCCGGTTAGTACGGGCACAGGGCTGATCGGATGCCGGTCGCAGCTTGTGATGGACCGACGCCCCGTATAGGGATGCCTACTTGCCGTACCGTGCAATGGGTGCACTGGAATAATCGCTTGTAGTAGCCGCTGCCGAGAGGGAAAAGGAGCGTAGCCCGGTTAGTCCGGATGAGTATGGGATCGTACTATTTATGAGGGTGGAATCACGCCAGTCGCGTAGATCCTCTCATGGTGCCGTTGGCACGATCATCGTTAATAAATGGACTCGTGTGGTGTCCTGTGCATACTTGTGGATGCGATGCTTGTTTTGAGTGATTGACTTATTTCACTGCTGAGTCGAGTCAAGCATTGCATTATGTGTGGCTGCAGACTGGTAAGTATGCATGTGATTGATTAGTATATGGGGACTATACTTGGGTATTTTATGTGATCGTATGAGTTTGTGAGCCTGCTGTTAGGATGCCTCGGGCGAATCAGTTTCCTAACCAAGCCTAGGCTTAATTCACTGAGATTTATTTCTCACCCCGTCGTGGGATAACATTTTTCAGGTCCCAAGTGATGAAGCCCGTGGACGCCATGGTTTGGCGGTAGGAGTGATCTTTTGAAGTAGATGGGAAGTTAACCTTACCCGACCGAATACCCTTTTGAGGTCTTAGTGAGCTATCCCGAAGTATGGGATTGTTTATGTCAGCTATAGCTCAATAGGGTTAATTATCATCATTTGTTTGGTTTAATGTGTGTGATGATCTTTTTGTGAACTGTCTTGGTATTTATCTCCTACTAATGTATCCCTGTTCAAATTTATGTTGTCTGGGAGTAAACCGTTTCCGCATGCGTAATAAATTGTCGTGGGTTGGTAGCGAACCTGGGACGCTATCCCTTATGACCCTTGGGACGATTTGATTGGGATGTCGTGTGCTCGGGGTTTGGGGCGTGACATTAGACTTGTTCGCAGCGTGCACTGGGTGGTCGTTCGGGGCCCCCTCCCAGATGCGAACAGGGAAGTGGACCTCGCTGTGGCTGAAATGGCGCAGGCTTTGGTTGCCGAAGGCTTTGAACTCGTGAAAGGGCAAGAGTGTTCCCTACTAGTACTATTGCTCTTCTCCTTTTATCTCGCTTATTCGTTTCTTTCCTCTTAACCTTCTAAATCTATTGGCAGGAACACCTACTCAGTTCCTAACCACCTGAAAGGGGCTATGTATCATCCCACTAAAGCTCTGGCGGCTCTGATGACTGAGGCTGTGACTCCGGCGGCTGATCCGGTGGGGGGTTCAAGTCAGCAGGATCTAGCTCCTGGGGATCCCCAGCTGCCGGCCGAGGGCCGTGGTAGAGTTTAGGAGATCGGCAGATCGGGACTTAGAGATATGAGATTTTTTCAGGAACTCTGGTGTATTTGAGTTCATCAAGTTTAGATACGTGTACTGTAACATAGGTTTCAATCTTCATTCCCTTGTTGGACCAATGGACATGATTTTATTTCACGTTCTCGCCATTTTAATGATTTTACTAAATCCGCCTTTGCACTTGTTAAGAGGATTATAGACGGTTTGCTCAATGATTATCACTCATTTAAGGAGACTCCATTCTTATTGTTATTATTATTTTGTACGAAATTCATTAGTAAAAACTAAACCTGGAAAGAATTCGGTCGAAACTGAAAAAGAGAGGCCATCATCCCCACAAACATTCGTCAAAGCTAGTGAAGCTCGAATACAAGTACCAACAAAATGAAGATGCGAAACGGAGTTCTGGATGGACATCCAAATAATAAGATCACTCAATCCCAAGTCTATCCCCCACAGTACATTAGAAGAAATCGAGTGTAATTGAGTTACATTTTTTTTTTATGGGCCGAATAATGAGTCAAATTGGGTAAACCTCAAACTCGACCAAACCTCAACCCACAGACTCAGATGTCCGAACAAGCTTTGGGCCTGTTTGGTTCAGCATTTGGCTAAGGGACTTTGAAGAAATGCAAATACCTTTAGGCTAAAGATCTTTTCCAAAATGCAAGTAGTGTTTGGCAAAATATTTTTTAGAAATGCATTTGAAAGCAACTTTGGCGTAAATGCCGTTTGGTGAAAAATATACTTTGTAAAATATTTTTACTTTTTTATAATAAAAAAAAGGGCCGGCGGCGGCGGCGACCAGTGACCTTCGACGACGGTGGCGAAGGCGGCGGCGGCCGACGTCCCGTGACCGTCGTCCGGCGATCGACGGCGGCTGGCGAATGGCGGCCGGCGACCGGCGTTCGGCGACCGGCGTCTCACGACCGGTGTCCGACGATTGGCGTGCGGCGATCGGCGGCTGCGACGGCCGGCGTCCAACGATCGACGTCCGGCACCGACGTTCGGCGACCGTCGTCCGGCTGCGGCGGCATCCGGCGACTTGCGGTGGCGGCGGCGTCTGGCGATCGGCGGTGGCAGTTGCGTCCGGCGTTCGGTGGCGGCGGCGTCCGGCGGCGGTGGCGTCCGGCGACCGTCGTCCTGCGACCGGCGGCGGCGTCCGGCGACCGGCGGCGGCGTCCGGCGATCGGCGGCGGCGTCCGGTGTCCGGCGGCGTCCGGCGACCGGCGGCATCCGGCGACCGGCGGCGCCCGGCGACCGGCGGCGGTGTCCGGCGACCGGCGGCGTCTGGCGTCCGGCTTCCGGCGGCGTCCAGCGACCGGCGGCGGCGTCTGGCGACCGGCGGCGGCGTCCGGTGGCGGCGTCAGGCAATCGGTGACCGGCGGCGGCGGTTGCGTCCAGCGGCCGACGTCCGACGACCGGTGTTCACCGTCCGGCGGCGGGCGGCGTCTGACGATTGGCGTCCGGCGACCGGTGGAGGCGACGGCCGGCGTCCGGCGATCGTCGTCCGGCACCGGAGTCCAGCGGCGGCGTCCGGCGACCGGTGGCGAGGCCGGCCACCGACGATGGGAGGCGGTGACGGTGATTGGCGATGAACGGTGGCGGTTGGAGGCGGCAAGTGAATGTGATAAAATTTAAAAAAAAATTAGTTGCATTTGAGATGCAACTTCCCAAAGTACCTCCAGAGGTACTTTGGCCTAAAGGCCTTTAGAGGGCATTTGAGATGCAATTGCATCTGTCCAAAGTGAGCCAAAAAATGAACCAAACAGCATTTGCATTTGGCCAAGGGACTTTAGAGCCCCAATGCTCATCTCAAATGCTGAACCAAACAAGCCCTTTGACTGCCCAAGTTCAAGCTCGACTATGGGAAATCTATAACAGGCTCAAGCTCGTTTAGTCTATATAAGCGTTTATTTTTTGGAAAATATCTTTCAAAAATCTTTGATTTTCCGTGAAATAAACAAACCCTAAGAAATTCGTCTCTTTCTCCTTCAACAAAAGAGGGAGATTTATATAAATACGTGATCGAATATAATGGCACGCCTCTCTCTCCTTCAGCAGATGTCTGTTGCCAAGTTGGATCCATTCGCCAACAAGTTTTTCTACATGACTATGGAGGATGACTAATGGTACTGCTGTGTTGTGCGGTGCATTTATTTATGATTTTTATAAAGTGAAGACTGAAGAGACCGTACGTAAATGGATCATATATTATATGGGTGAGGATGCATGAGTCAAGCATGGCAACTCAGGAGACAACCCCACGACATACGTTGGACTAATGGGCAAAGGCTAGAATTTCCAAAAAAAAACCATCATTAAGAATTTGTGAATGAAGAGATAATCGTAGATATTAGAAGCTAAGTGTGCACCAGGCAGTCTCACTCTCCTCTTCCTCATCACTCCTGTTTTTCTATGACGGGTGGTTGCACCGGATATAATGGTCCAGATTCGTATGATCATAACTACCCATAATCTCACCGTCCATTGTGTTAAGAATGGACCGTTTATAGTTGTGAACCCTTTTTTTTTTTTCCTTTTTCTTTTTCGGTCTTCACTGGTGATGTATGCGAGGCATATCGTTTTTCCCTATGATCCAATGTCTAATTTGAAAGTGAGGAAATAGCGTGGCATAAAAAGTTAGAGACGTGTGAAAAAAATAAATTAATTAAAGAGCCTTGTATATTTTGAATTCGATCTCTCCCTATATTCTTAATTTGGCTAAAACAAACCGGCATGGGCATATATATATACCAGTGATGTGGCGCCTATTAACCAATAATACGTTGCCACGTGTCCTGAGTTAGAATAAAGCAAGAAATCATTTTCTCTCATTTTCCGCCGTTTCTATCCCGTCCGTCGCGCATGGCCATTGACACCGACGAGAGTTTAACTTTCATTTCGTCTTTATGAAATCTAATACCATCTTCGTTAGCCCTTTTAGGTTTATGACCCCCCAAAGGGAGGGAAAAAAAAGGGACTTTTTTAAGGGAAAAGTTTAAGATTTCAAATTTTTTATTTGCTTATGCTTTTCAAATTATCTAGGTTGTCACAGTTATTTATTTATTTTTTCATTATGGCTCCTAGCACTTGAATACTCTGCCATTAAAGATTCATTTAAGTGAGAAAACCAAAAGGCAAAACGTTGAAAAACCTACTTAGGGGCCACGTAACTTCAATTGAAAAAAAGGGACAATTAATGAACTAGCCAGCTATAAAAAAAAACCTGATGATGACGGCCCCGCTATAGCGCTCAGATCCGTCCAATAAAGAGAAATTAAGAGAAGCTCGAGCTTCAGGAGCCACGATTTCTGGGGAAAGAAAAATATATCAGATGAGATTTTCTTTGCTTTTATTTTATTTGATCACATGCGAGTATCCAAATATTTTTACCCAATATTTTATTTAGGAAATTGCTCAAATTATCTTATTGCTACTCAGAAAAACACAAATTGTTTTTTTTTAAGATTAAAAGGAGGGAGGAGAGAGAAATCGTGTCAGGAGTCCATCGACAGAAGCATAGTACCACTCCCAAATCTTCTCTTCTTCTTTTGCCTTTGAAGGAGACCTGGGGAAATGGCTGTATGGGGGATACCAACAATGGCTAGAAATGTCACGCTGGGCAAAGAACTTGCCTTAATGCTCTTCATGGATCTCCGGTTATATAAAGAAGACCCACCCTTTCATTTCTTCTGCTCCTCAGTTCAAAACAATGGCCCAGCAACCCTCGCCCATCGCTCGTTCTATAGCCATGGAACAAGGGTTGCGCCAATTGCAGAGAGATCTTAGTACCGCCAATATGCATGCCACCTCGAACATATGGAGGTACACTTTTTAATTGTTACTTTTATTTAATATTTATTCTGATCTTTATTTTTTTTTGGTTCTCGTTGTTTAGACAAGTTTCTGAAGCTCAAAGGCGGGTCAACCAGGCCGAGATGGCGCTCAGCACACATTATCATGTGATGCTGTCGGAACCTGAATTAATTGTAGCGTCTCTTGAGGAGATCCAAACATTGATGGATCTACTTCAAAACGATGGACTCCATCGCGGGGTGCAAAGGGTTGTCGTTCAGGGCCCCCTCCCGGATGCGAACGGGACAGTAGATCCCGCTGTAGCTCCGTTGGCTGATGCCTTGGTTGCTCAAGGCTTCCAACTCCTGGAAGGGTAAGAGCGTTCCCTACTATTACTCTTCTCCTTTTTTTTTTTCGCTTCTTCTTTTCTTCGCTCTTAACCTTCTAATCTATTTGCAGGAATATTTACTCAGTTCCTAATCATCTGAGAGGGGCTGGGGCTTCGAATCTGGCAGCTGCCGATCCACAGCCTTAGCAGTATCTCGCTCCTCCGCCGCATCAGGAGGATCCGGCTCCTGCGGCCCGGGGGTTCAAATTGGATTTTGCGGCCGCGGCGCTAGGAGACAAGGGAGAGAATATCTAGTCGAACAAAGACTTCGTTGCTCCCCGGTGATAACCGGATATGGAGTCATGTTGACCAGATCTGGACTTAATTGGTTGCATTGTTGCCGTTATTGTTGCCGTTGGTTATGGGACGGAATCTGGATAGTCTGTGAGTTTTTTTTTTTTAATTTTCAAATTTTCTGTTACGTCAAGAGGAGTGCTTTTTTTTTTTTGGGTGGTTAGAACTTTGGTGATGGCTATGAAATGTTATGATTAGTACGTATTTATCCTTTCTTGATACTCGAATGTGTCTGGACTTGTTTGTTTCTCAATGTTCTGCGCACCATCTGCTCTTCTCATCAATTGAAACGCACCAGCAATTAAAATTGCTTTTGGGAAGTGAAGCTCGAATGCTATGCAAATGCATCGAGTGGTTTGCTCATTTGGCCTGAACATGGCTTCAAGCTAGGACTCATGGTGCTGCTGGTTTGCTGGACTACACACATTGAATTCTAGACTCAATCAAATGTTAAAAGATGACTCTAGGAGTGTAGAGTTTCAGTTCCACGACCATGAGACCTTGTTCCTGCGCCATTTCTTGTCTTTGTCGTGAGAATTTGTGATTGATGACTGCAATAGCAGGTTAGCTTTGAGTCAACCTCATTAGAAGTTACGCCATTTGATTCAGCCAATTCTTCTGGTCACCCTATTTCGATTTGGCAATTAAAGATTCAGACCCGTACAAAGGCAAATTGTGACACCCCAAACTTACCGTTTGTCCCCCACCCACTTTTCTCTCCCTACTCATTTGCCACACCCCCCACATTGCCGTTTGTCCCCCACGTTCCCTTGACCCCTCCCTTTCTCTTCTCTATTTTTTCTTCTTCTTCTTCGTTTGAGGAACGACGCCCCCGACCAAACTCCTCCGTCCTCCTCTGCCTCTGCCGATTTGCGTGCGCCGCCACCACCGCTCGCCACCACAAGACGTCCAGCCACCTCCAGCCGTCGCCACCGACCTCGTCCCGGCCGCCGTTGGCCGTCGGCAGCCACGAAACCACCGCGGGAACTCCATCCCTGTTTCAGACCCCCTGGACCCGAGAGTGTCGGGGCTTCCCCCGGCCGTTCGCGGCACCGCCACCGTCAACCACCACTCCTACAACCATCCCCCACCTCTCCTCAACATCCTCGACCAAGCCTGCCACCAATTACCCGCCGGAGCCGCCGCAATTGGCCTCGAGAACGCCGGAGCCCTGTTTTTGACCCGGTTTGGGATTTTCTTCGATCCCGTCGAACCGGCCGCCGCCGTTGCTCACCGCCGCCACCATCGAACTCCCAAGACCCCTCTTGACCTTCCCTCAGCTCGGCCGAGCTCGCCGCCGCGCGTGGTGGCCAGAATCGCCTCGAACCGCCGCCCCTGTTTTCGGCGTCGATACTGCCCGGTTCTGTTCGGCCGTGAACCGGCCGCCTCCGGCCGTCTTTCGCCGCGGTCACCGGTCCCCACCGAACCACCGACGTCCCCTCGAACTCCTCCGACCACCCCGATGTCAGCCGCCGTCCGCCGGTCGCCGAACCGGCCGTTGAAGCCGAGCCGCCCATCCCCTGCCCTGTTCGGCCTGAGTGGCCGGCCTTGTGGGCCGGTCTGCCCTGGCCATGGCCGGGTGATCCTGGGCCGTGTGTCCGGTCCCGTGGGCCATTTGGCCCGTCTTGTGGGCCATTTTGGCCGAGTGTCTGGGCCGTGTGTCCGGTCCCGTGGGCCATTTTGGCCGAGTGTTTGGGACGTGGGCCATGAGTTTTGGGCCGCCGTTCAAGGAAATTGGGTCGTGATCCGGGAATCACCGAGAAGGATTCCGAGCCTCACCGAAGTTCGTGAGTTCGTAGCCGGCCGCACCGTCGCCGTTGAGACTGCCCGAGCTAATTAAATAGTGAGTTGACCCTAAACCTTGGTTAGGGCGCTAATTGCGCCTAGGGTTAGTTGGGTTAGCAAATTTTGGTGATAATATAAAGTGATTACGGTTGGTTTAGTTAGAAACCCCGGTTTAGGTTAAATGACCGTAATCGACTAAGTTAGCTTGATTAATTATATTATCTGTGGCTGATTGTGATTAGTTGAAATTGATTGATTTATCGCGAGAGAGCGATAGATTAAAGACGAGTGATAGATCGACAATTATAAATTAAATGGACTAATAAATAATTATTGTTCGAATTGAGCTTTATATTGTCTAAATGAAATTAAATGATCGTAATTGGTTCGATGATTTTCATCGGTGTGATTATCCCGTTGGAGGGCTGATGGTGTGACTGGAATTAAGCATTAATCGCTACTTGGGGATTTATCGCCCTATTTATAATTGGATGCCTGAAACGTTCTTTGAATGAATTGACATGTATTTGGGAGTTATTCGTTCCGTGATTGCAGTATCTAATTGATAGTCTGCATATGCATATGACCGTGTGCAAAATCAAATAAATATGCTTTAGCATGAAAATGGCCGTGGGCCGAGACTTTGAGCACGTTGTGTGAGCATCCAGCCTAATCAAAGAGAATTAAAATTGATTGTTATGGTGGGTGCATTGTGTGGTCATATGACGGAACGATGATGGGTTTTTCCTGGTAAGTTCGTAGTGTACTAATAGTACACCAGTACCAGTCATGTGGGACCATACGACTTACCAGAAGCACGACAGTCCTGCCTCGTGCCGGTTAGTACGGGCACAGGGCTGATCGGATGCCGGTCGCAGCTTGTGATGGACCGACGCCCCGTATAGGGATGCCTACTTGCCGTACCGTGCAACGGGTGCACTGGAATAATCGCTTGTAGTAGCCGCTGCCGAGAGGGAAAAGGAGCGTAGCCCGGTTCGTCCGGATGAGTATGTGATCGTACTATTTATGATGGTGGAATCACGCCAGTCGCGTAGATCCTCTCATGGTGCCGTTGGCACGATCATCGTTAATAACTGGACTCGCGTGGTGTCCTGTGCATACTTGTGGAAGCGATGCTTGTTTTGAGTGATTGACTTATTTCACTGCTGAGTCGAGTCAAGCATTGCATTATGTGTGGCTACAGACTGGTAAGTATGCATGTGATTGATTAGTATATGGGGACTATACTTGGGTATTTTATGTGATCGTATGAGTTTGTGAGCCTGCTGTTAGGATGCCTCGGGCGAATCAGTTTCCTAACCGAGCTTAGGCTTAATTCACTGAGATTTATTTCTCACCCCGTCGTGGGATAACATTTTTCAGGTCCCAAGTGATGAAGCCCGTTGACGCCATGGTTTGGCGGTAGGAGTGATCTTTTGAAGTAGATGGGAAGTTAACCTTACCCGACCGAATACCCTTTTGAGGTCTTAGTGAGCTATCCCGAAGTATGGGATTGTTTATGTCAGCTATAGCTCAATAGGGTTAATTATCATCATTTGTTTGGTTTAATGTGTGTGATGATCTTTTTGTGAACTGTCTTGGTATTTATCTCCTACTAATGTATCCCTGTTCAAATTTATGTTGTCTGGGAGTAAACCGTTTCCGCATGCGTAATAAACTGTCGTGGGTCGGTAGCGAACCTGGGACGCTATCCCTTATGACCCTTGGGACGATTTGATTGGGATGTCGCGTGCTCGGGGTTTGGGGCGTGACACAAATGCTTGAACTTGAAGAATATGTACAAATACAAAACCAGCTATATTAAGAACACGCCTCTCTGGCCTGCAAACCAGCAAAACCAGAAAAATAGAGGCAAGTTATTTGATTCAAAAGTGCCCTAAGCAAGTTATTTGATTCAAAAGCACCATCGTAACACGCATCATTATAGAGATTGCAAGAATTGTTGAATTGTCTGAACATATCTAGCAATAGCAGCATTCAACTTTTTTGCCAACTCTTATTCCCAAAAGTTTCTTCCACCGGCAATAAGATAGCAAGGAAGAACAATTTCGGCAATACATATCGGAGTTGACCCTCAAATAATAATTTTCCAAAAAAAAATCGACACATAAGTGACTGGATGAAACTTTTTGGTACCAAAATGAGTGTCGTACATAACTTTTGGCACTTATACTGTTCTTCTCACAAGAAATTTGTGATAAAAGATTATCCTTCAGTGAAAATTGACGTAAACTGAGGTGGAATGCTTTTGAAGGCTGGTATTTGATAATTTTACTTCGCAACATTATCTATCAGCCAAATCCAAAAAACTAAGTGTCGCGACCCGTCCGGAAGAGGACGCGGCTAATGGATTACCGATCGCGGGCCTTAGATCGGCGCGAGCCCTCCCAGGCCCATACCAAATCGCGGCGGGAGTATTTTTCAAAGGATTCGACGATAAGAGTCGATCGCTTTCGACCTTCAGTGTGGTCGTGGTGGCATGTGCAAATTGTGCATACATTTGGAGTCGCCACCGGTCTTTCTTGGAGGGTAGACCGGAAACCTTACTGATCGATTGGGAGAGATCGATCAGTTCTGCAGAACCAGAGATTTTGGGTTCGGGGACTTGGTTACGTTGATGTCATTACCAACGCCCTTTCGGTACCTAACGCGAGTGATTTTCCTAACTAGGATTTCATGCAGGCGCAATTTTGGGTGAGGTAAGTCTGACTTTGCACATTAACCAGTTTAACATGCTCACGTAATCATAATAAAAAAATAGATGTCAATCACATAAACATCTATCCTACGTGGTGATCATGGAATTATGATTTAATGGGTCTCGAGCCAATGAGACCACATTTAATCATTTTAATATTTTAATAACGGAGAGCCGCTCTTCGCTTCTTCTTGGTTTCTTGAACTCTTCAAGAATTGGGCCCCAAAGAGCTCGCCGACTTAAAAGGCTCCCCCACGTAATCCTCGTAGCATTTACATCAACAATTGACTATGCTAAAAATAAAGATTACATGAAAAATAAAAGGAGTACGCAACCTCCATTTAATAATTACAATCCAAAATATATAAATAATCATCATACATTCATATATACATCAATAACATTGATTAGGGATTTTTCCATGATCACCACCCTTCCACGTAAGTAATAAATTCACAATTTAAAACTTAGGAAGGCACAATAAAAATTCTACGTTGAATCATATTCAGAATTTTTACGTAAAATAAGATAGCCATAAATTTTCGATTCAAAATTGATTTAGTCTCAATTTTTGCTACGTTGATTAATTTATCATATAAAATAATCAACCTCCATTAGCCATGTAAGACGAACAATTCGTTAATACATATTGGCCATAGTATTGCAAAAATTGCAAAAATCAATTAAATGCACGAAAACACCTAAGGATTGGCTCTGATACCACTATTGGGATCCACGTAACACGTAGCGGAAATAAATAACAACCCATACATGTATCTCCAAAGGCGTACTTCGTGCATTTCAATCGAAAAAAAAATCACAAAGCCTCAAAGGGAGTAAATAGATTACCTCTCGTAGCGGGCTTGAACGGAGGTGTCGGTTCGATGTTCTTCGATCTCAGCCTCCACAAGTGTTAGGCATCTAGTTCGGACGCACCACCAATTGACGAACGGGGAGACGACTAATAACTCCACAACAATTGTGCTAGCAATATGCGGAATCAATATTCCGAACTTAGTATATTTTGCTCACTCAAGATTATGAGAATATAGAGAGTGTTTGTGTTCTTCTCTCTAAGCTCTCAAAAATTTGCACACTCTACAAAATGTCTCTCTCCTCCCAACCTCAAAACTCTTGCCATCCTTTTATAGCCAAAAATACCTTCCAATAAATTGTATTTAAAAATAGCACTAACAATTATAAATTCTATCTAAAAATAGCACTCACAAATAAATGACATTTAAAAATAGCACTAACAATAGCACTCACAATTTATAATACAAAAATGCTATTTAAAAATAGCACTAACAATAGCACTCACAATTTATAATACAAAAATGCTATTTAAAAATAGCACTAACAATTATAAATTCTATCTAATAATAGCACTCACAATTTATGATAAATAAATGCCATTTAAAAATAGCACTAACAATAGCACTCACAATTTATGATAAATAAATGTCATTTAAAAATAGCACTAACAATAGCACTCACAATTTATAATACAAAAATGCTATTTAAAAATAGCACTAGCAATAGCACTCACAATACAAAAATGCTAAAAAAAGGCACTAACAAAGGTGTTAAAAATAATAACCATTATTATTATTACAAGAGTTAAAGAGGTTACCAAACAGTACAAATATGCATAATGTATAAATACGTATGACGTATAAATACGTAGAGCATACGTATACATCTGTGAAACCGGTGACTAATTGAAAGAAAAATGTGCAATTAAGCCCTTTTGGTAAAAATTGATTAAATTGGAGGGCAAATTGACCTAATTGCACTTTAAGACTTTAGAATCCAATGTCATAGCGTATAAAAAGTGAGAATTGAAAATTAAAAGACTCGAAAATGAATTTTTTGCTCGGTTCGGGTTTATGTTTGTGAAGAAACATAGTAACCCGAGCCGAATTTTCAAGATTTAAGGTGACACACTTGAAGGGGAAATTAAAAAAAAATTATTGAATATTTTTGTGTATTTTTCTGACCACGAATGGTATTTTTCTGATTTTTTGGGTATTTTTATAATTAAATAAATTCGAAAAATATTATAAAATACCAAAAAATATTTTTTGTTCAAAATTGGTCCCCGAGGCTAGGCCAAGGCTTCCAAAGTTGATTCTGTGATTTTATGACCTCTTTTTATATTTTTAATTAATTTTTAAAGAATAAAAATCACAATAATAAATAGTCAAAAATCAGGTGTCAACAGCTGCCCCTCTTTGAGAGGAATCTCGTTAGAGGTTTTTCTCAAAGATAAGATGGCGCCTGATTCCTAACCGACTCAACTGGGAAAATGAAAGAAGAAATGCTATGACATCGGATTCTTAAGCCTTTTGATGAAAGCTCAAATTAATTCCCGGTTTGCTCTAACAATTTGAACCTGGGCCGGAGTGAGAGAGGCTTACCTGAAGCTCACCTGTCGGACGCTGCCGGTTGCGACGACTTTCAAGAAGATGCCTAGGACTCGTCACAGAAAATCCTAGGGAGATTAAGCTCTGACCTGTATGGTAGGTCATACCATTATGAGATTCCTAATTGGTAGGAACCTAAGGAAGGCGCATCCCCACGCTTTGGGATTTGCTAGAGATTTTAATCCGTATGGTGGATCAGACCTTCGTGTTGATCCTTAAGGCGGTATCTACCTCGTGTTGACCCTTAAGGCGGTATCTACCAATAAGTTGACCCTTGAGGCGATTTCTACCTTGGTTTGACCCTTCAGGTGGTTTCTACCATGGTTTGACCCTTCAGGCGGTTTCTACCATGAGTTGACCCTTCAGGCGGTTTCTACCTTTGATTTGACCATTCAGGCGGTTTCTACCTTGTGTTGACCCTTTAGGCGGTATCTACCATGTGTTGACCCTTCAGGCGGTATCTACCTTGTGTTGACTCTTCAGGCGGTTTCTACCATGAGTTGATCCTTTAGGCGGTATCTACCTTGTGTTGACCCTTAAGGCGGTATCTACCAATAAGTTGACCCTTGAGGCGGTTTCTACCTTGGTTTGACCCTTCAGGCGGTTTCTACCTTGGTTTGACCCTTCAGGCGGTTTCTACCATGAGTTGACCCTTCAGGCGGTTTCTACCTTTGATTTGACCCTTCAGGCGGTTTCTACCTTGTGTTGACCCTTCAGGCGGTATCTACCATGTGTTGACCCTTCAGGCGGTATCTACCTTGTGTTGACCCTTCAGGCGGTTTCTACCATGAGTTGATCCTTCAGGCGGTATCTACCTTGTGTTGACCCTTCAGGCGGTTTCTACCAATAAGTTGACCCTTGAGGCGGTTTCTACCTTGGTTTGACCCTTCAGGCGGTTTCTACCATGAGTTGACCCTTCAGGCGGTTTCTACCTTTGATTTGACCCTTCAGGCGGTTTCTACCTTGTGTTGACTTTGAAAAGGGGTCTCATGACGAGGGTTCTCCACGTCCGATGAGATTTCCTAAATTTTGAAAAGGGGGTCTCATGACGAGGGTTCTCCACGTCCGATGAGACTGTTTGAATTTTGAAAAGGGGTCTCATGACGAGGGTTCTCCACGTCCGATGAGACTGCCTAAGTTTTGAAAAAGGGGTCTCATGACGAGGGTTCTCCACGTCCGATGAGACTGTTTGATATTTTGAAAATGGGTCCTGGGACGAGGGTTCTCCACGTCTGATAGGACTTTTTCTTTTAAAAGGGTTTTTCTTCCCCCCTTTTTTTTTGGAGACCCCGAAGTTTGTCGGGAATTCAGTTTTTTGAAGCAGTGAAAGATTTTATTTTGACAAAACTTCACTTGAGTCTGTTGAGGCGACATTCTGGGAGCTGGGTTCTCCAGGTATCCTGCAGAAGTTTGAGCCTGAAAGATTTTTCTTCACCAAGAAAACGTTAGTAATCTTTGGGAAGACCACGGCTGTCCATTTTGACAAAACCGTATGATTTAAGTTTTAATCATGAAATGTGCATTTTGATGCTGGAGGTTATCCAAAGCATTCTTGCAACATGCAAATGTGATCACAAATCCCTTGCACGGAAAATCTGGATCAACAGTTTGAAAATTCCAAAAAGAGTTTGTTCAAAACATCAATTGGAATATTTCTCGACAAGGAGGCCATCTCACCTGTTTGGAGGTAATGATTTTTATAAGGGACGCACTCAATTCCCTACTAACCTGTGCCTAGGTTTTAGGCTCATTCGCAGCGCATACATTTTGATCGGTCGGGAGGTCTTCCACGGGACCGTAATGTTGGGCTTGGATATTGGTTTTCAAGGGGGACCCGCTTGGAGTCGAGGCCACTGAATGAAAGTTTTCACCATCTGCTCCGGGTTTACAAGTCGAGAACCCTGCAAAATGAGAAAGAAATAGTCTTGCTCGTACCTCTTGGAGCTAAGCTATATGTTAACCCAAGTGTCTTAGTCAGAGAAGACTGTTTCAGGGTTGTAACATTGGTAGGATTGGGGACCGAAAAAGGCTTGTTTTTGGCCCAGAATTCATGAGGGGATTGACATTGGTGATCATTGCAAATTTGTCACCTGTCTTTTCCATTATGCATCTTCAATTTTTGAGGCGTGCAACCGCTTTTGAGGTGTGCACAAATTTTTTAGAGAGCGTCTCTGGCTTCATTAAGAGATTGACAACTCTGTCTGTGTCTTCGCTCCGCGGCTGACATCATTTAGGGGGCAGTCTTTCTGACCTGACTCCTTTAGTGGTTTTTTTTTCTCTTCCCAACTAGGCTTTATTGGGGATCAATCAAACAGTTTACACGAGCATCGGCCTTGCTTTTACCAGGCACTTTGCTTTTTCTCGATGCCGTGGATTTTTCTCATTCATTTTTGAAATCCCACTTTTTCTCATCTTCATGGGATCGTGTTAGACCTATGATCAAAGGTCTAACAAGGTTAAACATTAACTTAGGAATTTTTTTTGCAAACCCTAAGTCTTGAACTTCTTCGTTTCTGAAGTGATGCTGCATCCGTCTTGGAATGTGCAATGATCACCAACGGGTTTATGAAATGATTTTGCAGGCTCAACTTGGCTATGCAAAGGATTCGGTGTGTGGGATAGAGAAATGAATGCTTCTCATCATCCTATGGCACTTGGATTACCATATAAACAACACACAAAGATTAATGTTAGTCCGAGCAAGAAAATTTCTAACCATTTTCTCCTGATGCTGCTGGACACACCTCCATTTTGCCCCGATGTGGGGTGGTTCTTGACAGGGTTAAGAATGAAAACCGCCGTTCAAAGGGGTTATCAACGGTCACCTGTAGTGTTTGGGGGATATGAAACGAATGCCTCCGTCGTCCCAACCCATGTAATCGCTACGAATGGTCCCTACTTCCGTAGGTCCAGATTTTGCTGTCTGATTCGCTCCACTTCTCTCTTAAGTGTGTATAGGACGTGTTTGGACTAGGCTTTGCCTCTCGTCTTTTGAAAAAAACGTCCTTTTGAGAGTTTTGAACAACTTTTGATTGGAAAAATCTCTTTCGTTTTCCCAAAAAATTTTACCCGTCAAGGGAATTTTATGGTGCACAATGCATGTTTAGACAACCTCATGTTTCAAAACATGAATGCCAATGAAGTTAGAATTCTATGTCTTTTCTAGACATCATATTCTGAAAGCTTTTTCTTTTTCTCTCTGTTTTTTTTTTGTTTAACATCTTCAATGGATTGGGGAAAGGGATACCTACCTGTCCACCGTGGCTGGAGATCCCTGAAAATATAAAAGAAATATGTTATTGTATGTTCACGAATTTTTCAAAAAATTGGAACGATACATCTTACCCTTGGTCATGTGTTCCAATGGGTAATACATGGGATGTGAAAACCTGTTTCGCCTTGATGGCGAGCCCCTGTCAAAGACGGGAATTAGGTGTCAGTTTGCGTTCCAAAATTCAAGGAAAATCGGAACGATACAGCCTTGTTCTTGTTTTGTGTTTCCATTTGAACACAAACGCGCGGCTTGCATAATTTGGCCCTCTATCTTGTGTCCTTGATCTCCCATCTGGTTGGGCGACGAATCCTTCTCAAGAATTTGCCCCAGAGAAGATCCATTTGTGTTTTTGGGCGCACTCCAGCGCCATTCTTCAAGGTTCCTTTTATTCAAGGAAAAGAAGATTTTATCAAAATGCATGTCAAAGCATGTGACGTAGGAGCGATACTTTTTACCATCCACTAGGTCTTATAATCAAAGACCATCTCCTGGAATCCTGACTTCTAAGGCCAATGATTCTATTCGCCTCCCTGTTAGCGCGCTATTTTTATTTGAGGCTTTCAGCGCCAACGACTTCCTGTAAAATGAGTAAAAACTCATGTTAGGCATGTGGTCTTGGAAGACCAAAATTGGAACGATACAAGGTTACCGTTCACCCAAATTCGTATCTTGGGGTTTGATTCTGATGCGGACGACTCTGTTATTGCGTCTATTGACTTTGTCAGAGGAGAAACATCCTGCGTACAAATCATTCACTTGCCCCAGTTAGGCATGGTTTTGCTGTTTGTCATCTCTGGATTCGATGACCCTGGTCTGATGCGCTTTCATGGGGGATCATGAGAGTTTGCCCCCGGTTTGGCTCCTCAAAGCAAATGGGGGGAACCTGCTCCCATTGATATTTGCAGATTCTGATCATCCATCTCGATTGTCAGAGTCCTTGATCAATTTTATCTGTCTCAAGACAGCTTGATATTCTTGGGATTCGTCATGTGGCGGTTTGGTGATTCTCTCGATCACAGTCGACATTTGAGGTATTTGATGTTCCCTGTTTGTTATTTGAAAGCATTACATCCTGCGTCCTCTGCTCTTGATCATCATCTGAGAGGAAAAAGAAAGGAAGCATTATTCCCATATCAAGAAAATAATCATTTTGGAACGATACGTCCTTTTACACTTGATTTGCATTCCGTTTTGATGTTGCATATTGATATGCACAACATCTATCAAATTCCTCCATCCGTGCTTGAAGGTATTTGCAACGCCTACGGTTCATTTGCCCCAGCTGGGCGACGTCTGTTTTGTCATTTGAATGCATGAGCTTTTGGGTGCATTGTCTCTTTTATCACCTGAGATTAAAAAAAAAATGGAGAAAAACTTATCCCCAAATCTGATTAAAAATCAATTAGGAACGATACGTCCTTTCACCAAACGAGTGGCTCTGCGGCCAAATGTATTTTGCACTGAAGGGACGAATTCCCCTATGCTCCACGGGTTTGGGGAATTTGCCCCCATTTTCGATAGAAATGAGCCTTATCAAGATATATACAATACAAATAGATCCCTAATACAATCAATCTAAGGGACGAGATAGAGAGAATCTCAGCAAAATTAATCTTATACAAGAGAACTAAGAATGTCAAATCAATCAAAGGAATGTGGTCCGAACACTTGGAGATGCCCAGTTCCAGTCTTCGAGATGTGACTCCAGGATCACCGATTTTTTTTTTTAAGGCAATTTTAGATATACCAACCATCTAAAGACATGCACATGAGACAAGTGAGGATAAAACTTCTAAAAATCAAAGGATTTGGTACCTAAGGTCAAGGTTCCCACCTCGAGTTCTAGAAAGAGCAGATTCCATTGCACAACTATCGTTGCATTGGGGCTCGATCCATGGTTCGAAATGAGCGGAATTGAAAAGTGGATTACCCCGTGTTTTTCCTCACGGAGATTCCATTTTCAATCCCTTCTATTGTTTTCCTATAGGCGGCGCCCGGGGTTTTAGGCGCGGTTGTGTGTATTTTCGGTGTCGTGCTAAAGCGATAAACATGCATCTTATTTAACAATCACCGCTTCAATATAAAACATACACATAATCATTCATTCCTACGCCAACCTGCATAAGACAATGCTAATCACAGACTACCCCCCTTATCACTCCAATCTGCAAAAACATATAACACCTATCATAAGCGGACTTACCTCACCTTCAAGAGCGCCTACAGGGTTAGAAAAATCACTCAGCGTTTTAATTACGGCCTAAGTCCACTTGAGGTCTAGAACCATAGGTTCTAGAACAAAGGTCCCCAGCGGAGTCGCCAGCTGTCGCGACCCGTCCGGAAGAGGACGCGGCTAATGGATTACCGATCGCGGGCCTTAGATCGGCGCGAGCCCTCCCAGGCCCATACCAAATCGCGGCGGGAGTATTTTTCAAAGGATTCGACGATAAGAGTCGATCGCTTTCGACCTTCAGTGTGGTCGTGGTGGCATGTGCAAATTGTGCATGCATTTGGAGTCGCCACCGGTCTTTCTTGGAGGGTAGACCGGAAACCTTACTGATCGATTGGGAGAGATCGATCAGTTCTGCAGAACCAGAGATTTTGGGTTCGGGGACTTGGTTACGTTGATGTCATTACCAACGCCCTTTCGGTACCTAACGCGAGTGATTTTCCTAACTAGGATTTCATGCAGGCGCAATTTTGGGTGAGGTAAGTCTGACTTTGCACATTAACCAGTTTAACATGCTCACGTAATCATAATAAAAAAATAGATGTCAATCACATAAACATCTATCCTACGTGGTGATCATGGAATTATGATTTAATGGGTCTCGAGCCAATGAGACCACATTTAATCATTTTAATATTTTAATAACGGAGAGCCGCTCTTCGCTTCTTCTTGGTTTCTTGAACTCTTCAAGAATTGGGCCCCAAAGAGCTCGCCGACTTAAAAGGCTCCCCCACGTAATCCTCGTAGCATTTACATCAACAATTGACTATGCTAAAAATAAAGATTACATGAAAAATAAAAGGAGTACGCAACCTCCATTTAATAATTACAATCCAAAATATATAAATAATCATCATACATTCATATATACATCAATAACATTGATTAGGGATTTTTCCATGATCACCACCCTTCCACGTAAGTAATAAATTCACAATTTAAAACTTAGGAAGGCACAATAAAAATTCTACGTTGAATCATATTCAGAATTTTTACGTAAAATAAGATAGCCATAAATTTTCGATTCAAAATTGATTTAGTCTCAATTTTTGCTACGTTGATTAATTTATCATATAAAATAATCAACCTCCATTAGCCATGTAAGACGAACAATTCGTTAATACATATTGGCCATAGTATTGCAAAAATTGCAAAAATCAATTAAATGCACGAAAACACCTAAGGATTGGCTCTGATACCACTATTGGGATCCACGTAACACGTAGCGGAAATAAATAACAACCCATACATGTATCTCCAAAGGCGTACTTCGTGCATTTCAATCGAAAAAAAAATCACAAAGCCTCAAAGGGAGTAAATAGATTACCTCTCGTAGCGGGCTTGAACGGAGGTGTCGGTTCGATGTTCTTCGATCTCAGCCTCCACAAGTGTTAGGCATCTAGTTCGGACGCACCACCAATTGACGAACGGGGAGACGACTAATAACTCCACAACAATTGTGCTAGCAATATGCGGAATCAATATTCCGAACTTAGTATATTTTGCTCACTCAAGATTATGAGAATATAGAGAGTGTTTGTGTTCTTCTCTCTAAGCTCTCAAAAATTTGCACACTCTACAAAATGTCTCTCTCCTCCCAACCTCAAAACTCTTGCCATCCTTTTATAGCCAAAAATACCTTCCAATAAATTGTATTTAAAAATAGCACTAACAATTATAAATTCTATCTAAAAATAGCACTCACAAATAAATGACATTTAAAAATAGCACTAACAATAGCACTCACAATTTATAATACAAAAATGCTATTTAAAAATAGCACTAACAATAGCACTCACAATTTATAATACAAAAATGCTATTTAAAAATAGCACTAACAATTATAAATTCTATCTAATAATAGCACTCACAATTTATGATAAATAAATGCCATTTAAAAATAGCACTAACAATAGCACTCACAATTTATGATAAATAAATGTCATTTAAAAATAGCACTAACAATAGCACTCACAATTTATAATACAAAAATGCTATTTAAAAATAGCACTAGCAATAGCACTCACAATACAAAAATGCTAAAAAAAGGCACTAACAAAGGTGTTAAAAATAATAACCATTATTATTATTACAAGAGTTAAAGAGGTTACCAAACAGTACAAATATGCATAATGTATAAATACGTATGACGTATAAATACGTAGAGCATACGTATACATCTGTGAAACCGGTGACTAATTGAAAGAAAAATGTGCAATTAAGCCCTTTTGGTAAAAATTGATTAAATTGGAGGGCAAATTGACCTAATTGCACTTTAAGACTTTAGAATCCAATGTCATAGCGTATAAAAAGTGAGAATTGAAAATTAAAAGACTCGAAAATGAATTTTTTGCTCGGTTCGGGTTTATGTTTGTGAAGAAACATAGTAACCCGAGCCGAATTTTCAAGATTTAAGGTGACACACTTGAAGGGGAAATTAAAAAAAAATTATTGAATATTTTTGTGTATTTTTCTGACCACGAATGGTATTTTTCTGATTTTTTGGGTATTTTTATAATTAAATAAATTCGAAAAATATTATAAAATACCAAAAAATATTTTTTGTTCAAAATTGGTCCCCGAGGCTAGGCCAAGGCTTCCAAAGTTGATTCTGTGATTTTATGACCTCTTTTTATATTTTTAATTAATTTTTAAAGAATAAAAATCACAATAATAAATAGTCAAAAATCAGGTGTCAACACTAAGTCATATGGAGGATTACATGTATCATTAGTCTTAAATCTTATAGAAAAACAACAACCAAGTATCATAGCAAAAGTCTTAAATTTTGAAAAAAAAAAAACATTAAGTTCACTTTCAGCCCCCTAATCTATGATCTTGGGCAATTAGATCTTTTGGAATCAATGATGTCAAATTTGAAAGAAACTAATTTCACTCTAGAGAGAGAAGGAGTGGACTGGGTGGCGGTAGCACCCACCAGCTATGATGGGTGATGGTTGGAAAATGAGAAGAACGTATCACATGCGCCTTCGAGATCAGGTTTTAATTGCTTCTTCACGTGCCAACGAATCAAGTCACTCGAGCTCGGCTAAATCGTTTACGAGGTGAAGCGTAAGACCTAGTCAAGTTCGAGCCTTATTGGCTCGGATTTTACGGAAGTCGATTTTGAGCTTACCACTGAATCGAGCTCCGAATAGAGATTCATAGAGATAGATCTGAAAGGAGTATCTCGATACGACTACATCAAATTAAAGATTCTTATACAAAGTAATCGGTGTTCTGATCACCTTAAGGAAATCGGATCGTTGGTGAACCTATAAATCTATATTTGCTATTATGCTTGTGGATGATAAAATCGTTTTCTCATTGATAACTTATGAATAGTTATGCGCCTTTTTCGAATAAATATAAAACCACAAAACGCAAGTGATAATTTACACTTTGGTTCTTTATGATCGACATATCAAATTTACCATCCACGTAATGTATTTAACATCCATAAACGAGATTTTGGAAATCCGCGAACCAGGTGGAGCACCGAATCGACAGATTTTGCATTCTCCAGTCAAGTCAAGTCAAGTTATAAAGCTATCGCGTTTACTTTGGAGGAAGTTAAAGCAATGACTGTCTATTATTCTATTGTGGGAAAGTCCTCCAAACAAAATCAGGACCCTTCTTCACGTTCCGACAGAAATGAAATTCTTCAGTTCACGCGTGTAGTGTAACCCCACCAAACACTAACAGGAACAAAGGCGGAATCTTCGCAAAGTGTTTTCAAATTCTTGTTCAAATATATTCTTTTTAACTCTCGATTGCACTTGCGTTGGACAACTCCTCCATTCCTGGGCGTCAGACTTCGTTTCGGTTGCCTCCCTCTTCCCTGCTTCCTCTTCCCGCGCTCTTCTTCCACCTTCTTCCGATGAACCATTCGATCGTCTTATGGCTTCTTCTTGCTATATCCACCATCTCCATCTTCTCTGGCGTCGCTAGGGCTTCTTCATCTTCAGCCCAGTCCCTCGGCGTCGACCAAAGATCACTCTTGCTCGAGCTGAGAAACAGCCTCGTCTTCGACACCTCCGTGTCTTCCAAGCTAGTACAGTGGGGCCAAAGCGCCGATTCATGGAGTGGCGTGACGTGTGAGGAAGGCGTGGTCGTCGGTCTCGATTTGAGTGAAGAGTCGATCTCTGGGGGAATCGATGGTTCGTCGAGCCTCTTCAGGCTCGAGTTCCTTCGGAGCCTGAACTTGGCGTTCAATGATTTCAGCTCCTCAACGATTCCGTCGGGCCTCGGGAATCTCAGCCGCTTGGTATATCTCAACTTGTCCTGTGCTGGATTTTCTGGGAAGATTCCGGCGGAGCTATCGCGCCTGATGAAGCTACGTACTCTTGATCTCTCTGCTCCTTATAACTCTGATGAACCAGGTTTGCTGAAACTTGAGAATCCTTATTTGAGGTCGCTGATTGGGGAGTTGGGGGAGTTAAGAGAGCTGTACCTTGACATGGTCAATGTGTCCGCTGAGGGAAGTGAGTGGTGCGTCGCGTTGTCTTCTTCAGTGCCAAAACTTGAAGTGTTGAGCATGTCTTACTGTTCTCTGTCTGGTCCTATTGACGCTTCTCTCATGAGCCTTGCTAATCTAACCATCATTCGACTCGATGGCAACAACTTGTCCACTACAGTTCCTACTTTCTTAGAGAATTTTTCAAGCTTGAAAAGTCTGAGCCTAATGGGTTGTGGGATGCAGGGAGAATTACCCCAAGAAGTCTTCCAGGTACAAACACTTCAGACCCTTGACCTCTCATTCAACCCACTTCTTCACGTTCCTTTGCCCGATTTTCCGGAGGATAGTTCTCTCGAGACTCTGGTCCTGAGTGCAACCAATATTTCAGGGAGGCTTCCAGATTCAATCAGTAATCTCAGAAAATTGTCGAGATTAGATATGTCTACTTGCGGATTGAGGGGATCGATACCGAGTTCGATGGGGAACCTATCAGAGCTGACTCATTTGGACTTGTCTTTTAATAATATTTCTGGTTCAGTTCCACCAAATTGTGCATCCAGAAAGCTGGCTTATTTGGACTTGTCTTTCAATAATCTTAGTGGTTCAGTTCCACCATATGGTGCATCCAGAAATCTGACCGAAATATATTTATCTAACAATGCTTTGACGGGTCAGATCACGTCCGTTGGTTGGGAAAACCTTCTGTATCTTGAATATCTGGACCTGCAATACAATTCATTGGCAGGAGAGATTCCCCCAGCTCTGTTTACACTTCCCCGACTTGAGAGGTTACTGCTTTCAGGAAATAGATTTAATGGTCAGCTTATCATATATCCAAATGTCTCTTCGCACCAACTGGAAAAGCTTGATTTGGGTAGCAATATGTTACAAGGGACGGTACCATCATCCATATTCGACTTGCGAGGGCTTTGGTACCTCTCACTTTCTTATAATAATTTCAGTGGCTCAATGAATATCAATGCGCTTCAGGGATTGGGAAATTTAACTGTTCTTGATCTATCGTATAGTGGCTTGTCCATTAACACTATGGCGTCTGCTTCTGCTGCTGCATCCTCTTTCCCTGATTTAAATGCGTTACATTTGGCTTCCTGCCAGTTGCGGACATTGCCTCAGTTTTTGGCTAACCAGTCCAATTTGATCTCCCTCGACCTCTCCCACAATTACATCCAAGGGGAGGTGCCGAAATGGATATGGACACTAGAATATCTTGCATTCCTCAATCTTTCCTCTAATTTCTTTGAAGCTTTCCAAAGAACTCTGCACAATCATACTCATGTCGTCGACCTCCATTCAAACATGCGGCCGAATAAGTATTTGGATTTTTCAAAGAATAAGTTCCATGGATCCATCCCAAAGTCAATTTGCGAAGCTGGTTATCTTGAAGTGCTTGACCTATCGCATAACCATCTGAATGGAAATATTCCTGATTGCTTAATGATGAGGTCCCTCGTGGTATTGAATCTGAGAAATAACCAGCTGAGTGGCGATATTCCGCAAAACATCTCAGAAACATGCAGTTTGAAAACATTGGATATCAGTGAGAATTTGTTACAGGGGCATATTCCGTTATGGTTGGCAAACTGCACGACGTTGGAGATTGTGAACATTGGGAACAATCAAATAGAAGGGACATTTCCATGCCATTTCAAGGCTATATCAAGTCTCCGTGTCCTTGTTTTACGATTCAACAAATTGCACGGGAAAATTCGATGTCCGCATAGCCGCATAGCCTGGAAAATGCTTCAAATCATTGACGTGTCTTCAAATGATTTCAGTGGCACACTGCCTGCGAGTCT
The DNA here is from genome assembly GCA_021437785.1 of Rhodomyrtus psidioides. Lineage (NCBI taxonomy): Eukaryota > Viridiplantae > Streptophyta > Magnoliopsida > Myrtales > Myrtaceae > Rhodomyrtus > Rhodomyrtus psidioides. The sequence goes on along the minus strand of JAILYB010000146.1, from coordinate 1,178,638 downwards.
CTTTGCATCTTGTGTGACTATGAAGGCCAATGGGGACTTCGATCGCCTGCAGTATCGGTTTTCCTCTCCCATAATGAAAGTGCTCTATTACGAAGATACGATGAGTGTTACCTTGAAAGGTCTAGAGCTAGAACTTGTTAGGATCCTGACTATTTTCACGTCGATCGACTTCTCGGGCAATAGATTGGAGGGTCCAATACCACACACACTTGGGGATCTCAATGCACTTTATTTCCTCAACCTATCACATAATGCTATCTCGGGTTCAATTCCTCCTGTTTTTGGGAATCTACATCAGCTCGAGTCAATGGACCTCTCATGGAACTACCTCGACGGAACCATACCAGCTCAGCTTGCGAATCTTGATTTCCTTTCGTTCTTGAACCTCTCCTACAATCAACTTGTGGGAAGAATCCCGGCTAGTGGACACTTTCTCACGTTTTCTGAAAGTTCTTTTGGAGGAAACCTCGCACTATGCGGGCTTCAGCTCAATAAAAGTTGCTCAATTACCACGAACGGGACAGAAGAAGCTGGTGACAATGGTGATGGTGATGATAACGACTTCAAGTGGTTTTACATCAGCATGCCGCTTGGGTTCGCTGTCGGCTTCTGCGTATTTTGCGGTCCGTTAGTGTTTATCCAATCGTGGAGGGTGGCTTATTATCGATTCTGGGACAAAGTGCTGTTCAGACACTCACGTCCACGAAAATTCCCCTTGAGGTTCAGTTGTTAATCTAGTCTCTCTGTCTTCAATATTTGGATGGTGTTAATGTCTTTAATGCTTTGTCTATTTCCTATTTGACAATTTACTCATACTCAGAGGATTGTTCCATGCTCGTCTATATAACCATATTATGATGAATAATAATTCACACTCGTTTGATTCATAACTCATTCGAGCCTTTGGTTTGAGAACATTTTTTTTTGTTGCTCTTAGTATAAATTTGTACGGGTGGCGCGTGATATATCCATTTAAGGTCGCACTCGTATCACATCCTACTTCTCTATGTTCTCTTTCGGCTTCATACGTCCATAAAAATTTCCCTTGTGGTTCAACTATTAATCGTGATAAAGAGTATTTTCGTTCTTTTCACTGGGAGAAATGTAGGTTTGGATCTAGCGTAACGATCAGAATATGATAGAACTATAAAACCCTTTCTTTAAAATTTTTAGCCTCCTTTTCAATTTTTAGCTATTTTATTGTTTCAGACAAATTAAGTTTGAATTTTTTATTTGTAAATACTTTTATTCAATTTTTAGCCTTTTTTTGTTAAAATTTTAAGATTATTTTTAATTTATTTGAAGTAATTTTTAATATTTTTATTTTTAGCCAATTTTTTGAATTTTATTTTTTAAACTAATTAAGTTTGTATTTTTAATTTTTAATTTTTTTTTTCAATTTTTTGCCTTTTTCTTGCTAACTGGACCTTAGGCAACCCACACCAACTTTGAATATTAATAAAAAAAATGCCACATCGGATTTTCGGCAATACATATCGGAGTTGACCCTCAAATAATAATTTTCCAAAAAAAAATCGACACATAAGTGACTGGATGAAACTTTTTGGTACCAAAATGAGTGTCGTACATAGCTTTTGGCACTTATACTTTTCTCCTCACAAGAAATTTGTGATAAGAGATTATCCTTCAGTGAAGATTGACGTAAACTGAGGTGGATTGCTTTTGAAGGCTCGTATTTGATAATTTTACTTCGCAACATTATCTATCAGCCAAATCCAAAAAACTAAGTCATATGGAGGATTACATGTATCATTAGTCTTAAATCTTATAGAAAAAGAACAACCAAGTATCATAGCAAAAGTCTTAAATTTTGAAAAAAAAAACATTAAGTTCACTTTCAGTCCCCTAATCTATGATCTTGGGCAATTAGATCTTTTGGAATCAATGATGTCAAATTTGAAAGAAACTAATTTCACTCTAGAGAGAGAAGGAGTGGACTGGGTGGCGGTAGCACCCACCAGCTATGATGGGTGATGGTTGGAAAATGAGAAGAACGTATCACATGCGCCTTCGAGATCAGGTTTTAATTGCTTCTTCACGTGCCAACGAATCAAGTCACTCGAGCTCGGCTAAATCGTTTACGAGGTGAAGCGTAAGACCTAGTCAAGTTCGAGCCTTATTGGCTCGGATTTTACGGAAGTCGATTTTGAGCTTACCACTGAATCGAGCTCCGATGACTGTTTGGACGGAATTTCTCCCGCAATGAAATATCTTTTGCAGAAAGTCGTTCTTCGGCTTTCAATAAAAAAGGATATGGTCCCTGAGCTGACTTCGGACGGGAAGTATCACAAGAAGTCGTATTTATTCTTCTCCTCCCCCTTTTTTGAAAGATTCTCTCGTGGAATTTCAAAAGAAGTCGTACTTTGAATGGTACCGATCGCAGCCGTCGTCTCGTTCAAATGGTCCATGCTACCGAGGGTGGTCTTCCCATCATTTGGAAGTTTCGGTACATTGATTCTGTGGGATGGACCAGTGCAATTTCAAAGTCGACGCACGCGTAGGATTAACATTTGCCTATATCCACTTCCTGAGTTAGAATTCTCTGCTGTCAAGCTCCTCTAGCGACACAAGGTGGTCGCTAGTTACATCTTGCTTACACCAAGAAACAACCAACTATTTTGATTCGATTTGCTGAGTTTGGTTGATGTGATCGGCATAGTTATCGATGAGTGCCCCATTCGGTTATTGATTGGTTCCCTGATGACTTATAATGCTCCGCGCTCGACGACGATACAATTAAGTCATCGACAAGCAACGAAGTGCAGTCGATCAAGGAAGATTGGTCGATCAGAGTGCTTCGAGCCATTAAACATCGACAACTGAATGGCATGAATATCGACATCTAGGAGGAACAATCGACAACTGTGCTTAGAGTAATAACTACACATGAACGGTTAGAATTAATGGGTTATCGGCGTGTAATTATACATATCATCATAAAAAACGCATATTCTCAAAAAAATATTGATCAGTTTATTAATTTTGTTGTCTTTTTAGTTTTCATCATTTTACAATCTTTTACCTTTAAATTTTCTGTTCAGCCAATTGTATTTTTATCCAAAATCACCCAGAACCTATCTCGTGACCCAAAAAAAAAAAAAAAAAAAACAGATGTCAACTTTTGGTTGTAGATTTTTCACTTTTTGAGTCGATACCCATTTTTGATTCAATATTTTTTTGGCACGCCTAATGAGATCATTGTGATTCGATTGAGGAAGTGCAATGACAATGAAAAGGAAACTTGACAATGCTATTGGCCAGAAACATTCATAGCGGCAAGGCAATGATAAAGGTGTGAGTTTGGAGTCGTTGGTCGCTCAAGCTACGGCAGAGCAAAAACCGATGTGGGAATGTCGATAATTTAGAGCATCTTATGAAGGAGCAAATGAGGGAAAAGGCGTCAAACTCGACTGACGAGGTTGTTGAAGAAACGAAAAAAAAGAAGAAGCATGGCCAACCTGTTCGCTCGTTTTGCAACAAGAAAAATCTTTCACCGAAATTCGTTCTTCGATTTTTATTAAGAAGGTTCTGTGGCTCAATCCTCAAATAAGTATACTGTGGAGACCAAATCACACAATAGAGATGCGGATATGGATGAAAGTGTACGGATTGATAGTGAGTTTGAGATCAACAAAAGGACCAGACTAAGTTATAATACTCCTACAAAATCTGTAAATGACTAAGAAGTAAACTAGTTTTTAAGAAGTAAAAGTGCAGGAAATGTAAAGGACAACAAAAGATAAATTGCAAAGGAATTGGATATTTTTGGATGTGTTGTTGATCTTCTCTTCTCTTCTCTTCTCTTCTTTCTTCTCAGTATTTGTATCTCCTTACCCTTTGCAACTGTTCCGGCGGTTGCCATTTTTGAATCTTGAAATCTGGCGCCTTCAATAACCACCCATTTTGCCCATGTTCTCCATGTGCTCATCACTGATTATGCGAGATATAGTAATCGGCGGCCGTACGAGCTATGGTGCTATAACAGATTCGTCATCGAGGAAAGAGCTAGTCTTTGCAAGCAATAACAAGTTGGTTCATATTTCAGATTTATTTCACTTGCTTTGTAGGATTTGCATTTGTCCTGAAATTATGTACTACTTTCTTTATATGAAATGAAGTTGCTCGTTTCGACCCCAAAAAAAAAAAAAAACCACGCGCCCTGCCCCTGTCGGTCCAGCTACTTAGATCTTTGGCCAGTTCATATATTTTAATTCATCCCTCCATCCAATCCTGCCAAATGCCACCCCCATAACACCTAAATCAATCGAAGTCAATTTGCACCACCTTGTCTTTCTCTACGTTGAGGGAATTCTCTATGCTCTCATAGCAGCTTCTTCAATTTTCCACCACTTCAACTTCCTTTACCTGGGTTGGCATCGTTGAGGGGGGTGAGTGAGAAGTGCTCTCTCTCTCCCCCTTTGTCCCTTTCGTTCTTTGTGCTTTTCTGTACTGTTTTTCTAGTTTGCTTTTTTCCTTCCTCTTCCGATTTTCTCTTGATCTGGAAGTTTCTCTTCTCTCATTTCGGAGAGTTATCTCTCTCAATCTGACTTAAATTTGGGAGTTTTTGCTAATATATTTGCTGCATTTCTCTTTCCTTAAGTTTTGTTGCTGAACAAATCTAGATTCAGAGAAGAACAAAAGAGCTTCGTCAAGGTTCGATACTCGTTTAGCCTTGTTTCTCTGCACCGTGATGGTGATGGGGACGCCGAACCTAGGAGCGTACCGCTGAAAGGAAAAATCGTTACAGAATTCGGAGATATCGGTGTGTGCTCATTACCGACGACGGATCCGATGATCGGCTGCCGATTTCAGCTTGAAGAATTTCTACATTAGCTTTTTGAACGAGTAATCCTTAGCGTTGTCCTTATGAGTATCCTTCTGTTTTTGGATCTTGTTCTGTTGTTGATATTCAACATGGACCGTTGTATCCCATGTACTTTGAGGAAATAAATGAAACTTTTTTCGACCAAAAAAAAAAATGCCACCCCATAAAATGGAAAATTGAAATGACTGTTTTGGACTTTATCACATATTTTTCTTCTTCTCTTCTATCTATCTCGTTTGGAGCTAATGACATAAATGTTCCTTATATTTTGACCAAATATGTAATTTGATTCATAAGTTTTTAATTTATTCAATATGATCTCTGAATTTTAGTCCAACGTTCAATGCTATCCCTAAACTTTTAATATGTTCAATGCGGCTTCCATCATTTTAGGCCATATTCAATTTAGTAACTTTAGAGATAATATTGCACATTAAATTAAATTTTAAAAATCATATTAAATAAATTACAATTTTAAAAATCGCGTGTACTAAAAGTCCACTGTCATTCGCGTGGTTTCCCATTTCGGTGAGCACATAGCCCATTTCTACAACGTTTAAGCATTTTCCATTGGTCAGAGAACCTAGAAACAAAATCACAAAAGATGAAACGAACTATTGCAATTGCTAAAAATAAAGTACGTGCCATAAAATCTGATCTAACACAGGATTAATACAGGGAGCGCAGTAGATTTAGTAGTTATATATATTCACATATCTGCAGACGTCCACAACCACTTATATGCTTCTAAAAAGATATATATCGAGCATAATACAAAACTGTCAAGTTACAAGCAGAAATGAAAAGCCACGTATATACAAGTTCACTTCTTCAGCATTAGGATTCATAGAAAAAGATGGAAACTAGTCCTTTGCCGCTTGTAAAAGGGTTCATCATGTCAAGAACAGAAAGACCACAAATTGAAGAGGAATTCCCAGCATGCACATCTTAGCTAAAAGAGTTATTGCATTGGCATATACAAAGCGACAGGTCACAAACGCTCTAGCCATTCAAGCCCAATTAATCGAACTTTAGAAGCTCGTCAAAAAGTTGCCAAGTTGGAAAGATCTTTTTGAACCAGGAGTCAAGCATGCTTTGGTTGTTGGTGTGGGGATTCAAATTCTTCAGCAGGTGAAATATGGTAGCTGATAGTTTTAGGTTTCATTGAAGATTTGAGAAATAATGATAAGAAATGGCATAGAATTAAATTTCCAACTTGTATTGATATAAAAACTGTGCACCTATTTATACACAATTCACAACGATACTTTCTAAATTTACTCCTATATTTTAGGTAAGTATAAACAAAGGATTGGAAAAGACAACCTATCAAATAAAGATGCGTATCACAATCACAATCAAATCACCCCAAGAATCGTGGCACATTATCACAATCAAATCACACTAAGACTCCCCCTCAAGTTGGCGTGTGTAGATTACGGACACCCAACTTGGAAAGTAATCGGATGTAATGATCTCGACCTAGCGGTTTGGTGAACACGTTGGCTAACTGTGAGTCTGTACAAATCTTCAATGGAGCAATGAGTCCAGCTTGTATTTTTTCACGAACAAGATGACAATCTATTTCAATGTGCTTCGTTCGCTCGTGAAAAACTGGATTGGCAGTGATATGGAGGGCAGCTTGGTTATCATAGTATAAAGAAACCGGGACTTGGAGGTGCATGCCAATGTCTTGTAAGAGATATGATAACCATGTAATTTCGCATGTTGTTATCGCCATTGCACGATATTCCGCTTCAGCAAAAGAGCGGGAGACCGTGCTTTGTTTCTTGGTTTTCCAAGAAATGGGGCTATCTCCCAATAAAATACAATAGCTAGTTGTTGAACGACGAGTCATAGGACAACTAGTCCAATCTGTATCACAATAAGCTGTGAGTTGAAGGTCATTTGCAGTCTGGTAAAATAGCCCTTGGCCTACAATAGCCTTGAGATATCGTAGAAGACGATATGCTGCATCCAAATGTGGTTGGCGTGGGGCATGTATAAATTGACTTAGAATGTTGACACTATAAGTAATGTCTGGCCTCGTGACAGTCAAATAAATGAATCGACCAATCAAGCGTCGATAGAGAGATGGATCCTCCAATAAAGGGCCAGTATCAATACTTAATTTTATATTCTGCTCCATAGGAGTATCAGCTGGTCGCGCTCCACTAAAACCACAATCTTCCAGAATATCCAAGATATATTTTCGTTGACATAAGTAAAGACCAGAGCGGGATCGAGCAACCTCAATGACCAGAAAATATTTTAGAGGTCCGAGATCCTTAATGTGGAATTGATTGTGCAACATAGTCTTCACCGAATCAATCAAAAAGACATTAGTACCAGTAATCACTAGATCATCAACGTATAGTATCACAAAAACAGAGTCATTGCCATTGTGTAAGATAAAGAGAGAATAATCGGCCTGAGAATATGTGAAATCGAAATCACATAAGGCAATAGAAAACTTAGAATACCATTGGCGAGACGCTTGTTTCAAGCCATATAGAGATTTGTGAAGTCGGCAGACAAGATTATCCCCCTGACGTTGAAAACTAGATGGAGGTTTCATATACACTTCTTCATCCAAATCACCGTGTAAGAAGGCATTGTTAACATCCATCTGTTCAAGAGGCCATCCCTTAGCGGTAGCAACGGCTAAGAGTACGCGAACTGTAACCAGTTTAGTAACAGGTGCAAACGTATCATGATAGTCTTCTCCTTCAACCTGGGTGTAGCCTTTGGTGACTAGACCAGCCTTATGCCGCTCAACACTACAGTCGGATTTGCGTTTAATTTTATAGATCCATTTGGAGCCTATGGCTTTCTTACCATGTGGAAGTGGTATGAGAGACCACGTATGATTCTGGGAAAGAGCTTGGATCTCAGCTTGCATGGCATCTCGCCATTCCTGATGCCGCATTGCCTCAGTGAAAGTGGATGGCTCGGTGGTAGTAGATAAAGAAGTAAGAAATGCCAAATGGGGTTGTTTAAAATGGGTATATTGAAGAAAATTAGACATGGGATAAGAAATACCTGGATCATTATCTTCGACGGAACTTGGCGTTTGAGTAAGCGAACAACAGTAGTCCTGGAGGTAACGAGGAGGTTGACGTAGTCGTTGAGGTCTGATAGATTGTTCAAGCAGTGGAGGTATGGGTGTTTATGGTGATGTGGGGATTGGTGATGATGATGATGTTGGGTTTAGAGGTGAAGGTAGGGTTATTTCGTCACATTGTGTGACAGGTAATGGCAATACAGGCGACCCTGACAAAGTAGGTTTAGGGAGCAACGAGTAAGGAAAAATTGTTTCGTGAAACACAACATCTCGACTTACATATATATATATTTTTTTGTGAGGAGATAAAAAATGCGATACCCTTTTTGACCATTAAGATATCCCACAAAAACTCCCGGAGTAGCACGGGCATCAAATTCATTTTGAATGGTGTATTGCGCCCAAAACATAAACAACCGAAGACTCAAAGATGAGTGAGATTCGGTAATTGACCATGCAAAACTTCATATGGAGTTTTCCCTTCCAAGACGACAGTGGGAAGTCTATTTATGATATATGCAGCAGTAAGGACGCATTCACCCCAAAACTCAATGGGAATATTAGATTGGAAGCGCAGGGCACGAGCAATATTTAGAAGGTGTCGATGCTTGCGCCCCGCCACCCCATTTTGCTGAGGAGTGGACACACAACTTGATTGATGGACAACACCCATAAAGTCAAGAAAAGAGATGGTAAGTTGATTAAATGTTTTTTTCCATTATCAGAGCGGATGTAACGAATTTGTTTATCGAACTGGGTTTTTACCATGTTGAAGAAATTAACGATAAAATGATTTACATCCGCTTTAGAAGACATTAGATAAAACCAAGTACTACGGGAATAGTCATCAACCACTGTTAGAAAAAACGTGCCCCGCTTAAAGAGGTGGTTCGATATGGGCCCCAAACATCTAGATGAATCAAATCAAAACACGACGTCGTAGAAATTTTACTAGAAGGAAATTGCAAGCGAGATTGTTTCGCAAGCGGACACACAGTGCAAGGAAAGGTATTAGAAAAAGAAATCTTATTATCTAAAGCTTGCAAATGATGAAGAGACGATGAACCCGGATGTCCCAACCGCCAATGCCATAGGTCAAAATGTGCGCCTGGTATGGTGGTAGATGTCAAAGAAGTAGGTTGGGTTATGGAAAGATAGTATAAATCACCGTGTCGCTTACCCCTCGCTAAAGTCCTCGTTGAGATTGGGTCCTGAAATAGGCAAGTATCAGAGGTAAATTTAATGTTGAGAGAAGTAACAATAGTAAGTCTACTAATTGAAATAATGTTAAAACGAAATTGGGGAATAAATAAAACATGATCAAGAATCAGATCTGGTAGTAGAATAATCCGCCCAATTCGTTCAACAGGAACCATAGTCCCATCGGGAAGGGACACAGAATTGGAAGTTGCATTGTCATAGAATTCAGAAAATAAGGTTGCATCACAAGAGATGTGATCTGTTGCACCGGAGTCTAAGACCAAGATGAAGTGGAATTTAAACAAATAGAAGTACCTGCTAAATTCACCAAAGGGTGAGAAGAAGTTGCGGTATTACCAGTCGGAAGCAGGTGAAGGGGTTGTTCTATTTGTGCAGCAGTAAGGGTCGGTGGGGAGGAAGAATCAACAGAGGCAACTGCGGCAACAGTCGGAGAACCAGCTAGCCGTGAATTTCGTTGGCGGCCAGAATCATTAGTGGGTTGCTTGTTACGGTCGTTCCACCATTCCGGATATCCGTGCCTTTTAAAGCATTTTCTTTCAATATGTCCATCCTTTCCACAGTAAGTACAATGTGAAATGGGTTTAGAGGAACCCACAGATGGATAATTACGAGCATTATGATGCATGGCCATGGCAGCAGGATTGTGATTAACAGTACGATTGTCCTGAACAGCACGTTGTCGTTCTTCTTGTAAGAGTAAAGCATACGCTTTATTGACGGTAGGGAGTGGATCCATAAGAAGGATCTGACTCCGAATCGCTGCATAAGACTCATTAAGGCCTTGGAGAAAATCTAATAATGAATCCGTTTCAAGAAACTGCAGCAGGTTCGACGTTGCACCACAACTACAATTCGGTAGATTTCGGTACGAAGACAGTTCATCTCGATAGGATTTAATCACAGTGTAATAGGTAGATATTGAGGCCGTACCTTGCTGATGTGTAGATCTCAAAAATTCGAGGAGCGTTACGAGGAGAAAAACGCTCTCGAAGATCATTCCATACATCATTTGCAGAGTCATGCCAGAGAATGCTTTGTGAAATCGTTGGTATAGTAGAAAAAATCAACCAAGATCTCACCATGCTATTGCAACGTACCCATAACTGATAATCCGAAGAGGTTGAAACATGACGCGATAAAGAACTGTCAACAAAACACATTTTATTTTTGGCCTCGAGGGCCATAAGCATGGCACGATGCCATGTTGGATAATTGTCTCCATCTAAAGGAGGAGAGACTTATTAGATTTTGTGAGACCACTTGCCAACTGCTCTAAAAGCTTAAGCTGTTAGAAGAATATGTGGTTTAATATTTATATATTCCAACGCTCCCCATCACGCTTAGTACTAAGCGTGGATAAATTAATTGGAGAGGCAAATAGGGGCCTGGAAAGATTTGAACCCAGGACCTCCTGCTCTGATACCATGTAAGATTTGGTGGGACCACTTGCCAACTACTCTAAAAGCTTAAGCTTCTAGAGCAGTTGGTTATGGTCCCACAAAATCTAATATGGCATCGGAGTAGGAGGTCATGAGTTCAAATCTTTACAGGCTCCTATTTGCCTCCCCAATGAATTTATCCACGCTTAGTACTAGGCAAAAAGACCAGACTAAGCATGATGGGGAGTGTTGGAATATATAAATATTAAATCACACATTCTTCTAATAGCTTAAGCTTTTAGAGCAGTTGGTTGTGGTTCCACCAAATCTAATAAGACTAAAGGAGCATTTGGATGGTCACTTGAGTGAAGAAAATATGGAGAAATTACATCGATCGTGCGAGAGGCAATGGGAGTATTTGGATCGGCCATGAAGAAGGAACTACACAAGGATGTCAAGGATCGATATCTGCTCTGATACTATGAGAAATAATGGTAAGAAATGGCACAGAATTAAATTTTCAACTTGTATTGATACAAAAACTGTGCACCTATTTATACACAATTCACAACGATACTTCCTAAATTTACTCCTATATTTTAGGTAAGTATAAACAAATGATTGAAAAAGACAGCCTATCAAATAAAGATGCGTATCACAATCACAATCAAATCACCTCAAAAATCGTGGCACATTATCACAATCAAATCACGCTAAGAAGATTGCTATTTTCTTTCCATATATCATTTGAATGATCTAATTTTGCCATGAGGAAACTAAATTTCACCTTGCCATTAGACATTCTCTCTGGTATTTACATATAACATGTCTTGGCTTGAACTCAGTAAAGATGCTCATGCTATAGCTAGACGATCACCCAAAACAGCATGAGCGCAAAGCCCGACTGTCATTCTTGAGCTTTTAGGGATCGGTTTGGACTTTAATTAATGTGGTCATATACTCATACCAACATGTACGGGTAGTAAGGATCTTGTGGCTGTGATTGAATGTATCTTTTCTTCTCCATCAGTGGCTATAATTCTGTCACGCCAGTGCTTGATGCGAACTTTATCGCTGTTTTTCCTGAGATTTCAAGATGTAAACATTAAGAAGGTTTGTTAAGTTTTAACAGGATCGATGGTCCAGACAGCAGATGAAGTTCTTTCGGTTCTAAAGTCTTCTTTTCTTGAGCAATGTTGCATGATATGGTTACGATTTGCCCCTCTTGGGAAATTTTTTGCTTTTCTTTACAGTTAGATACCGTGCACAACAATGGATGCTTTCCTTCTCTACATGAAAAACCGGATATTGGCGGTGCTCTTCTTGAACTTTTGACATTCTTGATATGGATTGTAGCATGTTCGATTAGTCTCTTAGTAGTAGTCAAGGCTAAGTTTCTTCTTGGAAAATTCCCACGGATATAAGCACTCAGGGCGAATGGGGAAATCTTGTGCTGTTACTATTTTCACACGAATCTTTGATTTACTTTTTTGTCCCTTTGAACTTACTCGCGTTTCTTATTTGTACAGTTCTTTGGGATAAATGGGGTTCTGTACTACACTCCCCAAATTCTTGAGTAAGCGGGAGTTGGAGTTCTACTTTCGAATATGGGTATTAATTCAGCTTCTGCATCTCTTCTCATTAGCGCCTTGACGACCTTGTTGATGCTTCCCTCGATTGCTGTTGCCATGAGGCTTATGGAGATTGCTGGCAGAAGGTATGTGATCCAGAGAAATGCGACCTCTTGTTTCTTATTCTAGTATAAACTTAAAATTAAGCCATATGCATGATATATTTCTTGTTGCTTGTTTAATCTGTTCTGGTTGTCACCTCCATTGTGTGCTTTATATCCTCTATCAACCGAATATTGCGTTATCAGATTTAGAAGATTCAGAATCGTATATTTGAGTATCAATTAAAGATTGTGCAATCAGTTTGATTGATTTGGGATCGTAATTTTCTATTTTATGAATTTTTCTTTTTGTTAGTAAACATTATAGAATGTACTTTTGGGTATATAAATATCCCTTTGAGCTTAATGAAATATTTACGATTCCTGATTCAATATGGTATTAGAGCCATCTAAGGCTAACGCCTCTTTTCAACCCTAGCTTTCTTCTTCTTCTACCTTTTTTTTTTCTCTACAACAGTGATCGGCATGGCTTTGACCCCTACCCCCACCACAAACTCGTCCTCTATTCTTCCTCCATTCGGATCTGCTCACCACTTTCTTTCTCTGCGCCTCACATCCTCCAATTACTTGCTATGGAAAGCACAACTTATCCCATTTCTTAAGGGGCAAAATCTCTACGGTTATGTTGATGGGACTAAATTGTGTCCCTCTGATGAAGCCCAAGCAGCTCTCTGGCAACAACAAGATGCTTCCATCATGAGTCTTCTAATTGCATCACTATCAGAATCGATTTTACCTCTCATTCTGTCGCGACCTAAAAAAAAATTTAGGTGAAGACGGATTATTAGGTCAATTAAATTAACTAACCTAACTCGGACCCTCCCAAGTCCTACCAAATCGCAACTTAGATTTGTTCGTGAATAAAAGTTCAATTGGAACCGCCACTAATCATTTATGGTAGGTTGATTAGAAACCTATATAAAATAGTGGGAGAACTATTTTATCTCTACGAACCAGAGAAAATGAGTTCGGGGACTTGGTTACATTAATTAAAAATTAATGCCCTTTCGGTACCCTATTTTCATGAAAAATCCTTAGTTTGATGAATTGAATTTTTTGGGATTTTCTTTTATTAAATGCAATGCTAATGCAATCTAACTATATGACACGTGAGATGATATGACATGGCAAAAATGCATGACGTGGCAAAATGCATGACACAGCAAGCAGGATAATGCAAACTAAACGATATGCAATGCGAATGACTTTTTTTGGTATTTTCTATACATTTTCGGATTTATGGAAAAATGAAGTGAAAAAGCTATCCTAAAGTCAAAAGAAATGTGATAGACTTAAAGAGAAGCATGGCATTTTTTTGGGATTTTTTAGGAATTTATTCGAGCATGAAAATAATGAAAATTTGAAAAAAAATAAACACATTCAAATCCGAAAATCCGATTTTATTCACAACATCCCCCGAGATTAGGGTTAGCAAGTGAATATTTTATAGAATGACCGTCGTCCCTACATACATAGGGCAAACCTTGAAATTCTATTGAGGAATTAGCAATCCGCTCCTCGATATCGAGGATTTGACATCTAATTTCCACGTACGGGCACGATCGTACTTCGAGATCGAAGTCATATGTTGCCTTTAATGTACGTTTTTCGAAGAGGCAGGCACAATCAGGGAGCATGTGTTATGGGCAATATTGTTTAAAATTGTGCACACTTTAACACCCAAAGTAAGATAAACATGACAATCACGTACATGATAATTAGAACAATCATGGGATAATGTGAACGCTAAGGACAATGAGAAAAACACAAATCATGCACATGGGAGATTGAGATCTAGCAAATTCAAAGATCGGAAGATTGGTGCCGAAAAGTTGAAAAGGCACTTGCTTTATCTGTCGAGATTTACATCTTCGAAACAAGCAATTATCTCATTAGATTTTTGAAAATATGCAAGATGGTTCCCAATTTGAAAAGACAAGCACGATAAGCTCTTACCACAAAGTGTCCCGATATGCCAAAAATATGCAAATATTCGAAGATTAGGCAATTGGTATTTTAAATGTTCTGAAAATAAACTCATTACCTAATCTTACGAATAACTTTCCAAGTTTGAATTTCGAAACAACTTGACGACTTGCAGATGACGAAGATCAGTCCGACGATGACCAATGATGCGGCTAGCTTGGGGGTTCGGCAACCTGTTCGATAATGAGGGCAATAGCAATTGCTTCAATGGCAAGGTGTACAGGATACGCACAACGAGCAAAGGGAAAACTGGATTTGTTTTGCATTAACTTGGTGAACTCAGAGAACACTCTGGACTTGGCAACAAGAATAACTGGACACGCCATAAATCCACCAAGGAACTGTGGACTTGGTAACTTGAACCCAGGATGCTAACGAACCACTCCTTGTAGCCATCGGACAGGTTCGCATCATGTATTGAGGCTCGTCGGCGGTGCTCGGACAGAGGAAAGCTCGAGTCTTGATATTCTTTGTGTTGAAAATATGTATCGAATTTGAGTCACGAATGAAACTCGGGAGTTAGGCACAAGTTGGCATTGACTCGGGAGTTAGGCACAAGTTGGCATTGACTCGGGAGTTAAGAGTTTGGCAAGTTTGGCAAGTATGAAAGACAAGAGTTTGGCAAGTATGAAAGACAAGAGTTTGGCAAGTTTGGCACCTTTTTCTTTTGACTTGGAAATTAGGCATAAGTTGGGCACAATTTGGCATGCTTCCTCACTTCATATGGCTATATAAGGAGAAGAAGATGCAATTGAAGAAGTGCGCCGAAACCATCATTCGGTGGCCGAGAGAAGAGAGAGTTCTTCTCGTGAGGGTTTTGCTTGTTGTCATTACACCTGGGTGATTTAGCCAGATAAATTCTCGTGAGTAGAATTTGTATAATTCCTTGAGTGAGATTTCACTAGGAATTGTGAGGGGTTAAACACTGTGTGAGTCTGAGGTGTAATTGGGGGCTGGGAAACACCGAGAGTGTGTTTGAGTGCTCGAGTGATTGTAATCTCGTTGTATCGCTTGTTTCTATAGTGGATTCCGTGCTGCTCTCCCCGTGGACGTAGGTTCCGACATTCGGACCGAACCACGTAAATCTCGTGTCATTTGTTATTATTTCTTTTATTTCTCTGTCGACTTTGCAAACGCTCATCGATCCGATTCCGCTGCGACACCGATCGAGGTGTCCTATTTCACAACAATTGGTATCAGAGCTAGGCTTGCTTGAGTTGAAGCAAATCGATGGCGACAGAAGCTAAAGTGAAAATCGACAGATTTGAGGGGAAGGACTTTGGTTTCTGGAAGATGCAGATAGAAGACTACTTATATCAGATGAAGCTGCATGAGCCCCTGTCTGGGCAAAAGCCAGAAACGATGAAGCAACCCGATTGGGAATTGCTGGATAGACGAGTGATGGGTGTTATTCGGCTGACGTTGGCTCGTAACGTCGCATTTAATATTGTCAAGGAGAAGACCACTGCGGGTTTGATGAAAGCCCTGTTGGACATGTACGAGAAGCCCTCTGCGATCAACAAGGTCTATTTGATGCGACGTCTGTTTAACTTGAAGATGAGCGAAGGTACATCTGTTGCTAATCATATCAATGAATTCAATGTGATAGTTAGTCAATTGAGTTCAGTTGAGATTGACTTTGAAGATGAGGTACGTGCTTTGATTCTATTATCCTCATTGCCTGATAGTTGGAATACTACTGTTACTGCTGTTAGCAATTCTTCTGGGTCAACTAGTTTGACGTTTGATGGGATTCGAGATTTAATTCTGATTGAGGATATTCGTAGAAGAGAATCTGGCGAATCTGTATCTACTGCTTTAGTAGGTGAAAGAGGAAGAGCTAGTACACATGTTAGCAGAAGTAGTATGAGCACGAATAGACGCAGTCAGTCTAGGACTGGCGGTGATGTCTGTTGGAACTGTGGCAAGATGGGGCATCTTAGAAGAAATTGTTTTAAGCTGAAAAACGAAAGGGGTAAGGAAATTGTAGTTGAATCTGCAGATGATGTTGCAGTTGTAGCTGAAAATTCTGATGATGTCAATTGTGTCTTGTCTGTCACTGAGAATTCGTCGTTTGACGGATGGATTATGGATTCTGGTTGTTCTTTTCATGCTACACCAAACAGGAACTGGTTTACTTCTTATCAATGCATGGATAGTAGTAAAGTGCAGTTGGGAAACAACGCTGAATGCGATGTTGTGGGTGTTGGTGATATTAAAATCAGAATGCATGATGGTATTGTGAGGACATTGACTGGGGTAAGACATGTTCCAGAATTGAAAAAGAACTTAATTTCCTTGGGTGCTCTAGATTCAGCTGGATGCAGGTATTCCTCACAAGGTGGAGTCCTAAAAATTGTTCGAGGTGCTCTGGTGATAATGAAGGGAATCAAACATGGTGGCCTGTATGAACTTCAAGGTAAGACATTGATAAATTTTGCTCATGAGACGTCGACATCTGTTCGAGAGTCTAACGGCTACTCGAGGAAGGCCTGGGTGTTTGTGCGAAAGCACATGTTTGATGCTGTTGTCAGGAATACGCAGTCGAGAGCTTTGATCGGAATGGAGACTGGTAAGTTGATCAAGCATGTGCGAACTGACAGTGGCATGGAGTCCTGCTCGAAGCTGGTAAATAAATTCTGCATGGAAAAGGGCATAGTGAAACATCGCACTAGTGCTAGTAAACCACAGCAGGCTGCAGAATTGATGAGCAGAGAGTTACTAGAGACGGCCCGTGAAAAGATCTCTAGTGCTGGTATGGCTGGGAAAATTCCAGCGGATGCGCTTAGTATGGCGAGCTACTTGGTGAATAGATCCCCATCTACTGTGATTGGATATCAGACTCCCAAAGAAGTATGGTCAGGTAATGTTGCTGATGATTCTAATTTTAGAATGTTTAGTTGCCCGTGTTATTATCGAGTAAGTGATGGTAAGCTCGATGTGGAGGCAAGGTGCATATTCCATGGTTATGCACAAGGTGAGTGTGGCGATCAATTGTGGTGCCCGAATATAGATTCACCTGTTTGCAGCAGAGAAGTTACCTTTGACGAGTCTCCAGTACTTCTAGCTAGGAGTGTTTGTGGCAGTGTTTATACGGATCTGGACGGTGTTCAGCTTGAGGTGGAGTTGCAACCAGAAACTCCTGAGGTAGCGGATACTAGCGAAGTAATCGACACATATGATATTTGGATTAAGGTGGAGCCGGCAAAGCCAACGATTACTATAGCTACTGAATTTGATAAGGAGCATGTTGGACTTTCTGTCAGATATGGATACAATAATGATTTTGCTTTATCTGTGATACAGAAAGTTATGTTAGAAAATCCTTATGGAGTAGCTAATTGTACAGGTGGAGCTGATGTCCTGAGGCCTATGATTATGGCAAAGTTCAAGCGTGGCTTGAACTTGAAATATCTTTGTGCAGATTGAGCCCAAGAGGGCTGTGGGAGAGTAGCAGGCGAATTCATTGAAGCGATTGTGACTTGGCTCAAATGTCGAGCCAAGGTGGAGATTGTTGAAAATATGTCTCGAATTTGAGTCCCGAATGAAACTCGGGAGTTAGGCACAAGTTGGCATTGACTCGGGAGTTAGGCACAAGTTGGCATTGACTCGGGAGTTAAGAGTTTGGCAAGTTTGGCAAGTATGAAAGACAAGAGTTTGGCAAGTATGAAAGACAAGAGTTTGGCAAGTTTGGCACCTCTTTCTTTTGACTTGGAAATTAGGCATAAGTTGGGCACAATTTTGCATGCTTCCTCACTTCATATGGCTATATAAGGAGAAGAAGATGCAATTGAAGAAGTGCGCCGAAACCATCATTCGGTGGCCGAGAGAAGAGAGAGTTCTTCTCGTGAGGGTTTTGCTTGTTGTCATTACACCTGGGTGATTTAGCCAGATAAATTCTCGTGAGTAGAATTTGTATAATTCCTTGAGTGAGATTTCACTAGGAATTGTGAGGGGTTAAACACTGTGTGAGTCTGAGGTGTAATTGGGGGCTGGGAAACACCGAGAGTGTGTTTGAGTGCTCGAGTGATTGTAATCTCGTTGTATCGCTTGTTTCTATAGTGGATTCCGTGTTGCTCTCCCCGTGGACGTAGGTTCCGACATTCGGACCGAACCACGTAAATCTCGTGTCATTTGTTATTATTTCTTTTATTTCTCTGTCGACTTTGCAAACGCTCATCGATCCGATTCCGCTGCGACACCGATCGAGGTGTCCTATTTCACAACAATTTGAACCTGCAAAACATAAGAGAATCATAGGAGGAGCTACTTGATTGGTCCTGGCTTGGGAACGATAGAGATTTCATGACTCATGGTAGCATCTTCATCGGATGGTGGAGCCTTCTTGTGTGATGGACCTGTGACAGCTTGACAAAGGCATGACATCGGATGAAGATCTAACTTGGGACAGCTAGTGCGGTTGCTCGAGGGCTCATGGTCAAGGCTGGTTTGGTCACGTTGCTGAAGAAAATTAGATGGCCTTGAGATTCCTCTTCACCGGACAGAAGCTGGTCTATATCGACCCTTCATACAACATCGGACGACCGCTTCGGAATACAAACTTCTGCTGCAATGAATTCTTCTTTTGTATAGATCCTGGGAAAGAAATAAAATTAGTAGGGTATAAAGATGAGGTTTTTATGAACGAGCTACGTAATATAAATCCCCAAGCATGTCGATGTATCTTTTCCTCGTGGAGCCCACGCCATCTTAGATTAATCTGAGCAAACAACAAAAACTACTGAAGCCACCGTCCCAAGCTCCAATTCAGCGAGAGAACTTGGCTTCGAGGATCATGAGCATCAACTTTTCCGTCAATGGTATTGTGAGATCTGCACATATAAATGTCGAGCGCATCAAAGTGTCAAGAAAATTAACCAGTGATATGCATATTTAATGAGAATCCATCACTGAATGCGAGGAATAGAGAAAATAAGAAAAGTATGTAGAGATCTTAATTTCATCAGAGAAAAAAAGTCATCTCAGAATCTTGAAGTGCATTGCCTCCATGGACAATCCCAGCGACCACCTAGATCTCTCCTCCTCTTGGCCGTATGTTCTCCGAATTTTTCTGTGGCAATATATTTCATTCTCAATAGCCCTATATTCTCCCCTTGGCTTGTCCTCCACGTGAAAGAACCTACATCGTCTCTCAAATCTGCCGTGTATTCTCATGAAATTGGGCCCCCTTCAAATGAGCGAATTCTGCTCTTTTTATAGCAAACATCACTCACTTTTCATTGGAAAGCTTGGATCCGTCGAATCAATAACTGAAATTTGGCTCAAGATTGCCGCTGAGAATCGGCTGTCAATCGGTGCAAGAAGGATTCCTCTTGTGTCGGTCTCCATGAATAACTCTTCTCTCGACGTCTAGATACACTCCGCCTAGGGCTCATTCACTTTAATTTTTCCTTTTTCATCTTGCATGAACAGAAGGAAGGGAGTGATAGACAAACGTCGGAATCAGTCAATCAAGCTATTGGCCTCTCTTTTCCATTGTGAGATTCAATCTTGAGAGTGAAATAAGCCCGAAGGCTTTATTTTTGTCTTGTCCTCTTTCTTTTCTTGTAGAAAACTTCTCGTGTGCTAAGAACTACTCTCTTGATTGGCGGCACTCCATTGATTCCCCCTTTTTATTTCCTTTTGTTCCTCAACTAGATGAGCATGCACAAGTATACGGGAGGCCACCAAAATTTTAGGAAAAAGCCTTTCATTTCAAATTTTGGTCATTCAAAGGATAAGGGGTTTAAGCAAATTTTCATCACCGCAAGCTTATGTGCTGAATTAAGCTCAAGGTCATTCATTTGTCGCCAATCCATGGAACTAAAATGATAATTATATGAAAACCGATCTAACTTTTTTTTTTTGTTTGGGGCTAGAGTTTAGTCCCTAATTTTTATGCAATAAATGATTAAATAAGAAATCAAAATTTAGGTGTCAACACATTCTGGGTAAACCCACTAGCAAAGCCATATGGGATCCTCTTACTGCTTCCTTTGGCTCTGCTTCCGCTACACGTATGCTCTCTCTTCATCTCAATCTTCAACGTCTACAGCAAAAACAAGACGAATCAGTTATTGATTTCCTTCAGCGTGTTAAAAGCATAGCCGATGAGATGGGTTCTGCAGGAAAGCCTCTTGAACTGGAGGACTTCAATGTCCACATCTTCCGTGGTCTCCGATCTGATCTCCAAGACATTGTTCCTACCCTACTTGGTCGTTCTGCACCAATCTCGTTTACAGATCTTCAAGGCCTTCTGCTAAGTCATGAGAGTATTAAGGCCTTCCAAAAGTTATAGATCTCTGAGCCTCCCTCGCAGGCTAACCTTGCTACAGCCAACTCAGTTCAACGAGATTCCTTTGCTTCTACTTCAACCTCTCTCGATTCATCTTTCTCTGGCCGTGGTCAATCTAGAGGTCGTGGGGGTCGCGGTGGTCGCTTTAGCCATGGTCGTGGCGCCCGTGGTGCTCAACAAGGTCGATTATGGTGTTCTATTTGTCAACGTACAAATCACACTGCCGCCACTTGCTACTATCGCCCTCCAGGTATGCCTTATTACTCGCCTCCTACACATAACGCTTCTTCTGCTACATCTTTCCAACGCTATCACTCTCCCAATGCCAACTTGAGCTATGCTCTTCCCCCCTTCTACCTTCACCTACCAATACCACACCTTGGTACCCTGACACGGGTGCCTCCCACCATATCACGCCCGATATACAATCCCTCGCTTCCTACGAAGCTTATCATGGATCGGATCAACTACACGTGGGAAATGGTAAGGGTCTCAAAATCACTAATATTGGTACTTCTTCTATTCATTCCTCCATTTCAAATCTTTCGTTACGCTTAAAAGATGTTCTTCATGTCCCTGATATTTCTAAGCGTTTACTTTCCGTTCAAAAATTTGCGACTGCCAATAATGTCTTCTTTGAATTCCATCCTTCCCACTTTGTTGTTAAGGATCTAGTGACCAAGGCGGTTCTTCTTTCTGGCCCGAGTAGTAGTGGTCTTTACACCATACCGCACCAACCTTCGATGCCTACTGCCAATATTGCGGAACGGACTTCCATGGATGGTTGGCATCAACGTCTTGGCCATCCTCATGAACATCTCCTACGTTTCATGATCAAAGAGAATAATTTGCTGTGTCAATCCACACGGTTGAGTCATTTATGTACAACCTGTCAATTGGGCAAGGCTTGTCGTCAATCTTTAGGATCATCTCCAACTCGTAGTTTATTTCCATTGGATTTGATTTATAATGACGTTTGGGGTCCTTCTCATTTTGTTTCGACTGAAGGTCATCGCTATTTCATTATTTTTGTTGATGATTGCACCAAATTTATTTGATTTTATCCTCTTAAAGCAAAGTCGGATGTTTACTCTATTTTTCTTACTTTTCAAGCTCTTGTTGAACGTCATTTTTCACGAAAAATTAAAGTAGTTCAAACAGATTGGGGTGGTGAATTTCGTACCCTTCTATCCTTTTTCTCAAAAATCGGTATCGCTCATCGCCTCTCTTCTCCTCATACCCATGAACAACAAGGGGCGGTTGAGCGTCGTCATAGGCATATAGTTGAAACTGGTTTAACATTATTAGCTCATGGCTCTGTCCCTCAGCAATATTGGCACTACGCATTCGAGACAGCGGTCTATCTCATCAACCGGATGCCATCCAAAGTCACTAATCGCATTTCTCCCTTTCAAATGATTTATAGTCACCCCCGGATTACTCCTTCTTAAAAAATTTTGGGTGTTGCTGCTTCCCATATTTACGTCTTTATAACGCCCATAAGATGGATTTTCGATCCATTCCTTGTATTTTCTTGGGATACAGTCCCTCTCATATGGGGTATCGTTGTCTTGACCCTGTCACAAATTATTTATACATTGCCCGACATGTTCGTTTTGATGAAACATGTTTTCCCTTTGCAATTCCCTCAATTCTCGGTCCTTCACCTAACTCGACTCCATCTACATCTATTCGGGTACCATGGGCTTCGGCCCCTATTGGCATTCCTTCTCCCACCACTATAGTGCAATCAGAGACTCATATACATACTCCCACAGTGTCATCTACTGCCGATTCATCCACCTCCCGCGCCATAAAAACCAGACCCCTCCATGATCTTTATCATTCCACCTCCTCATCAGCTTCTTCACCACCACCACTACCCCCACCTAGGGCAACACGCACCCACACCATGCAACTACGCTTTCGTCCTCGTCAAATCAACACCGTCACCACCCCTCTCACCGAACCATCCTCATTTACCCAAGCCAACAAAATCCTAGAGTGGCGTGCAGCTATGAGTGATGAATTTAATGTGTTGCTAAAAAATGGCACTTGGTATTTGGTCCCTTGGACTTCCTCCATGAATCTCGTTGGGTGTAAGTGGGTTTACAAAGTTAAATGCAAATCCGATGGTAGTCTTGAGCGCTATAAAGCTCGCTTGGTCGCTAAGGGTTTTCATCAGCAACAATGCTTGGACTACACAGAAACCTTCGGTCCGGTTGTTAAAATTACTACTGTTTGCACTATTTTATCTTTTGTTGTCTCTCAAGGGTGGCCAGTGCGACAACTAGATGTGAACAATGCTTTCTTACATGAGATTCTTTCTGAAGAGGTGTACATGGAGCAGCCTCTTGGGTTTGAAGACCCAACCCATCGTGACTATGTTTGCAAGTTGCATCGTTCGCTATATGTTCTCAAGCAAGCTCCGAGAGCCTGGTTCCAGCGACTTTCTCAATTTTTGCTTCATTTGGGATTCTCAGCATCACAAACAGATCCATCATTGTTTATCTATCGAAGAGGCACTGAGATCATTTATTTTTTTTTATCTATGTCGATGATATTCTAGTTACAGGTAATGCACTTTCCACTATCAGTTCCATCTTAAAGAAATTGTCTGTAGAGTTCTCCATTAAGGATCTCGGCCCACTGTACTTCTTCCTTGGAATAGAAGCAATCCATCAATCTGCAGGGCTACTTCTCTCTCAAGGACGTTATATTGATGATCTTCTTCACCGAGATGGGATGTCTGAGTGCAAGCCTGTCCGAACTCCTATGGCCACAACTACAAATTCATCCGAGATAGGGGATGCTCTAATGTCTGATGCTACTCTATATCGGTCTATAGTTGGTGCCCTCCAATATGTGACATTGACAAGACCAGATCTCTCCTTTGCCGTTAATAAAGCATGTCAATTCATGCATGCGCCGACTAACGACCACTGGCAAATGGTGAAACGCATCTTGCGTTATCTTAAACATACAAGAACGTCTAGTTTGTTTCTTTCCCGATGCAATGATACTTGCTTGCAAGCCTTTTCCGATGCAGATTGGGCTGGTAGCTCTGATGACAGGAAATCAACTGGAGGGTATGCTATTTTTCTGGGTTTTAACTTAATCTCTTGGAGCTCTAAGAAACAACGAACCGTAGCACGCTCTTCCACAGAGTCTGAATATAAAGCCCTTGCTGATGCTGCAGCTGAACTCATTTGGCTTGAGGCACTCTTTCAAGAGCTTGGGTTCCCTCTTCACAGTTCTCCCATCCTTTGGTACGACAATATTGGTGCCACTTATTTGTCTGCTATTCCAGTTTTTCATGCTCGTACCAAACATGTTGAAATTGACTTCCACTTTGTCCGTGATCGTGTCGCCAAACGACAGCTCAATGTGCAATTTATCTCTACAGCAAACCAATTGGCCGATGCTCTCATTAAAGCTCTTCCTACATCTCGTTTTGAATTTTTACGAGACAAGTTGAAGATTCGCAGTCCCAACTCTTCCACTTGAGGGGGTGTATCAATCGAATATTGCGTTATCAGATTTAGAAGATTCAGAATCGTATATTTGAGTATCAATTAAAGATCGTGCAATCAGTTTGATTGACTTGGGATCGTAGTTTTCTATTTTATGAATTTTCCTTTTTGTTAGTAAACATTCTAGAATGTACTTTTGGGTATATAAATACCCCTTTGAGCTTAATAAAATATTTACGATTCCTGATTCAATATCCTCACAGGAGCTTGCTGCTCGGTACTATCCCGATCTTGATAGTGTCCCTCATCATCCTAGTCCTGGGCAGCGTCATAAGTATAGGCTCCGTCGTTCACGCCGTGATCTCTACCGTTAGCGTCGTGCTCTACTTCTGCTTCTTTGTGATGGGATTCGGGCCGATCCACAACATACTTTGCGCCGAGATCTTCCCCACCTGGGTCCGTGGGCTCTGCATAGCCATATGCACTCTTACCTTCTGGATCGGTGACATCGTCGTCACGTACTCACTGCCCGTGATGCTCAAGTCTGTGGGCCTCGCCGGTGTGTTCGGCGTGTATGCAGTTGTGTACCTTATATCGTGGGGTTTTGTCTTTGTGAAAGTCCCCGAAACGAAGGGCATGCCCCTTGAGGTCATCACTGAGTTCTTCTCCGTCGGTGCGAAGCAGGTCGTGGCCGCAAAGAACAACTAATTGCACGGTTGACGTCGGACGGAGAGGTGCTTGAGTTTCCAGTTTTGGGTGGTTGCCCTTTCATTTTTCTTGGTGTTGCCCTCCTCCTTACCTTATATTTCGGTTGAGAAAACCGGGAAAGTGACTTCTTTGAGGACTGTAATTTGTAACTTGTTCCGATTTCTATTCATTTGTTACATCTGGAATTACTTTTTTTTGTATATGCACAGTTTTGGACTTATTAGAGTCTTATTCATATTTGGAAGGGTAGTCTCTGCTAATTCTGACTTTAGATGATGTGCTTCACTTTGAGCTGCACCGGACTAATCTCATCGGGTCAAGGCGGCCCCCGCCCGCTGCTCGTCCTTCCTTTTGTTGCTATTCTGATCGCAGCTACTCATCTGGAATCGTCGGACGTCATATCCTTCAAAGAGAAAATGCATTAGTAGAGGAGTTCTCTACATGAAGATTAATTCCTCAGCTTTGGTAGTCCCTCAGGATTAATGCGGGCTTTTTTCCAAAATAATAGTAAAAAAAAATTACCGAATTGGGTGCCAATCGGCAATGGGCCTGCCGATTGGGCCCAACTCAATTTTTTTAAATAATAATTATTTAATGTTTAATTTATATTTTTTATAAAAGTTTTAATTAAATAATAAATGATATTGGAATTACGTAAAGTTTGAGGAAAAAAAAGACAAGCACTACATAATTCATATTCCACCATTCAAATTTACTTTTAATTTATATTTTTATAAAAGTTTTAATTAAATAATAAATGATATTGGAATTACGTAAACTTTGAGGAAAAAAAAAGACAAGCACTACATAATTCATATTCCACCATTCAAATTTACTTTTAATTTATATTTTTTTTTATAAAAGTTTTAATTAAATAATAAATTATATTGGAATTACGTAAACTTTGAGGGAAAAAAAAGACAAGCACTACATAATTCATATTACACCATTCAAACTTACTTTTAATTTAATTTTTTTTTATAAAAGTTTTAATTAAATAATAAATGATATTGGAATTACGTAAACTTTAAGGAAAAAAAAAGACAAGCACTACATAATTCATATTACATCATTAAAATTTACTTTAATTTATATTTTTTTTATAAAAGTT
Organism: Rhodomyrtus psidioides; assembly: GCA_021437785.1. NCBI lineage: Eukaryota > Viridiplantae > Streptophyta > Magnoliopsida > Myrtales > Myrtaceae > Rhodomyrtus > Rhodomyrtus psidioides. Next base: position 1,152,862 of record JAILYB010000146.1, on the reverse strand, counting down.
TTAATTAAATAATAAATTATATTGAAATTACGTAAACTTTGAGGGAAAAAAAGACAAGCACTACATAATTCATATTCCACCATTCAAATTTACTTTTAATTTATATTTTTATAAAAGTTTTTAATTAAATAATAAATGATATTGGAATTACGTAAACTTTGAGGAAAAAAAAAAGACAAGCACTACATAATTCATATTCCACCATTCAAATTTACTTTTAATTTATAATTTTTATAAAAGTTTTAATTAAATAATAAATTATATTGGAATTACGTAAACTTTGAGGGGAAAAAAGACAAGCACTACATAATTCATATTACACCATTCAAACTTACTTTTAATTCCTTAAAGCGTAAGCTGGTCGAAGGTTCAAAACCCTCCTAACGCGTTTCTCGGACTTAAGTGGGGGCCCCGGCTGGTGGGTTGCTGGGCCAGTCCCTCTCGAGGTATAGTCATCGTACTCTGGTTCGGATGTAAGTCCGGCGGTGGGCGTAAGCCTGGACGGGGTTGGTGGAAGCTCGGTCATAAAAAAAAAAACTTACTTTTAATTTATATATATATTTTTTATAAAAGTTATACTTAAATAATAAATTATATTGGAATTACGTAAACTTTAAGGAAAAAAAAAGACAAGCACTACATAATTCATATTACATCATTAAAATTTACTTTTAATTTATATTTTTTTTATAAAAGTTTTAATTAAATAGTAAATTATATTGAAATTACGTAAACTTTGAGGGAAAAAAAAAGACAAGCACTACATAATTCATATTCCACCGTTAAAATTTACTTTTAATTTATATTTTTTTTTATAAAAGTATTAATTAAATAAACAAAGAAACAGACATGCACAGGCTGGCATTTCGACGTCGAGGAAGCAGTCCCATTCGAGACTCAGATTCGCACTCAACTCAAAGCAGTCTACGAGAAATGCGTAGGCTGGCATTTCACGCTAAGGTGTTTTATGGCTTGAGGCGCATAAACCAAAGGAAACAAATCTCAGCACTGACGCAGCCAGCGAAGATAACAAGCAAATCCTTGCTTCAGAGAGAAATCTCGAAATTTCTATATTGATAATGTGAAAAAATGCCTTCTCAAAACGCTATAAAACACCTTATATAAGGTGTTAATTCTAAACCTAACCCTACGAGGATTAAAAAACATCAAAAACCCAAAATTACAAAATTGCCACTAATAATAAAATTTAATCCAAAAAATACTTAAAAATTGAAAAATCCATCTAAACGATCCCGGATCGCTAAAATCCATCGCAGTTCATAGCCAAAAGTTGTGAGTATTGATCAGCACGCCGTTTCGCTTCAACCGACCGAATTTGATCCCGTTCCGATATCGTCGATCCAGTTCGCCGGTTCTAGGCGCTCATCACTTCAACTTCTGATTGGATTTTTGCTGGCCCAATCGATCCATAAATGAACTACTAATAGACTCTGCATTGGGCACCAAGTTTGACTGAGATGTAGCAAAACATAAGTCGAGGCTTATCTCGACCATTGGGCATCACGAGCAACTCAGAGCCATTCCCTGATTCTCATTCATGATAGAATTCAAACAGGTTTCGTGCTCGCAGTTGATAGAATTCAAGAGTTGAAAACCTTGCATGATTCTCACCTCTTATATTTAGTCATTTGCCACGCCTTATTTTCGAGTTCACGGTTAGCTCAAAACCTTAGCGTGACTTTTTTTAAAATCTTAAAATCCTCAATCGACCAAACTGAAACTTGAGTGCTCAAATTAGCCATCGACCAAAATAAGCCATTTTCTACATTTTTGTCCCTAACTTTCTCTTATTTAAACACGAAAACAAAGCAATTAGGAAACCTCAAGTTTGTGGGGGACATTGTCGTTTATACCATATTGCTGGTCGCAGCATCCAAACGTATTCTTGCCACTATTTAAGCAACCGACAATCTTAGGCTCTATTTGTTTCGTGAAAAATATGACTTTTTCGGAAAATGTTTTTCGAAAATTCATTTTTTTAGGAAATGACTTCCTTTTTCCAGTATTTGGCTAAAGCCTGAAAATGTCCCGGAAAATGCTTTCCGCCGTTGGTAAGGAAAATTCGCCTTATTTTATTTCTTCAGAATAGACATACATTATTTAGGCTTTCGAAAACGGACGGGGAAACGGGTATTGGACCAAGGTCCCCAACCGAAAACTATTAATTCAATAACCGAGTAACGAGTGGTTGCATTAGAATGTAGAAACTTGGGATGAACCCTGACATGATCAATGCCCCTATATCATTCATCCAAGAGACGTAAGACCGTGTACCGATAACACGAAACAAAGGGAACTCAAAGGAAGGCCATGACAACAAACAAGACAGAAGAAAAAGGGACATTCGCATAAAGGGTACTTGAAGACTAGAAACAAGACAGACCAATCAACAACATCTAAAAAATAATAATAAATCACTACAGAAGTACCATAAATACAAAAGAGTTCATCACATTAGCTGACAGAGCAATGGAACAATGGCAAAGGACAGAAGACGACGCCAACATGAACAACACTCACTACAGAATTTCAGACGAAAACAAGGGATTAGCCAACCAAACAAAAAGAAAGGCTCGGAAATCATGAGACCACCATTGAAAGAACAAAGCACGACAAACGCAGAAGCTTGTCGAACGAAGAAGACTACATAAGTTTTATATTCCACTTACATCAGATGTGATAAACAACAGCAACACCATGAAATCTTGCAAGCAACATTAGCTACATCATCACATTAGAGCCTCTGCCATCATTGCTGCCACGAATGCATCTAGGGCTGCATACTTTATTTTCACCAAGGACAGCAGAGGCCGGTCCCATAGACTTTGGGTAACCATTTCATCCTTCACTAGATTCCACCCCAGTATCTCTCGAGTCAGCTTCTTTAGCCCACTATCCCTCAGCACCGGATCAGACCGCTTCTCACAAGCCTTTTCTCTCAGGTCTACCACATTGCTCACAGAAAGCCCATGGTGTCATTCCAGCTTCGGGGCATCCTCTCTGATGTCCACCCCGTAGAACATGTTTAGTTCTTTTGCAAGGAATGCCTTGAGGGCCGGAGGGGGAGAGGATGATTTTGGGAAGAACTGATAGATGAAGCACTCTGAACCTACGCATAGTTGAAGTATGGTGACCTTGTTGTTTCGGTTGTTGCTACTCTGAGGCCTCCACCCTATACCTAGACCAACATGGAGTGGATCGGTGCCATGCTCCTCTAGCCAAGTGGTGGCTGGAGCATGGCAGTTGCTCAACAGTATGTTGACGGTGTGGCCTTCGAATTTTATTTTATGGCGGGATTGGTTATGCTGGCTGCTGAGGATGAAGATATTACTAGCGTCTTCCATCTTGATAGCCACTTGGCGTTGGCGGCTCAAAAAATGGTGAAGACAAGGTGCAACGATGCCAACGAATTTATAATGAAAAAAGACCAGGAAAAACGAATTGATCGTGAACGATTCACATGTTAGTAATAAGAAGAATGTCCATGGAGTGCGTTCCTTTCCAATGTTCATGGAGTGTGTTCCTTGCAAATGTCCATACCTTTGTTCCTTTCCAACGATTCACAGGGAAAAGGTCCATACATGTGTTTCTTTCCAACGATTCAGGGGAAAAATATCCTTACATGTGTTCCTTTCCAATGTCTATAAGTTAGACATGGCCAAAATGAACCATGGGCAGGAAAAAGGTCCTTACTTGTGTTCCTTTCCAATGTCTACTTTTCATGAAGAAAAATGAAAAGTAAGAGAGAATTAATGGTCAAATAGTTTCTTTTCCTCGGTTTTAACTTCTTGCAGCGCTGTTTCGCGCGTCTCCCACCTACTCCCACATCAAAAGCGAACCCTTCTTGAATGAGGGACGTGGTGGACGAAAATTGTCAGAGAGAATTAATTTTGTTTGTTGGGTTCATTGGAAGGAAATTGGTTTTCGTGTTAACTGAAGTGATTTTCCTTTTTTTTAATCCATATGGAACACTGAGAAATGAGAAATAAATAAATTTCTTATGGTGAAATAATATTTCTCCTATTGAGAACAACCTAGTTGAAATGGAAGTTAAAATTATGTTAGATCAATTCAAGTTCATACAAGTATATATATACATTAATCGAGCTAATATGGATCGAGCTCGAGCCTATTAAAGATTTCCCAAAGTTCATGCAAGTATATTTTTTTTTCGACATCTCATAGACTCGATTTTAGCACCTAAGGAAAGCATGTGACCCAATTATTTAAGAGATGTGAATCAAGTTAAAAAAGAAAAAAATGTTGGGTTTGTGAATTAACAAGAATCTAGGATGTAGATCCTACGTGATGAAAACGTATCCATTAGCAAATTGAAGGACTACAAGGATTTAATATAATTTTTAGCTGATATGCAGAATTGAATTTAATAAAATGTATCCATTAGCAGCATACTTGTCCCTCGCCCCTCTCTAATCCGAACATATACTACAGTCATGTTGGGATATCACATGCTTTAGATGCATTTCAGGTATGTTTAATAAAATGTTGAGGCACTTTTTTTTTCACATGTACGTGAGAAATAATATCTTAAAAGCATTAAGAATGTGGTAGTGTCTAAGCCGCTTAATAAACTTGTTGTAGTCGATTTTTATTTGAAGTTAGATGTTTGCTTGTAGATTGGATTGGTTTCGTTTAGGTCCCCAAACAGCCGGGTATGCAAGATAATTTGTGTTGAATTCATTTTCGACTTACGTAAACTCAACCAGGCCCCCCTATTTGACAGATCTGTACAGGACTTCTGATACCCGTCCATCAGTAAAGTTTAAAAGCATCCGAAACCACCAATGAGTGGATCCGGCTCCCGTGCATTAAAAGCAGGGGTGCCTTAGGATCCTCACCACCCATTCCCCTTTTTATAGGGGGAATTTTTTTTTGGCATTTCATGGGTGGTGGGGATCACCCTGCCTTAAGTAAGGCAGGGGATCTATTAAATATGTCTTGAATTTTATGCACACGGTCCGGTTCTTCACCCAACCCGTCATATATTTTGTGCGGCCTAAAATTGGAGAGAAAATTGAGATTTGGCTCGTGAAGCGGAGAGTTGGGCCGATACGCCCGGAAATCAAGGGATTAACCAACCAAACAAAAAGAAAGGCTCGAGACCACCATTGAAAGAACAGAGCACGACAAACGTAGAAACTTGCCGAACGAAGAAGACTACATAAGTTTTATATTCCCCTTACATCAGATGTGATAAACAACAGCCACACCAAGCAATCTTGCAAGCAACATTAGCTACATCATCACATTAGAGCCCTTGCAATCTTTGCTGCCACGAATGCATCTAGGGCTGCGTACTTTATTTGCACCAATAACAGCAGAGGTCGGTCCCATCCACTCTGGGTAGCCATTTCATCCTTCACTCGATTCCACCCCAGTATCTCTCGTTTCAGTTTCTTTAGCCGACTACCCCTCAGCACCGGATCAGACCGCTTCTCACTAGCCTTTTCTCTAAGGTCTACCACATTGCTCACAGACAGCCCATGGTGTCCTTCTAGCTTCTGCGCATCCTCTCTGATGTCCACCCCGTAGAACGTATTTAGTTCGTTTGCAAGGAATGCCTTGTAGGCCGGAGGGGGAGAGGATGATTTTGGGAAGAACTAATAGATGTGGCACTCCGAACCAACGCATAGTTGAAGTATGGTGACCATGTTTTTTCGGCTGTTGCTACTCTAGGCCTCCACTCTATGCCTAGACTAACATGGAGCAGATCGGTGCTACGCTCCTCTAGCCAAGTGGTGGCTGGAGCATGATAGTTGCTCAACAGTACGTTGACGGTGTGGCCTTCGAATTTTATTTTATGGCGGGATTGGTTATCCTGGCTGTTGAGGATGAAGATATTACTAGCATCTTCCATTTTGATAGCCACTTGGTCTTGGCGGTTCAGAGATGGTGAAGACAAGGTGCAACGATGCCAACGAATTTATAGTGAAAAAAGACCAGGAAAAAGGAATTGATCGTGAACGATTCACATGTTAGTAATTGGCAGAATGTCCATGGAATGCGTCCCTTTCCAATGTTCATGGAGTGTGTTCCTTGCCAATGTCCATACCTTTGTTCCTTTCCAACGATTCACAGGAAAAATGTCCATACATGTGTTCCTTTCCAATGTCCATACATGTGTTTCTTTCCAACTATTCACAGGAAAAAGGTCCTTACATGTGTTCCTTTCCAATGTCTATAAGTTAGACATTTCCAAAATGAACCATGGGTAGGAAAAAGGTCCTTACTTGTGTTCCTTTCCAATGTTTATGGAGTTAGACATGGCCAAAATGTGTTCCTTTCCAATGTCTTTGGAGTAAAAAGGTCCTTACTTATGTTCCTTTCCAATGTCTATGGAGTTAGACATGGCCAAAATGTGTTCCTTTCCAATGTCTATGGAGTAAAAAGGTCATTACTTGTGTTTCTTTCCAATGTCTATGGAGTTAGACAAGGCCAAAATGTGTTCCTTTCCAATGTCTATGGAGTAAAAAGGTCCTTACTTGTGTTTCTTTCCAATGTCTATGGAGTTAGACATGGCCAAAATGTGTTCCTTTCCAATGTCTACTTTTCATGAAGAAAAATGAAAAGTAAGAGAGAATTAATAGTCAAATAGTTTCTTTTCCTGCATTTTAACTTCTTGCAACGTTGTTCCGCGCGTCTCCCACCTACTCCCACATCAAAAGCGAACCCTTGTTGAATGAGTGACGTGATGGACGAAAATTGTCAAAGAGAATTAATTTTGTTTGTAGGGTTCATTCGAAGGAAATTGGTTTTCGTGTTAACTGAAGTAATTTTTTTTAATCCATATGGAACACTGAGAAATGGGAAATAAATAAATGTCATATGGTGAAATAATATTTCTCCGCATGAGAACAAACTAGTTGAAATGAAAGTTAAAATTATGTTAGATCAATTCAAGTTCATACAAGTTTATATATACATTAATCGAGCTAATATGGATCGAGCTCGAGCCTATTAAAGATTTCCCAAAGTTCATACAAGTATACTTTTTTTTTTCGACATCTCATAGACTCGATTTCACAAAATGTTGGTTTTGTGAATTAACAAGAATCTAGGATGTAGATCCTACGTGATGAAAACGTATCCATTAGCATATTGAAGGACTACATGGATTTAATATAATTTTTAGCTGATATGCAAAATTGAATTTAATAATTTGTATCCATTAGCAACATACTTGTCACTCGCCCCTCTCTAATCCGAACATATACTACAGTCAGGTTGGGATATCACATGGTTTAGATGCATTTTATGTATGTTTAATAAAATGTTGAGGCACTTTTTTTTTCACAAGTATGTGAGAAATAATATCTTAAACGCATTAAGAATGTGGTAGTGTCTAAGCCGGATAATAAACTTGTTGTAGCTGATTTTTATTTGAAGTTAGATGTTTACTCATGGATTGGGTCGGTTTCGTTTATGTCCCCAAACAGCCGGGTATGAAAGATAAGTTGTGTTGAATTCATTTTCGACTTACGTAAACTCGACCAGGCTCCCCTATTTGACAGATCTATACAGGACATCCGATACCCGTCCATCAGTAAAGTTCAAAAACATATGAACCCACCAATGAACGGATCTGGCTCCCCTGCATTAAAAGCAGGGGTGCCTTTGGATCCTCACCACACATTCCCCCTTTTTATAGGAGGAATTTTTTTTGGCATTTCATGGGTGGTGGGGATCACCCTGCCTTAAGTAAGGCAGGGGATCTGTTAAATATGTCTTGAATTTTATGCACACGGTCCGATTCTTTACCCGACCCGGCATATTTTTTGTGCGGCCCCAAATTGGAGAGAAAATTGAGGTTTGGTTCGTGACGTGGAGAGTTGGGCCGATTCGCCCGGAAATCAAGGGATTAACCAATCAAACAAATAGAAATGCTCGGAAATCATGAGACCACCATTGAAAGAACAGAGCACGACAAACGTAGAAGCTTGCCGAACGAAGAAGACTACATAAGTTTTATATTCCTCTTACATCAGATGTGATAAACAACATCCACACCAAGCAATCTTGCAAGCAATATTAGCTACATCATCACATTAGAGCCCTTGCCATCCACGAATGCATCTAGGGATGCGTACTTTATTAGCACCAATAACAGCAGAGGCCGGTCCCATAAACTCTGGTAACCATTTCATCCTTCACTCGATTCCACCGTAGTATCTCTCGAGTCAGCTTCTTTAGCCCACTACCGCTCAGCACCGGATCAGACCGCTTCTCACTAGCCTTTTCTCTGAGGTATACCACATTGCTTACAGAAAGCCCATGGTGTCCTTCCAGCTTCTGGGCATCCTCTCTGATGTCCACCCCGTAGAACGTGTTTAGTTCATTTACAAGGAATGCCTTGTGGACCGGAGGGGGAGAGCATGATTTTGGGAAGAACTAATAGATGTGGCACTCCGAACCTACGCATAGTTGAAGTATGGTGACCTTGATGTTTCGGCTGTTGCTACTTTGAGGCCTCCACTCTATACCTACACCAACATGGAGTGGATCGGTGCCACGCTCCTCTAGCCAAGTGGTGTTTGGAGTATGGCAGTTACTCAACAGTACGTTGACAGTGTGGCCTTCGAATTTTATTTTATGGCGGGATTGGTTATCCTGGCTGCTGAGGATGAAGATATTACTAGCGTCTTCCATCTTGATAGCCACTTGGCGTTGGCGGTTCAGAGATGGTGAAGACAAGGTGCAACGATGCCAATGAATTTATAGTGAAAAAAGGCCAGGAAAAAGGAATTGATCGTGAACGATTCACATGTTAGTAATTGGCAGAATGTCCATGGAGTGCGTCCCTTTCCAATGTCATGGAGTGTGTTCCTTGCCAATGTCCATACCTTTGTTCATTTCCACCGATTCACAGGAAAAAGGTCCATACATGTGTTCCTTTCCAATGTCCATACATGTGTTCCTTTCCAACTATTCAAAGGAAAAATGTCCTTGCATGTGTTCCTTTCCAATGTCTATAAGTTAGACATGTCCAAAATGAACCATGGGAAGGAAAAAGGTCCTTACTTGTCTTCTTTTCCAATGTCTATGGAGTAAAAAGGTCCTTACTTGTGTTCCTTTCCAATGTCTATGGAGTTAGACATGGCCAAAATGTGTTCCTTCCCAATGTCTACTTTTCATGAAGAAAAATGAAAAGAAGAGAGAATTAATAGTTAAATAGTTTCTTTTCCTCCATTTTAACTTTTTGCAGCGTTGTTCCGCGCGTCTCCCACCTACTCCCACATCAAAAGCGAACCCTTGTTGAATGAGGGACGTGATGGACGAAAATTGTCAGAGAGAATTAATTGTGTTTGTTGGGTTCATTGGAAGGAAATTGGTTTTCGTGTTAACTAAAGTGATTTTCCTTTTTTTAATCCATATGGAACACGGAGAAATGAGAAATAAGTAAATGTCTTATGGTGAAATAATATTTCTCCGTATGAGAACAACCTAATTGAAAATAAAGTTAAAATTTTGTTAGATCAATTCAAGTTCATACAAGTTTATATATACATTAATCGAGCTAATATGGATCGAGCTCGAGCCTATTAAAGATTTCCCAAAGTTTATACAAGTATACTTTTTTTTCGACATCTTATAGACTCGATTTTAGCACCTAAGGAAAGCTTGTGACCCAATTATTTAAAAGATGTGAATCAAATTAAAAAAGAAAAAATGTTGGTTTTGTGAATTGACAAGAATCTAGAATGTAGATCCTACGTGATGAAAACGTATCTATTAGCATATTGAAGGGCTACAAGGATTTAATATAATTTTTAGCTTATATGCAAAATTGAATTTAATAATTTGTATCCATTAGCAGCATACTTGTCACTCGCCCCTCTCTAATCCGAACATATACTACAGTCAGATTGGGATATCACATGCTTTAGATGCATTTTATGTATGTTTTATAAAATGTTGAGGTACTTTTTTTTTACATGTATGTGAGAAATAATGTCTTAAATGCATTAAGAATGTGGTGGTGTCTAAGTCGCATAATAAACTTGTTGTAGCCGGTTTTTTTTTTTAAGTTAGATGTTTGCTCGTAGATTGAGTTGGTTTCGTTTAGGTCCCCAAATAGCCGGGTATGAAAGATAATTTGGGTTGAATTCATTTTCGACTTACGTAAACTCGACAGGTTAACCTATTTGATAGATCTATACAAGACATCCGATACCCGTCCATCAGTAAAGTTCAAAAGCATCCGAACCCACCTATGAGCGGATCCGGCTCCCCTGCATTAAAAGCAAGGGTGCCTTTGGATCCTCACCACGCATTCCCCCTTTTTATAGGGGGAATTTTTTTTTTTTGGCATTTTATGGTGGTGGGGATCACCCTGCCATATGTAAGGCAGGGGATCAGTTAAATATCTCTTGAATTTTATGCACACGGTCAGGTTCTTTACTAACCCGGTATATTTTTTGTGCGGCCCAAAATTGGAGAGAAAATTGAGGTTTGGTTCGTGACGCGGAGAGTTGGGCCGATACGCCCGGAAATCAAGGGATTAACCAACCAAATAAAAAGAAAGGCTCGCAAATCATAAGACCACCATTGAAAGAACAGAGCACGACAAACGTAGAAGCTTGCCGAACGAAGAAGACTACATAAGTTTTATATTCCTCTTATATCAGATGTGATAAACAACAGCCACACCATGCAATCTTGCAAGCAACATTAGCTACATCATCACATTAGTGCCTCTGCCATCTTTGTTGCCACGAAGGCCTCTTGGGCTGCGTACTTTATTTGTACCAAGGACAGCAGAGGCCGGTCCCATAGACTCTGGGTAACCATTTCATCCTTCACTAGATTCCACCCCAGTATCTCTCGAGTCAGCTTCTTTAGCTTACTACCCTTCGGCACCAGATCGGACCGCTTCTCACTAGCCTTTTCTCTCAGGTCTACCACATTGCTCACAGAAAGCCCATGGTGTCATTCCAACTTTTGGGCATCCTCTCTGATGTCCACCCCGTAGAACCTGTTTAGTTCGTTTGCAAGGAATACCTTGAGGGCCAGAGGGGGAGAGGATGATTTTAGGAAGAACTGATAGATGAGGCACTCCGAACCTGCGCATAGTTGAAGTATGGTGACCTTGTTGTTTCGGCTGTAGCTACTCTGAGGCCTCCACTCTATACCTAGACCAACATGGAGTGGATTGGTGCCACGCTCCTATAGCCAAGTGGTGGCTGGAGCATGGCAGTTGCTCAACAGTACGTTGATGGTATCGCCTTCGAATTTTATTTTATGGCAGGTTTGGTTATCGTGGCTGTTGAGGATGAAGATATTACTAGCGTCTTCCATCTTGATAGCCAATTGGCGTTGGCGGTTCAGAGATGGTGAAGACAAGGTGCAACGATGCCAACGAATTTATAGTGAAAAAAGACCAGGAAAAAGGAATTAATCGTGAACGATTCACATGTTAGTAATTAGTAGAATGTCCATGGAGTGCGTTCCTTTCCAATGTTCATGGAGTGTGTTCCTTGCCAATGTCCATACCTTTGTTCCTTTCCAATGATTCGTAGGAAAAATGTCCATACATGTGTACCTTTCCAATGTCCATACATGTGTTTCTTTCGATTGATTCACAGGAAAAAGGTCCTTACATGTGTTCTTTTCCAATGTCAATAAGTTAGACCTGACCAAAATGAACCATGGGCAGGAAAAAGGTCCTTCATTTTATTCCTTTCCAATGTCTATGGAGTTAGACATGGCCAAAATGTGTTCCTTTCCAATGTCTGTGGAGTAAAAAGGTCCTTACTTGTGTTCCTTTTCAATGTCTGTGGAGTTAGACATGGCCAAAATGTGTTCCTTTCTAATGCCTACTTTTCATGAAGAAAAATGAAAAGTAAGAGAGAATTAATGGTCAAATAGTTTCTTTTTCTCCATTTTAACTTCTTGCAGCGCTGTTCCGCGCTTCTCCCACCTACTCCCACAACAAAAGCGAACCCTTCTTGAATGAGTGACGTGGTGGACGAAAATTGTCAAAGAGAATTAATTTTGTTTGTTGGGTTTATTGGAACGAAATTGATTTTCGTGTTAACTGAAGTGATTTTCCTTTTTTTTAATCCATATGGAACACTGAGAAATGAGAAATAAATAAATGTCTTATGGTGAAATAATATTTCTCCGTATGAGAACAACCTGGTTGAAATGGAAGTTAAAATTATGTTAATCAATTCAAGTTCATACAAGTTTATATGTACATTAATCGAGCTAATATGGATCGAGCTCGAGCCTATTAAAGATTTCCCAAAGTTCATACAAGTATACTTTTTTTTTCGACATCTTATAGACTCTATTTTAGCACCTATGGAAAGCTTGTGACCTAATTATTTAAGAGATGTGAATCAAATTAAAAAAGAAAAAATGTTGGGTTTGTGAATTAACAAGAATGTAGGATGTAGATCCTACGTGATGAAAACGTATCCATTAGCATATTGAAGGATTAGAAAGATTTAATATAATTTTTAGCTGATATGCAGAATTGCATTTAATAAAATGTATCCATTAGCAGCATACTTATCACTCGCCCCTCTCTAATCCGAACATATACTACAGTCAGGTTGGGATATCACATGCTTTAGATGCATTTTATGTATGTTTAATAAAATGTTGAGGCACTTTTTTTTTCACATGTATGTGAGAAATAATATCTTAAACGCATTAAGAATGTGGTAGTGTCTAAGCCGCTTAATAAACTTGTTGTAGCAGATTTTTATTTGAAGTTAGATGTTTGTTCGTAGATTGGGTTGGTTTCGTTTAGGTCCCCAAACAGCCCGGTATGAAAGATAATTTGTGTTGAATTCATTTTCGACTAACTTAAACTCGACCAGGCTCCCCTATTTGACAGATCTGTATGGGACATCCGATACCCGTCCATCAGTAAAGTTCAAAAGCATCCGAACCCACCAATGAGCGGATCCGGCTCCTCCACATTAAAAGCATGTGTGCCTTAGGATCCTCACCACGCATTCCCCTTTTTATAGGAGGAATTTGTTTTTGGCATTTAATGGGTGGTGGGGATCACCCTGCCTTAAGTAAGGCAAGGGATCTGTTAAATATGTCTTGAATTTTATGCACACGGTCCGGTTCTTCACCCGACCCGGCATATTTTTTGTGAGGCCCAAAATTGGAGAGAAAGTTGAGGTTTAGTTCGTGACGCGGAGAGTTGGGCCGATAGGCTCGGAAATCAAGGAATTAACCAACCAAACAAAAAGAAAGACTCGAAAATCATGAGACCACCATTGAAAGAACAGAGCACGACAAACGCAGAAGCTTGCCGAACGAAGTAGACTACATAAGTTTAATATTCCTCTTACATTAGATGTGATAAACAACAGACACACTATGCAATCTTACAAGCAACATTAGCTACATCATCACATTAGAGCCTCTGCCATCTTTGCTGCCACGAATGCATCTAGGGCTGCGTACTTTATTTGTACCAAGGATAGCAGAGGCCGGTCCCATAGACTCTGGGTAACCATTTCATCCTTCACTAGATTCCACCCCAGTATCTCTCGAGTCAGCTTCTTTAGCCCACTCCCCCTCAGCACCGGATCAGACCGCTTCTCACTAGCCTTTTCTCTCAGGCCTACCACTTTGTTCACAGAAAGCCCATGGTGTCCTTCTAGCTTCTGGGCATCCTCTCTTTTGTCCACCCCGTAAAACGTGTTAGTTCGTTTGCAAGGAATGCCTTGAGGGCCGAAGGGGGAGATGATGATTTTGGTAAGAACTGATAGATGAGGCATTCCGAACCTACGTATAGTTGAAGTATGGTGACCTTGTTGTTTCGGCTGTTGCTATTCTAAGGCCTCCACTCTATACCTAGACCAACATGGAGTGGAGCGGTGCCACGCTCCTCTAGCCAAGTGGTGGCTGGAGCATGGCAGTTGGTCAACAGTACGTTGATGGTAGCAGAGTGGTAGACCTGGGAGAAAAGGCTAGTGAGAAGCGGTTTGATCCGGAGCCAAGGGGTAGTGGGCTAAAGAAGATGACGCGAGAGATACTGGGGTGGAATCTAGTGAAGGATGAAATGGTTACCCAGAGTCTATGGGACCAGCCTCTGCTTCAGGTCTACCACACTGCTCACGGAAAGCCAATGGTGTCCTTCCAGCTTCTGGGCATCCTCCCTGATGTCCACCCAGTAGAACGTGTTTGGTTCGTTTGCAAGGAATGCCCCGAGGGCCAGAGGGGTAGAGGATGATTTTCGGAAGAACTGATAGAGGAGGCACTCCGAACCTACGCATAGTTGAAGTATGGCGACCTTGTTGTTTCGGCTGTTGCTACTTTGAGGCCTCCACTCTATACCTAGACCAACATGGAGTGTATTGGTGCCACGCTCCTCTAGCCAAGTGGTGGCTGGAGCATGGCAGTTGCTCAACAGTACGTTGATGGTGTGGCCTTCGAATTTTATTTTATGGCGGGATTGGTTATCCTGGCTACTGAGGATGGAGATATTACTAACGTCTTCCATCTTGATTGCCACTTGGCGTTGGCAGTTCAGAGATGGTGAAGACAGGGTGCAACGATGCCAACGCATTTATAGTGAAAAAAGACCAGGAAAATGGATTTGATCGTGAACGATTCACATGTTAATAATTAGCAGAATGTCCATGGAGTGCGTTCCTTTCCAATGTTCATGGAGTGTGTTCCTTGCGAATGTCTATACCTTTGTTCCTTTCCAACGATTCACAGGAAAAAGGTCCATACATGTGTTCCTTTCTAATGTCCATACATGTGTTTCTTTCCAACGATTCACAGGAAAAAGGTCCTTACATGTGTTCCTTTCCAACGATTCACAGGAAAAAGTCCATACATGTGTTCCTTTCCAATGTCCATACCTATGTTCCTTTCCAACGATTCACAGGAAAAAGGCCCTTACATGTGTTCCTTTCCAATGTCTATGGAGTTAGACATGCCCAAAATGAACCATGGGCAGGAAAAAGGTCCTTACATGTGTTCCTTTTCAATGTGTATGGAGTTAGACATGGCCAAAATGTGTTCCTTTCCAATGTCTATGGAGTAAAAAGGTCCTTACTTGTGTTCATTTCCAATGTCTATGGAGTTAGACATGGCCAAAATGTGTCCCTTTCCAATGTCTACTTTTCATGAAGAAAAATGAAAAGTAAGAGAGAATTAATGGTCAAATAGTTTCTTTTCCTCCATTTTAACTTTTTGCAGCGCTGTTCCGCGCGTCTCCCACCTACTCCCACATCAAAAGCGAACCCTTCTTGAATGAGGGACGTGGTGGACGAAAATTGTCAGAGAGAATTAATTTTCTTTGTTGGGTTCATTGGAAGGAAATTGATTTTCGTGTTAATTGAAGTGATTTTTCTTTTTTTAATCCATATGGAACTTTGAGAAATGAGAAATAAATAAATATCTTATGGTGAAATAATATTTCTCCGTATGAGAACAACTTAGTTGAAATGGAAGTTAAAATTATGTTAGATCAATTCAAGTTCATACAAGTATATATATACATTAATCAAGCTAATATGGATCGAGCTCGAGCCTATTAAAGATGTTCCAAAGTTCATGCAAGTATACTTTTTTTTTCGACATCTTATAGACTCGATTTTAGCACCTAGGGAAAGCTTGTGACCCAATTATTTAAGAGATGTGAATCAAATTAAAATGTTGGGTTTGTGAATTAACAAGAATCTAGGATATAGATCCTACGTGATGAAAACGTATCCATTAGCATATTGAAGGACTACAAGGATTTAATATAATTTTTAGCTGATATGCAGAATTGAATTTAATAAAATGTATCCATTAGCAGCATACTTGTTACTCACCCCTCTCTAATCCGAACATATACTACAGTCAGGTTGGGATATCACATGCTTTAGATGCATTTTATGTATGTTTAATAAAATGTTGAGGCACTTTTTTTTTTCCACATGTATGTGAGAAATAATATCTTAAACGCATTAAGCATGCGTTAGTGTCTAAGCCGCTTAATAAGCTTGTTGTAGCCGGCTTTTATTTGAAGTTAGATGTTTGTTCGTAGATTGGGTTGGTTTCGTTTAGGTCCCCAAACAGCCGAGAATGAAAGATAATTTGTGTTGAATTCATTTTCGACTTGCGTAAACTCGACCAAGCTCCCCTATTTGACAGATCTATACAAGACATCCGATACCCGTCCATCAGTAAAGTTCAAAAGTATCCGAACCCACCAATAAGCGGATCCGGCTCCCCTGCATTAAAAGCAGGGGTGCCTTAGGATCCTCACCTCGCATTTCCCCTTTTTATAGATAGATTTTTTTTTTTTGGCATTTAATGGGTGGTGGGGATCACCTTGCCTTAAGTAAGGCAGGGGATCTGTTAAATTTGTATTGAATTTTATGCACACCGTCCGGTTTTTCACCCGACCCGACATATTTTTTGTGAGGCCCAAAATTGGAGAGAAAATTGAGGTTTGGTTCGTGACGCGGAGAGTTGGGCCGATAGGCCCAACTCGGAGAATTTTTTTTTTTTGCTTTATTATGCTGCGGCCAGGGTTTATTTGGTTGTATGTCAATTTTTCGTCATCTGAGAGTTTTGTGAGCCGTGTGTTTTTTTGTTCAGTCGCTGAGAACGGCTTTTGTAATCTGTACTCTCTTTGATCATAGTGAAATCTTGTTTTGCCTCGCCCGTGGACGTAGATCACCTTGATCGAACCACGTAAATTATTGTGTTTTGCATTTGTTACAACCGGATCCATTTCCCAACGAGCTCCTCGGCACACCTCATCTCACTCTCACTCAACTCCGGTGCGTGAGAAGATACTTTGCCCATTCAACACATGACGTGATAAGCCATGATGTTGCTCATTGTAGTCATGTGATGCATCAATAAACAAAATTAATCGGTCAATCAGACAACTAGACCCGTACTTCGCCCTTAAGAAGAGAAAACATCGTATATCCGTGACATTTTCCCATGATCGGTCCTCGCTTTTTGGAAACTGAGAATACCCTGTCCAAATCCTGTCGAGTGCTCTTTCCATGAAAACACAATCATTTGGTCATCCTTCGTCAAGCAATAATCAGACTGCGACCGAGACAAACCCAAACTCTACTTTGTGCATTCATTTGATTCTTTAACGTGTTTAATGATTTAAAATGATACAACCCTAAAACCCTGGAGTACATCTTCTTTGTTCTTAAAGAAGTGCGATGAGAATAATGACAAGGTTAATAACATCCTAATCTTATATATGTGTATATATATGTGTGTGTATTCACGTGTGTCTCATCTAATCTAACACTATTAATAGTATTTTGGTGCTCCGTGTCCCTTTGGTTTTATTCTTTTGAGCTTTTTTCTTTGCCCTTCTCATTTCCAAGAAATAATTTGTCAAGAAAGGTGTTTTTTTTTCAACATCGACGTACCGTGCAATAATTTTACAAGATGCATTTAAGCTTCTAAGTGAAAAAAAAAAAGTTGAAATTTATAATTTGACCGCATCAAAGTAGTACTATAATAGCATCGTTGCAATATGTGAAACACTGATGATTCACACACTGTTTTTGAACTGACATTAGATTCACGAACCACAATTACATCATGCAGTTGAACAAAACGAAAACCCATCAAGGAAAACGCTATCTGAACACACTACTGAACAAAAACTCGCAAATCGGTGGCATTATCATCGAACAAAGGTGCAATCAACCCGAGCCCGAACCCACAATTCCTTGTTGTGATCCCTGTGCAGGTTGTTGCGAATGTCATAGAAGTGCAAGGCTGATAGTTTTTCCTGTCATAACCCCATGCTATCCTTGCAGTTTTTTTTTTTTTCATATGTTCTGGCTTTCTGCTCTCTTCATCCTTCAGTTTTTTGTCAATTCATTTTGAACAATTGTTTTCCAACTGTTGTCTTATAATTTTGCGTTGAGAAAAGTGAACTGTGATCAAACCCTTATAGCGTGAATCATATGGCTTACATAGTGATTGCTTTCTTTTTCCGTTTATTCGGATGTTATCGGGCTACTTAATTCTTCATAAGCAATTGTAAATTATAATTGCTTGTTCTGGAGCTTCATATTATTGCTTCTTGAATCGCCTACTTTGTCCGTTCCAAAATTGTTCTTCCTTGCCATCTTATTGTCAGTGTTAGAAACTTTTGGGTATAAGAGTTGGTAAAAAGTTGAATGCTGCTATTGCTAGATATGTTCAGACAATTCAACAATTCTTGCAGTCTCTATAATGCTGTGTATTACGATGGTGCTTTTGAATCAAATAACTTGCTTCAGGCACTTTTGAATCAAATAACTTGCCTCTATTTTTCTGGTTTTGCTGCTTTGCAGGCCAGAGAGGCGTGTTCTTAATATAGCAGGTTTTGTATGGTCAGAACTACATATTTCTTCAAGCATTTGCCTTTGTACGGGTCTGAATCTTTAATTGCCAAATCGAAACAGGGTGACCAGAAGAATGTGGGCGCCAAAATCTGAATCAAATGGCGTAACTTCTAATGAGGTTGACTCAAAGCTAACCTGCTATTGCAGTCATCAATCACAAATTCTCACGACAAAGACAAGAAATGGCGCAGGAACAAGGTTTCATGGTCGTGGAACTGAAACTCTACACTCCTAGAGTCATCTTTTAACATTTGATTGAGTCTAGAATTCAATGTGTATAGTCCAGCAAACCAGCAGCACCATGAGTCCTAGCTTGAAGCCATGTTCAGGCCAAAAGAGCAAACCACTCGATGCATTTGCATAGCATTCGAGCTTCACTTCCCAAAAGCAATTTTAATTGCTGGTGCGTTTCAATTGATGAGAAGAGCAGATGGTGCGCAGAACATTAAGAAACAAACAAGTCCAGACACATTCGAGTATCAAGAAAGGATAAATACGTACTAATCATAACATTTCATAGCCATCACCAAAGTTCTAACCACCCAAAAAAAAAAAAAACACTCCTCTTGACGTAACAGAAAATTTGAAAATGAAAAAAAAAAAAAACTCACAGACAATCCAGATTCCGTCCCATAACCAACGGCAACAATGCAACCAATTAAGTCCAGATCTGGTCAACATGACTCCATATCCGGTTATCACCGGGGAGCAACGAAGTCTTTGTTCGACTAGATATTCTCTCCCTTGTCTCCTAGCGCCGCGGCCGCAAAATCCAATTTGAACCCCTGGGCCGCAGGAGCCGGATCCTCCTGATGCAGCGGCGGAGCGAGATACTGCTAAGGCTGTGGATCGGCAGCTGCCAGATTCGAAGCCTCAGCCACCAAAGCCGCAGTAGCGTGATACACGGCCCCTCTCAGATGATTAGGAACTGAGTAAATATTCCTGCAAATAGATTACAAGGTTAAGAGGGAATTAAGAAAAGAAGAAGCGAAAAAAAGGAGAAGAGTAATATTAGGGAACACTCTTGCCTTTCCAGGAGTTCGAAGCCTTGAGCAATCAAGGCATCAGCCAATGGAGCTACAGCGGAATCTACTACTCCGTTCGCATCCGGGAGGGGAGCCTGAACGACAACCCTTTGCACCCCACGAACGAGTCCATCGTTTTGAAGTAGATCCATCAATGTTTGGATCTCCTCAAGAGTTTCTACAATCAATTCAGGTTCCGATAGCATCACATGATAATGTGTGCTGAGCGCCATCTCGGCCTGGTTGACCTGCCTTTGAGCTTCAGAAACTTGTCTAAACAACAAGAACCAAAAAATAATAAAAAAAATAAAGATCATAATAAATATTAAATAAAAGTACCAATTAAAAAGCCTACCTCCATATGTTCGAGGTGCCTTTCGGTTCACCACGAGGTCTCCAGGGATAACTTGGTGTGACTGATGAAGGGTGAACTTAAACATGAAAGGGTATTCCCTCCTTGGTCGGGAAGATAAATATTGACCAGGGAATGGGGATACAACCCCTAGGCGGTCGGCTCATGTCCTCTGTTTACAAGGCAGACGCCTTGCCCCGTGGATCTCAAATGGCTTGCCAACTGGGTGAAAACTAGTGGTGGTGTAGGAGAAGCGTAGCTATCTACGTGGATCCTGAGGCTGGCCAGGTTAAGAGCGGTGGCAAGCATATGGGCGGTACTAAGATATCTCTGCAGTTGGCGCAACCCTTGTTGTAACGCCCGAAATCCCGACTCCTGTAAACAGTGTAATCCAGACGACAGTATGAATAAGAATTTTAATTTTGGTTGCATAAGTCATATTTCGAGAATTTAGAAATTTGAAATGGGCTCATTTCCGTAATTGTCGTCCGAATCGAGTTGGATTTTGATCGGTTTGTCGATTCGCCTTAGGATTTGAATTTTCGAGTCGAAGCCTCGCCGTAGCCAAGCCGACCTCGAAGGATTCATTATCCCGATTGGATAACCAAATGTCCGATTTTCCCTCGCTTGCGAAATTACGGAATTGCCCCGACCAAGAATGGAAATTACCAAAGAGCCCTTGGATATTTTTATGGACAAAGAGACAAGAGCATTATTGAAAATGGGCCACCTCATCCTCTAGAAGAGTCATTGGGGGACAGCTGCAACTCTCTCTCTCCTCCATCTGTTTGGCACGACACTTTCCCCTACACACACGTTTTTCTTCCTTTGGTTTTTTTTTTCTCTGCACCGATCGGCTCTCTTCCTCTTTGTCACTGTGCTTGGACGAACGAGTCGCCACCAGCCCTTCACCGACCGACTACCACCTCGTCCTCAGTCCGTCGAAGCCCCCCAGCACCGTCGCCGCCGCCCAGGTCGCCGGAAAAACCGGCTGGGAACTGCTTGAGCAGTATTACTGCTCTGTTCGAGCAGGGGGCTGCAGCGGTTTCTGCTCTTTGCCGAGGGAGTTCCGACCGCCACCACCACTTCACACAGCTCCCTCACACTCCCTTGGACTCCCTTCCACCGTCGTAGGCCGCCACCCGCCGCCGGAAAAACTCAGGTGAGCAGAAACCGGTCATAGCTTCGAATCTGCCGGTTTTGGTTCAGTTTCTGTTTTGAAGTTAGTTAGCTGCTTTAGTTCGTTTCTTTGCTGACGTTTGACCACTACACACACCCCGACACCCCTAGGGACGTTCCCTATCAGCTGCAAGAGGTGTCGTTACCGTTAGAAGTTCGAACGACCTCAAAACCCGAGTTTTTCCTTTGCTGGTTTCTCTGCTGCAGCTGCTGTGTTGTTGCTGTTTTGGTGTTGCCGGCGACTTCTCCGGCCACCACGGGTCACCGGCGTCCACCCCCGACCTCCGTGAACCTCCACCTTCGACCCCAGGCCCGACCACCACCCAAAGCCGCATGAAACAATGCCTTTTAGCCACTGTTCTTGCCTTGCGTTGATGCTGTCCTGATTCTGTTGTTGGGCTGGGCAGGTTCTGTGGGCTTGGATTTTAGGGCTGCTGTGTTGGGCCGAAGCCCATTCTGAGTTGGGCTGAAAGCTGAGGTATTGGACCACGAAATTTGGGCCTTGTCTTGGGCCCGTGGATCGAATCTTTTGGAGTTTAAGCCCGTTGGACGATAATTACGGTTCGCGCTACGGTTGCGTTCGAAGTTCGGATCGAAGGTTTTATTTCAAGGAATTGACTGTGAGTTGACCTCTAATTCTTGATTAGGTCGTTAACTGCGTTTGGATTAGTTGCCTAGAATTATTAGGTGGTTATGTAGTCTGATTAGGGTCGGTTTAGGTTAGAAATTGAATTTAGGTTAAATGGCCCTAATTGATGAGGTTGGTTAATTTATAATCGTTTGAATTATAAATGCTCGATTTATTCTTGACTTCAATTGATGGCTTATTAATAATGATCAATTGATTGATGGGAGTTACATAATCGATATGGAAATTGTGGCTTCGCGATTGTCTGATTTGGATGGTGAATTGTGTTGTGCATTCACATGTTTCCGTGTGACTCATTGGCATTATTTAGCGCCAAATGGCCAAGGGCCAGTTCCTAAAGCATATATGCCTGATCATCCATTATAATTAAAGATAAGCTTGATTGATTGTTGGATGATATGAGTGGTCACACGATGAGAGATGATGCGACGCCTGACAAGTTCATATCGCGCCCGGCATGCCAAGAGCATGGGGATACACGTGATGGCTTGTTGGAAGCCCGACTTTCTCTTGTACGGCACTGACGAGTGCGGCGTTGGCTTGGATTGTCGGAAGCAGGTCGCAGCTTGTGATGGACCTGAACCTTCTGGAAGTCTAACCGTCAAGCCCGGCAATGCTAAAAGCATTGGGGTAGTATGAATCTTATTATTATGCCCGGCATGCCAAAAAGCATGGGGTTTGCTAAATGTCGCGGATCATCGACCTAAAAACGGACTTGGTGTGATGTCTAGTATCTGATTGATGGCTGTGTGCATAGCAAGGAATTGATTGGCTGTTTGATCAATTTGAGTTAGCACATGTATACGTACGCATCCCGCATTACGTGTGGTTTTATTTGTGTAAGTTGCATTTGGTTGAAAAATATTTGAATGCATTGCCTGGTAGGATGTCTGGACGAGTCATCGCCCTACCCGAGGCTTAGGTGTTGACTTCACTGGGATTTTATCTCACCCCGTAGTGGGAACACTTTTCAGGTCCGAAGTGATGCTGAGCCCCTTGGCGAGCGTCCCTTGGCTTCTAATTTTGAGCTACTCGTCACATGGACTGTTTTGGAGATTTTTGGTTCTTTTTGGAGTAGATGAGGACCTAACCCTGCCAGATCCCTTTTTGTTCTATGGTGGATCCTAGTGAGTCGACTGTAGCTCCGTAGGGTTAGTGATCATCTGCTGTATTCTATATTGGTGATCGTGTATGTTGATATCCTACTGTTGCGGGTATTTATATTTGACTATCCCTGATGTTTTGTATGTATGGGAGTTTAATCGTTTCCGCATGTGCGATATGTCAACGTGGGTCGATAGCGTGCCTGGGACGTTGTCATTATGACCACAGGCGTTTGGTAGGGATATTACGTTCCCGGGGATCGGGGCGTGACATCCCCGCCCGAAGTGGT
Source organism: Rhodomyrtus psidioides (assembly GCA_021437785.1). NCBI lineage: Eukaryota > Viridiplantae > Streptophyta > Magnoliopsida > Myrtales > Myrtaceae > Rhodomyrtus > Rhodomyrtus psidioides. The sequence continues at coordinate 1,129,878 of JAILYB010000146.1, read as the reverse complement.
ATCAGAGCAAGGTTGGCCTGATTACCCGGTCATAGGTTTGGAGTGATAAGGAGCGATGGGAAGATGGGATAGTTAGTAGGATTATACGATATCTGCTTGTGTTTGCGGGTTGTTAGTTTAACTGTTTGAGTTGTCTTCTTATCGTGCTTTGCTCTGGGGTGAGCAGGACTCTATATTATACATGCATAATGAGTGAACGCGGTAGAAGAGCACCTCGAACTAGGCCTGCGAGACGACTGAGGATTAATGAGATCGGTGAAGCATCGGGAGCTGGAAGGCCGCCTCGAGTTGAGTCTGAAGGGCAGGAACCCAGGATTGAAGAAACCATGGAAAGTGAATCACCACCTCAGAGGCCTCCCGAAAGAGACCCAAGGATGACAGATGAAATCCTTGCCGCACTGGGAGAACTGATTGGCCAACGAACAAGAAATCGGAATGCTGCAGAGACATCGCAAGTTGGTCCTTCAACTGGGAACATTGAAGATAGGCCGATGCATAAGTTGGCAGAATCATTTATGAAGTTGGTGCCGCCTAAGTTCACAGGTGATGGGGATCCTGAAGCTGCCACTCAGTGGGTCAAGGAAATGGAGAAAGCCTTTAATTTGCTAAAGTGTTCAGAAGAAGACAAAGTTACTTTGGCTATCTACCAGTTGCAGGGTAACGCTGGTTCTTGGTGGGATGCAACTAAACATCGAGTCTTTCCGGAAGGTACAGCCTGGAAGTGGCGTAAGTTCGTGGAAGCTTTTAATAATAAGTATTTCTCAGATGTGGCTCGAGAGCGGAAACTGAATGAATTTATGAGCCTGCGGCAGAATCAGATGACTGTGGATCAGTATGAGGCTCGTTTCGCTGAATTGTCCCGATATGCCCCTAGAATGGTTGAGAATCCTCAAGATAGGGCGAAGAGGTTTCGGGATGGATTAAAACCCGAAATCAAGGACATTCTGATACCGTTCAACCTGAAGGACTATGATGAACTGTATGAGAGAGCTCAATTGATTGAAAGAAATCTATATGAAAGGGCTGCCGCCGCTAGTTCACGGTTTGCTCATACCCGAAGAGATGTTAGACAAGGCAAGAGGCCGATTCCTAGTGGTAGAGCTTATATTCCCCCAAGCCGGTCAGGCGCCATTAGCAAGCCAATTTATCGTCAGGGTGAAGAATGTCGCATGTGTCGCCAGAGGCACGGACCTGGTATGTGTCCAAGGAGGACTGGAGCTTGCTTCAGGTGCGGTCAGTTTGGTCACCTAGCGAGGGACTGCCCTCAAGGACAGAATAGGCCACAGGAAAGGCAATCTGGAGGGAACGCGCCACAGAGTACTCACGGCCGACCTCCAGCTCAAGGAAGGGTGTATGCAGTTACTCGGGATGCGGCGAAGGATGCGCCGACCGTCACAGGTACGGTTCTTTTACATGATCAAGCCGCATATGCTTTGTTTGATCCTGGTGCAACACATTCTTTTGTGGCTGAGCAATTCGTTAAGTTAGTGGAATTGGAACCGAAACGGTTGGATACGGAATATAGGATTTCTACGCCCTTACAAAATAATGTGATAGTTGCCGTAGGTTGTCCTGACTGTAAGCTCGTAGTAAGTGGCCGTGAAGATAAGATTGACTTGATTGTCATAGAGATGTATGATTTTGATTTAATAGTTGGAATGGATTGGTTGAAGAAACAAAGGGCCGTAATGGATTGTCACAGTAAGGTGATTCGGTTTAACCCAGTAGATGACGTCAGTTTTGAGTTTGTGGGAAGTCGAGGAGGGACCTCGACGATAATGATTTCGTCGCTTGAGGCGACTAGACTATTAGAAGATGGTTGTTATGGTTATCTGGCGTCTGTGGTTGATACTTCTGTTGAAGAGCTTAAGTTGGAGGACATTTCCGTCGTATGTGAATTCCCTGATGTCTTTCCCAAGGAATTGCCTGGTTTACCACCGGAAAGAGAAATTGAATTTGTGATTGAATTGATTCCTGGAACAGAACCAATTTCTAAGGCACCATATAGGATGTCATTATCTGAACTTAAGGAGCTTAAGGTTCAGATACAGGAGTTATTGGATAAAGGATTTATCCGTCCTAGTGCGTCGCCTTGGGGAGCGCCTGTATTGTTCGTAAAGAAGAAAGATGGGTCGTTACGCTTGTGCATTGACTATAGACAATTAAATCAGGTAACGATCAAGAATAAGTACCCTCTACCAAGGATCGACGATTTATTCGATCAGTTGCAGGGAGCTGCTGTATTTTCTAAAATTGATCTAAGAACGGGTTACCATCAATTAAGAATAAGGAAGGAGGATATTCCGAAGACGGCATTTAGAACGCGATATGGACATTATGAATTTACCGTAATGCCGTTTGGATTGACGAATGCTCCTGCTGCTTTTATGGATCTGATGAATAGGGTGTTTAAGGAGTTTTTGGATCAGTTTGTGATTGTATTCATAGATGACATCCTGGTATACTCAAGAAGTTTTGAGGAGCATGACCAACACTTAAGGATGGTGTTAGAAACCCTTAGAGTACATCAGTTGTATGCCAAATTTAGTAAGTGTGAATTTTGGTTAGCTCGTGTGGCATTTCTCGGTCATGTGGTTTCTGGGGATGGCATTGCCGTTGATCCTGCCAAGATTGAAGCAGTTATAAATTGGCCAAGACCGACGACAGTGACTGAGATCAGGAGCTTCCTAGGATTGGCAGGCTATTATAGAAGATTTGTGGAAAGGTTTTCTGCCATAGCCTCGCCTTTGACTCGGCTATTAAAGAAAGATGTAAGATTCGAATGGACGGAGAAATGTGAACGTAGTTTTCAAGAGCTCAAGCATAAGCTAACTACGGCTCCTGTTTTAACGATTCCATCGGGTCCTGGAGGATTTGAAATCTATAGTGACGCTTCACTCAGGGGATTGGGCTGTGTATTGATGCAGCATGGAAGAGTAGTCGCTTATGCCTCTCGTCAGTTGAGACCTCATGAAGTAAATTACCCGACGCATGATTTAGAATTGGCCGCAGTTGTTTTCGCCTTGAAGATTTGGAGACATTACTTGATTGGGGAGAAATTTCAAGTGTATACGGATCACCAAAGTCTGAAGTATTTATTTTCACAAAAGGAACTGAATATGAGGCAACGCCGATGGATGGAACTTCTTAAAGATTATGATTGTGAGATTCTCTATCACCCAGGTAAGGCGAACAGAGTTGCAGATGCCCTGAGTAGAAAATCAGTGATTGCTCAATTACGTGCCAGTCAGTGGCTGCTACTAGAAGAGATGAGAGACTCTGATTTTAAGTTTGAAGTCAACCACTTGGCGAGCCTGATTGCTACCTTGAGGATTGAACCTGAAGTGCAAACGAGAATTAAGACTTTACAGTCGACCGACCCCACCATCCAAAAGATTCTTCAAGACAACTCAGCCAAAAGGAGTGCGGACTTTCAGGTAACTGACGATGGAATTCTAAAGTTTCGTGGACGTTTAGTTGTGCCTGATGATGAGAAATTAAAGGAAGATATTTTGTCAGAAGCACATCGCAGTAATTATAGCATCCACCCTGGAAGTACGAAGATGTATCAGAATTTGAAGCAGCATTATTGGTGGAGTGGCATGAAAGGTGATATAGCTAGATATGTGGCCAAATGTTTAACCTGTCAGCAGGTTAAGGCACAGTATTGTAAGCCTGGAGGACTATTACAGCCTTTAGAAATTCCTGAATGGAAATGGGAACATATCACAATGGATTTCGTAATGGGGTTACCGAGAAGTCAAAGAGGACACGACTCAATTTGGATTATAGTGGATAGACTGACGAAGTCAGCTCACTTTATTCCGGTAAGAAAGGATTTTGCCTTAGATAGATATGCAGATCTTTATGTGAGGCACGTCGTGAGGCTGCATGGAGTTCCAGTGACGATCACTTCAGATCGTGATCCTAAATTCACTGCGACATTCTGGAAAAGCTTGCAAACTGCTCTGGGAACGAAGTTACAATTTAGTACGGCTTATCACCCTCAGACGGATGGTCAATCTGAAAGGACAATACAGATTCTTGAGGATATGTTACGAGCTTGCGTCATGGATTTTAAAGGTAACTGGGAGGAGCAGTTACATCTGGTCGAGTTTGCTTATAATAACAGTTACCAGCAGAGTATTCAGATGGCACCATTTGAGGCCCTGTATGGGAGACCCTGTAGGACGCCATTGTGTTGGGACGAAGTTGGTGAGAGGAAAGTCACTGGTCCGGAGTTAGTTCAGCAGTCAATGGAAACAGTTAAAATTATTAGGGATCGACTAAAAGCAGCTCAAAGTCGCCAAAAGAGTTATGCGGACAAAAGGAGAAGACCTTTGGAATTTCAAGTTGGCGATCATGTGTTTTTGAAAGTATCGCCAATGAGAGGTACGTCTCGATTTGGTAAGAAGGGAAAATTAAGTCCAAGATATATGGGACCGTTTGAGATTTTGGAGAAGATTGGAAATTTAGCATATCGTCTTGCTTTACCGCCAAACCTGTCTCAAGTACATAATGTGTTCCATGTTTCTATGTTAAGAAAATATGAGCCTGATCCCGCACATATTTTGAGCTATGAGGAAATCGAATTGGACGAGCGAGCAACATATGTGGAGCGCCCAATTAGGATCGTGGATCGAAAGGAGCATATTCTGAGGAATAAGACTATTCCTCTAGTAAAGGTGGTTTGGCAACATCATGGTACAGAAGGAGCTACGTGGGAAAACGAGGAGATTATGAGGCAGAAGTATCCTTATCTTTTTGAAGATTTTCAGCAGTAGTGTAATTTCGAGGACGAAATTTCCTAAGGTGGGGAGAGTTGTAACGCCCGAAATCCCGACTCCTGTAAACAGTGTAATCCAGACGACAGTATGAATAAGAATTTTAATTTTGGTTGCATAAGTCATATTTCGAGAATTTAGAAATTTGAAATGGGCTCATTTCCGTAATTGTCGTCCGAATCGAGTTGGATTTTGATCGGTTTGTCGATTCGCCTTAGGATTTGAATTTTCGAGTCGAAGCCTCGCCGTAGCCAAGCCGACCTCGAAGGATTCATTATCCCGATTGGATAACCAAATGTCCGATTTTCCCTCGCTTGCGAAATTACGGAATTGCCCCGACCAAGAATGGAAATTACCAAAGAGCCCTTGGATATTTTTATGGACAAAGAGACAAGAGCATTATTGAAAATGGGCCACCTCATCCTCTAGAAGAGTCATTGGGGGACAGCTGCAACTCTCTCTCTCCTCCATCTGTTTGGCACGACACTTTCCCCTACACACACGTTTTTCTTCCTTTGGTTTTTTTTTTCTCTGCACCGATCGGCTCTCTTCCTCTTTGTCACTGTGCTTGGACGAACGAGTCGCCACCAGCCCTTCACCGACCGACTACCACCTCGTACTCAGTCCGTCGAAGCCCCCCAGCACCGTCGCCGCCGCCCAGGTCGCCGGAAAAACCGGCTGGGAACTGCTTGAGCAGTATTACTGCTCTGTTCGAGCAGGGGGCTGCAGCGGTTTCTGCTCTTTGCCGAGGGAGTTTCGACCGCCACCACCACTTCACACAGCTCCCTCACACTCCCTTGGACTCCCTTCCACCGTCGTAGGCCGCCACCCGCCGCCGGAAAAACTCAGGTGAGCAGAAACCGGTCATAGCTTCGAATCTGCCGGTTTTGGTTCAGTTTCTGTTTTGAAGTTAGTTAGCTGCTTTAGTTCGTTTCTTTGCTGACGTTTGACCACTACACACACCCCGACACCCCTAGGGACGTTCCCTATCAGCTGCAAGAGGTGTCGTTACCGTTAGAAGTTCGAACGACCTCAAAACCCGAGTTTTTCCTTTGCTGGTTTCTCTGCTGCAGCTGCTGTGTTGTTGCTGTTTTGGTGTTGCCGGCGACTTCTCCGGCCACCACGGGTCACCGGCGTCCACCCCCGACCTCCGTGAACCTCGACCTTCGACCCCAGGCCCGACCACCACCCAAAGCCGCATGAAACAATGCCTTTTAGCCACTGTTCTTGCCTTGCGTTGATGCTGTCCTGATTCTGTTGTTGGGCTGGGCAGGTTCTGTGGGCTTGGATTTTAGGGCTGTTGTGTTGGGCCGAAGCCCATTCTGAGTTGGGCTGAAAGCTGAGGTATTGGACCACGAAATTTGGGCCTTGTCTTGGGCCCGTGGATCGAATCTTTTGGAGTTTAGGCCCGTTGGACGATAATTACGGTTCGCGCTACGGTTGCGTTCGAAGTTCGGATCGAAGGTTTTATTTCAAGGAATTGACTGTGAGTTGACCTCTAATTCTTGATTAGGTCGTTAACTGCGTTTGGATTAGTTGCCTAGAATTATTAGGTGGTTATGTAGTCTGATTAGGGTCGGTTTAGGTTAGAAATTGAATTTAGGTTAAATGGCCCTAATTGATGAGGTTGGTTAATTTATAATCGTTTGAATTATAAATGCTCGATTTATTCTTGACTTCAATTGATGGCTTATTAATAATGATCAATTGATTGATGGGAGTTACATAATCGATATGGAAATTGTGGCTTCGCGATTGTCTGATTTGGATGGTGAATTGTGTTGTGCATTCACATGTTTCCGTGTGACTCATTGGCATTATTTAGCGCCAAATGGCCAAGGGCCAGTTCCTAAAGCATATATGCCTGATCATCCATTATAATTAAAGATAAGCTTGATTGATTGTTGGATGATATGAGTGGTCACACGATGAGAGATGATGCGACGCCTGACAAGTTCATATCGCGCCCGGCATGCCAAGAGCATGGGGATACACGTGATGGCTTGTTGGAAGCCCGACTTTCTCTTGTACGGCACTGACGAGTGCGGCGTTGGCTTGGATTGTCGGAAGCAGGTCGCAGCTTGTGATGGACCTGAACCTTCTGGAAGTCTAACCGTCAAGCCCGGCAATGCTAAAAGCATTGGGGTAGTATGAATCTTATTATTATGCCCGGCATGCCAAAAAGCATGGGGTTTGCTAAATGTCGCGGATCATCGACCTAAAAACGGACTTGGTGTGATGTCTAGTATCTGATTGATGGCTGTGTGCATAGCAAGGAATTGATTGGCTGTTTGATCAATTTGAGTTAGCACATGTATACGTACGCATCCCGCATTACGTGTGGTTTTATTTGTGTAAGTTGCATTTGGTTGAAAAATATTTGAATGCATTGCCTGGTAGGATGTCTGGACGAGTCATCGCCCTACCCGAGGCTTAGGTGTTGACTTCACTGGGATTTTATCTCACCCCGTAGTGGGAACACTTTTCAGGTCCGAAGTGATGCTGAGCCCCTTGGCGAGCGTCCCTTGGCTTCTAATTTTGAGCTACTCGTCACATGGACTGTTTTGGAGATTTTTTGTTCTTTTTGGAGTAGATGAGGACCTAACCCTGCCAGATCCCTTTTTGTTCTATGGTGGATCCTAGTGAGTCGACTGTAGCTCCGTAGGGTTAGTGATCATCTGCTGTATTCTATATTGGTGATCGTGTATGTTGATATCCTACTGTTGCGGGTATTTATATTTGACTATCCCTGATGTTTTGTATGTATGGGAGTTTAATCGTTTCCGCATGTGCGATATGTCAACGTGGGTCGATAGCGTGCCTGGGACGTTGTCATTATGACCACAGGCGTTTGGTAGGGATATTACGTTCCCGGGGATCGGGGCGTGACACTTGTTCCATGGTTATAGAACGAGCGATAGGCGAGGGTTGCTGGGCCATTATTTCGAACTGAGGAGCAGAAGAAATGAAAGGGTGGGTTTTCTTTATATAACCGGAGATCCATGAAAGAGCATAAGACAAATTCTTTGCCTAGCGTGACATTTCTAACCATTGTTGGCATCCCCATGCGGAAATGGATCCCCTGTCAAGTCCATCCAGAGGAGGAGAGAACGTTATGTCTGTCTGAGAGGAAGAAACGCGGGCGGAGAGAGGAGAGAGAGAAAGAGATCTGGACTTGACAGGGGATCCATTTCCGCATGGGGATGCCAACAATGGCTAGAAATGTCATGCTCGGGTTGATTGCACCTTTGTTCGATGATAATGCCACCGATTTGCGAGTTTTTGTTCAGTAGTGTGTTCAAATAGCGTTTTCCTTGGTGTGTTTTCGTTTTGTTCAACTGCATGATGTAATTGTGGTTCGTGAATCTATTATCAGTTCAAAAACAGTGTGTGAATCATCAGTGTTTCACATATTGCAACGATGCTATTATAGCACTACTTTGATGCGGTCGAATTATAAATTTCAATTTTTTTTTTTTTACTTAGAAGCTTAAATGCATTTTGTAAAATTATTGCACGGTACGTCGATATTTCAAAAAAAAAAAAAATTTCTTGACAACTCTATTCTCTTCTCACGTGCTAGAAGTGCCTCCATCACGAACTATCAAAGAGATGCACACTGCATCATAATCGTTATGTCTAATGTCAAAGGGAAGAGACTTGCCCATTTGATCATTAATGCTCTCCATCCGCTCGCGATGCTTGTACTTCGCCCGATCATTAATCGCCATGAATGCGTGAGTTTACTTTCATTGAAAGAGTTGAAAGAAAAGGACAGAACTACCCTTACACCACACCTGCACGTAAGTCTGAATCCTCATTCAAAGTCTCTCTTCAAACTCATCTCTCTTCCTCTCGGGACAGTGGGAGGGAGGAGAGAAGAGCCACGTATGAAAAGAGTGCATAACATAGTTTAACATCACATAACTTAGCTAAACATATTCAAAATTAGTCCGGAGATAGGTAAATTAAATAAAGAACGCGAGAGACTTTGCTATCACACAATTTAAAACAAATTAAACATGGCATAGCATAAAGGAAGTGAAGGAAATCATTTTGGAGTTAGATAAATTAGGGGAGTTTTGTAGAATATGTGGTCCGTGGACCTTATCAATTCATGACGTTATAGTTGGACTAACTTGAAATCTATTTCCCTTGCATATTTTCAAGATTATCTTAAAAAATTTCACCTCTTATCTTATTCAAATAAGATGAAACTAATGCAAACAAACATGTAAATAAATCATTTAATTAATTAAGTTCCTTTATTATTATTTTTTAAATGATGTTACAATTTAAGATGATAAAAGGAAAATAGATACTATATTCATTTATTTTACAATTTTACATCCATGGCAATGATTTGAAAGGGAAGTGATGTTGCAAACAAGTCAAGCTCGCCACAAGGCCCCCCATGGAGCATCAAAATACTGCAATCTTATTAGATTAGATGAGACACGTGAAAAAAATAAATGGTGAAGAATTATTGGAATAGGATGATTACTTAACCTTGTCGTTAATCTCATCTCACTTTGTTTAAAGAACTACTATATGCGTAAATAGGGGAGAAGTGCCAAAAAAGCCCTAAACCTATTGAACTAGTGCCAATTTTGTCCTAAATCTTTTCTTGGTGCCAATTTAGTCCTAAATCTTTTCTTGGTGCCAATTCAGTCCTAAACCTTTTTTTATTGGTGTCAATTAAGTTCTAAACCTTTTATTGTTAATTCAGTCATAAAATTTTTGTATTGGTGTCAATTCAGTCCTAAATCTTTTGTATTTATGCTAATTGAGTTAATCCGACTAATTTTGACGGAAAATGGATAACTTGGACATCAGTTATCCTACATGGCACGACAAATTCTGACTAAATTAGTACTAATATAAAAGGTTTAGGATTGAATTGACACCAATAAAAGGTTTAGGACTAAATTGGCATCAATGTAAAAGGTTTATGACTGAATTGGCATCAAAAAAAGATTTAGGACTAAATTGGCACTAATGCAATAAGTTTAGGGCTTTTTTGACATTTTTCCCGCGTAAATAGAGAAGATCCTCTTTAAGATGTGGACTAGACTTATAGCCCGCGCTATGCACCAGAGAACAACACAGTTTTAGATTGTAGTGCACGTAGTACATAACAAATTTGGAGATACATGAATTACATAAAGATCATAAAATAATTTAATATCAAACCATGTATTTTTTTAAAAAAATTAGATATATAAGGGGACTAGAATATTGGGTGGTTAAGGAAATGGCAAACAGAAGTTAAACAGACATCAAGAAAAAGTTTACTTTTTCTCTCTGGCTACGACTGACGATCATTTCATATAGTTGGACTGTCTCAAAATATTATTTCAATGCTTTGTTACATATGATCTTAAAAACTTCATGTCACATCTTATAAAATCATGTTCAATTATAATGACAACAATGTATAAAGAATACTTTTATACATCTGAAACTATAGGATAAGAGACTATTGGTTTATACCGTGTTCGTGTGTGTATATATATTAAGCTTCTTTATTATTAATGTTAATTTAACATTTCAGTACAATATGATTAAAAAGAAAGTAGGTAATATATATGAAGTATCTTTCCAGACCAAAAAAATATGAAGTATTTTTCATTGATAACAAATTATTTCTTGGAAATGAGAAGGGAAAAGAAAAAAGCTCAAAAGAATAAAACCAAAGGGACACGGAGCACCAAAATACCATTAATAGTGTTAGATTAGATGAGACACACGTGAATACACACATATATATATACACATATATTAGATTAGGATGTTATGACCAAATGATAGTGTTTTTATGGAAAGAGCACTCGACAGGATTTGGACAGGGTATTCTCGGTTTCCAAAAAGCGAGGACCGATCATGGGAAAATGTCATGGATATACGATGTTTTCTCTTCATTAGGGCGAAGTACGTGTTTGGTTATCTGATTGACCGATTAATTTTGTTTATTGATGCATCACATGACTACGATGAGCAGCATCATGGCTTATCACGTCACGTGTTGAATGGGCAAAGTATCTTCTCAAGCACCGGAGTTGAGTGAGAGTGAGATGAGGTGTGCCTAGGGGAAGCGGATCCCCTGCCTAGCTGCAAAGGGGGCAGGGGTGCCCATGTCAATCATAGCCGTCCGTGATTAAACGGATGGTCGTGATCTGATGGGGGAAAAGAGAGAGAGAAAAAAAAAAGGCCAGCTGCAATTTTTTTTATCTGGGCCGTCTTTTCAATAACGGACAACCCGAATTTGACAGGAGCACCCCTGCCCGGATTTGACATGGGTAGGGGATCTGGATCCATGCCGAGGAGCTTGTTGGGGAAATGGATCCCCTGCCTTACTTAAGACAAGGTGATATCCACCACCCATTAAATGCCAAAAAAATTCCCCCTATAAAAAGGGGGAATGGGTGGTGAGGATTCGGGAGAAGTGTCAAAAAAGTCCTAAACCTATTGCACTAGTGCCAATTTAGTCCTAAACCTTTTTTTGGTGCCAATTCAGTCCTAAACCTTTTGCATAAACCTTTTTTTGGTGCCAATTTAGTCCTAAATCTTTGATAATTTATACTAATTGAGTTAATCCAACTAATTTTGATCGAAAATGACTGATGTGGACATCAATTATCCAACGTGACATGACAAATGCTGATTTGTATATTTTTTTTAATATTATTCTATAATTTTAAATAATTTTAAAGCATTTTCTTTTGTTTTTTTTAAATTTATTTTTTAAAATTATTTAAATATTAAAAAATATCCACGTTAGTACAAATCGTGCCACGTAGGACAATTGATGTTTGTGCCAATGATTTTCGACCAAACTTGATCGAATTGACTCAATTTGCATAAATACAATATATTTAGGACTAAATTAGCACTAATGCAAAAGGTTTAGGACTGAATTGGCATAAAAAAAAAGGTTTAGGACTAAATTGGCACTAGGTCAATAGATTTAGGACTTTTTGGACACTTTTCCCGTGAGGATTCTAAGGCACCCTGCTTTTAATGCAGGGGAGTCGGATCCACTTGTTGGTGAGTTCGGATGCTTTTGAACTTTACTGATGGACGGGTATCGGATGTCCTGTATATATCTATCAAATAGGGGAGCCTGGTCGAGTTTACGTGAGTCGAAAATGGATTCAACACAAATTATCTTTGATACACGGCCTTTTGGGGACCTAAACGAAACCAACCCAATCTACGAACAAACATCTAACTTCAAATAAAAGCCAGTTACAACAAGTTTATTAAGCGGCTTAGACAATTAATGTGTTTAAGATATTATTTCTCACATACATGTGAAAAAAAATGTGCCTCAACATTTTATTAAACATACATAAAATGCATCTAAAACATGTGATATCCCAACCTGACTGTAGCGTATGTTCGAATTAGAGAGGGGCAAGTGACAAGTATGCTGCTAATGGATACATTTTATTAAATTCAATTCTGCATATCAGCTAAAAATTATATTAAATCCTTATAGTCCTTCAATATGCTAATGGATACATTTTCATCACCTAGGATCTATATCCTAGATTCTTGTTAATTCACAAACCCAACACTTTTTCTTTTTTTAATTTGATTCACATATCTTAAATAATTGGGTCACAAGCTTTCCTTAGGTGCTAAAATCGAGTCTATATGATGTCGAAAAAAAAATGTAATGCTGGTAAAAAAATTTAGCCTAATTTAACTATATTCTAAAATGTTTTCTCAATAAGATGATTCAAAATGCTTGGCCTTGTGAGGTTTAAAGCTTTTAAATCATCTAAATTACTTGTATCGAATTTTCATTCAATAAAATATCACGCTGATCATTCAGTCTGATTATTAGAAATTCGAGGTCCTAATTTAAAATCAAATCGTGATTTTGAAACAATCCGGTCATGGGCTTTTCGTAGGTACAAAATCAAGTCAAATGAGATTTTGGGCTAAAAATTATACCTTGTTAAAATTTGGCAAATTTTGGGTACAAAATTCATAAATGTGATTTTTTTTTCTTCCCAAAAGCTTCTCAATTGCATGATCTGGATCATTTGACCTTAGAACTTTTAATCATCCAAATTTACTTTATATTTAATCACGGCAATTGTACGGCCGAAACTCGAACTGAACTTATTAATCACCTTCGCAGTTCTCATAGCAATTGCAAGTGCGCGGTGGTGCTCGGCACGGTGGATCCTCCACCATTGGGAGACTTGGACAAGGCTTTGCAAGAGGAGTGGGAGCGGCCATGGATTTGTTTTTGTTTAGGAAATAGGAAATGGATGTGTGATTTTAACTCGAAGGAGGTTGAGCTTCATATAATGGCCACTGAATAAGCCCAACTGATCGACGCATCCACGATGACTATGAGCCGAAACTACTCGTCGTTTGGTGGCCTTGAAGATTATGCACAGAAAGCTTCTTTGATGGTGTCGCTCTGTTTGAGTGCGCTGTAGTGTAGGCGCCTCAAAAGCAAAGAGGACCATTTAGATATACCTCAAGGTTACCCAATCACATGCGTGCAATTGTGAGAAATGGAGTGTAAGGGCATGGCTCCATTTGCATTTGATGGTGTCGCCATGGCTCTATTTGCAGTGATCCCCAAGAGAAAAATACAAAGATAACCATTTATGATGGTATGAAAATCTCATGGAGGATTCCCAATGTAAAATTACGTGTGTGATTGTGAGACATGGACTGCAAGGGCATCACTCTATTTGCATCTGATGGAACCACCTTTGCTCAACATCATTCGCCATGTCGCCATGGCTCTGATTGTGAGACATGTTCATTCTTTTTTAGGGACTTCTTCCTTTCAACTTTCTGCCTCTTTTGAACATTCTAACGCAAATAAAGACAAATAGTTCAAATCTCCATGAAGAGATCACCAAATACAATGGATGCACAGCATTAAAAAAATTTATAGAACACCTTCTCCTCTTGCTCGGAATCAAAGTCGAACCGCATTTTTTCAACAATTGAATCACGACCATTCCATCCGAACAAAAATTGATTTAATGGCGCCAGAAGAAAAAGTTGTGCCCGATCAAAGTTTGCCAAAAATTTGATTTAGAAAATATATAATTTTTTTAATAAAAAAATCCAATCAAGTGATTTGAAATACTTGTTCTTACGAGGTTTAGAGCTTTCTAATCATCTACATTACTTAGTTTCAATCATGGCGATCAGATTTTCGAACAATAAATATATAAGGTGATATGTTCGATTCTATTTTTGAAAATTTGCGATCACGACAATTTTGTTTTTGAAATTGTCCCGAGATATTAGGATTGTGGTTACATTCCGTATGTGAAAAAAAAATCATCTACTGAGACGTGGTACAAAAAAGTTATGCCTGGTCAAAAGATGGCCTAATTTTGGGTAAAAAATATTTAACATATCATTTTCAATTTTTTTCTCAATAAGGTGATTCGAAATTTGGGGTTTAAATATTTTAGATCATCTCAATTGTTGCGATGAGATTTTCGAAAGATAAAGTATCACAGCTATTGTTCGGCCCGATTCTTAGAAATGCAAGGTTCCAACACTATTATTCTACAATCGAATAACGTTTTTGAAACAATCGGGTGCTTTTCGTAATTGCAAAAATTGAGTCAATGAGATTTCACCCAAAAAGTTATACCAGTTAAAGTCCGGCAAAATTTTGCTCCAAAATCCATAATCATCATTTATTTTGAAAAATAATAATTCCCAATTAGATAATTTGAAATACTTGACCTTACAACTTTTTAGACATCTAAACGTACGTAAGTTTAATTAGGCCATGTTACAGTCGAAAACCGAACCGCATTTCCTGTTATGTTCGGGTAATGAAAAAAATAACATTTTTGTTTTGTTTTTTTTTTTCAGATTATGTCGAATTCAGTTCATACCCCAAATCAAACCGCCAAAACAGATTTTCAATATATTTCATCTTGTCAATTTAGGAATTTAAACATATGATCAACTTGATGGAAATAGGAGTTCTATGTCAATTGACTATGAATATTTAAAGAGCTTGAGAAAGAACGAAAGAAAGAATCTAATCTCCGAACACGCGTTATTTATTCCCTTTCCCATGCAGTCCATAGACGGACTCCAAACCCTGTCTTTCACTTTGCTTTCAATGTTCAACCACTCCTCTCAGTCTCATCCCTTGTGAAACATCATTTCTTTGTCCTCTTGCTTTGCTTTGGCTGATATTCCGTCTTCCTCGAAGGGAAACCCTCCACTTAAGAAGTCAAGACCCGACCTGACATGACCAATGTCAAAGCTGAATCATGTCAAGCCTCAATCCCCCATTAACGTATAATCATTCTGCCTTAAATCTTTTTACGTTCTCAATGCTGGTCGGGTAGGAAATCACCACACATTAAAATCCCCACCCTTCACGTGGCCCCCCTCATGTGAAGGGTGGGGATTTCAATGATCTGGTAGGGGATTCGGATCCATGCTCGTGCAAGGAGTTAAAAATTATTTAAATTAACACTTATGTTTTTTAATGAGTGCGCCAAGCATTTCTAGAAAGAAAAAGAAAAAAGAAAAAGGGAAAAAGGTTGCCTTTCTCCATACGGCCATAAATGGTACCATATTAATGCCATATAGCTTGTAAACCTGCCCTTGTCGACGGACACCCGCAACTAGACATGGCCATTTGAAATCGTAGGCCCAAAATCAGCCCGTTGACCAGCTCAAAAGGACTTGTTGACCGGGCCCACAGTTCAAAATCGGAACAAGCTTTCAAGGGCCGATTCCGATCCCATAATTTTGGGAACAGGTAGTTCCAGGCCGGTTCCAAACCGTAAAAAATATATATATATATATATTAGGGAGACTCTTTCCCTCGTGGCCCGTGGGGGTGGGGCCTTTCAGGGCCCCCTTCGAGCCGTTGCATTGCAATAGCCAGATTTATGCAACGGTTGGCAAAACCCCCTAATTTTTTTATACAAATTATACTATACCCACCCCTTCTATAAATATCCCTTAATCCTTTCATTTTTCTCACAATTTCTCTCATCTCAATTCTTTCAATCCCGTCTCAATTCTCTGAATCGATTTTTCGATCATTTCTCTAAAAATAAATGGAAACAAAAATATTGGAAAGAGCTCGATGAGAAAATTCAATTTTCCTCATCCTGAATATGATCATCATGAGTATGCATATTGGGTAGACGACGATGGTAATATTAACGTTATTCCCAATTACAACGTCGAGCACGTCTCAACGCAAGAAAGTCTTTATCCTCCTTCTCGTGTTGAAGAAATGTCGACAACAAATGAGCCGAAACGGAAGGCTCGAGAGGGTACATCTGACTTATCCGACTTATGGAAACACTTCGACAAGGTATGTGAAAACTTAGGTTTAATGGAGTGATAAGGTGCACTAGTTGCTAAAGTGGCTGGTAGGCATGAACACGTTGGAATGTACAAGCCCATGTCACTGTGTTGGTTACGAGATTGGCAGTAGCTTACGCTACTTATTAGCAAATATTGTTGTGATATCCCTCCCCTTAGTCCCACATTGCCTAGGGGGAGGTCTTGGGATAGGCTTATAAGCCTTGGGCTCCCTTTCACTAGCAAGACGCGTTTTCCGGGCTGAGTGCTCGGAGAGCAAAACCGTGCGGGTTGCAAAGCCCAAAGCGGACAATATCTTGCAAGTAGCCGCGCAGCGGTGCGCGGTGGGCCCGGGCTGTTACAGTTGGTATCAGAGCGGACCCCCGACCGCATGTGTGGACAGCGGCGGAGTCCGCGGGCGGTACGGGCACAACGGGGACGTTGTGTCCGAAGGGGGGAGATTGTGATATCCCTCCCCTTAGTCCCACATTGCCTAGGGGGAGGTCTTGGGATAGGCTTATAAGCCTTGGGCTCCCTTTCACTAGCAAGACGCGTTTTCCGGGCTGAGTGCTCGGAGAGCAAAACCGTGCGGGTTGCAAAGCCCAAAGCGGACAATATCTTGCAAGTAGCCGCGCAGCGGTGCGCGGTGGGCCCGGGCTGTTACAATTGTCGTCGACCACTATATAAGTAATTGATAATCTTGTGATATGTGAATATAGTGTGGTGATCAATAGGCAAATTGGGCGGTGTATCGGAAGGGTAATTACTTACTGATAAAGCTAATTATGAAGTTTTAACGAATGGACGAATTCTAGATAAAATTACGGAAGTTGATTCAGAAGTTGTTGGAACGGGAACACTTTTTAATCGTCCTGCTCATGATTCTCCATCCCCCCAAATGGACCTTAGTGGCCAAAGTGTACTCTCTGATGCATACAACGACGGTTCAGTTCTAATTGATGGTCTTGAATCATGCGGCTTAAGTTGGATCAACTACTTCCATAGATCTGACGATTTTCCTTGTAAGACTGGGAAAGTATCCTTGCCTCAATTATCTGGAGGTATATATATCAGGAAGCGCTGCAGGCTAGTGCAGCTGCTGAGGTGGGAAAAGTCTTTGGGGAATGAAGAAAATGAAGTTGCTGGTGAATACTTTTCAGTCACAGAAACTAACCAGAGCATATTGTTTTCCTTTTCAAGTAGATGTGTCCTTAAAGGAACAGTGTGTAAATGATCTCGGCTTTTACGCATTAAGTTTTACGGTTGTTTTGATAAGCCTCTTGGGATAAAGTGAATGATACTTGGGAATTATAGGCTTGAACTTGTGGTCATACTTTCAGGATTAGTGATTTGCTTTGGACAAAGCGAAGGTTGCAATGTGAACGGAGGCAATGCGGGTCCGTCAGAGGCTGAATGACAATTTAACGAGGTAAACGCAAAAAAAACATAACAAATATATGTAGGTTTTCCTCACTAAGGCTTAAGAAACTTTGAATAAAATGGAAAAAGGAGCTCGAAAGAACTGTAGGTGGCTTGCTTGTACATCTTGTTTAGTATTTCGATTGTTTTGGATGCTTCTTAATATTAAGGTGGAGATCCTGTTTTAAGGTGTTTTGGGGAGCATTTTTTTACTGTTTCTTTTGAGATTCTTAAGTTCCGTTGATTCAGATCAAAGTGCACTTAAAATGAGCACCTAGTCATAGATTTGTCGGTGAAGGACTGTTTGAAGTAGTTTGTTCCCGGTTCAAACCTCAAGTCTGTATATTGTGGGGTGATATCAGTCTCACTGATGGCTCGCTACATCTGATGAGATCTCTAAGTTATTGGATTTTCTTGTTCTAAATGGTAAGAGGTTGAGAGTAAGAATGTGTCTTGGATCTGCAAAAAAGGGGACTGTAGATATTAGCTCAGCGGAAAAGGTTTCGATAAGAGATTCTAGATGCAAATTCATTGAACCCAGATGCATAGAAGCATGAACGATTTGGAGCTTACAAGTTTGTAAATCGTAGGGTGATATCAGTCTCATCGGCGGCGGCGGCCGGCGGGCTGCGACAGGCGATCGGCAGGCGGCGGCGGCTGTGATCGGGGGCGGTGGCGGGCGACCAGCGACGACGTTGTGCTTAAAGGGACAGAAATCATAATATATTCACATTCTAGTATATTTCTCTCCACTTCATAACTATTATACATAGTCAATTATATTGTATACATGCAAAAAATAAAATAAAAAATAGTGATCTTATTATTTGGATATCCAACCAGAACTCCGTTTCGCATCTTCATTTTGTTGGTACTTGTATTCGAGCTTCACTAGCTTAGACGAATGTTTGTGGGGTTGGTCTCCGTTTTTCAGTTTCGACCGAATTCTTTCCAGGTTTAGTTTTTACTAATGAATTTCGTACAAAATAATAATAACAATAAGAATGGAGTTTCCTTAAATGAGTGATAATCATTGAGCAAACCGTCTATAATCCTCTTAATAAGTGCAAAGGCGGATTTAGTAAAATCATTAAAATGGCGAGAACGTGAAATAAAATCATGTCCATTGGTCCAACAAGGGAATGAAGATTGAAACCTATGTTACGGTACACGTATCTAAACTTGATGAACTCAAATACACCAGAGTTCCTGAAAAAATCTCATATCTCTAAGTCCCGATCTGCCGATCTCCTAAACTCTACCCGGCCCCCGGCCGGCAGCTGGGGATCCCCAGGAGCTAGATCCTGCTGACCTGAACCGCCCATCGGATCAGCCGCCGGAGTCACAGCCTCAGTCATCAGAGCCGCCAGAGCTTTAGTGGGATGATACATAGCCCCTTTCAGGTGGTTAGGAACTGAGTAGGTGTTCCTGCCAATAGATTTAGAAGGTTAAGAGAAAAGAAACGAATAAGCGAGATAAAAGGAGAAGAGCAATAGTACTAGTAGGGAACACTCTTGCCCTTTCACGAGTTCGAAGCCTTCGGCAACCAAAGCTTGCCCCATTTCAGCCACAGCGGGGTCCACTTCCCCGTTCGCATCTGGGAGGGGGCCCCGAACGACCACCCAGTGCACGCTGCGAACGAGTCTAATGTCTCGAAGTAGATCCATCAATGCTCGGATCTCATCAAGAGTCTCCACAATTAATCCAGGTTCTGATAGCATCGCGTGATTATGCGCGCTGAGCATCAGCTGGGTCTGGTGAACCCGTCTTTGAACGTCAGCAACTTGCCTGACCAACAAGAACAAAAATAATAATAATAATAAATAAACATCAGAATAAATATTAAATAAAAGTAACAATTAAAATATCTACCTCGCTATATCCGAGGTTGCAAGCATGTGGGCGCGCCTAAAATCATCGTGCAGTTGGCACAACTCTTGTTTCATAGTTATCGCCCGAGCAATAGGCGAGGGTTGTTGGGCCATTTGTTTGTGAGGAGTAGAGGAAATGGGAGGGTGGGTTTCCTACCTTTATATAAGCGGAGATCCAAGAAGAGCATAGAGATAAAGTTCATTGCAGAGCGTGAAGACTCCATTTGTAGCCATTGTTGGCATCTCCATACGGCCATTTGCAGGCCTACCTGAAAGGCAAAAAAATAAAGATGGGAGTGGTACTTTCTCTCCCTAAAAGCACTCTTGCGTGCTAAAAGCATTCTTGCGTGAGCAGAGATTGCCTCTTCCTCTGTGGCGATCGAGAGATAGAGAGAGAAAGGGGAGAGGGGCAGGGATATGGTTCTTCAAGTCTGCAGCAGCATCAAGGTGATGAAGAGGGCATTAATGGACTCCAGATACGATCCTTCCCTCCCAATCCCAATTAAAGTGCGATGATGTGTGATGTACAATCTGCCTCAAGACACGCAACTATGGCAATGGGTTGTCTGACACATCCATCAATAACCTCTTCTCCCTTCATCACTCCTTTTTTTCTTATTGAATATGACGGGTTGCACCGAATGTAACGTCCCGTTTCGTTTGAGTTCTAGAAATTTTTTCTGTTGGCCGTTTATTTAATGATCAAAACTACCCACTAATCTGTATCTCACCGTCCATAGCATCAAGAATGGATAAGACCGGTTCCCAATAGTGTTAGATGATTCATAAACCTCCTGTTCATTAACTGATAAATCAATGGAGTGCGATCCGAAGATATGCTTCCGTCGAAGAGATGCACCCTGCACATCATAATTTTTCTGTCTAATTGCGAGGCAGAAGCAGATCGAAGCTAAATGATGCTCGAAAGAGATAGGAAAGAAACCTGTTCATTGATCATTAATGCCCTCCATGCTTCTGATGCTGGTGGTTCGACGCTTCGAGTTCGTTGATCATTAATAGCCGTTAATGCTCTCTCTCCCTCTCTCTCTCTCTCTCTCAACCATGAATGTGCCATTGTTATGGGTGCTTTTAACGTTAGAAAATTGGCCCCCCTTGCAGCCACTTTTACTCGGAAGTTTGCTTTTCTCGAAAGGAGAAGTTGAAAGAAAAAGGTCGAGCTACCCTTACACCACACCTGCACGCAAGTCTTAATCCCCATTCAAAGTCTCCCTTTTTTTTCGTCGCCAAGTCGCGGTTAAAAAATTTAGCGATGGAAATTCGTTGCTAAATTGCGACGAAAATTCAAATTCCATCGCTATTTCCACGAATCGTGTCGTGGAAAATGTCGTTGCCGATTTTAGTTGCTAATTTCATCGCTAATTAGCCGCAAAGATTTATCAACGGCAGTTGCCATGAAAACTTTCGTGGCTAACGTTATTTGTGATGGAAATAGCAATGAAATTTCTTTCGTCACCAATTGCGCGTTGCAAAATTTAGCGACGAAAAATGTTATTTCCGTCGCTAAATTGCAACGAAAATTTATAATTTATGGAAAAAATCATTGCCAATTAGCGACGAATTTTTTCCGTCGCAAAAGTTGTTGCTGTTTAGATGAATATTGAAATAATTTAGCGATGAAATTAGTGGCGACATATTTTTTTGGCGACAAACTTTTATTTATTCTTTAGCGACAAATTTTGTAACGAATAGTCCAGTGACAAATTTAGCGACGAAATTTTATTAATTTTTTAATCTTCTCTAGCAATGAATTTTGTGATGACCGGGCAAGGGACGAATTTGGCGATGAACTTTTATAGTTTGTGATCTTATGATGAATTAATTTAATTTAATTTATTTTTTGATTTTAAATCTAATTAAAAGCAAAATTAATTTATAGAATTTATATTTACTGCATCAACCAATTTATTTCACATTTGAAATCAAACATCGGCTAGGCTGTCGCTGTTGTCAGTGCTGGTGCATCTTCAAGTCCATGTGAGGAAGCACTCTGATACACTCAAAATTAGCTTCAAAGAGGATTCTTCCCAGAAACTGTACATGATGGCAAAACCCTGCTACCATTAGTTGAAAAATGATCCGACCTCATGTATATTAAATCTACATATTAGTTGAAAAATGATCCGATCTCGTGTATATTGATCCTTGCGCAAGATTTCTGTCAGTCTAAGATCTGATACAACGTACATCTTGTGACTCACTGCAGAAGATGCATTCCATTGCACATGTATACCATTATATCATGAGCACTTCATAGTTCACCAGCATGACATACCAAAAGCCTACTGAATCCTTGCCCACCCAAAATCTGGGGGAAGGTCAGTGCAAACTTCTCAGCGAGAAGAGTGCAACTGGAGCAATCCGGCAAGAGAATAACGTAGAGGTCATAACTAACGCTTATTTTATATAATTAAACAAACTCGCACATTGGGGGTCATACAAATAAGTTTATGGGCTTATATATGCCTGAGCTTTACAGAGATAGAAGATGCTAGTCATTGCCACTATTCTGCAAGGACACACAAGTAAACTATTTCGGCAAATACATGAGCCTAGGTCATGGTAAGCGTCGAAAATCGTCGCATGACTTCCCTTTCTTAGTCTAAAGCAGTACTCAAGCAAGAGGCCATTGCCTAACCGCGTGCTCCTGGACACTAATTTCATCCTAGCAATTTATATGCAAACCTATCCCTTCATCTATATCTTAAGCAGATACAATAAACAAAGATGATTCTATCCAATTATTACGACTTTAAGTTTGGTTGAAAAAAAAAAAAAGATGAAATGCATAGATAGTTATGACTTGGCCAAAGTGGACAGCCATGTTCAACTGTTGCAGGAGAGAAGGAATAGTGAATGAATAGTCTAATTCCTTTGGCATTCGTACAAATCATAGCAGATAGGTTTAGATCTTCAGAGGGAATGTTCTATCCATCAATATGCTTAAGTTTTTATACTGTCCTGGACCTAAAGTCCTAGAACAATTACCTGAAGTAACAATAAGTTCTAAAACATTTTAATCAAGTACTTCAGGCATTTTGCTCAACAGAACATAACAACTGGACAAAGACATTCTAAACAGTTTTAGGACTTATACCTTTGATCGAGTTTTAGGACTCGTTTACACTTGATGAATGAGTTGCTGCACTTCTCCCTAAGTATTTGTTTAGGCCAGGAGTTAGCAAGTCTGATGCCTCCTGCAGCAAAAGAAGAAAACACTTGCACTATTTTTGTTGAATGCCTGCAATAGTCAATCCTCATGGTTCGCAGCTCTTGGTTCAAAAAATAGTCATTGTTAGGAATAAGATATATAGTCCATTAGAAAGCAAAACTAAATCTGAGACGCCAAGAGACAGCCAAGTCAAAGCCTCAAAAGTTTAAAGCCCTACTCGAACAAAAAACAAGTGACCAGAAACACACAATATTCCTGTAACTTGCAATGAAGACTGATGCTCATAGGGAGAATACAGAAACTTATGATGAAAAGTTGTGCAATGTCAAGCCTGCATAGAATTAAATAAGCGCAATAGTGAGACATAAAAATATTGGTGGAGTAACTAGCTACACTCACTAAAGTATAAAAGTTCGTTGCAAATTATAAAAGAAATTTTTTTATAATGCTATTTTCGCGGAAAATGTGCCTATTCAATCACAAATGGTGCATCCACTGAAGTTGATGCCAGCCAAAACCGGTTCAGCAACAACTATCTCACCGTCCATTGCATTAAGAATGGATAAGGCCATTTATAATCGTGTAACCTCTCTCTATTTTTTTTTTTCTTCCGGTCTTCAGCTGGCGATGTATGCACGGCATATCGTTTTCCACTATGTCTACTTTGAAAATGAGGAAATAACGTGGCATCAAAAGTTAGAAACGTGTGAAAAAATAAATTAATTAAAGAGCCTTGTATATTTTGAATTCGATCTCTCCCTATCTTCCTAATTTGTCCAAAACGACCAGTTTGGGCTATCTATACACCAGTGAATGAAATGGAAAATTTAGAATGGAAATAAGTGCAAAATACATTAATAACCTTAAACTATTTAAATACATTAATGGTCTCTCTCTCTCTCTCTCTCTCTCTCTCTCTCTCTCTCTCTCTCTGATGACTCGTCCGTAGGTTATTTCGGGGTTCGATCATACACAGAGGGATGGCCCCGAGCGACGATGAAGTGGGAGGCTTGGCCATGGACAGGCAGCGGCTCGACGATGAGGAGTTGCTCGGTCATGGACGAGCCATAGTGGCCGGCCTGCATGTGGCGCCATTGACTGCGGATGGAGAAGGTAACTGTAGATAGAGGAGGAAGAAGAGACATAAATAATGGAAGAAGAAAGAAACCCATAAACTTGAACCGATGGCAGGTAGGATGAAGGGATATTTGTTTCATTGCTTATCCTTGTACATGCACGTAAAACCGTCACATACGACGGAGATTATTTGGATTTCTTTCGAGAATATCGAGATAGCTTTGGAATAAAAAATAGAAGGCGACACATATAATTCTTGAATTCTGGTTCAATGTGCAGTGTGGTTCATGAATTTCAGCCTAATATGCAATATGGTACCAAAACTTTTGAGTTATTCAATATAGTCCATCAAACTTTTTGTACCTATTCAATTTGGTTCCCGAACTATATAAAAACATTTAATGTTTTTTAGAACTATATCGAACATTTTTATATTGTTCGAGACTATTCGAACATATACCAACAATTCAAGGACAAAAATTAGGACCGCATTAAATAAATTAAAAGTTCATGGATCGTATTGAATATTAAGTTAGAGGTGAGGGACCCCATTATATATTTTATAAAAATTTACAGACCACTTGTGTCATTATTCCAAAAAAAAAAAAGGCACGAAGGTTTTGTTACTTGAATTTTTTTTTTTAACCTAAGGTTTGGTCAAAATCTACTATAGCTAGTAAAACACATGTAGTTCTTGCGAATATAGAGGTGGGAATTTTCTTCCGCAAATCAAGCCTCGTTGACTCCTCAAATGACTATGCTCATTAACATTTTAAGCCGTTGTACCCGCAAATCTGGGGACGAGGAACTGTAACCAAGATTATACACATGCTTAAGATCGCATTAAAAAAGAGTTCTGTCAACAAGTGTCACAGGGTACTTATTAAGAGTACTTTATTTGAAATAATTCAAGACACTAATTGTGTATACTACGATGACATCAATGTATTACAAACTATAAAGTTTCCATAATGGATTGCTCACCAAATACTTCCGGCTTGCCTGTTAATAAAATTCTTGAAAAGAGTATCGATGGTTTTGGTTTAGGGGCTACCAAGATCGGTTCGAGTAGGTTATGATAGAGAAAACATGGTTGTCCCCGTCCACCACGGGAGAAGACGGGGGAGCCGTGCAGAGAGGAAGAGCGCCGGGGAGAGAGAACAGGCGAAAGATGAAGAAACGAGTCCATAGAAGTTAATTTTTGGGTTTTCGACAGAGGTGTGAATAGATGCTGCTACGAAAATTTTTGCGAACTTTATAGAAATTATATATGGTATGGGCAATTACACAGAAACAGTCGAAATTGAAAGCGTGCGACAATAAGAGAAGGTGGCAAGGACTTTGCATGTCAAAGTTAAGGGAAATTAGGATTCACGTTATCGATCCTCACTTGTAGAAATTCTCTTTTCGGCGAAATAAACACACCCAAAAAACTCATGTAAATGCTGCAAAAATTCCATGTATTTTAGAGGAGACCAACGCGGATCTGCAACTTCCTGTTTGTTTTTATCTCCGTGGTGACGCAAGTAAAAGATATCAACAGCATGTTTAGCCACCAAAAGAAACATCAAAAGTATACCATTTGTTTGCTACCTTGAATATCCCCCAAATCTGTGACAAAATCTTTAGATTATATACTGATGCAAAGTCAAAAAAAAAAAATTTGATGCAAAGTTAAGTAAACAATTGCATCAGCAACTCAACTCAACTATTCATCTCCTTCAGCAGAAACAGATCTATAATGTGGGTAACTCAACCGTATATTGGACCAGGACTTGTGCCCGTCAATCATCTTCTTCACTAATAAGGCAGCTTCCTCCGCGCTTACTCGAACTTGATCTCTGCTGTCCCTTTCTCGAATGGCCACATCAACTTGTGAATAGACAGTGATTGCATAGGGCACGCCAAGCTCGTCGGTTCTCGCATAAATCTTCCCTATGTCGTCGCCTGTGAACACATAACCAGGGCACAGTAGCAGGCGGTCATCCAATGTACTTTGGTGCTTTCACCAAGGATAAGAAGATAAATCTCAATCCAAATATACAGCTCCAAAGCAAAACAAGTTCTCATATAAGATATTTGTGTATCACTCAGATCTGCAAACGTGATAAGAAACTTAGAAATTTCCACAAATCATGCCTCAGATTTTTAAAAAGAAAAGAAAGAGAGGATGCCCTGGAGCTGATACTAGCATTAGGATAAAAGAACGCGATCTTAGAAAAACAGGCATTCAAAGCCCTCTGGGAGATGCCTCCTAATATGTGAATAGGACAAAAAGTAGAGCGATCAACATGTAGCTCCGCTTTAAGAAAGAAAACAGAAAGAGAAAAAATTATGTCCGTCAACCTTTGGAGCCAATCCTAGCATGATAAATGGCAACAATTTCAAGTAAACAGGCATTAAGACGTCGCGATAAAATCCCCTTCTATGGTGTGTAAAGAAAAGAGAGTGACCAAGATATTTCTTGTAAAATATGTACAAAAGAAACGCATTTTACGCAAGACATTAAGAACCTGGATTCCATATCGGATAAGTACCTGCAATATAGTCCCTGATAAAGACACCAGCAGCACTCAGGGATCTGCTGATACGTTGAGCAACTGAGTTATACTCTGGCTTCTTTCCAAATCGGATAACTGTACATTTGACCGGTGCTACAACTGGAGGGAAGCGGAACACATTTACTTGTCCATCCCCCAATTCACTGGGCCTCGTATAGAAAAAATGCTCAAAAAGGCAGTGTATTATGCGTTCAATGCCAAAAGATGGTTCAATAACAGATTGTCTAAAAACCCTCTCGGATGAGCGTACAGGAAATGCAGCCTCTCCTTCGGATACTAAAGAAGCCTTCATCTTCATGTTCAAAGCTTCCACTTCACTCATTCCCGTGTGTTTACTTAAATCATATGATGACCAATCTGCAATATCAACACACTCTATCCAACCATTGGAACACTCGACTTCAGCCACCCAACAATCTGTTGCATCAGGAGCCATTTCCCCTGGAACACGCTGCCTAAACCGCAAGCGATCCTTGTCTATGCCTAGGCAAGTTAAAAATAGAAATACTCGGAGTCTCATTGCCAATGATTCCCTAAAGATGAACATTGGAATTTGAGAGACTCAAAGTGAACAAGTTAGGGTAAGAAAAATAAAGTCCAAAATATAATTCAAGCTAACCTCTGAAACTGCTACACCAAGCCAACTTTTAATCGAAGATTGGCCTGACATTTGTCGTTTCATTGGGAGCACAGAAATTTCCACATCTGCAACTGCAGAAAACTTACGATGGGTTTTATCTTCCGGATTGACAAAACGTTGGACCCCAGCGACAGTGAACTCGTGGACGATCAGAGCATCAAGGGAAGGAGAAATCTACATGTGTGGAAAGCATTAGAATCGATCGTAGATTAAAATACAAGGGCCCGATAATGACACTATCTCTAATATAGCATTGGAGACCACATTTTAAATCAACTGACTAACAAGACAGTCAAATCTTATGTGTAATGCAGTCCTAAGACAAGTTATGCTATGCAATAGTATCAGGGCAGAAGTCATGCATAAAACCCAAGCATGAGAAAGAATGATGCACAACCTCTTCTCTGAAAGCAGAACCAATATAACCAACAGCACTGGGGTGCATCTCGTCCTCAAATGAGGATTTGAAATCCTCAAAATCGCGTCCTGGTCTTGCAGCTTCAGGTCTCATGTACTTCCTACAAGAGATTGAGGGGGGAAAAAACGCTACAGGTAAATATGAAGGACGTAAAACCAAAAGCTAAAATTTAATTAGCTTGAAGTTGACACCATCGGCATGACAGCATGACGACATCCACTGGAGGTACTTACCCAGGTTGAAAACTGGATTCGCCTGCGGCCGATTGAAGCCTCAACTTGAATCGACAGGGATCGGAGAGAGGATTATCGGTGCCTGGAGCGGTGACGCCCCAATCTTTCATCTTGGCCCCCAACTCCTCGGGAGAGAGCAAATCCATGGTCTTCAGTACTTCCTCGATTTGCTCAGCCTTCTCCGCAGTGATGCTCAAAGATTTGTGCTCGTCATTAATCAAATCTCTGAGCAGCTTGTCTGCTCTGTAGTAACTCCCAGTTTTCTCATCACACACTACACGTACATTGAAGTTGCCGTCCATATGGCGCTCCACCTTGTCATAAGGGCAGCGAACCAGCCACACTCCGTCCTCGAACATAAAATGCTAATGACAGAATTAGAAAAATGTTGAACGCAGCAGACAAAGCCTAAAGCTAAAAACTACTGGCTAAAGCATCTAATTTCAACTCGATTCCATGACTAACCTGATCCCACAACTCCAAGACGTTCAACTTGATTAGATTAGGTTATATTCAGGTCGGATCACAAGAAAACACGTGACCCTCGTTTGGTTCGACCCAAACGTTTGTCAAACCCTAATAATTAGGTTAGAGTATAGTATAAAGTCTCTTCATGTATGGATGTCATCCCGTTTTGAACAACAACAATATTTATTTCTCCATCTCTCGTCCCCAACATCAATGGCAAGGTTTAGCTGCTACTTGTTATCACCTGATTTTTGTTGATTTCAATTTAAAAAATATATATATAAATTCATAAAATTCAAAAATCAAGTTTGGAATAATTGGTCACACCTAGGGATTCATTTTTGAAAAAAAAAAGTTATTTTCCTTAAGTTTTTGAAAATTTTCGAAGTTCTTTCAATTAAATTTTGTCGTCTAGAAAATTTGTATCCCAACTATACCATTCTTGAATGAGAATGGCGACTCCCGATATCCTCCTGATGACCTCTCCAGTCGTTCGTTTCGGTGTCAAAAGTAGGAAATGTCCTGCGAGGGTATTGTTTCCTAGTACAACCCCCGAATCTGCGTCGCTTGCCTCTCTCCAGCGATCATCCAACAAGCTACCTCTGCAACACGTACAACAATTAAGCCTTTAATTGCAAATCTTACTCTAGAAGAGTACGAATCAACAAAGAAGAGAGGCTCTATGAGCAAAGAAGCCGAAACTAATTAAGTATTACTGAGAACGTGTCATGCTGCATCCTACGACACTATCAGTAAATACAAGTCTGCCTAAAACTGAACGATACCGATAGATCTTTGAAACGACATCAAACAGAACATGACCCGTCTCTTGATTCTTCACTTATGCAATCAAGAGAAGAACCAATGGACTTGGCCAAGTACAGACATAGCCAAGCACTGAGAACCTAGTATGAAAAACTAGAGGGCCACCTAAAAATTGCAAAGGTACAATCGTTGATCATTATTCAACGGTGATGATCGTGTTGGGATTATAGATCTGATTTAATTCGCTGTCCGATCGCTATTGAAAAAGAGCTAAAGCACAATATACATATACCTTTGAGACTTCCTTATCAACATGGTCTCGATTGGTGGGGAGCCGAAAGAGTGGATGAAGTTGCCAAATATGAGAGTCTCTGCGAGAGCATGCTCACGCCGGCGATGGTGCCGACAACCATGTGAAAGACATCGAGGTGGTCCACGACGATGAACAGCTTGAAGAAGGATACTCTAGGTGAGTAAGGAATTGCAGACTGCCCCATCGATATTGGCTACACGCTTTCTTTCTTCCTCCATCTTTAAGGGGGAATAAACAAAAACTCTTATGAGTTTCTTGCGTGGAGGTAAGTTCAATTTAAGGTCTCAAATTTACGTGCAAAGTGTAACCTTCAATTGACTCTACACTCAACTTCGTTTCCATAATGTTAGGCTCCACGATCGCTCTTTATGATTGCGAGTCAATCTTTTCTAGAAGCAATTATAAGTTGCCAATTGCTGTCGGATTTAACCATCAATTGATATCCTCGTTATTACCGCGAAGCCCTCATTGATCTTTGAAGAAAAAAGAAAAATTTAAGAATTTCCAAAAAAGAAATTGCCCACATTGTTTTAGGATTTTTTTTTTCAAAAATGCATAAGAAATAAAATTTTCTAGATTGGATTAAATATGAAAAGGTTTTAATAGTACGAGATAAGTCGAATATGAGTCATTAGTACTATATGAAAATAGGTCAAAATAGATTAAATGTTTCAATCGAGTAAAAATTTCAGACCCAACCTTACTCATCTGTTTGACCTATCCACGATCGCACACGAAGAACGAAGATACAAATCCTGCTACAAAGTCCGGCATAGTGTCCCGTCGGCCATTTTCTTTAGATTCCCGTGTTGGGTCGCTCCGGCGACTTATTCTGTCGGCTCTCCTGATGGTTGACTTCGCACTACGCAGGACCGACATGGTCAAACGAGTATGGACGCAGATTCCTGTGTTGGGTCGCTCCAGCCACTTATTCTGTCGGCTCTCCTGAGGGTTTGACTTCGCACAACGCAGGACCGACGTGGTCAAACGAGTATGGACGTTTCTTAACTCGAAGGATGCTGCAAATGTTCACACGTGGACGAAGAGCTTCATCTGCCTAGCAAGGTAACGTTTTAAACAGATCTCGTTCAATGGGCTACATGGTCCTATGGCCCGTTCATTTCTCATTCACGATTCCATGTGATTCGGCGGAGGTTCTTTCGCTCTCTGTTTTCCTTTGATCAGCTGCCAATATACCAAACAAGCAAGCAGTACTCTCGATTGACTACCAAAGCTGAGGAATTAATATTTATTGAAATGCTAATAAAATTGATTATCTTGAAGGAGTAAATGCAATGGATCTTGAAGAGCCATTATGGAGAAGTAAATGCATCTTGAAGCATGCACCAAGGATTGGACTCATTAAGCATTAATGATGCCTTGTGAGTTTGATTGAGGTTGTCTTGTGTCTATACTCATTAAGCATTGATGATGCCTTGTGAGTTTGATTGAGGTTGTCTTGTGTCTATACTCATTAAGCATTGATGATACCTTGTGAGTTTGATTGAAGTTGTCTTGTGTCTATACTCATTAAGCATTAATGATGCCTTGTGAGTTTGATTGAGGTTGTCTTCATAAGTGTTAGAATTTCCTCTATAAATACTTGAGTGAGTTGTATTGTAAAAAGCAAGAAAGATAAGCCAAATCAAGTTCTTCAATATACAGAGTTTTCTCCATCCATTTCGTGCCTCGCTTTTATTTCCGAAAGGTCACCCATATTGTGTTTTTTGATTCCAACATTTGGTATCAGAGCTAGAATGGCATCTACTAGTTCCGTTCAAATGCAGCTTCCAAAGTTGAACGGAAAGAATTTCAACAACTGGGCTGTCCAGATGAAGGTTCTATTCAAATCGCAAGGTTTGTGGAATCTGGTTGAAAGTGGCTACAATGAAGTAGCCGATGCCGAAGCATTCGAGGCTTTAAGAAAGGAGGAGAAAGAATCTCTGGTGGAGTCCCGGAAGAAAGATCAGAAAGCATTATATGCGATTTTTCAAGCCGTGGAGGAAACGATATTTGAAAAAATATCGAGTGCTGAGACCGCAAAAGCTGCCTGGGATATCTTGCAGAAATCCTACAAAGGCGATGATCGTGTCCGGCGGGTGCGGCTTCAGACTCTTCGAGGTGATTTCGAGTCTTTACGCATGAATGACTCGGAAACAATATCGGCATATTTTGATCGTGTGCAGGCCATCGTTAACCAATTGAGGGTTAATGGTGAAGAATTTCAAGATGTTCGTGTCGTGGAAAAAATCTTGAGGTCTTTGACCGAAAGATTTGACTACGTCGTCGCAGCGATCGAGGAAGGACAAGACGTATCAACTCTCACGTTGGAGCGGTTGATGGGTTCATTATGCTCCCATGAGCAAAGAATGAATCAGAAGTCTACGGGTTCCGTTCCCGAGCAAGCATTGCAAAGTCGGGTCGCTCAACCAAACCGAGGAGGCTATCAAGGCGGTCGAGGTCGTGGAGGAGCCCGAGGTAGAGGTGAGAATTCAAATTTCACCAGAAAATTTAGAACACCTGACAAATCAAAAGTCAAGTGTTTTAAGTGTAATAAATTCGGACATTATAAATCCGAGTGCCATGCAAAGGCGACGTACGTGCCGGCGGAACATGCACATACCACAGATGCTGAAGAGTACATGGTACTAGCATGTGCGAAGGATGATTCAACTATCGTGGATACCAACACATGGTATCTAGATACTGGGTGTAGCAACCATATGACCGGAAGAAAGGAGTTATTCTCACAGCTGGATGAGACAAGCCGTTGCGAAGTCAACTTCGGGAATAAATAAAAAATTCCCGTGATGGGCAAAGGTAACATTAATATCAAATCCAAAGATGGTACTAATGTTGCTATTGTAGATGTTTACTTTGTGCCAGGACTTTTTTGGAATTTGCTAAGTGTTAGGCAACTTTCCGAAAAGGGCCACAAAGTTCACATTGAAAATGGAGTTTGCACAATCAGAGGTGTAAACAACAAGTTAATCACGACGGTACAAATGACGAAAAACCGGATGTTTCCCCTGACTCTTCAGACGAAGAATCTCTTGAGCTTTCAAGCGATGACGAAAGACAGCAGCTGGCTGTGGCATCTTCGATTTGGGCATCTAAATTTTCGTGGAATGAAGCAATTAGTCCAGAAAAGGATGGTGACCGGCATGCCGTTGATTAACGATCCAGGGCGTCCTTGCGAAGGATGTCTCGTTGGAAAACAGCACCGAGACTTTTTTCCAGTTGGAAAAGCCAGAAGAGCAAACCAACCGCTGGAGTTGGTACATACCGACATATGTGGCCCTGTTGAGGTGGAATCATTTGGACAAAAAAGGTACATGCTAATTTTTGTCGACGATTTTAGCAGAAAAATATGGGTACACTTCTTGAGGGAAAAATCTGAAGCTTTTGGCAAGTTTAAAGAATTTAAAGTCTATGTTGAAAAACAAAGTGGCTTTAAATTGAAAGCGTTGAGATCAGATAGAGGTGGAGAATTTACCTCAAATGAATTTCACAAATATTGTAAAATTCATGGAATCAAACGTCAGTTGACTGCCAGCTATATTCCTCAGCAAAACGGTATAGCAGAAAGAAAAAATAGGACAATTTTTAAAATGGCAAGAAGTATGTTGAAAGCTAAAGATTTGCCTAAGAAATTTTGGGCAGAAGCTGTTGCTTGTGCTGTATTTGTACTAAACAGATGTCCAATAGTGAGTGTTCCTGGAAGAACTCCAGAAGAAGCTTGGAGTAGAAACAAACCAGATGTTTCGTTCTTACGAGTATTTGGGTGCGTGGCATATCCCCATATACCAGACGAGCGAAGAAAGAAGCTGGATGACAAAAGCGAGAAGTGCATCTTCATCGGCTACAGTGATACAACTAAAGGTTATAAACTGTATAACCCGGTCACTGAGAAAGTCATTATCAGCAGGGATGTCCAGTTTTTAGAAGATGTAACCTGGGACTGGAATCAGAAGGGTGACCAGAAAAACATCACCATCGAAGATGAACCACTGGCGGGTGAGACAGAAACACCTCCATTATCTTCAATGAGTGATCCATCTTCCTCATCATCTTCAACTGGAGGTACATCTTCACCAACAGCAGTTTCAGAACCACAACTACGTCGTTCACAACGACTGAAGGAGACTCCAGCAAAATTCAGAGATTATGTGGTCACAAGAAATAGAAACAGTGATAGCGAAATCACTGATGAAACACTGGTAAACTTTTGTTTATTTGCTGATTGTGACCCTGTAACATATGATGAAGCAGCTGTAGATGAAAAGTGGATTGAAGCAATGGATGAAGAAATTCACTCCATTGAGAAGAACGACACATGGGTGTTGACTTCTTTACCACCTAGTAAGAAGCCTATTGGTGTCAAGTGGGTGTACAAGACAAAGTACAAACCCGACGGTCAAGTGGACCGTTACAAGGCCATACTGGTTGTAAAGGGCTACAAGCAAAAGCCAGGTATTGATTATTTTGAAGTATTTGCACCAGTTGCCCGGATGGATACTATTCGGATGGTCTTAGCACTTGCAGCTCAAAACCGTTGGCAGATCCATCAAATGGATGTGAAATCAGCATTCCTCAATGGTGTCCTTGAAAAGGAAGTATATGTGGAGCAACCACAGGGTTATAAGAAGAAAGGGCATGAAAATCAGTTTTACAGACTGAAGAATGCTCTGTATGGATTAAAACAGGCACTACGTGCTTGGTACACACGTATCGACACATACCTGTTGGAGCATGATTTTCAAAAGTGCCCTTATGAGCATACATTGTATATCAAGTCAAATGCTAACGGTGACATCTTAATTGTATGCATTTATGTTGATGACTTGATATTTACAAGGAGCTGTGAAAAAATGTTTGTTGAATTCAGGGAGGCTATGACTAGCCAGTTTGAGATGACTGATTTGGGACTGATGTCCTATTTTCTTGGTCTTGAAGTGAAGCAGACAGATGATGGCATATTTATTTCACAGCAGAAATATGCTAATGATATTTTGAAGCGATTTAAAATGGAATCACTCAAGCCAATCCGAACTCCGGTAGTAGAACGATTGGAGCTGAAGAAAGAAGGAACCGGTGAGCTGGTAAATCCCTCTTATTTTAAAAGCATTATTGGCAGCTTGAGATATTTGGTTTCTACAATGCCAGATATTACCTATGGAGTGGGTATTAATAGCAGGTTCATGGAAAAACCATACCAGTCACATTTGCAAGCAGCAAAGAGAATTTTACGGTATGTCAGTGGAACTCGTGATCATGGAATTTTATATTCTTACACTGACTATTTTGGTCTAGTGGGGTACACAGACAGTGATTGGGCAGGTGATACCGAGACTCGGAAAAGCACGTCGGGGTATGCTTTCTTTCTTGGATCAGGAGTATTCTCTTGGTCTTCCAAAAAGCAACAAGTTGTTGCTCTCTCGACAGCTGAAGCAGAATATATGGCATTAGCTTCAGCGGCTTGTCAGGCGATATGGCTTCGTAGGATGCTACATGAATTGATGCATGAACAAACGGGTCCTACTAAAATAATGTGTGACAATAAGTCGGCTATTGCATTAGCCAAGAATCCTGTATTTCATGGCAGGAGCAAGCACATCGACATCAAGTATCATTATATTCGCGAGCGAGTCAAAAATGGTGAAATAGAACTTAATTTCTGCAGATCAGAAGATCAACTTGCAGATATTTTGACGAAACCATTGAAGGCGGATTCGTTCGAAAAATTGAAGAAGATGCTTGACATGGAAATCAATTTTAAGAGAGGCTATTGAAATGCTAATAAAATTGATTATCTTGAAGGAGTAAATGCAATGGATCTTGAAGAGCCATTATGGAGAAGTAAATGCATCTTGAAGCATGCACCAAGGATTGGACTCATTAAGCATTAATGATGCCTTGTGAGTTTGATTGAGGTTGTCTTGTGTCTATACTCATTAAGCATTGATGATGCATTGTGAGTTTGATTGAGGTTGTCTTGTGTCTATACACATTAAGCATTAATGATGCCTTGTGAGTTTGATTGAGGTTGTCTTCATAAGTGTTAGAATTTCCTCTATAAATACTTGAGTGAGTTGTATTGTAAGAAGCAAGAGAGATAAGCCAAATCAAGTTCTTCAATATACAGAGTTTTCTCCATCCATTTCGTGCCTCGCTTTTATTTCCGAAAGGTCACCCATATTGTGTTTTTTGATTCCAACAATATTCACGTAGAGAACTCCTCTACTAATGCACTTGTTCTTCGACGGATACGATGTCCGACGATTCCAAATGAGTAGCACCGGTCGGAATATCAACAGAAGGCAGGACGAGCAGCCCTGACCCGATGAGATTAGTCCTCAAAGTGAAGCATATCATCTAAAGTCAGAATTAGCAGAGACTACCCTTCCAATTATGAATAAGCCTCTAATAAGTCCAAAACTGTGCATATACAAAAAAGCAAATCCAGATGTAACAAATGAATAGAAGTCAGAACAAGTTACAAATTACAGTCCTCAAAGAAGTCACTTTCCCGGTTTTCTCAACCGAAAAATAAGGAGAGGAGGAGGGCAACACCAAGAGAAATGAAAGGACAACCACCCAAAACTGGAAAACTCAAGCACCCTCTCTATCCGACGTCAACCGTGCAATTAGTTGTTCTTTGCAGCCACGGCCTGCTTCGCCCTGACGGAGAAGAACTCAGTGATGACCTCAAGGGGCATCCCCTTCGTTTCAGGGACTTTCACGAAGACAAAACCCCACAATATCTGGCAAACAACCGCACACACGCCAAACACACATAGGCCCACAGACTTGAGCATCACAGGCAGTGAGTACGTGACGACGATGTCACCGATCCAGAAGGTGAGCGCACATATGGCGATGCAGAGCCCACGGACCCGGGCTGGGAAGATCTCGGCACAGAGTATGTTGGGGATTGGCCCGAATCCCATCACAAAGAAGCAGAAGTAGAGCACCACACTGACGGTAGAGATCACCGCGGGAACGACGGAGCCCATACTTACGACGCTGCCCTGGACTAGGATGATGAGGGACACTATCAAGATCGGGATAGTACTAAGCAGCAGGCTTCTGTGAGGATATAAAGCACACAATGGAGGTGACAACCAGAACAGATTAAACAAGCAACAAGAAATATATCAATGTGTATGGCTTAATTTTAAGTTTATACTAGAAGAAGAAACGATAGGTCGCATTTCTCTGGATCACATACCTTCTGCCAGCAATGTCCATGAGCCTCATGGCGACGGCAATCGAGGGAAGCATCAACAAGGTCGTCAAGGCGCTAATGAGGAGATGCAGAAGGTGAACTAATACCCATATTCGAAAG
This sequence comes from Rhodomyrtus psidioides, assembly GCA_021437785.1. Lineage (NCBI taxonomy): Eukaryota > Viridiplantae > Streptophyta > Magnoliopsida > Myrtales > Myrtaceae > Rhodomyrtus > Rhodomyrtus psidioides. The sequence goes on along the minus strand of JAILYB010000146.1, from coordinate 1,093,454 downwards.
TAGAACTCCTACTCCCGCTTGCTCAAGAATTTGGGGAGTGTAGTACAGAACCCCATTTATTCCAGAGAACTGCACGAATGAGACACATGAGTAAGTTCAAAGGGACAAAAACTGAAGCAAAGATTCGTGTGAAAAAAGTAACAACACAAGATTTCCCCATTCGCTCTGAGTGCTTATATTCGTGGGAATTTTCCAAGAAGAAACGTAGCCTTGACTACTACAATGAGTCTAATCGAAAATGCTGCAATCAATATCAAGAACGTCAAAAAATTCAAGAAGAGCACCGCCAAAATCAGGTTTTTCATGTAGAGAAGGACATCATCCATTGTTGTGCATGTTGGAAATTTACGCCCATCAAAGGCTAAATTGATTAATTTCCATAATTACGATAATTAATTACTTTTATTTTGTGGGCTAAATTGTTGATTGTATGCAATGCTTAATCATAGGATTAGATCCTTAAATTAAGGTGTATGCAATGCATAATCCATGGATCGGATCCTTGGATGAAGAGTGTGTTTTTTTAGAGCAGAAAATTGAGATCTATCTCTCTCTCTCTCTCTCTCTCTCTCTCTCTCTCTCTCTCTCTCTCTCTCTCTCTCCCATGGTGACCAAAAAATTCTGAATCTTGCGGAGCAACCTCATCACAAGAATTGCTAGCACAATCGAGGTGACGATTCCCGCGAGCTCATTCTTCCATTCGTCGTTACAATTGGTGGTGTGTCTGAACTAGAGGCCCGACACTTGTGGGACTCGGATCGAAGAACATCTGAACCGATTTGATCTCAAGCACACTACGAGAGGTAACCCCGTTAACTCTATTCGTCTATTATGATTTTCGGTTAAAACGCACGAACTACGCCTCTGGAGATACATGTATGAGCAATTTAATATTTCTGCTGCGTTTATTTATTTTTATTTTGCCCGTACGTGTTACGTGTATCCCAACAGTGGTATTAGAGCCAATCCGTAGGCGTTTTCGTGCGTTTAATTGTTTTTAGTGCGTATTGATTTTTGCGATGCTATGGCCAATTTGTTTTAAAGAATTGTTCTTTTTCATGGCCGATAGAAGTTGATTATTTTTATATGATAAAAATTAATCAACGTAGCAAAAATTGAGACTAAATCAATTTTGAATCGAAAATCTATAGTTAGTTTTATATTACGTATGAATTCTGCAATATGATTCTTGGCTATGAATAGAGGGGCGAGAATGCTAATGCCGTTTGGAATTACGCACGCGAAATTTGGTCCGCCGGCGTTAATTTCTTCACGTGGCTTGCATTGCTTGATCTTGAATATGATTAAATGCAGAATTATTTATTTATTTATTTGTGCCTTCCAAAGCTTTAAATTATGAATTTATTGCTCACGTGGAAGGTGGTGATCATGGAAAAACCCCTAATCAATGCGATTGATGAATGTATGGTGTTTATTGGTATTTTGTGGGATTGTAATTATTAAAATGGAGGCTGCGTCCTTCTTTTATTTTTCATGTAATTTTTAATTTTTATTTTTTACCGTAGTTTAGCATAGTCATTTATTAATGTAAATGCTATGAGGACTACGTGGAGGAGCCATAAAGCCGGAGAGCTCTTTGGGCCCGGTTTGCGAAGAGTTCGAGGAACCAAGAAGAAGCGAAGAGCGGATCTCCAATATTAAAATATTAAAATGGTTAAATGTGGTCTCATTGGCTCGAGACCCATTAAAACCATAATTCCATTATCACCACGTATGATAGATGTTTATGCGATTGACATCTATTTATTTATTATGTTTACGTGAGCATGTTAAATCGATTAATGTGCAAAGTAAGACCTTTAATGATGACTCAAAATCTCCTTCGAATAATATTAAGTCGTGATGGGTTTCGGACTCGTGGCCTTCCATCGTCGTGGTTTGATCCGATGTTGCGGAGTTGAAACCAAATGATTTCCAATAACTGTTAGGTGAGGGGATCGTTTGCGTTTTCAATACTTACATGAGACGATGTGTTAGACTTAACTATGATTATGAAGTCAATAACTGTCAAGTGAGACTTTCATGGTCTAGAGGCCAAAGTTATGATTGGGACTCGCATATGATGCGTTGAATAAATGGATTTACTCACTAAGTTTATAGAACACCAATAACTGTTAGGTGAGGTGGACTATGAGCTGGTGGAAATCCAATCCCCGCTAGTAATCTTTATCCGACAAAGATTGTCGTTTTGCATTTTAAGGAGTATGGGATCCGAATATAAATTTAGTGGGAGGATCTATTTCATTTAAAGGCCAAAATGAAATAGTTATTTTGAAAGACAACAGCTAATAATTTATTTTCTGCACATATATGTATTACTCTGAAAATGGTGAACACAAACCCACTCGCTTCAATACTTGACAAGAATTAATTGACTGGACCTAATTTCATCGACTGGGTGAGGAATTTGAGAATTGTTCTCAATTCAGAAAAAACTCGGATATGTGCTTGATGAAAATATGCCAACCTCCTTTCCTGAGGGTGGGACCCAAGAGGAACACATCACTTATGATCAATGGCATGATGATGACTTAAAAGTTAGGTCATATATGCTTGCTTCAATGAATAATGAATTTCAGAAGAAATATGAAGCAATGAAAGATGCTAGGTCGATCATGTTGCACCTGAAGGAATTCTTTGATGAGAATGGTCGAACCTCCAGATATGAGATATCTAAGGCATTGTACCATATGAGGATGGCTGATGGATAATCAGTTAATGATCATGTCCTGAAAATTATCTGGCACATAGAAGAATTGGCTAGGTTGAATCTTGTCATGGACAATGATTTAGCTACGGATTTTATCCTCCAATCTTTACTCGATTCCTTCTCTGGTTTTGTCCAAAACTTCCACATGCATAAGATGGAGAAAACTCTATCTGAGTTACATAGTATGCTGGTACTTTATGAGAAGGAAATACACAACGCAAGGCCCAATGCAGTGGATATAGCTAAGGCTTCTTCTTCAAAGGGTAAGACTACTTTGAAGACAAAGAAATGGAAGAGGCCTGTGAAAGCTGCTGTGCAACTAAAGCCTAAGATTGAAAAAGGGAAATGTCATTATTGTGGTGTCATGGGGCACTGGAGGAGGAACTGTAAGAAGTACCTTGCAAGCTTGAAGGTCAAGTCCAAGAACCACCCTTCCGAAGGTATGGTGTCTATGCTTATTGAAACTAATCATATGATTAGTGCTGAATCTAGTTTATGGATTTTGAATTTTGCTGCAACCTCACATATTTGTATGTCCTTGCAGAATCTGGAAATAAGTAGGATGCTGGGGCGAAATGAGATTGTCCTAACATTTGCAAATGGGGCAAAAGTTGCTGCATTAGCTATAGGGACTTTCCGTTTATGTTTGCCTTCTGGACATGTTTTGGTTTTAAATAATTATTTTCATTATGAGAATGTTGTTCGGAATATCATCTCTATACCTCGTTTAGGTAAAGAGAATTATGAATTTTCTTTTGCTGATGATGTATGTTATATTTATTATAATAGAACGTGTGTTGGTTCTGGATTATTAACTAATAATATCTATATCATTACAATGTCCGGTAATGCGATTACCAATGTCAATAAGCAACATAGTTACGATGTAAATGCCATAATTAATAAACGCCCTAGAGATAGTCCGAATCCAAAGTATGTTTGGCATCTCCGATTAGGTCATATTGGAGAAGATATGATTAACAAGTTGAGAGTAATGATGGATAAATTAATCCAATTGGTTTTGAATCATACTCGACTTGTAATGCATGTCTTCTAGAAAAAATGACTAAAGCGTCCTTTGTAGGACATGGTGCGCAAGCTGCTGACATATTGGGATTGATACATACAGATGTATGTGGACCAATTAATGAAACTGCTAGGGGTGATTATTCTTACTTCATTACCTTTACCGACGATCATTCACGGTATGGTTATTTGTACTTAATGAAGTATAAATCTGAATCCTTTGAAAAGTTCAAAGAATTTAGGTCTGAAGTTGAGAAACAAATATGAAAGAGTATTAAGGCTCTTCGATTTGATCGAGGAGGTGAATACCTTTATACTGAATTCTTGGACTATCTTAAAGATAATGGCATTTTACCACAATAGACATGGGTGATTCGACTGATCAGATTGATGTCAAACTCGATGGCTCCAATTATGCTCTCTGGCGGCCATCGGCTTTGGCTGCACTTGTTTATCGAGATCTGTTTGAGCATGTTGAGGGTGTTCGCATCTGTCCCGCTGAACTCAAGGACGCTGAGCAAGCCAAACTCACAGATACTGCGATTGCTCAGCGTAAATCTGACATTCGAAACTGGATTGTCGCTGATCGAAGGGCTTGGGCCATCATATTCGACTCTCTTGATCATACCCTTCGTCCATAGTTTGCTCACATCACTGGTGCGAAAAATCTATGGGATCAGCTTGCAGACATGTTTACTCAAACTGGCTCTATCCGTGTCTACCAATTACATCAAGACATTGCTGTCGCTACTCAGGGCACTCGATCAATTCGTGAGTTTTATAATTATTTAAAGTCACTTTGGAGTCAGCTCGACATTTTGTCTCCCACTTTATGTTCCACATGTTCTAGTTGTGCCATATGTCAGTCTTCTCGGCTGCAGACTTAGGATCGCCTACGGCTCTATGATTTTTTTATGAAGCTCCGACCTGCTTTTGAGGGTGTTCGTAGTCAGATTCTTTATAGGAATCATCCACCTTCTCTTCTTAATGCTGTCAAGGAGCTTCAATCTGAGGAAACCCGGTTGGGTCTTCTCTCATCTTCTGCGGTATCTGATCCCACAACTATTCTCGCTACTCTTTCATGGGTTGCTGCTCGATCTATGCCTCCGATTCATGCTCCGAATCAGGGTTCTCATCTGTTTCAACTCAGGGTTCTCATCAGGCTGCTCAATGTTCTTATTGTCATCGTCGTGGTCATATTGAGTCCCGATGTTTTAAGAAGCGACGCGATACACAGTGCTCTACTAGGATTCCACCTGTTCCTACTCCGATTCAGAATGTTTCTCTAGCCTCTTCTTCTGTGGATGAGCGATTTGCTTCTCTTGAGGCTCAGCTAGCATGCTTGAATCAGTTTCAGCTTGGCTCTCAATTGTCCAGTTCGGGCCCTTCAGTTGCTGTCACTCCTGCTGATTCTTCTCCTGCTGGTTCCTCTGCAACTGCTGCTCCCTCCTCAGGTGGTTCTTCTACTACTTGGATTCTTGACTTATGAGCTGCTAGACACATGTCTACTTCTGCTGCCTGTCTCACTAAGATTTCTGAGCTCAAGTTTCCAGCGCGGTTCTTTACAGCCGATGGTTCTCCTCTTTTGGCTACCCGACAAGGGACTCCTGTATGTCCTCAAAATTTTTGTGTTCTTGATGTGCTGCATGTCCCTTCTCTGGCGCTTAATTTATTGTCTGATGGTCAGCTTATTGATGCCGGTTGTATTGTGAGTTTTACTTACCGCTCTTCTTTTGTGCAAGATCGTTCGAGTGGTAGGATGATTGGCAAGGGCAATAGGCATGGTGGAATATACACTATGCAATCTCTTCACCTTCCATCCACCTCCACTTCCTCTTCTTATCCTGTGTTGGCTACCGTGGACCTTGTGTGATGGCATCAGCTTCTCGGGCACGCTTCCTCTTCTCGTCTCTCTATTCTTCATCAATAGGGGGGGTTCTTGGTCCAATTTCCTCTAGTGTTCTACCTCCCTGCTCTATTTGTCCTTTAGCAAAGCAGTCTGCTTTACCTTTTCCTACTAGCACTTCTAGTTCTCCCAGCATTTTTTATCTTGTTCATTCTGATGTATGGGGCACCGCTCCTATTCAATCAAAGAGTGGTTTCAAATATTATGTTTCATTTATTGACGATTATTCTCGTTATATTTGGATCTATCTTATGCGTCGGCGTAGTGATTTTCTTACTATTTATCATACTTTCATTGCCATAATATCTACACAATTTCATAAGAAAATTAAGGTCTTTCGCTCTGATTCTGGGGGGGAATACATCTTGAGTGCTTTTCGTTCTCTCTTAGCCAATGATGGGACATTGCCGCACCTCTCTTATCTTGGTGTCCCGGCTCAAAATGGGATTGCTGAACGTAAGCATCGATATATTCTTGAAACTACTCGTGCTCTTTTATTTTCTACTTCGGTTCCTACTGAGTTCTGGGTTGAAATTCTTCTCACTGCGGTTCATCTTATTAATCGCCTTCCCTCACCGGTTCTTCATTAGGAAATGCCTTTTCAACGACTTTTATTCTCGCTTTCCTACTTATACACATCTTCGAGTTTTTGGGTGCACATGTTTCGTGCTTCTCCCTCCTTCTGAACTTACAAAGTTGACTGCTCGATCCATATCATGTGCATTCTTGGGGTATAGTACTGAACATAAGGGATATCATTGTTACGACCCAATTGCTCAGTGTATTCATATTTCCCGTAATGTCACTTTTCATGAGTATGTAAAGTTGTTGTTGTCCCACATCGCTTGTGAATGGGTCTTATATGTTCTTTATATTCAAGTAGTCTCCCTCCACCTAATAGCTTAAGCTTTTGGGTTGGACTTTCTAACATGGTATCAAAGTCAGTGTTATTTCCTTCTGCGTATATGGGCCCACCCCTCATTAGTTAATTTCCATGTGCAGATTGCTTGCACGTGAGAATGAGTGTTATTGTTGTCCCACATTACTTGTGAATAAGTCTTGTATGCTCTTTATATTCAAGTAGTCTCCCTCCACCTAATAGCTTAAGCTTTTGGGTTGGACTTTGTTGACACCTGATTTTTGACCATCTATCATTGTAATTTTTATTTTTAAAATAAATTAAAAATATCAAAAAAGGTCATAAAATCACAAAATCAACTTTGGAAGCCTTAACCTAGCCTCAGGAACCAATTTTGAACAAAAAATATTTTTGGTATTTTTTAATATTTTTCGAATTTATTTAATTATAAAAATACCCAAAAAATCAGGAAAAATACCATTCGTGGTCAGAAAAATACCCAAAAATATTCGATAATTTTGTTTTAATTTCCTCTTCAAGTGTATTACTTTAAATCTCAAAAATTCGGCTAGGGTCAACATGTTCCTTAACAAACATAAACCCAAACCGAACCCAAAAAAATCCTTTTCGAGTCTTTTAATTTTCAATTCTCACTTTTTATAAGCTATGACATTAGATTCTAAAGTCTTGAAGTGCAATTGGGTCAGTTTGCCCTCCAATTTGATCAATTTTAACCAAAAAGGCTTAATTGCATATTTTTCTTTCAACTAGTCCCCGGTTTCACGGATCTTGAATTTCACACGGGCATATCCATTAAAATTCAACACATCTACCCCATAATTTTCATCATGCCCAATCCATTGGCGGCCTCAATTCAGGCTAATTTGGTAGTTTGGATGTATACGTATGCTCTACGTATTTATACGTTATGCGTATTTATACGTTATGCGTATTTATACTGTTTGGTAACCTCTTTAACTCTTGTAATAATAATAATGGTTATTATTTTTAACACCTTTGTTAGTGCTATTTTTAAATAGCATTTTTGTATTATAAATTGTGAGTGTTATTTTTAGATAGCATTTATAATTGTTAGTGCTATTTTTAAATAGCATTTTTGTATTATAAATTGTGAGTGCTATTGTTAGTGTTATTTTTAAATAGCATTTTTGTATTATAAATTGTGAGTGTTATTTTGAGATAGCATTTATAATTGTTAGTGCTATTTTTAAATAGCATTTTTGTATCATAAATTGTGAGTGCTATTGTTAGTGTTATTTTTAAATAGCATTTTTGTATTATGAATTGTGAGTGTTATTTTTAGATAGCATTTATAATTGTTAGTGCTATTTTTAAATAGCATTTTTGTATCATAAATTGTGAGTGCTATTGTTAGTGCTATTTTATAATTCAATTTATTAGAAGGTGTTTTTGGCTATAAAAGGATGACAAGAGTTTTGAGGTTGAAGAGGAGAGAGACATTTTGTAGAGTGTGCAAATTTTTGAAAGCTTAGAGAGAAGAACACAAACACTCTCTATATTCTCATAATCTTGAGTGAGCAAAATATACTAAGTTCGGAATATTGATTCCGCATATTGCTAGCACAATTGTTGTGGAGTTATTAGTCGTCTCCCCGTTCGTCAATTGGTGGTGCGTCTGAACTAGATGCCTAACACTTGTGGAGGCTGAGATCGAAGAACATCGAACCGACACCTCCGTTCAAGCACGCTACGAGAGGTAATCTATTTACTCCCTTTGAGGCTTTGTGATTTTTTTCGATTGAAATGTACGAAGTACGCCTCTGGAGATACATGTATGGGTTGTTATTTATTTCCGCTACGTGTTACGTGGATCCCAACAGTGGTATCAGAGCCAATCCTTAGGTGTTTTCGTGCATTTAATTGATTTTTGCAATTTTTGCAATACTATGGCCAATATGTATTAACGAATTGTTCGTCTTACATGGCTAATGGAGGTTGATTGTTTTATATGATAAATTAATCAACGTAGCAAAAATTGAGACTAAATCAATTTTGAATCGAAAATTTATGGTTATCTTATTTTACGTAAAAATTCTGAATATGATTCAACGTAGAATTTTTATTGTGCCTTCCTAAGTTTTAAATTGTGAATTTATTACTTACGTGGAAGGGTGGTGATCATGGAAAAATCCCTAATCGATGTGATTGATGTATATATGAATGTATGATGATTATTTATATATTTGGGGTTGTAATTATTAAATGGAGGCTGGGTACTCCTTTTATTTTTCATGTAATCTTTATTTTTAGCATAGTCAATTGTTGATGTAAATGCTACAAGGATTACGTGGGGAAGCCTTTTAAGTCGGCGAGCTCTTTGGGGCCCAATTCTTGAAGAGTTCAAGAAACCAAGAAGAAGCGAAGAGCGGCTCTCCGTTATTAAAATATTAAAATGATTAAATGTGGTCTCATTGGCTCGAGACCCATTAAATCATAATTCCATGATCACCACGTAGGATAGATGTTTATGTGATTGACATCTATTTATTTATTATGATTACGTGAGCATGTTAAACTGGTTAATGTGCAAAGTCAGACTTACCTCACCCAAAATTGCGCCTGCATGAAATCCTAGTTAGAAAAATCACTCGCGTTAGGTACCGAAAGGGCGTTGGTAACGACACCAGCGTAACCAAGTCCCCGAACCCAAAATCTCTGGTTCCGTAGAACTGATCGATCTCTCCCAATCGGTTGGTAAGGTTTCCGGTCTACCCTCCGAGAAAGACCGGTGGCGACTCCAAATGCATACACAAGTTGCACATGCCACCACGACCACACTAAGGTCGAAATCGATCGGCTCTTATCGCCGAATCCCTTTGAAAAATACTCCCGCCGCGATTTGGTATGGGCTTGGGAGGGCCCGCGCCGATCCAAAGCCCGCGATCCGCACCCTTGTGCGGGGGAAGGCCCGCGATCGGTAATCCATTAGCCGCGTCCGCTTTCGGACGGGTCGCGACAGACTTTCTAACAGTTATATATAAATACCAAAGAGAATGTCTAATGGCAAGGTGAAATTTAGTTTCCTCATGGCAGAAGTAGATCATTCAAATGATATATGGAAAGAAAATAGCAATCTTCAATGAAACTATCAGCTACCATATTTCACCTGCTGAAGAATTTGAATCCCCACTCCAACAACAAAAGCATGCTTGACTCCTGGTTCAAAAAGATCTTTCCAACTTGGCCCCTTCACGGCGGTTTCTGCTGGCTGAACCATAGCTGGACCAATTGGATGCTGCTCCAAGAGCTCCTTGGGATGCAAAGCTGGTTGACTCACCAGAGCGGCGGCTTGAGTGAATTCTCCATGCATCTGACCCTCAGCCCCGGGAAGCGAAACCATAGAACCTCGCCGTGACCCAGGGACCACTTCCGGGTGCAAATAGATTCTTTTGAACTCCGCTCCCTTCTTTACATCTGGGCCTTCTTTATCAGACCATTTCCACGCCAGTTGCCATCCATCGCCGATGCCCGTGCTCCCGGCCGCTTCTCCGGCTCCTTGCACAAGACTACCATGTCTCATGCTAAATGCACTTCCATGGGCAGGCGGGACCAGGTCCCGATCCAAGCTTGTGGCTTGCCGTGAAATCAATGGACTCTGCAGATTGTCATCCGAATCACCGACGCCTGCATCGGATTGGTACTCCTCACCCTCCCTGGCTACACTCTACATCCCATTCCTCGTTCCTCGGTTGATTACCACCGACGCTGAACATGCTGCCAAAGTGAGGAAAAAGAATGCTGCGCATGCTTCCTCCCTCAGGGAGCTTCTCGTGCATGCTACCAAAGAGGGTCACAAGAGGGTCTATGAGAGGCACATTCTGGCTTGCCATGCTTCCGTGCCGAGACACAAGACCTACAGCGCTCTGTCCAGAGATGGGTCTGGCAACCCCCGAAAGACCCTGTTCGGTGCCGTACAGCTTGATCTGGTCTTTTTCATTGGATATGTCCTGGTCATCCATGTGATCATTGGCCGGGTCAATTATGTACTCCTCTAAGGATGCTTCACCCCCTACCGCTAATCCCGCCACCAGCAAAGCCATCTCACCTGTTCATCTGAAATTTATCAGCTCTTCATTTTCATATGTTGTGGTCATGACTAAGCTTCAAGTAATGCAAAAGCAAAGTTTTTAATTTGATCGATTATAGATATCATAGCTACTTTCAGCACAGGATGCTACCGCTCTACAGTCTACACAGCATACGACGCTTGGCAAATGGAAATTATTGAGATTCAAAAGTTCTAAGAAAGCTATATCAGAATCAATGAAACACATTGCAAAATTATAAATAACAGGGTTGAGGAAAAGTTCCCAGTATATAGTAGTTTATATCCATGTGCTATTTTTCCATTGATTCTGTTCGAAGAAGGAGAACGAAGGCCATGAAAATTTCATCGGAAGCTGGTCCCAGGCGTTTCGTGCAGGCGAGAAGCTCGACAAAATGCCTAAAAGAAGAAGTCCTTTCTGCTCAGTGGAACGTCACCGATCCGCTGCGCACGCGGCTGACCCAGAACCACGTCGTTCTGGGCACGCGCGTACACGCTTGGAACGCCGTCGTTCCCGCGGGTGTTTCTGAGCGCCGAAACGGCGCCGTTTGGTTTTATCAGTAAATGCCTAAAAAATCCATAATTTTTTTTTTTTAAAATTGGACTTGTGTTTTTAGCCAAATTCGTATTTTTAGGCCCTTATTTGCATTGGAGATTGACCAATGCCCATTTTCATCCAGTTTATTGCACACCCGATCGTGTCTCGGATTTGATTATTTGGCCTGTAACTATACTGATTGGCTTGCATGTTTACTTTCCAATCAGTAGGTAGCTATTTTAGGTATTTAAGTGTTTAATTACAACTCTGTATTTAGATAAATTGCATAGTAATTGCTTTCCTTAGGGTAAGAATTAAATAGGTAATTGCACGAAAATAACAAAAAATCATTATGTATGGTCATCTGAGACTGGTTAGATACTTGATAGGCATTAAATGATAAGCAGAATATGTGACAATCTTGGGGGATATTAACTGATTAGGTACCGAAAGGGCGTTAATTAGCTAATTAACGTAAACAAGTCTACAAACCCAGATATTCTGATTACATAGGAATCGAGATAACACTCACATATCTCGATTGATTTCTAGCCGACCCTAAGAGGCTAGTGGCGACTCCTATTAATAATTTAGATTGCTAATCATGAGAACGAAATCAAACATCGCGCGAGGTATGACTTGGGAGAGTCTACGTTTAGACTGATAGGCAATACCTCTAAACCCGCTCTCTCCCAGGAGGAAAAGGCAGGTCATGACAGACACCATCTGATTAATTTATTCTGTTCCAATTTCTCAGGCCTACCAATGAAAGGATTCGCAGTCGCTTAGAAGAAGAAGCTGACTTGTCAAGTTGAGTTCTAACACCCTCCTGATCAATCGATTTCTTTATCAAACAAGGAAGCTCGTCTACCTCTGCCGAACTTCCGGATTCACTGCAGTTCATCACAGATGAAGTCTAGCCTTCACTGTACAGTATTTTCTCACCTCTCAGGTCAGTCCATATCTACCCCCACTGATCGGGAAAATTTTGGGCAATTTTCCTAATTAATGTTTTTAAAAAAAAATTACCAAAATAATAGGAAAATAAAAGTAAATACCAAATTGGGTGCCAATCGGCGGTTGGGCCGCCGATTGGGGCCCCAAGCCAATTTTTTTTTAATTTTAATTATTTAATTTATATTATCTTTTTTATACAAGTAATTATTAAATAATAAATTATATTAAAATTACGTAAATTACATGGGAAAAAAAATAAGCACTACATAATTCATATTCCACCATTAAAATTTACTTTTAATTTATAATTTTTATAAAAGTTTCAATTAAATAATAAATTATTTAAAATTACGTAAATTACATAATTCATATTTTATATCATTTTAATATAATTTATTATTTAATTGAAGCTTTTATATAAAAAAAATATATAAATTAAAAAGTAAATTTTAATGGTGGAAAATGAATTATGCAGTGTTTGTTTTTTTTCCCACGTAATTTATGTAATTTTAACATAATTTATTATTTAATTGAAACTTTTATACAAAATATAAATTAAAAGTAAATTTTAATGGTGGAATATGAATTATGTGGTGCTTGTCTTTTTTTCCTCAAAGCTACGTAATTTCAATAAAATTTATTATGTAATTGATAATATACAAAATATAAATTAAAAGTATATTTTAATGGTGAAATATGAATTATGTAGTGCTTGTTCTTTTTTTTTTCTCAAATTTTATATCATTTTAATATAATTTATTATTTAATTGTAGCTTTTATAAAAAAATATAAATTAAAAGTAAATTTTAATGGTGGAATATGAATTATTGAGTGCTTGTTTTTTTTTCCCATGTAATTTACGTAATTTTAAATAATTTATTATTTAATTGAAACTTTTATGAAAAAAATATAAATTAAAAGTAAATTTTAATGGTGAAATATGAATTATGTAGTGCTTGTTCTTTTTTTTTTCTCAAATTTTATATCATTTTAATATAATTTATTATTTAATTGTAGCTTTTATAAAAAAATATAAATTAAAAGTAAATTTTAATGGTGGAATATGAATTATTGAGTGCTTGTTTTTTTTTCCCATGTAATTTACGTAATTTTAAATAATTTATTATTTAATTGAAACTTTTATGAAAAAAATATAAATTAAAAGTAAATTTTAATGGTGAAATATGAATTATGTAGTGCTTATTTTTTTTCCCATGTAATTTACGTAATTTTAATATAATTTATTATTTAATAATTACTTGTATAAAAAAGATAATATAAATTAAATAATTAAAATTTAAAAAAAAATTTGGCTTGGGGCCCCAATCGGCGGTTGGGCCGCCGATTGGCACCCAATTTGGTATTTACTTTTATTTTCCTATTATTTTGGTAATTTTTTTTAAAACATTAATTAGGAAAATTGCCCGAAAATTTTATAGGCTCAATGGCTTTTACTATACCAATTGTTGGGGCTCTACTTGCATAGATTGTAACGGTTGCTTGCTCCGCTCGATGGTCATGGGGACACATTGTTCTGATGTTGTATGAGCGAACAGAGTCTGAACGCAAAAAGAGGAGCTAGAATACGGGTTTTTGAACTCCCTTTCTTGCAGCTTACACCACATAGGATTACAATTTACATAGTACTAAACGTTAAAACAACCTATCAAAACCAATAAAATAACATATTTTATTTTCAAAGTTTTGCACCTTAATGTAGAATTAATTGCCTACAATGATCCAAGTATGCGTTGTAAGAAATATGATACAAGGCCTATCCAAAGTTAGATAATTTTAATTTGGGCCTATCCAACTTTTTACCTTCGTCGTTTTGTTCGGGTGTTTTTTGTATGCTTTGCATTTTATCATTTGATGAATGACGTTGTAATAAACTTATAAACGAAAATACCACATTTTACGACATTTTTTACTTAGGGTAAAGCGCCATAAGTGTGTAGGTAGATGCCTATAATTTTGAATTCAATCTACCCAAAGGTTAATGAGATGCAAAAGAGTTTTTCCGAAGGGAAGCGGGATAGGATTGAATAAATTGCTGAAAATCCTATATGGTTTGAGATAGGTATGAGGTTGATCCGATATGTATAAATTACTTAACTGTGGGGACTTCCTTTTATACTCCTTGGTAATTTTAGTTAGTATATATAACCAGTCTAACCCTATTAGGTTTCGTGATAAGTAATTTCGAACCCTAAACTCGATAAATCTTTTGCCCGGCTACCCCTAATAGTTTTCCTTTTATAATCAAACGTTTAAACAGAATTGGTTATAATTAGTGATAGCCACCATTTCAAGTAGTATTGGGCCATTGGCCCAAATTTTCACCGCTTAAATGACTAATTCCACTCTGACAAAAAAAAAAATGACTAATTCCACCCTTTTCTTTTTACAAAAAAAAAAATGACTAAATCCACCGAATTTTCAATGAAAAGAAAAAATTGTCCTCTATCATTCAATTGCAATTTAAATGTGTGGTTCCAAATTTATTTATTTTATTTTTTTATTTTTTTTATATTATGGTAGGATGAAGAATTTCATATGCTTATTTTTTTTTTATTTATTGAAGATTTCCATGTATATTAAAGGCCCTACGTTTTTTTTTTAAAATTTTTAGATATTACTTTCATAAAAATATGTTTACGTTGTCGATCAAATTTATGGATAAATTGTTACGCAAATGAGATTTTATTAAATCAATATTTTGCATAAAATAAGAATTTTTATTTTTGAAAATGCCAATGAAATATCTTTATTTTTTGTAAAAATTAATATCATATACGTGACGGCCGGGTTATTCTGACAATATTTAACGAACGGGTAAGCGAATTGTCGAGCTTGGATATTCAAGATGGTGGATTAGGGATTAGATAATCAAACGGTGATTTAGTAGGTTTCGATGGTGAACAGGCGCGACCAAATGTAAAAGTTGATTCGTTAATCGCTGATAGTCACTTGAGACTCACGAGGATTGTTCATACGAAAAGGGGAGAGGGACTGAACGCGAAGCATGCGCACCACCGCCACTAGCTCCATTGACCTTGGCCTCTCTATAAAACCCAAAAAAATAATTAAAATATTTAAAAAATATTACGTCAGCGCCATCCATGCCACGTAAGGACAACCAATGTCTACGTAAACTATCTTCGATAAAAAAAATGATTAGATTAACTCAATTGATACAAATGTAAAGGTTTTTAGGATTGAATTAGCACGAATATAAGATTTAGAATTGAATTAGCACCGATACAAAAGGTTTTTAGAATTGAATAGGCACCCATATCGTATCTAGTACGGTCTCTTCGTTTCCAAACAAGTTTTTGCCGACATTTTTTCTATTTTAAATGTTTGGGCCATCAAAAGATTTTGCCGACTCAGACTTGTAAAACCATTATATCAACTTCTTTAATAGAAAAGGCTGATAGGTTGATAAGGAACGTGGGGCTAGCAGATTTTGAGACGTGAGAAATCCCTCTCTTCTAAGTTGTATCATACTATGAGATGAGAGAAACGTTTTGGGGTCTGTCCGCGTTTGGTAAACAAGCCTAAAACGGGAAGTTTTGTAAAGCTTGGAAGGACCAGAAAAACCTTTACAAAGTGATGTGTCTGCGTTTTCATTTTCCCTTTGTGTTACTAAGTCAAATGCAGGAGCTTCTCCCTGTGCTCGTCCCATAATGCATCTCGGTTCAGCCAGCTACATATTTTCTAAGCAACATACATTTAACTCTACCATGTGGATAAATGCTTCAAGGTTTCAATGGCATCTGCACATCCACACTCTAGGCATAGAAAGTTTTCACCTTGTAGACAAGGTGCATGTTCAAACACTATGTAAATAAAATTAAAAAAAAAAAAAACGACAGAGCAGCTGGTAGTAATGTGATTCCAAGACTCCAAGTATAACCAATTACTATACTTATGGGCTTTTATGTCTGTGATGCTAGTTTACTGGTGGTGATTCCATCATGGATTATCGACTACATTAATTCATCGCTATGATTAAGTTCACCTGCTGAGGTTTATTCTTAGAGGTATTAGTTGTTGTTTCGATAGTTAATCAACCGAATTCGGCACTGGATTTTCAGATTCTTTGCTTTGCCCTATGATGTCTTGGTCATGCTACAAAATTCAAATGAGTCTTCGGCTTAGGACAAAGATAATGAGGTCGTGTGCGAGGCATTTTATTTCTTGTGCCGTCGAAACAAAGGAGCACGAAGGTGCTCATTTTCTGAGCACGAGAACACACATCAGTGGAGACTTTTGTGTGACAAATTTATCTCCAATTATGTTTTTTATCACAAAAAATTCCAAACTAATACACATATAACGAATTTGCCATATTTATTTTTCTAACCACCAAAAACTCCAAACTGATATATATGTAATAAATTTACCCCAAATTAGTACACATGTGACAAATTTACCCTCCGTTAGTTTCCGTTAAATTGGATAAATACCACGAAAATTTTCATATTGGTATACTTGTGACAAACAGAGGGTTAAAACCCCAAACGTCTAGACCAGACAGTTGTCACGTGTCATCTAACTCAGCAAATTTGGCGATAAAATTTAACGAGAATTAACATAGGGTAAATTTGGCAGATGTGTACCAATTCGGGGTAAATTTTTCAAAGTTATTCGGTTTGAAATTTTTTGTACTAAAAAAAATAGTTTAGGATAAATTTATCACAGATGTACCAGTCTGAGATTTTTCATGATATTAAACTTTTCTTTTTGGCCAAATAACAAGTCAAATTGAGTAGACCTCGTGCTTGACCAAACCCGATTATCATTCACCCTGTAATAGACCCATATGCGAGATCAAGCTTTGATTACCCAAGTTCAAGCTTGACTTTGGGAAATCTTTAATAGGCTCGAGCTCGACCCATATTAACTCGATTAGTGTATATATATACTTGTATGAACTTGAATTAATCTACATAATTTTAACTTCCATTCCAACTAGGCTGTGCTTATATGGAGAAATATTATTTCACCAAAAAACATTTATTTATTTTCCATTTCTCAGCGTTTAATATGGATAAAAATAAGGAAAATCACGTCGGTTAACAAGAAAACCAATTTCCTTCCAACGAAAATTGTCCGGCTCGAAGCTCGGAGCAAGACCAAACAACAAACAATATTAATTGTCACCCAACAAACAAAATTAATTCTCCTGACAATTTTCGTTCACCATGTCCACTTTTGATGTGGGAGTCCTGGAGTAGGTGGGAGACGCCGGAGCGGCCCTGCAAGGAGTTAAAATCAGCAATGATCAAAATAGAACTGGTGAATTTATTTCTTTAAGACACAAGAAAAGTGACCATCGACCATTATTTCTCTCTTGACTTTTCCTTGTTCATTTGTCTTCATGGCTTCTCTACTAACCGACCCTCCCCCCACCCACGAACATCGTCCACCGTGTCCCTTATTCAAGAAGGGTCCGCTTTTGACGTGGGATCGTGGGTGTAGGTGGGAGAAGCCTGAGCAGCGCTGAAAGGAGTTAAAATCAGCAATGATCAAAGTAGAACTGGTGAATTTATTTTCTTTAAAACGGAGGAAAAGAGACTATCCACCATTAATTCTCTCTGACTTCTCCTTTTTCTTCATGGGCTCAAATATTTTTATTATTTAAAAAATTTGTCTTCATGGCTTCTCTACTAACCGCCCCCCAACCCCCAAAATTATATTTAACTTCAATCTACCACTAGTCGAAATAACTTCAATCTACCTCAAGTCTTCATGGCAGGAGCCGGATCGGCAGCCGCCGGAGTTGCAGCCGCAGCCGCAGCCGCCAGAGCCTCCAGAGCCGCAGCGGGCTGATACAAAGCCCTTTTCAGATGGTTAGGAACTAAGTAAGTGTTTCTGTAAATAGATTTAGAAGGTTAATAGTGAAGAAAAGAAGAGGCGAAAAAAGGAGAAGAGCATTAGTAGGGAACACTCTTACCCTTCCTGGAGTTCAAAGCCTTGAGCAACCAAAGCATCCGCCAATGGAGCTACAGCGGGTCTACTAACCCGTTCGCATTCGAGAGGAGGCCCCGGACGACCACACATTGCATCCCGCAAATGAGCCTATCGTTTTGATAGCATCACATGATTACGTGAGCTGAGCATCAGAACGATAGACTCATTCGCAGCGTGCAATGTGGGAGAGTCGCAGCGTGCAATGTGAGAGAGCGAGAGAGAGGGGCAGGGAGATGGTTCTTGACCACGGCTCAAGAGTTGGGCGAATTCTTTATATAAGCGGGGGGGAATGGGTTGTCTGACACATCAATAATCTCTTCTTCGTCACTCCTTTTTTCTTATTGAATATGACGGGTTGCACCAAATGTAACGGTCCCGTTTCGTTTGAGTTGATGTGTGAGGTTTTGCCGAAGCCGCGTAGTATGAGTCCTAGACATTTTTTTCTGTTGGCCGTTTATTTTATGATCAAAACTACCCACTCTCTGTATCTCACCGTCTATTGCATTAAGACCATTTATAGTAGTGTAACCTCTTTTTTTTTTTCGGTCTTCGCTGGTGATGTATGCAAGGCATATCGTTTTTTCCTATGTCTACTTTGAAAATGAGGAAATAACGTGGCATCAAAAGTTAGAAACGTGTGAAAAAAATAAATTAATTAAAGAGCCTTGTATATTTTGAATTCGATCTCTCGTTATCTTCCTAATTCGTCTAAAACGACCGGTTTGGGCGGTCTATATACCAGGGAATGAAATGGAAAATTTAGAATGAAAAAAAGTGCAAAATACATCAATAACCTTAAACTATTTAAATACATTAATGCTCTCTCTCTCTCTCTCTCTCTCTCTTTCTCTCTCTCTCTCGTGTCTCGTCTGCAGGTTATTTTGGGGTTCGATCATCCACGGGGGGATGGCCCCAAGCGACGATGAAGTGGGAGGCTTGGCCATGGACAGGCAGCAGCTCGACGATGGGGAGTTGCTCGGCCATGGACGAGCCATAGTGGCCGGCCTGAATGTGACGCAATTGACTGCGGATGGAGATGGTAACTGTAGATAGAGGAGGAAGAAGAGACAGAAGTAATGGAAGAAGAGGAAGAAGAGACAGAAATAATGGAAGAAGAAAGAAACGGGGCATGTTTGGTAAAATAAAGGTCTAACGACAATAATAAATAATAATAATAACAGTAGTGAAAAATAAAAATGAAAAACAATAATATCAGTTCGTCATGGGGACAACATTCACGTTATTCCCACTCGGTGAGGGAGGTGATAATTCGGAGAGATCATTGAAATTAGAAACGAATCGAAGGCCGGCCTTTTTTGTATGTATACACACGACACCAAACACCGTACGTATGTCCACTGTTTCCTCAAGAACCATTTTGATCTTGTTTGTTAATTTTGCGTCCAAGACTCCAAGGGATTTGTGCTCGACGAAATGAGAACCCACCTGAATGACAGCGCACTTTTAGAACACGTCACTTTTAAAACTTTTAATTTATTCCGTATGATTTTTGAAATTTAATTTAATGTGTAATATTATTTCTAAAATTACTAAATTGAATATAGACTAAAAAGATGAGAGCCGCATTGAACAAATTAAAAGTTTATAGATAACATTACACGTTGGACTAAAATACAGAGATCGTATTAAATAAATTGAAAATTTATAGATCAAATTACATATTTGGTCAAAATATAGGGAAGATTTATGTCATTAGCTCTAAAGATCGATACAGGAGAAGAAAAATATGTAATAAAGTTGAAAACAGTAATTTCAATTTTCCATTTTATGGGGTGGCATTTGGCAGGGTTGGATGAATTAAAATATGAACCGGATAAACAAAGACACAAGAAGGATCTAAGTAGCGGGGCCCACGGAAGCAGGGCGCGTGGTTCGGTGATTATATGATTTAGTTGTATCTCTTAAACAGGTCAAAAATAGGTTTAGAATAATAAAACCGAAAATATGAATTTTGCATGGACTCACAATTTACTTAGAATAAACACATATTTACGACACTCTCATCACTTTCTCTCACTCTTGCGCTCGCTCATTGTGTACTCTCACTTTAGTTTTGTTATGAGTTTTCCTAAATCTGATTAAGAATGAAGATATTGTAGCAATATGAGTCGGGTATGGATATGAGATGGGCCGGGTGCGAGTCAATAATCTTGTATTGTATGGAAATTGATCGATTTGGTTCGAGTTAGTTTTTTATTTGACCCAATTCAATCGGTCTCACCCATTTGACGGAATATTCATTTCCTACGTGCAGTAAAACAGTATCCGGCGCACCCATTATCTTGGCCTGTTAGGCTGCGTTGGTAACGTTTCTGTTCTTGGGAACATATTTGGAACAGAAACATTTTTTTGTGTTTCTGTTCCCGGCTACGATTTTTGGGAACAGAAACGCGTTTGGTAAGTTAAAAAAAAAAACAATTTTCTCTCCAAAATGAAGGATCGGCGGCCGCGAGCAGGCGACCGACGGCGGCGACCGGCGGCGGTCGCGGAGATCGGCTGCGGCGGCGACCGGCAACGGCTGTTGCGACCGGCGGCGTCCGGCTGTGGCGGCGACAGCGATCGGCAGCAGCTGTGGCGACAGGCAGCGGCGACAGGCGACCTACGGCCGGCGGCGGCGCTCGACGGCGACTAGAGAGCGTTGGACCAAAAGTGTTCCAGAAACAAAAAAGCATGTTTTTTTTTGTTTCTTTTTTTAGGACCAAAAGTGTTCCGGAATACTTTTGGAACAGTTTTTTGCCAAAAGCGTTTCTGTTCCAAAAGTGTTCCCAGAACACTTTTGGAACAAAAACACAATCCCTGGAGTGTTACCAAACGCAGCCTTAAATTACCATCACATTAAATGATGAAATGACAAGGAAAGAGATAGTTAGCATAACTTCAATTAAGTTAGTAAAATCGATGCATTAATTCCATATTACGTTTTTACGATGGAGATGACCCTTATAGAACATAATCTATTGAAGGGCACTTTAAGAAAATAATTCGAGATTATAACTTAATTGTTCGATAGAATGCCCGCATGCTATTCCATATATGGTACGCGTGGAAGAAAAAAAGAGGGTTAAACCTTGTCAAGGTTGTTGCGCGGAACAAGTGATCGATCAAATAAAATAGACAGAACGAGTAAAGAAAATATGACACCAGATGTACGTGATTCGATCGTAAAGACCTACGTCCATAGGGAGAGCTGCAACGATTACATTATAGATCAAGCGATACAACGGAGATTACAGATCACTCGAGTTACACAAACACACCTTTAGTGTTTCCTTGCCCCAATTACCCAAGAACGCTCACAGTGTTTAGCCTCCAATTCCTAGAGAAATATTTTCCCAATCTCGCAAAGGAATTAAAACACAAATTTAACCTCAAGATTTAATCGGCTTCGACACTTGAACTCTTGATGTAATTCCGCGAACAAACAAAGATAAACCTCGCCAAGCACTCGACGTTAATCCGGCGCTTCCTCTTCGTTTTCTTGACCTCCACGTACGAAGACCCCTTTGCCTTTTTGGATCAACAACCGGCAGAAATTTTGCAATCGCCAATGCAAAAAAAAAAAAAAAAAACCGCGCCCTAAAAGGAGCCCTCAGATATTATTATATATTCCATGCATAAAGGGCGTCTCAAGTTTGACCAGTCAAAGAAGTCCCACCAAAAGATATCCCTAATTTCCTCGCATATCCGCCTGAGAGGTCCACGTTATTTTAGCAAGGAATATCTCCTGACAAGTCCACTTTTGACTTTTTGTTTCCTTCTTATATTTGTTGCACGCTGGCGTTGGATATCCGGTTCTTGAAGCACCAGGAATTCTTCAAACAGGAAATTGGATATTTCCTTTCCTTTTTCACGTCTGGCAACTCTAATGTATCTTTCTGCAAATCAGATGAAGCAAACATGGGAGTTCAACTTTCCACGTGCTTTGCTCTGCTCGATTTCGTCTATCCGTAAAATATTCGATTCAAAATATTTACAATTTTGTTTTGGGCTTAAACTCGAGATATATTCTAACAAAGGTAATGCGGGCCTAAACAAGAGGGACATGAGAAGCTCGATCTAATTAAGTTTAACAAAACCTAATTCAAATTCTCTGTTCCCAAAGGCGCAATCAAACTGATTTCTCGAGTGGCACGTACATGTTTAAATAAAGGGGAAAAATCAAAAAAATTACAAACTATACCTATTGTAACACATTTACCTTAAACTTTCTTTTGTAACACAAAAGATCTCCAACTATGCCGGTTTTGGCTGGTTTACCTTCCATTACAATTTCGTCGAAAGTGGCCATTAAAAAGCTGATGTGGACTGATCATCTTCTTCCATCACTTGGCCAAACTCTTTATGCGCTCTTGCTTCATTGTCCACTGCTACCTAGACATTCGATGGCCCTCGTTAGAGCATGCTGGATCATCGTTGAGCTTTGAAGGTCGAATTTAAACCCTCAATCCAAGCTTCGACGCATGACCTTCTAGATGCTTCGAAGCTTGGTCATGGCAACTCGCGACAAACAACAACCTTCGAAGGTCTAGGTCAACCCCTCAAGCCAAGCTTCAAGCTTGAGCGGCCATGGTTGTATGAGAGGTTATCTAGAATTTGAGAGGACACGTAAAGTGTTGTTCATCCTCGTCCATGAAGCCAATGAACATTGCCAAATTCCTATGTCACCTATTGAGTGTCTTTAATTATATGCTCTAAGGCTGCATTTCAACGCAATACATTTTTTCAAAAGCAATGAAAAAATTGTTGGAGGGGATTTCGTGAGCAGTCAACTGTGTGTTAGAAAATCGTACAATATGTATATTAATCTATACAATGACAGAACCAAATCATAAGCAATAAAATGAAAGATAGGTTTATAACAGACATGTCATGGACTATGTCATTCACCATAAGTCTCACTAATCTTCTTCTTCTTTGAAGATCTGCAATCCACAAAGCTGTAATCTATCTTGTCACAGTTGAAGCATGTACCTTGATATCTGTTCTTGGCCACTCCTCCTTCTGATCCCAACTTTAACTTGTAATCATTTAAACTTTGAATCGTAATAATAAATGTAACCAAGCTGCCTCAAATATGAAAATATTAAGTTGGCAGAAGCACAAAATTTGATCCTTCAGAAGCAGTATTCAAAAATCGTCAGATGCAAAAAATTCATCTGATGCAACTGCATCTGAACCCTTCAAATGCAACTGCTTCTGAACCCATCACATGCAGAAATTCGTCAGATGCAACTGCTTCTGAACCCATCAGAAGCAACTGCTTCTGAACCCATCAGATGCAGTCCTTCTAGACCCGTCAGAAGCAGTATTTCTGGACCCGTCAGAAGCAGTATTTCTGGACCCGTCAGATGGAGTTCCTTCTGGACTCGTCAGATGAAGTTCCTTCTGACCCTCCTTCTGAGTTTCCTTCTGAGCCTTCCTTCTGACCTTCCTTCTGACCTTCCTTCTGACCCTTCCTTCTGACCTTCCTTCTGACCTTCCTTCTGAGGCTCCTTCTGACCCTTCCTTCTGAGCTTCCTTCTGAGGCTCCTTCCGAGCTTTCCTTTTAAGCAACAAAATCCGAACGGAAATTTAACAATATAAATAAATTGAATTTAGATGGAATACCGAGGCCTGTGTTCAACACAGTTTCCTTAAAACAGATTCGTCCCCTCCAGTACGTGCTTTGAGGTTTCGTGGACGTCTGTCTCCCAGGATACAACGGTTGAACAGCGATAGATGCTAGCACAGCACTCCAACGCTTTCGGCAAACTTGAACAACACGAGAACACTATCGAAAATAATGCAAATGCATAGAATCGAAAAGATGGAGAAAAGTTTTTTCTTTTGAGATTGTAGTGTTTTCCTATCTCATTTTCTCTCTTTCAAACAGAATGAAAAATCACCTATTTATAGGCTAAGTGGGGCATTACGGAAATAAATAATAACGGCTAAATTAATTCTGCCGTTTAGAGCCGTTATGTAATTAATTCTGTAACCACAGAATTATAACAACCGTTACTTAGTTAATACCATTTACACACCGGTAATTAATGTAAGCACAATTAACGGCTTGAGTTGGAAAAAATTAAAATAGAAGGCAAAAATGGGCTTGTCGCCAGGCCCACTTTTCTGTCCGGCATTCGCGTACGCAGGTCGTGTGCTCGCGCCCAAGTTCAACTTGTCGGGCCTCCGTCGGGGTCCGGGATTCGCACCCTCATGCGCGTGCGCGCGAGGCATAGTGCTTGTGCTATGATAGTTACCACTCAAATAGAGTGTATCCATATATAAAGCACTTCAAGGCCTTCTTCCTTTCCTATGTGGGACTAGTGCTTTGTCACTTTCCACTTCCAACTCAAGAGTGTTCTTTGAGAAACAATTTCTCATTCACTCACCATCAAAATACCTCATATTTCCAACACTGTGTGCATATGCCCAACCTGTCCCTAAGTTATGGGACAACATCCATCCACATTCTCAGCTACAAGGGGGTCGGAGGAGTTTTGGCAATGCATAGCACTCATCCTCGCGGGAAAAGAAGATGAACAATGCCACTTTCTTTATTTGTAGTTTTTATTTTTTTCTTTAAAAGTTCTACATCATATCCATGTCATTTGTTTTTTACAATGACTTTGGACGGAATAGTAACGGAGAGTGAATGTATGACAATGTGCGACTCTTATGGATAAAGACAGAACGGATGGAAAAATAAGTAGATAATCTTATCAAACATGTGATACATTATTCAAGAGAAAATCTTGAATTAGACAGCTGGGGACGGTAGCAGTTCTATTTTTGTCGAAGAGAGATGAGTTTAAATCGAGAGATTGATGGAAATCAATTGATGGGTATCAGATCGGACCGAAATCGCTGATCCCTAGTTTGTTGCATTCGCCAAGAGATCCATTTGCTGAGCTATAGCTTCGAGGTCATTATCACGTGTTTAGGTTCCCAAGAGTGTGCTAGATGATTCATTAATTGTCATTTTCTTTCCCGATCTCATGTCGATTCTTCCTAGCATATTAATAACAGATTGAGACGGAGAAAGAGAAGAGAGGGGAGATGCTGCTGCAGGGGTATTAACGGTGATTGCGACTTTGCAGGAGCATTCATGGCCTCAAGACACGATCGCCAACCACCCCAAATTTCGAAGTTCCCTCGTTCTCTCTCTCTCTCTCTCTCTCTCCCCTCCTGTTATCAACCTCCGTTTCGTTAATGGAGATGACCAGCAGATCCATGTTCCATACGCTAACGTGGCAGAAAGACTGTGTTCTTCTTTTCCTTTCGCGTGCAAAATCATGGCTTGTGTAAGGGCAAGTTTCCAAGTATGGATCCTCTCTCTCTCACACACATATAAACGGCATAGGTAGTTCTCTAATTGTGAGAGACGAAGAGTTTTCATATTAACTCTCTAGAGCTCTACCTTTATAAGGTATAGAGAGAGAAATGAGTCTGGAGAGAGTAGCAGCTTGCCAGGGGAATTAATGGTAGATTTTGACGAGAGAGTAGTTGCAACCCAACAACTATGCCCTGTTTTCAAATAAAGCAAATATCTTTGAATGAGGAGATGGTAGACATGGCCGAATCCGGTTCAGGAACCGGCGGTTCCGGTTCCGCCAAAAGGTGGAACCGGCCGGTTCCGGTTCCGATTCTGGTTCCAAACTTTTAATTTTATTTTTAAAATAATAAAATAAAATTAATAAATTACAAATTATAATTAAATTGTACATTGTAATAAACTTTGGAAAAAAAAGAGAGAGAATGAATGGGCTTGAACTTAATGAATTATCATTAAGCGCCTACATATCTTCTTGGGGATAGAAGAATCAAAGCCCATATAGTTCTCTTACCTTTGGTAACCCCCAACTTACCTCATCGTCAATCGTCGCTACCCGTTGTGGTGGTGGTAGTATCTCCACAGTCATCACTGAAGAATTCGTGTTCTCGATCCAGCTCTTGTTGACGAAATTTAACCTTTGTCCAATCATCGACACAAGCTTAACACTCCACACTTTCCGGACTTAATCTTGAACGGCGAGGGTCCAAAATTAATCCTCCAGCACTAAATGTTTGTTCAACCGCCACTATTGAAGAATGAGTCGCCAATATTTGTTTCGCGATGAGGGAGAGAACTGAAAATTGAGTTGAATGATTCTTCCACCACTCAAGAATCTTGAAATCTGCGTTGTTTTCTGAATCGCTAAACTCAAAAGAAATTATTAAATAGTTTTCTAATTCGGAAATACTACCTGTTGATGTCCCTTTATGTTTTTTTTTTTGCCTAGTCTTGAGCATTTTATACCCTCTACTAAGTAGTGAAATACCCGCATCACTTTATGAGACAATATGCTGGGCAGATTCATATCCACTGTCGCTTAAACCATATCTATTACAAAATTCATTATATAATGCTACTATAGCTTCTTTAACATCTACTTGTATAATTGAAATATTTATTACTTCATCCAAATGTAAACAATCATAATAATAAGTAGTCAGATAATCTAATAAACCATCTAATTTAGTACGTGGATTGAAAACAATACCAACTAAATAGACAAGATGAATGTTCAAATAATAATGCAACCATTTTTCTCGCATTACTAAAATACTCGAAGCTAAGTCAGTATCTTTTTCATATGCATTAAAATCATTAGCAATATTAACGCATTCTATTAAAAATAAATGCGTAGTAGGATAATAAATACCAGATAAAGTTTTAGTAGCATCATTAAAAATTTTCAAACAATCTAAATTTTTTTTACAAACGTCCCAATGTTGCGGAAGTAAAGCAATATCGGGAACAATATTTGAAATAAATGAACATAATAAATCTTTGTAATCAAAAATTTGTAGAAGCATCTCGTAGGTAGAATTCCAACGAGTCGGAACATCTTTTGGAAACCTTCTTGCCGTTCTCCTATTTTCTTTACAAAATTTTCCCCACGCTTTCATAAGTTGAGGGCGGCTCCATAAAAATCTAATTGCACTATTTATTGGGTGGAGAGAAGTTACAAGAATTCGTAAACCATCTTGAACACATAAATTCAAAACATGACAAGCACATCTAATGTGAAAAAATTGTCCGCCAAAAGAGGGTTTACACATTTTTTTCTAACTCGGGAATGGAAGCAGTATTTGCGGCGGCATTATCAAAACCAATTGAAAAAACTTTATTAATCAAACCATATTCTTCTAAAACTTGCCTAATTATTCTATAAATATTATGGGCTGTATGCCTTTCAGGAAAAACTCGAAATGCAAGAAGTCTTTTTTGAATAACCCAATCATCACCTATCCAATGGCACGTGACACACATATAAGAATTAATATTCCAAGAATCACTCCAAATATCACTACATATATGTACACGTCCTTTGAATTCTTCAAAAAACGTTTTCAATTTATTTTTTCGATCTTTATAAACTCGTTTAAGTTCGCGTTTAAGAGTAGTTTTCGGAACAGATGGTGCTTGCGGAACCAGCGCAGTGTTTACCAAATATCTAAAATTAAAATTTTCACCAGTATTAAACGGAGCATGCTCAAGGGAAACATATTTAGCTAATGTTTCTTTATAAAGTGCATTAGTGAAACGGAATAAAGGATGAGGGTTAGGATTGACGAACCCGAAAATTTGTTGTTGGCTAGTGTCGATCCCCACTTGCGTTGGATGTTTTTTCGTCAAATGCCGACGAAATGTTCCATAGCGATCTCCTTTACAAAGTTTGTATTTTTGCGGACAATATTTACAGCTTATATCAAATTTACCTTCATTTTCATTCCACACTTTGTCAAAGTGTAGCCATAAGTCGGATTCTCGGCTCTTCCGTGCCGGCTCATTTGGTATCGATGATCCTTTGACACCAGTGGCAGTGGCAGTAGGAGGATAAAGACTTTCTTACGTTGCGACGTGCTCGACGTCAGGATTGGGAATATCGTCGTCTTCCCAATATGCATATTCACGATGATCATATTCATGAACAGGAAAATCGGATTCTCCCATCTCCATCGGGCTCTTTCCCTTTCTAGTATTTCTGCTTCCACTTGCCATTTTTTGAGAGAATTGATCGGAAAGTTGATTCAAAGAATTGAGACGGAATTCAGAGAGAATATCGGACCGAGAGAATTTGACTTTAGAGTTGAGACTTGAGAATATTGGAGAGAATTGAGAGAAATTGTAAGAAAAATAAAGAGGGATTATGAGGTTTTTTTTAAAAGAAAATTCGCAACGGTCCTTGACTCGTTGGGGAAGAGCCGTAGGCTCTTCCCCTGCCAGGCGGGCGAGGGGGGGGGCCCTCCCCCCACCTTTTTTTTTTTCGGTTCCGGTTCGGGCCCGCGGGCCCGGTCAACGGGCAGGTTTTGGGCCTGTCAATGGGCCGGTTCCGGGCCACGGGCCTAAATGGCCATGTCTAGGAGATGGTATTATTTCTGTTTTATGGGAGAGAGATTAGTTTGAATCGAGAGAGAGAGAGAGATTGAACGAGCAGATGGTAACATGTTGCAGGGGCATTAATGGCGGATTTTTTGGGACCCGACAATTAAATGGCTTCGCGATTAGACAGAAGGACAAGGAGGCTTCTCAGTAGCCAAAAAGCTAACATCTTTACGTGCTCGGGTCATCTTCCCTCTAGCCGCAACTGCTTACACCGCGGAATTATGACTTCAGAAAGAATAAATTTCAGCCTATTTAAATCGGCTGATGATGATTTAAGCGCTGCGAATACAAGCATAACAGATCTTAATCATACAGAATAAGCATGTTATAGGCTTTTCTTTCTTTTATATGGAGTTAGAGGCGTCAAATGGGTGGGTCGGGTCGGGTATGGGTCGGGTCGAATATGGTCCGACCCATATTGACCCATTTAACCCGTTTTGACCCATATTCATCCAATGCAAATTTAGTGACCCATACCCGACCCAACCCATACCCGACCCATACCCGACCCGACCTGTATTACTTAAATACTTATATATTTAGCTAAATTATGAAATATTTATTTCTTATAATTTATTAAGAAAAATTATATTGCTAAAACATGCAATTGAATTTTTCTGAAAAAATTTAAATTTTTTCTTTATAAAATAATTTTTTATTATAATCGGCCACCTGCGACATCTGCTCGCCACTGTTGACCGTTGCCTGCTTCCTACCATCGTCGTCCCCTCAAACTGCTGCTCGCCACCTCCGTCGCTGAAGCTGTAGCTCTCCCCGCACGGGCTGCCGCTTCTGAAGGCGTAGGGGGCGTAATCAGAGCTCGGGAAGGGAGGTGCTCCGGCAGGTTTCGACGCTGACTCGTACTCGATTCTGGTTTATCTTGCCGAGTTAAGTTAAAAGACTTCAATACTAATTGACTCGTACACGCACTGTGGTGGCGGTCGACGGCCGGCGGCGGCGGCGGAGGGTGATGGTTGGTGATGGTGACCGGAGGTGGGCAGCGGTGACCATTGGCGGCCAAAGTAGAGCGACGGCCAAGGCAGGAGAAAAAAGAAAATAGAAAAGAAAAAAATTATATAAAAAACAAATTATTAAAATATTAAAAAATTATATTTTTAAAAAAATATTCACAAAACTTATTTATGATTGCCTTAAGATAGTTTTCTTAGCTAACTCATTTATGGCCCATTTGAAACCCATTTATGACCCATAAAGTTTTTAAGCAACCCATTTATGACCCATTTAAGTACTTAAGCTAACCCATTTTTGACCCACCACCATCAAATATGGGCCAAATGTGGGTTCTAGACCCATTTTGCCACCTCTATATGGAGTGCAGCCTGTGTACTAACTGATTTTTTTTATTACCAAAGCCATTTCAATACTGCATTCATAAAGGTAAACTACCATCAAATGAGCTTCATAGCTTCGATTTTGCAATTGGTATTTGCTTTCTAAACTTAACTCCTTTTTGGCTTATCTGAAAAAAAAAAAAAAAAAAAAACTTCCAATTGAGAACTACTCCCTAAGTACAACCTAATCCACATCTCCAGAAAGTAAGTCTTCCAAAATCCCCTTGTAATGATCCGCCGTACCCACCGACATAGCTCTTGTCTAGCCTAAAAGATATAAGAGAGGAGTGAGTAATTGCTGGCTTAGTAAACGAGTATAACCAGTCGCTGGAATAGGCATAACTCCGCTTAGCTTCAATTCACTCGTAACAGTAACTCATACTCGTTGATCGATGCCGCCTCATTCCGACTCACATGGTTCACAAATTCGACGGTCTACTGTAAAGTGTAAATGAGCATACAGAGCATGTGTCTTAGAATGTAACGGATGCCTCATAATAGCATTATATAAATAGACGGGGGTCTAACGATTTACTTGTGTACTGGCGAGAGACTCATTTGCAAAAGGGGGCATCACCCTCGAAGCTGGTCGATACAAAACTTTCCCCATTTGCAGCCCACATGGTCTATCGGTTCAATATCACTCCCTATTCGAAGGCAATGAGATATCGCGGTCGCGTATTTAGATATCCTTGTCATTCTATATTATCTTAAAAAGGGCAATCAAACTACAAGATCTGTTTATGATATTTTAAAGAGGGCACTCCCGTCTATGGAAAGAGGGGATACTATGCGACCTTACGTAAAATGGCATCACTTACGAGCATTTAGGTCAATGAAATATCATAAGGTAAAAGCCATATTCCGATTTCGTCTCGATATTCTCCTTACGCGATTTAATTATTTGGATACCTAATTTGCCATTTCATACCAAATCCACGGGGAACGAACAATCAATATCACATGAAGATTAATATAGGCATTAAACCACAATGTTACAAAAAGCAAATGATCCATCCATATAGAGCAATACGTTTACATTTTGCAAGGATTCGTCTCCCCATTTCCATGGGCTGAGGCTCTGCTCTTGGTTGCCACAAGTACGATTAGTGGGTAATTAGCGCACGTGATTCTCGTTAATCCGAAATAGATTTTTAAGGCATAGATAGATATGGGCAGAGACCGTAACCGATCGCTGTGGCTTTGATTAGCCATTGCGGGGAACAAAGATTTTCAAAATATATGCCTTTTGGGCCATCATTTTCAATTACATTCATACTTGGGTACATTTTCAGCTACCGACCATGGCCAAGGCACTCAATCCTTTGCAGATCATCCATTCGCCTCAACAGCACAGGAAAGAAAATAAGAAAAGAAACTGGCAATTACTGGAGCTCGTCCCATCACCGACAGCAACAATGCGACCATCCAAGTCCAGATCTGGTCAGCATGACTCCATATCCGATCATCACAGAAAGCAACGAAGTTCTTGGTCGAGCAGATCTCTCCCTCGTCTCCTAGTGCCGCTACCGCAAAACTCGTTCTGAACCCCCAACTCCACTTCCACTTCCGCTCCGGCCACGGACCGGGCCCCGACCCTGGCCGCTGCCCCTGCTCCTACCCCGCCCCCCGTCCCCAGCCTGCGGAGGATCATCCTGATGCGGCGGAGGATCCTTAGGAGCCAGAACGTCCTGATGCTGCGGATCGGCGGCCGCCGGATCCGCAGGAGCAGGATCGGCAGCCGCCGGAGTCGCAGCCGCAGCCACCAGAGCCTCCAGAGCCGCAGTGGGCTGATACAAAGCCCCTTTCAGATGGTTAGGAACTGCGTAGGTGTTTCTGCAAACAGATTTAGAAGGTTAAGAGGGAAGAAAAGAAGAAGCGAAAAAAGGAGAAGAGCAATAGTAGAGAACTGTTACCCTTCCTGGAGTTCAAAACGTTGAGCAACCAATTCATCCGCCAATGGAGCTACAGCGGGGTCTACTACCCCGTTTGCATCCGGGAGGGGGCCCCGAAGGATCACACATTGCACCCAGCGAATAAGTGTATCTTTTCGAAGTAGATCCACCAATTTTCGGATCTCCGCAACAGTCGCTACAACTAATCCAGGTTCTGATAACGCCACATGACAATGTGTGCTGTGCTCCAGCTCGGCCTTCTTGACCAGTCTTTCAATGTCGGCAATTTGTCTGACGAACAAGAACCCAAAAAAAAAATAAGAATAAATATTAAATAAGAGTAACAATTAAATAATCTACCTCGCTATATTTGAGGTGGCATGCATATGGGCGTCACTAAGATCTCTCTGCAGTTGGCGCAACTCTTCTTCCAGGGTCATAGCCCGAGCCATAATCACAAGCGAGGGTTGCTGGGCCATTTGTTTCTTTCTGAGGAGTAAAAGAAATGGAAGGGTGGGTTTTCTTTATATAACCGGAGATCCAAGAAGAGCATAAGATAAAGTTCTTTGCCCAGCATGAAGACTCCATTTCTAGCCATTGTTGGTATCCTTGGTATCCCCATACGGCCATTTGCAGGCCTCCCTGAAAGGCAAACAAATAAAGTTGGAGTGGTACTTTCTATCCCTAAAAGCATTCTTGCGTGGGCAGAGATGCTTCTTCCTCTGTGACGAGAGAGAGAGAGAGAGAGAGAGGAGAGGGGCAGGGAGATGGCTCTTCACGTCTGCAACCGAGAGAGAGAGAGAGAGAGAGGAGAGGGGATATGGTTCTTCAAGTCTGCAGCAGCATCAAGGTGATGAAGAGGGCATTAATGGACTCCAGATACGATCCTTCCCTCCCAATCCCAATTAAAGTGCGATGATGTGTGATGTACAATCTGCCTCAAGATACGCAACTACGGCAATGGCTTGTCTGACACATCCATCAATAATCTCTTCTTCGTCACTCCTTTTTTCTTATTGAATACGACCGGGTTGCACCGAATGTAACGGTCCCGTTTCGTTTTAATAGGGAATGCAGACTGTGTACTAACCGATTTTTTACTACTAAGCCATTTCAATACTTCATTAATAACGATAAACTAGCATCCAATGCACTTCGTAGCTTCGATTTTGCAATTGGTATTTGCTTTCTAAACCGAACTCCTTTTTGGTTTATCTGAAAGGAACAAAAAAAAAAAAAAAAACTTCCAATTGGGTACTCTTGGTTGGTCCATCATTTTCATTTACATTGACACTTCGGTATAGGCATAGATGAAACTCTCCATCCCTCACCATTAAAGGACCACAGCTAACACGCTATTGGACACCTGCCCTTTTCGATGCCTGCTTTTAATGGAAGGAAGAAATAGAGATAAAAGAGTCCTTATGAGAAGAGAAGAGGAGCTCTTGTTGTTTGGCTGTGATGTTTTTAATGAAACGATATGAAGAAGTGAGATGAGGAAGTCCTTATGGAAAGAAAAGTTCCCTTGTGCTTTCGGATAGCATGTGACATTTTTCTTCAGAACATACAAGAAGTAAAAATAAAAATAAAAAAACAGAAAATTTGGTAGAATAAATATTATTAGCAAATGTATCTACAATCTACATACAACGTTCCCCACCCTAAACAAAAAAACACAAAAAAGACGAAGAGATATTTTATTAACGAGTTTCTCTAAAAAAAAAACTTATTAGACTAGTCTCATCGATATGAGAACAACGAGTTTCTTACGCCTTTGGGGGATGCCGGAAACTGCCTCACGTGCCTAGAAGCGCCACGGTGGAGGCCACGCGTGACGGCCAGCGATCGTTATGTTTTTTGGCCTATTTTGTGTATTTTTGTTGATTGAAATGTTATTTTGATCATGTAACTAGATAGGTCTCTTTCATACAAGCATTTCAAGTGGTCATCCACCGCCGAAGGACGCCGGACGGAGGCTCACGCGCAGTCACGTGCCGGTGAGGGTTATGCGCGTGGTCCTGATCACGCACATAAAATAAGGTTAACGAGTAATCACTTGTAGATAATAAGGTTAACGTGTAATCATGGAACGGGATTATATGGGGCCTAAATCGTAGAGATTCGATTGTAACCTTTAATTACAACATTAACCGCTTAGAGTTGTTACAATTGTAACTGTCCATGTAAGCCTCGTATTGAATGTTGTGGAAGTGGAACAATCATCAAGACAAAACTACGTATCCTTCAGCTTATTAATTTATCCACCTCGTGCATTTACTTTCTTTATAGTCATTAGTTCCCGTCCTTGTTTACGAGTTTTACTTCCTGTCAGAGTTAACGCGGGATTCAATTCAATAAAATTCAAACATCACCTCCGATGAAAGGTATTTCGTTGCATGGAATTCCTGGCAAAACACGAGAATGTTATGAAATTGAAAAGACGAAGAAGGCAAGCAAAATTAGGCTCCGTTTGTTTCACGGAAAATAACTTCAGGAAAATACTTTTCGAATTTTTTTGGCATCGGTTCACGAAAAATAAATGAGTCAAGGAAAATGTTTTTCGTTAATGAAAAACAAAAAAAGCTTCAAAAATGGGGAAAATGAAAAGAGGAAATAATTTTATGTGAAGACCAATCTCTCTCCTCTCTATCTACACGTTCCGACATTTTTTAGAAATTATTTTTATTTTAAAAATATTTTTACTTTTTTATTTTCATTTATTTCTTTATTTCTTTCTTTTTTTTTCCTTTCTCCATAGGCGTTGGGCCTCAGCGATGGCCAGCAGCCCTCGGCCATATATGTGGCCTGTAGACCCTCTAGGTCGAGTTCGCTTGTTGGCCGGTCGCAATGAAGGAAAGAGGAAACAGAAAAGAAAAGAAAAGAAAATGGAAATGGAAAAAAAAAAAATAATTAAAAACTCAATCATTTTAAAAAATAAAATAAAAATATTAAAAGGAGTGCATCGAGAAAAATCAAGTTGGAACGGAAAGGATGATCGTACAAAAAATTGCGATAAATTCCATGTTTTGGATGATTTTCTATGAGTTGAAAAGGCTGTCAGTTGATCTTTGTAAAAATATCAACTCATTGGGTAGTTAAGAATTTTCTCGGTTAAAAAAAAAAAGAGAACGTTTTTCGCTTTCGCCTATCATGAAATGGCTCAGCATATAAACATGAAAAGGCAAAGTTCTTCGGTGCAAACTGCAAAGAGAGGGAAACATTATCTAAAAAAAATCCAAACTTATTAAACTATCGTCAATTCAGTCCTAAACTTTTTAGTTGTTCCAATTGAGTTGTAAACTTTCTCATGTTTTTTTAATTGAGCCTATTCGATCAATTTTGGCAGGAAATCATTAACTGGATGCCATTACAAGAGTTCCCTCATAGTGGATTCAAACCACAGCTGGCAAGATGGTTGATCAGACTCAGAAATGTATTTTAGATAATATTTGGATGGCCTTCCACCATCCGAACAAGAATCAACTGTTAGCAGCCCTCAATGCTCTAACAGAAGTTTTTACTACTGAGGAGAAATTTCAAATTTTATGTAGTTTTTACTACTGAAGAGAAATTTCAAATTTCATATAGTTCAAAGACTATTTGAACATATACAAAAAAACCCAAGGACTACATTAAACGTGCACAAAAATTCAAATACTACATTAAACATGTACAAAAAATTTAAAGACCACATTGAATAAATAAAAAGTTCATGGATTATATTGAATATTAAGCTAGAGGCCAGGGACCACATTTTATATTGGATAAAAATTTACAAACTACTTTTTTCATTATTCCCCCCCCCCCTCGGGCCAAAAAAAAAAGAGACACGAAGGTACCATTACTTTATTTTTTTTTATTTTTTTTTTACCTAGGGCTTGGTCAAAATCTACTATAGCTAGTAAAACACATGTAGTTCTCGCGAATATAGAGGTGGGAATTTTCTTCCGCAAATCAAGCCTCGTTGAGGGCTTTTTTTTAAAAAAAAAAATTAGCATTTTTAAAAAAATTACCAAAATAGAATTTTTAAAAAAATATTCACCAAATTAATACCCAATCGGTAATTGGGGTCCCAATCGGCCGCTGGACTGCAGATTGGGCCCCAATCGACGGCCTAGCTGCCGATTGGGATCCCAATCTGCCCAAACCTTATTTTTTTTAAAAAATTAGCATTTTTTGCTTAAAAATTATTAAGATAAATAAATACTTCTTAATTATTACATTTATGTAATTATTTAAATTTATAAAATAATTAAGATGATTAAGATATACAAAAAATTATGCACTTAGGGCTATTTTTTACAAAGAAATTCTTAAGTAAAGCCAAAATAAATCAAAATCATTTTTTCTTGTATTTATGACGAGACAAAAAAAAAAACAATTGCCGCAAGCCACCGTGCCCCAATAAAAAAGGAAAATATCCAACAATTCTATTGGTGTGCCACCACCACTAATTTGGCCCAACTTTTTTTTATATAATTTTTCATTTTTCGCTTAAAAAATTATTAAGATAAATAAATACTTCTTAATTATTGTATTTATGTAATTATTTAAATTCATAAATTGATTAAGATATATGAAAAATGATGCACTTAGGGCTATTTTTTACCAAGAAATTCATAAAATGATTGGGGCATGGTGGCTTGCACCCATTTTTTAATATATTTTTTGTCTCATCATAATACAAGAAAAAATCATTTAATTTATTTTAACTTTACTTAAGAATTTCTTTGTAAAAAATAGCCCTAAGTGCATCATTTTTTGTATATCTTAATCATCTTAATCATTTTATAAATTTAAATAATTACATAAATACAATAATTAAGAAGTATTTATCTATCTTAATAATTTTTAAGCAAAAAAATGAGAAATTTTAAAAAAAAAGTTTTGGGCAGATTGGGACCCCAATCAGCGGCCCAACTTCTGATTGGGTACTAATTTAGTGAATATTTTTTTTAATTCTATTTTGGTAATTTTTTGAAAAAATGCTAATTTGAAAAAAAAAAAAACCCCTTGTTGACTCCTCAAATGACTATGTTCATTAACATTTTAAGTCGTCGTACCTCAAATTTGGCTAGGATCCCCTACCATAAAGGTGGGGGATCATGATTTTTTTGGCCATTAGATCTTCCCCGCTAGGGGATCCGGACCACCTCAAATTTGGGGACGAGAGACTGTAACCAAGATCATATACATGCTTAAGATCGCATTAAAAAAAAGTTCTGTCAACAAGTGTCATAGGGTACTTATTAAGAGTACTTTATTTGAAATAATTCAAGACACTAATTGTGTATACTACGATGACATCAATGTATTACAAACTATAAAGTTTCTATAATGGATTGCTTAACAAATACTTCCGGCTTGCCTGTTAATAAAATTCTTGAAAAGATTATCAATGATTTTGGCTTAGGGGCTAGAGCGCCGAGGGAGAGAGAATAGGTGAAAGATGAAGATACGAGAGTCCGGGTTTTGGTGCGAATAGATGCTGCTACGGAGATCCTTGCGAACTTTATGGAAACTATGGTATGGGCAATTACACAGAAAGAGTCGAAATTGAAAGCATGCGATGATAAGAGAAGGTGGCAAGGACTTTGCATATCAAAGTCAAGGGAAATTAGGATTTACGTTATCCTCACTTGTAGAAATTCTGTTTTCGGCGAAACAAACGCACCAAAAAAAACACATGTAAATGCTGCAAAAATTCCACGTATTTTAGAAGCCACCAACACGGATCTGCAATTTCCTGTTTGTTTTTATTTCCATGGTGACGCAAGTAAAAGATATCAACAGCATGTTTAGCCACCAAAAGAAACATCAAAAGTATACCATTTGTTTGCTACCTTGAATATCCCCAAATTTGTGTCAAAATCTTTAGATTATAACTGATACAATATATATATTTGATGCAAAGTTAAGTAAACAATTGCATCAGTAACTCAACAATTGCATCAGTAACTCAAACTGTTCATCTCCTTCAGCATTTTTTCTATACGAAGCCTCAACTTGAATCGATATGGATCGGAGAGAGGATTATTGGTGCCTGGAGCGGTGACGCCCCAATCTTTCATCTCGGCCCCCAATTTCTTAGGAGAGAACAAACACGTGGTCTTCAGTACTTCCTCGCTTTGCTCAGCCTTCTCCGCAGTAATGCTCAAAGATTTATGCTCGTCATTAATCAAATCTCTGAGCAGCTTGTCTGCTCGGTAGTAACTCCCAGTTTTCTCATCACACACTACACAGACATTAAAGTTGCCGTCCACACGACGCTCCACCTTGTCATAAGGGCAGCGAACCTCCCACAGTTGGCCCTCGAAAATAAAATGCTAATGACGGAATTAGAAAAATGTTGAGCGCAGCAGACAAACCCTAAAGCTAAAAACTACTGGCTAAAGCATCTAATTTCAACTCAATTCCATGACTAACCCGATCCCACAACTCCAAGACGACCAGCCGTGCGGGCCGTACTCGTAGACCTCGGGGTCCCTCCGGTACCTCTCGACCGAGCGCGGCCTAATTCCAAAAAAAACCTCAAACTTTGACGTTTGTCCCAAAAATATCCATAACTTTTTTTTGTCTCATAAAAAACCTTCAACTTTTGATTTTGTCCCAAAAAAACCTCAAACTTTGGTCTTTGTCCCAAATATATCCACAACTTTTTTTACCTCATAAAAAACCTCAAACTTTTGATTTTGTCCCAAGTTTACCACCGTTATTTAAAAAAAAAGGAGTGTTTCGCGCCCAGTTGAATAGAACCCATGATTGTTCGACAAAGATCAAAATGCATTTCCAATTGTTTCAAGGGAGAATGTTTGACACATTGCAGCTGCATTAATTCATTTCTAGACATAATTGAGTTACCCGAGATTCACATACAAATTTCAGTGGGAACAAGATATTAACAAATCTTCTTCTTATATTTCAAATTTTTACCGAATGATGATAACAAGAAAGCATTGGGGGCAACAGTTTTTTGTCACAGAGGCAGGGTCGGCAGCAGCTTATTGTCACAGATGCAGGGTCGGCTGCAGCTTGTTGTCACAGATGCAGAGTCGGCTGCAGCTTGTTGTCACAGATGCAAAGTCGGCACGATGATCCTCGGTGGAAGGCTCGATTGGCATCGAGGACTATCAACGGGTAAGGAGCCGATGACGAGGGTTTCTATTATCTCGGGATAAGGCCACACCATCGGGCGACGGTTGAGAATCACTTGGAGTTTTGACAGAAGCTAAACGGCCGACGTCGGGTCGTCGGGAATTCTACGAGATGGGTTTTGAGGATTTTTTTGTGATTGAACTGGTAGATTTGGGACAAATTCAAAAGTTGAAGGTTTTTTAAGAGACAAAAAAAAAGTTGTGCATATTTTTGGGACAAAGGCCAAAGTTTGAGGTATTTTTGGGATTGGATTGGTAGACTTGGGACAAAATCAAAAGTTGAAGGTTTTTTATGAGACAAAAAAAGTTGTGGATATTTTTGGGACAAAGGCTAAAGTTTGAGGTTTTTTTTGGGATTGGGCCGACCGAGCGCATCCAGAAGAGGCGCTTCTTTAGCGTGTCGATCAAACTGCTGCGGAACGCCTCGGCACAGTCACCGGCGAGGGCACTGCGAAGGTCCATCGCGGGAGAGGTCGGGGGAGGAATCGGAGAGACAAGGAGAGCGCGGAGAGGAGTTGGAGAAACGAGGCGGGAGATGGAGAAATCAGAGCCAAGGTTTTTTAAGGGTTTTGAGAGGGGTGTGACGTGTGAGTGTGACGGGGCTATTTTTGGGATTTTCGCGAATTTTATGGAAATTAAGATTAATGGCACGTCTAACCAAAAAATAAAATACATCTTAAAAGAAAATTATCCGTTCCCTAAACGTGTGCTTGAGCCTAATTGTCCAATGGAATGCACATCACTAATTCACTTAAAGTTGCCTGAGTTATTTGAGTAGCTATCCAAAATATTATAAACCTATTATATGACGGTTATTTTAAGCGAGGCAAGAACCTCCACCAAGACCAAAGGGTGGTCGACAAAGGAAAATAGGAAAAAATAGAAAAACAAAAGAAAATCTAAAAATTTAGGGTTTTACAATACACTGATTAGGTTATACTTGAATCGGGTCACAAGAAAACATGTCGCCTCCGTCGTTTGTCAAACCCTAGTAATTAAGTTAGAGTATAGTATAATGTCTCTTCATGTGTGGATGGCATCTCGTTTTGAATAACAACATTGTCGCGACCCGTCCGAAAATCAAAACGGATGCGGCTAATGGATTACCGATCGCGGCCCCCACTCTGAAATGTGGATCGCGGGCCTTAGATCGGCGCGGGCCCTCCCAAGCCCATACCAAATCGCGGCGGGAGTGTCTTTTGAGGGATTCGACGGTAAGAGTCGATCGCATTCGACCTTAGTGTGGTCGTGGTGGCATGTGCAAATTGTGCATGCATTTGGAGTCGCCACCGGTCTTTCTTGGAGGGTAGACCGGAAACCTTACTGACCGATTGGGAGAGATCGATCAGTTCTGCGGAACCAGAGATTTTGGGTTCGGGGACTTGGTTACGCTGGTGTCATTACCAACGCCCTTTCGGTACCTAACGCGAGAGATTTTCCTGGCTAAGAGTTCATGCAGGCGCAATTTTGGGTGAGATAGGTATGAGTCAGGGTTTCATGCAGATTGGAAGAATATTTCTATCAATCACAATCAATTTTAATGAAAGCGCAAGTCAAGTGCATAAATAAATCATGTCAATGCACATCAATTTCAATCATTGGCCTCCTAGTATAGCCATAAGGGCTTACGGAAGATGTGATTTATGGCTAGGGGTAAAATGGGAAGATTCGGGGACAATTAGCCCGAAGGGCAAAATTGTCATTTTTTGGAAGGTTTGGATACCGAATTACCCAAAATATTCCATGGCCAGTTGTTCGTGGCCATTTCCCACTTTTGAGAATTTTTTTGGAATTTCTTGATTTTTCTTCAATTTTTGGAAGACGACTCGCCCAAAGGGCGAAATCGTCATTTTCAAGAAGGTTCGGGGTTCAAAACACCCGGAATGAGTCTTGGCCAGTTGTTTGTGGCCATTTCCTATTTTTTGGGATTTTCCTGGATTTTTTTAGAATTTTTTTTTGAAGACGGTTTGCCGGAAGGGCAAAACCGTCATTTCTGGAAGGATCGGGGGTCAAATGACCCGGAACAGGTCATGGCCAGTTGAACATGGCCATTTCCTATTTTCTGGAATTTTTTAGAATTTTTCTGAATTTTCCGAATTGTTTTGAATTTTTTTATGATTTTTCATTTTTTTATTGATTTATTGATTATTTTATTGTTTTTCTGAATTTTTTTATATTTAAAAATATTTTCCGGGCCGGGTCAGACCCGGCCCACGCCTCTCGGGCGCCCGGCCCGACCCTAGGGGTCGACACCGGCCTAAAACGACACCGTTTTGATTTTTAAATATTTTTTCCTATTTTTTAACAATTTTTTTGATTTTTTATCTATTTTATTTAATTATCCGAAAATTCCCCGGATCCGACGGTTCTCATCGCGCCACGTGGCATCATCCTGTGCGTCCGATCTTCCACTAGATCGGACGCTTCGGAGGGAGCCACGTGGCTCGATCTTAACCGTCAGATCAAAAATCAATTTATTTTCGTTTTAGAAAAAACCACTAAAACGGGCGCTCCGGATCGTGCCACGTGGCGACTCTCGGTGCGTCCGATCTTGGAATAGATCAGACGTCCCACAGAGTGCCACTTGGCACAACATCGACCGTCGGATTGAATTTAATTAATATTCCGAAAATAAATTCATTAATTCTGAAAATCATTTTAATATTTTCCAAAAAAAAAAGGATCGCGACACGTGTCGCGATCCGGACCGTCCACCCCCAACAAGCCCGGCCGTGGCCCCCGCCTGCTGACGTGGCCGCCTACGTGGCGCGCCACGTCAGCCTTTGACCGTTGACCCGCCGGCGAAGTCGCCGGAGAAGACGATGAATAGTACAAATTCCGGCGACTTCGCCGGAATCTCGCCGGAGAACCGCCAAACCGAGGCAAACCTCGATGTTTTTTCACCCATTTGACACCATTTGACTCTCTAGGATTTCAGCAACACAATTCAGCCAAAAACAAAGCCATGACGACGTGGAAAAGAAGCGAACCGAGCCTTCCCCGACCGGCGCCGGCGAAGATTTTTCAAAAAAAATTTGTAACTAAACCCGATTTTGATCGATCACGCAGCATCCAAACGAAGTCTAGGGACTTACCTGAGGCCGCCTGAGGCTCGGCGGCCGCCGAAATCCCCTCGCCAAGCTCCCGGTTTGGACCGCGGCCGGCGAAGCTCGGACCGCCGCTCTCGGCGGTTTCCGATGCAAAACGAAGGTCACACAAGACTTAGGGATAGTTCTAGTGTAGTTTAAAGGTTAGAACCGCGCAAATAGAGCTCGGGTCGAGCACGACCGAGAGCTAAAACATTCGAGGCTCGTTCGGGCATTTCATCAAACACTTGGTGTGCGCGGAGAAAGATGGAGGTCGGAGGAGATACCGACCTGTTTCGGGCGTCGCCGGTGACACCTGCTGCTCGGACGGTCTTGCTTCAAGTTCTCTCGAGCTCCCCCCAAGTCCTTCTCGCTCGAACTCGCTCTGCCCAAGTCCCCTTTTTCTCTCTCTTCGAACTCGGTATAAACCGAGATTCCCCGGCCTGTTTCGTGGCCGACCGGCGACCTCGACGCCCGCCCCCAGCCCAGAACGCGAGCATGGGTCTCCACTCATGTCCCCCACGCTCGTTCCGCTTTTGCTTCTCCCCAAAACGCACGCCTCCACATGCCCTGTCTTCCCCTGCCTCTCTGCCGCACGCGGGTCTGCAACTTAGTTGCAGACCCGGTCGGACCGGGTCGGGTCGGGTCTGACCCGACCGGCCCGGTTTGACCAAATCGCTCAAATTGAGCCCCGATTCGACCTATTTTCATGAAATTGATGGCATAATCGGATTCCTTGACATGTTTGCTATCAAATAAGGGTATTTTCGTGAACCAATTGATTGAAATTTTATGAAAACCCCAAATTGTCCCTAGGATCCGAAAGCGAATTTCGCCAAATTGAGGGGCCAAACGATCGAATTAATCAAAAATAAGACCACCAATGGATTCCTCATGATGAAAACTATAGGGTAGAGGTGTTTAATTTTAATGGGTGTGCCCGTGTGAAATTTAATTTCGAAAATTGTAAAACCGGGGACTAAATTGAAAGATTTTTATGCAATTAAGCCCTTTTGGCTAAAATTGATCCAATTGGAGGGCAAATTGACCCAATTGCATTTCAATACTTTAGAGTCCAATGTCATAGCTTATAAAAACCAAGAATTGAAAATTAAAAGACTCGAAAAGGATTTTTTAGGCCCGGTTCGGGATTAGGTTTGTGAAGTAACCCCATGAACCGAGCTAAATTTCCCTTATAAAAAGTGAAAATATTAAAGAGGAAATTAAAATAAAATTTCTGAATATTTATGTGTAATTTTCTGACCACGGATGGTATTTTTTCTGATTTTTTTGGGTATTTTAATAATTAAATAAATTCCAAAAATTATTAAAAAATTCAAAAAATATTTTTTGTTCAAAATTGGTTCCTAAGGCTAGGCTAAGGCTTCCAAAGTTGATTTTGCAATTTTTTGACCTTTTTTGCTATTTTTAATTAATTTTAGAAATAAAAACTGAAATAAAAGATAGTCAAAAATCAGGTGTCAACAGCTGCCCCTCTTTGAGAGTGAGCTCGTCAGAGGTTGCTTTCAAAGAAAAAATGACACCTGAATCTTAACCGACTCGACTGGGGAAAAGAAATGCTATGACATCAAACCCTTAAGTCCTTGATGAATGCTCAAATTAATCACCGGTTTACTCTTGCAATTCGAACGTGGGCCTGAGGGAGAGCGGCTTACCTGAAGTCTGCCCATTGGGTCCTGCGCATGCAGAGTCTGAGGTTTTATCAATGCGCTCTCAGGATGCCGGAAAAAGGAAGGGCTTGTTCCCTTTTTTTTTCTTCTTT
This sequence comes from Rhodomyrtus psidioides, assembly GCA_021437785.1. NCBI lineage: Eukaryota > Viridiplantae > Streptophyta > Magnoliopsida > Myrtales > Myrtaceae > Rhodomyrtus > Rhodomyrtus psidioides. Next base: position 1,049,666 of record JAILYB010000146.1, on the reverse strand, counting down.
TTTTGTTTGTTTTTTTTTTGTTTTGTTTTGTTTTGTTTTTTGTTTTTTTTTCTTGTTTTGTTTTGTTTTTTGTTTTTTGTTTTTTTTCTTGTTTTTTTTTTTAAATATAGGCCCTCGTAGCTTCTGACACACTATCCCAGGCTTTATTCCTCGAAAACCTTTCCCGGCTACTGACAGGAAACACTCACAGAAAGATTTATCGAGCACCCCAAGCTTTGGGGATCCCATGACGCTGACTAGCGGTGACAGAGGGGATGTTTTTGGCTTGAAAGGGGATCCCATGGCGCTGACTAGCGGGGCCAGAGGGGATTTCTCAGTCGGAGGTTTGCTACGTCCGGCGAGACAGTTTGATCTTTTGAAAAGGTTCCCAGGACAGGGGTTCTCCAAGTCCAATGGGATTTCCTGATTTTTTGAAAGGGTTCCCAAAACGGAGATTTTCCACGTCCGATGGGATTACCTGTTTTTCTGAGAAGGAGTCCCGAGTCGGAGGTTTTCCACGTCCGCTGTGATGGTTTGATCTTTTGAAAAGGTTCCCGGGACAAGGGTTCTCCAAGTCCAAGGGGATTTTTTGATTTTTGGAAAGGGGTCTCATGACGAGGGTTCTCCACGTCCGATGAGATTACCTGTTTTTCTGAGAAGGGGTCTCATGACGAGGTTTCTCCACGCCTGATGAGATTACCTGTTTTTCTGGTAGGGGTCTCATGACGAGGTTTCTCCACGCCTGATGAGATTACCTAAATTTTGAAAATGGGTCCCATGACGAGGTTTCTCCACGCCTGATGAGATTACCTGTTTTTCTGAGAAGGGGTCTCATGACGAGGTTTCTCCACGCCTGATGAGATTACCTGTTCTTTTGAAAAGGGGTCCCATGACGAGGTTTCTCCACGCCTGATGAGATTACCTGTTTTTCTGGGAAGGGTCTCATGACGAGGTTTCTCTACGCCTGATGAGATTACCTGAATTTTGAAAAAGGGTCCCATAACGAGGTTTCTCCACGTCTGATGAGATTGTTTGATTTCCTTAAAAAAGGGGTCCCAAAACGGAGGTTTTCCACGTCCGATGGGATTGTTTGGTTCTCTTGACAAGGTTCCCAAAACGGAGGTTTTCCACGTCCGATGGGAATGTTTAATTTTAAAAAGGGGTCCTAGGTCGGAGGTTTTCCACGTCCGCTGGGATTGTTTGGTTCTCTTGACAAGGTTCCCAAAACGGAGGTTTTCCACGTCCGATGGGAATGTTTAATTTTAAAAAGGGGTCCTAGGACGAGGGTTCTCCACGTCATGCTAGGACTGCCTGGTTTTCTTGAAAAGGCTCCCAAAACGGAGGTTTTCCACGTCCGATGGGAATGTTTAATTTTAAAAAGGGGTCCTAGGTCGGAGGTTTTCCACGTCCGCTGGGATTGTTTGGTTCTCTTGACAAGGTTCCCAAAACGGAGGTTTTCCACGTCCGATGGGAATATTTAATTTTAAAAAGGGGTCCTAGGACGAGGGTTCTCCACGTCATGCTAGGACTGCCTGGTTTTCTTGAAAAGGCTCCCAAAACGGAGGTTTTCCACGTCCGATGGGAATGTTTAATTTTAAAAAGGGGTCCTAGGACGAGGGTTCTCCACGTCATGCTAGGACTGCCTGGTTTTCTTGAAAAGGCTCCCAAAACGGAGGTTTTCCACGTCCGATGGGATTACTTGGTTTCTATCATGATTTGACCCTTCAGGCGGTGTCTACCTTCATTTGACCCTTCAGGCGGTTTCTACCTTTGGTTTTGTTGAGGCGACAGTCTGGGAGCTGGGTTCTCCAGGTATCCTGCAGAAGTTTGAGCCTGAAAGATTTTTCTTCACTAGGAGAATGTTAGTAATCTCTGGGAAGACGATGGCTGGCCACTTGACGAAGCCGTATGATTCAAGTTTTAGTCATGCAGTGTGCATTTTGATGCTGGAGGTTATCCAAAGCATTCTTGCAACATGCAAATGTGATCACGAATCCCTTACATGGAAAATCTGGATCCAACAATTTGAAGATTCCAAAAAGAGTTTGCTCAAAACATCAATTGGAATATTTCTCGACAAGGAGGTCATCTCACTTGTTTTGAGGTAATGATTTTTATAGGGGATGCACTCAATTCCCTACTAACCTGTGCCTAGGTTTTAGGCTCATTCGCAGCGCATACATTTTGATCGGTCGGGAGGTCTTCCACGGGACCGTAATGTTGGGCTTAATACTGGTTTTCAAGGGGGGACCCACTTTGGAGTCGAGGTCATCGAATGAAAGTCTTCACCATCTGCTCTGGGTTTACAAGTCAAGAACCCTGCAAAATGAGGAAGAAATAGTCTTGCTCGTACCTCTTCGAGCTAAGCCATATGTTAACCCAAGTGTCTTAATCAGAGAAGACTGTTTCAGGGTCGTAACTTTGATAGGATTGGGGACCGAAGAAAAGATTGTTTTTGGCCCAGAATTTGTGAAGGGATTGACATTGGTGATCATTGCAAATTTGCCACCTGTCCTTTCCATTTTGCATCTTCAATTTTTGAGGTACACGACCGCTTTTGAGGTGTGCACAAATTCTTTAGAGAGCATCTCTGGCTGCATTAAGAGAGTAACAACTCTATTTGTGTCTTTGCTCCGTGCTTGACACCATTCGAGGAGTAGTCTTTTTGAACCTGACTCCTTTTGGATTTCTCTTCTGCCCTTTTCAAACAGGTTTCACTGGGGGATTGATACAAGTTGTTCACCCAAGCATCGGCCTTGCTTTTACCAGGCACTTTGCTTTTTCTTGATGCTGGGGATTTTTCTAATCATCTTTTCCTTTTCATTCATTTTTTTTTGAAATCCTACTTTTTCTCATCTCCGAGAGATCGTGTTAGACATGTGACCAAAGGTCTAACAACTTTAAGCATTAACTTAGGAATTTCTTCGCAAACCCTAAGTCTCGAACTCTTCCGTTTTTGAAGTGATGATGCATCCGTCTTGGAATGTGCAATGATCACCAACGGGTTTATGAAATGATTTTGCAGGCTCAACTTGGCTATGCAAAGGATTCGGTGTGTGGGATAGAGAAATGAACGCTTCTCGTCATCCTATGGCACTTGGATTACCATATAAACAACACACAAAGATTGATGTTAGTCCGAGCAAGAAAATTTCTAACCATTTTCTCCTGATGTCGCTGGACTTACTTTCGTTCTTGCCCCGATGTGGGGTGGTTCTTGACAGGGTTGAGAATGAAAACCGCCGTTCAAAGGGGTCGTCAATGGTCACCTGTAGTGTTTGGGGATATGAAACGAATGCCTCTGTCGTCCCAATCCATGTAATTGCCGCGAATAATCCCTACTTCCGTAGGTCCAGATTTCACTATCTGATCCGCTCCACTTCTCTCTCAAGTGTGTATAGGACGTGTTTGGATTAGGCTTTGCCTCTCGTCTTTTGAGAAAACGTCCATTTGAAAGTTTTGAACAACTTTTGATTGGAAAAAATCTCTTTCATCTTCTCCAAAAATTTTACCCGTCAAGGGGATTTTATGATGCACAATGCATGTTCTTTCATGCTCAGAAGACCTCCTGTTTTAAAACATGAATGTCAATGAAGTTAGAATTCTATGTCTTTTCTAGACATTAGATTCTGAAAGCTTTTCTTTTTCTCCCTCTTCTCTTTTTTATTTAACATCTTCAATGGATTGGGCAAAGGGATACTTACCTGTCCCTCGCGGCTGGAGATCCCTGAAAATGCGGAAGAAACATGTCATTATATGTTCATGAATTTTTCGAAAAAATGGAACGATACATCCTACCCTTGGTCATGGGTTCCAACGGGTAATACATGGGATGTGAAAACCTGTTTCGCCTAGATGGCGAGCCCCTGTCAAAGACGTGAATTATGTGTCAGTTTGTATTCCGAAATTCAAGATAGATTGGGACGATACTGCCTTATTCTGTTTTGTGTTTCCATTTGGACACAAACGTGCGGCTTGCAGAAGTTGGCCATCCATCTTGTGGCCATGATCCCTCCGTCTGGTTGGCAATGAATCCTTCTCAGGGCTTTGTACTAGAGGAGATTCATTCATGTTTTTGGACGCATTCCCACGCCATTCTTCAGAGTTCCTTTTATTCAAGGAGAAAAGTAATTTTTTTCAGAATTCATGTCAAAGCATGTAGTGTGGAAGCGATACTTTTTACCCTTCACTCGGTCTTATAATCAAAGACCATTTCTTGGAGTCTTGGCTTCCAAGGTCGATAATTCTATCCGCCTCCCGTCGGCGAGTTCTTTTCTTTTGCGGCTTTCTGGTGCCAACAATTTTCTGCCCATCTTGACGGCGAATCATTTTGGATGCCTCCCGTGCCACTCTTTAGGATTCCACTTCCTGGAGGCTTGCCCCTTGAGACCGATACTTCTTCTTGCATCCACGTCGGTGAGCTGTTTTCTTTCATGGCTTTTAGTGTCAAGGACCCCTTCACTGATTTGCTCATGGATAGTACCTCTTGACTGCATCGGCGTTCACAGGGTGTCCCAGTTCTTCTCCATCCATGTTTACCAGAATTAAGGCCCCCCCATGTAGGACCTTCTTAACCACGCACGGTCCTTCGTAATTCGGGGTAAACTTGCCCCCCGGGTGCGACACATTCGGGAGGATCTTCTTGACGACGAGCTCGTCAGTTTCGAACTTTCGCGGTCGAACTTTACGGTTGAACGATCTAGCGACTCTTTTCTGGTATGTTTGGCCATGGCAAATTGCCTGCAGACGCTTCTCGTCTATCAAGTTCAGCTGCTCGTGTCTTTGCTGTACCCACTCCGCCTCACTGAGCTCGACGTGAGACAAAATTCTTAACGATGGGATTTCTGTTTCGACTGGTAGGACCGCTTCCATACCGTACACTAGGGAGTAAGGCGTTGCCCCGGTAGAAGTCCGGATCGAAGTTCGGTACGCCATCAGCGCGTAAGGTAGCCTTTCATGCCAATCACGGTAATTCTCCGCCGTTTTAGCCAATATCTTCTTGATGTTCTTGTTCGCCGCCTCTACTGCTCCATTCATTTGGGGTCGGTAAGGCGATGAATTGAGATGGCGGATGTTGAAACTGTCCAGAAGGTTATCCACCGTTTCGTTGTTCAGGTTCGAGCCATTATCGGTCACGATGGCCTGAGGGGTCCCGTATCTTGAAATGATGTCCCGCTTGATGAATTTAGCCACGTTCTTCGCAGTCACGTTAGCATATGACGCAGCCTCAATCCATTTGGTGAAATAGTCTATTGCCACTAGTATAAATCTGTGTCCATTCGAGGCCTTAGGGTTGATTGGCCCTATCATGTCTATACCCCACATTGAGAAAGGCCAGGCCTCGGACATTTGATGAAGCTCATTTGGGGGCGCATTAATCCTGTCTCCATACACTTGACACTGATGGCATGATCTGACGTGTTGATTACAATCTGACTCCAGTGTCATCCAGAAATAACCTAGTCGCATGATTTTCTTGGCGAGAAGATGGCCGTTCATGTGCGGGTCACATTCCCCCTCGTGTATTTCGATCATAAGCGATCTAGCTTCATTGGCGTCTACGCACCTGAGGAGGACTGAGTCATAAGACCTCTTGTAGAGAGTTGGGCCACTGAGGAAAAACTTGCCCGCCATCTTTGCAATGTATCTCCTGTCTCCTGCTTGAGCACCCGGAGGGAATTCCCCTTTTGCCAGGTAGTTCTTTATATCATGATACCACGGTAGGTCCTCGAACCCCTCTTCAATTACCATGCAATGTGCAGGTTCTCGGGTAATGCCTATGCGCAATGGTTCAATGTCTATACCGTTTGCTACTTGAAGCATAGAGGCTAAAGTAGCCAATGCATCTGCGAAGTGATTTTGCGTCCTTGGCAGATATTCGAAATCAATTACTTCGAATTCCTTGATCGTCTCCTCCAGGCATTTATGGTAGGGGATGAGCTTGAAGTCCCTAGTTTTCCATTCGCCTTGGGTCTGGAGGATGATTAGCATTGAATCTCCATAGACCTGTAACTTCCGCACTTTCAAGTTAGTGGCGAGCTGCAAACCAAGGATGCATGCTTCATACTCAGCCACGTTATTGGTGCATGGAAATGTCAGCTTTGCGGCCACGGGGTAGTGTTGGCCATCTGGAGATATGAGGACGGCTCCGGTACCTGCCCCAGCTAAATTGACCGCGCCGTCAAAATACATGGTCCATTTGTCGTCCGAGAGTGTCAGAACTTGGCCTTCCGCCTTATTCTCTTCCTCCTCAAGGGCATCGTGGTCTTGGGAATTCTCGGCTAGCATGTCAGCAATGGCTCGCCCTTTTACTGACTTCTGGTTTGAGCTCCTGACATCAAACTCAGAAAGGAGCACCTGCCACTTGGCCAGCTTCCCTATCAATGACGGCTTTTCTAACAAGTATTTGATTGGGTCACTCTCTGTGACTAACTGGATGGTGTGGTGAAGGGTATACTGCCTCAGCCTGCGGAGTACCCAGATTAGCGCGACGCATGTCTTCTCTACCTCCTGGTACCTTGCCTCTGACGCGGTGAACTTCTTGCTTAGGTAATACACAGCTCGCTCTTTGCTATCTTTTGGGTTTGTTTGAGCGAGTAAGGCCCCTAGGGACTCGTCGTGGATAGTGAGGTAAAGGGTTAGGGGGATCCCCGGGACCGGGGGCACCAGTATTGGCGGACTGACCAGATGTCCCTTGATCTCCTCGAAAGCTTGCTGGCATTCGTGATCCCACTTGATTTTGGCATTCTTCTTCAAAAGTTTGAAGAGTGGCTTGGCTGACTCTGAAAGGTGAGATATGAAGCGGGCGATGTAGTTTAATCTTCCCAGGAGGCTCCTTACATCTTTAACTGTTGAAGGGGCCTCAAGGTTGAGGATAGCTTGAACCTTGGTGGGGTCAATCTCGACGCCACGATTGCTAACTATGAACCCCAATAGCTTGCCTGATCTCGCCCCGAATACGCATTTTGCGGGATTCAGCCTCAGCTTGTATTTCCTGAGTCGTTCAAACAATTTCCTTAGTACCAGGGAGTGGTCTTCACCATGTCTGGATTTTGCTATCATATCGTCCACGTACACCTCTATCTCCTTGTGCATCATATCGTGGAATAGGGTAACCATCGCCCTCTGGTAAGTTGCCCCTGCATTCTTCAGGCCGAATGGCATGACTTTATAGCAAAAGGTTCCCCAAGGTGTGATAAACGATGTTTTGGCTTTATCCTGCTCTCTCATGCGGATTTGATTGTAGCCCGAGAAACCATCCATAAAAGAGAATCGTTCAAATCCGGCTGTGCTGTCTACTAAGACGTCAATGTGCGGCAATGGGAAGTCGTCTTTGGGGCTAGCCCTGTTCAAGTCTCTGTAGTCTACGCAGATCCGGACCTTCCCGTCCTTCTTCATGACGGGGACGATATTAGCAACCCATTATGGGTAAGCAATCACTTCGATGAACCCCACTTTGAGGAGCTTCATCACCTCCTCTTCAATTTTCTTTGCCAATTCGGGTTTTGTACGCCTGAGGTTCTGCTTCTTGGGCAAGATGCTGGGGTCTGTTGGCAAAGCGTGTTCCACGATACTAGGGTGTAAACCCGGCATATCCGCATATGACCATGCGAAGACATTTTGGTATTCTCGCAGGAGCTCAATTATTCTGGATGCTTCTGTCGGCGGTAGGCTTTCTCCAATCTTCACCTCCTTGATATTCTCTGGAGTCCCTAAATTCACCGAGGTAGTGCCCTCCGCAGTGGGTGACTTGGAGTCTTCATAGCGTTTCCAATCAACTCTGATTCCCTCCTCGACCCGGTCGTCTTCCTCTCCTTCGATATGGAGGGTAGTTTCCTTTTGAGAGCTGGGATAACTTAACAACCTGCTATGTATGTGTGGAATGGTATGCCTGAAATGTCATGAAAATGGTTAGTTAACATATAATAGATAAGGCTCATGGACGATGCATTTCTTTGGAGATGTTTTAAGAACAAAGATTAAAACTGAAAAGGAGAGATGGGGGCTAGTCCTCATATCATTGGACATCCTTGCCTCCCAAAATTTTGAAAACTGGGAGACGTGTGGGAAATCAGGTCTCAGGGCTTTTCTTTTCTTTTCATCTCTTCTTTTATTTGCATCTTTTCTTTTCTCTCATTTGGATCGTCATCGACCTGATTCGTGGTTCCCCCACATCCCGATTTTTGTATTTTATGAGGATTTTTTGATTTTTTTTTTTTGATTTTTTTTTTGATTTTTTTTTTGTTTTTATTTTGACGTAAAGACATAAAACAAAGGTGATAGTTCGAGGCATCTGATGTATATTCAGATGCATCAGAGGGGGGGTGGAAATTTCTTTACTCAATGACGGACGCGTCGTCGTCGATTCCCTCGATAATGACGTTGACAGAATCTTCCCGGAACAGGCTGGCCAACTGGGGGTCCTCCGTTGTAACGTCCACCTTCTCGTCCTTCAGCCACTTAGACGCCTCATCAAAGAAACGACTCAGGGGAGTTTCGAACATCTTTCCCTTGCCCTTCCATGTATTCGACCCTAGGACGCGGCCACCACGGCCCCTACCTCTCCCATAACCTTCTGGTTGGAAATGTCGATTCGGTCCTCCTTTATAGCCCAGCCCTCGGCGGTTCTTCACTGTTGCCAAGCTAACTGGCTCTTGAATACCTTGGTGGTGCTTGCCTAAACCTAGGCCCGGGATAAAACCGTGTCGCGTCAGTATTTTTCCCGCCATGATCGAGGATTTGGAGCAATTTGGCGGCCTCATGGCTGTACCGGCTGGTACATGCATAATGTACATTCTCTCCGCAGCGCGAAAGCTTGATTCTTCTCCGGACGAAGGTTCCACCAATTGAATAGTGTCGATGTGGCTCGTTAAGTGATCAGCCTCTGAGTGTATGGTGATCAGTTTGTCGTGAACGACCATCCGGACCTTCTGGTGTAAGCTGGAGGGCACGGCGCCAGCCGTGTGAATCCAAGGTCTTCCAAGCAAAAACCCAAATGACGCTGGGATATCCATGATTTGGAAATTGATCAGGAACTCTGTTGGGCCCACAAGGACAGGTAGTTCTATCTCTCCAGTTACCTCGCCTTTAGCCCCATCGAAAGCTCGAATGGTGGACTTCGAGGTTTTGATTAAATCTTCTTTCACCCCGAGGCCTCTAAGCGTGCTTAAAGGGCATATGTCGAACGCGGACCCATTATCTATGAGGACTCGAGATACCCGTTTGCCGTGGCACATTGCTGACACGTAGAGAGCCTTGTTATGTCCTCGCCCCTCTGGTGGGAAGTCTTCATCTGAGAATGAGACTTGATCTTTCAAGAGGATTGCCCCCACGAAGTCCTCCAACTGGGCCTCATTGATTGTTTCAGGCACGTGGGCCTCATCCAGCACCTTCAAAAGGGCATTTCGATGCTTCTCAGATGTCTTGAAGAGGTCCAAGAGTGAGATTTGCGCGGGCATCTTTCTCAGCTGTTCGACCACCTCGAACTCACTGGTTCTAATGATGGCTAGGACCTGCTTGGCGTCTTCCTCCGTTATCCCCTTCTTTTCAACATCTCCCTCCTTTTGGACTAGGCACCTCCCGGAGCGAGTAATGGCATCTACTTCACTGGTGCCGTAATTCCAATGCACTGCTTTGGGGTTGTAAGCCTCTACTGCGGGGAGTGTAATTACTAAGGGCGTGACCTCGTCTTTGTGAGAACTGCTGGCCTCCCCTGTCGCCTCTACCTCGATGTCACTACGATCTTCTTGTGTAAGGTTGAACTCAGCGAGGTTTATTATCAGCGGGGTCATACCCTCCACCATGCAGATCGATTCAACAGGGCATGATTCCTCTGAGTCGTACGGGTTTCTCCCGAGGTCTATATTGAACACCGCGTTTGCGGTATGGTCAGGTAGTGGATTCTGTTGGATGTTTGGATCTGCTCCATCAAACTTCAGCAAGTCACTGTCGATAAGGGCCTGTATGTCGTATTGTAGGGCCCGACAATTGTCTATGTTGTGTCCATTTTCGCCCATGTGATATGCACAAGTTCGGCTCTCGTCGAAACCTATGAACCTTGGCGGTGTTGACCTCGGCGGCTTCTTGGCTAACAACCTTGCGTCTAGAAGCTTAGGGAGTAACTTTGACATCGGGACTGGGAGCGGGGTAAAAGAGGGAGGACCCCTTCCTTTTGGTGCTAAGATCCTCTGGGCCGTCCAAGAGGTGTTCCCCTGGGTCGGGGTGGAGTTTTCGAACTTTTTGGCTCTTGGTGGATTGGACACGAAGGCAACCTCTGCAGTAGATTCTCGTTCTTTCTTTGCGGGGAACGGTCGCTTCGGAGTCACTTCCGGCACACGCCTTTCTCTTATAGCCCACTCGTGTCTTTCGGCCACTTTGATTAAGTGCGCGAAGGTCTGACACCCAGAGGTGTTTAGTTTGTCAAAGTAGTCATACGGCAGCGCTTTCAGAAAGATGTCTACCAACTCTTCCTCCGGGATGTGCGGCTTCACCTGAGTGGCGAGCGCCCTCCACCTTTGGGCGTATAAACGAACGCTTTCAGTCCTCCCTTTCGCGGTCCGCAGTAGGTCCTCTCTGGTTGGAGCAGTCAGTGCATTGAACTTATACTGGGATAGAAAGTCTCCTGCAAACTCGTCCCAGTCGTCATATCTTTGTATGTCTAACTCCACGTACCAAGACAGAGCGGCGCCAGCCAGACTCTCTTGGAAGGTATTGATCAGCAATGGCGTGTAATCTGAGTATTTGGCCATCTTATACAAGTAGTACTTCAGGTGGGTCTTGGGACAGCCTGTCCCATTATACTTCCTTGAGAAATCCGGCTCCTTGTAGTCCACAGGGACCTCAATCTTGGTGAAAGGCATGATTTTATCGTACTTTGACAACTCAAATCCCTGGCTGGTGAGACATTCCTCGATTTTGGCAATCCTCCTTACTCCCTCATCGACCTTGACAGACTTCTCACTCTGTTTCCCTTCTAGGTTGATGATGACAGGCGGGGCTCTTGGCGGTACTTCAACAGTTGGAGCCTGCTCAGTGCCAGGTGCAGCATTCGTCCCAGCGGGTCCACCTGCGTCGGAACCAGCAGGCGTGCTTGGGTTTGCAGCTTGGTTAAGATCAACTGGCAGAGTGGGCCTGGCGTTAGCCGCGATGAACATGTCCTTCATTTCAGCCAGCATCTGAGTCACTTGGTCTAATCGTGCTTCCAGAGTCCCGAGGCGGGCGTCAACCTGTTCGTGCTCCATACGGGCCTGAGAACGCGCTTGGGCTCGAGTCCTCGTGATTGAGAGTTACCTGTTGAAAAATTAAAAGTTAGGCCTATGGATACGGGAGAGAAATCATGCGCCGCGAAGTGAACGGCGGCCTGATCATGCTCGCGGCGTCCTGCCCCAGTCTGTCAGGGCAAGCATGTCATTATGCAAAGAGTAATCCATGATAATTGGGATATGTTCTATTGAAAGGATGCTTCGATAATGCATAAAGGAGCTCCCGAAGGAGTTTGATCATAATGGGAAATGAAAATGCTTGACTATTCTAAACTCGATGGGGGAGGCTGGCTCCTCTGTCATCCTCCGATATTGCCAGGAGAGCCGAGTCTTCAATTCTGGACTTCTTCGCCTTCAGGATAGGCTGGCGATCCGATGTCTTCCGGTATGTAAGGCTCCACTCCTGGTACATATGGGACGATGTACTCTGGAACATATGGTTCGACTAGGGTCGGCCGGACTCTTTTGAAAGCCCGGATATATTCCTCGGAGGCCCGATGGATGTTCATCTCAGGGTCCAACTGATCCGGCCACTCCACATCCTGAGGTGGGGAGTCTTTCAGTGCCTGTTCTAGGTCATTGATCATCATCTGGAGGCGCGCCTTGGTCCTCTTGGTGATTGGGCCTTGGGGAATGTCGAAGGCGAATTCGTCCGGAGGACTTTGGGGTGGTATCTGCTGCAGCATGCCGAACTGTCTGACGACTCTGATCGGGTAGTATGACACAGCTCCTGTGAAACCCAAGAGGGGAATTGGCCCGCCGGTCTTGGTGGCGATGCGTGCTTTATGCGTCTTCGGTCGCCTTAGCCGCCATCGGAGTTGTTCGGGTTCTAATTTTTCCAGGAGTTCGTACCAGTCGTTGAAAGAGCGGTTGGCAATGAGTGATTGGCACTTGAGGAAGGACTGGATAGGGTGGACATCTTCATCTATTCGAGTGCATCCAGCGCGAAGGTTGAGTTTTTTAAGATGGGAAGTGATCCACAAGAAGAGAAGGCCATTGGAGGCTTGGAAAATGGTTTTCCGGGTGGATTTGGAATCATCCAGTGCGGCCTTATAGCGGTTCAGAGACAACAAAGTCTCAGCAAGGATCATATAGGAGTAATCCAACTGGTCACATGCCTGCTGGGCTATGTGGACAATGAGAGGGTTGAATGTGGTCCTGGATGTAGGAAATAGCACGAATCCAAAGAAGGCCAGGATGAAGACCCATCCGGCCCTATGGCCAGTGTCAATGGGTAGGTCCGAGTAATTTTCGAATAGGAATGAGAACGGGAATCTGCCAGAATTGGATTTGAGAATTCTTTCAATCTCGGTGGTCTTGAGCCGAAGGAACTTGGAGAGCAGCTTGGATGGGTCAAGGCCTAAAGGGGGACGGACTAATTGTCCCTTGAATTCGACTCCGATGACGGCTGTATATTCTTCCACTGTGGGTGTGACCTCCAATCCTTCGAAGTTGAATGTTAGTGTGGTGCGATCCCAGAACCGTGCTGCTGCTTGTATCAGTGCCGGTTGGTATTTGATTTCGATGAGGTTAACCAGATGCCCCAGCCTTTGCTTAACATACGCCTGGTTGGTCTTGTTGAGGCGTCCCCACCAAACTAGCAATTCTCTATGCGGGACCGGCAGAATTTGGATATCACCTCTTCCCATCGAGTCTAGAATATGAAAATGCGATTAATTATCCATGGATTACTCGGGCATTAGGTTCGTTCAAATCATTATTTACCCGTGATGTGACGAGGGTTGAGTTCCCACATTTGGAGTAAAGGGAATGCCAAATTAGGGTTCCCATACTAATCCCATCAATAGGCATAATGAATCGGACGAAAATAATGATGTTATGCAGATGATATGCTTATGCATGGCGTGGACCACTTCAGTCATACGTCGCGTACACCATGAAATGAGGATTAGATCTTCGCACTTGTGTCGAACAAACCAAGTGTGAGTTCTAACAAAAATTTCAAACGAAAGCGACGTATGATTGAAACAGAAAAGTCCGAATGGTTGGGTGAAATTCCAATGTCGCATTCCGGTATTAAGACGCCTATGAACGACCCGGGAATTAAAGCGCAGGGGATAGGAGGGAGATCCACCGACGGATTCCCCTTACAGACTCAGAAGACTCAAAAAATCGAATAATTCTAAAACACCTCCGGAAAGCGACCCTAAGGAACCTAAAGGGATGCCCCAAGTCAGGTCGTCAGGTGATGTCAGGTGCCCCCCATTGTTCTGTCTAGGTCCAGGTCTCTTTCCTCATCGGATGAAACGACTATGGGGTGGAAAGGTGACGAATGTCCTTCGGGAGACTCTTCTTCATCTGACGAGATCTCGATAACCTCCGGAGGGGGTGTTGGATTTGCTCGTATCCTGCTGAATATGTCCCTTAACTTCAGATAAATGTTCCACAACCTTTCCCTTTCGTACTCGAATTTATGTTCGCGTTCGAGTTGCTCGGCGGACTTGGTGTAGAAGCAGTCTGTTCCTCGGATAAGATTGCGTCCAGTAAGTGCCCTCCCTTGGATAAATCGGAAGGCGTGGAATCCGTTGAACGTCTCGGTGGCTTCATGACGGACGACGCGTCGCTCGTACTGAAATACCTCCGGGACCTTGGACAGATTTGGGGAGACCATCTCCACTTTATCTAAATTGTAGAATGGAATTAGACCCAACCATCGGACTCGATGAATGCAACATTTTGTGCAACAAATACGAGGCTGCAGGTAAATTAAACAATAATGGAAAGACCTTACCATAAGAGGTATCCAATGATTTTTTTGGTTTTAGGTATACCAACCATCCATATACATGCGCATGAGACAAGTGAGGCTTGACTCTAGAAATTAAAAAGGGCTTAGGTATGGAACCTAAAGGCTTCCCCCTATCCGAATCGATAAATTCGTCCATGAGCGCAATCCACAACAAATGGATAAAAGTCTCGACTTGGATAGTGAGTGGGATCGAATATGGTCAACCCCAGCGCAATCCACGCTAGAGCGTTGCATATCGATCCCTGATCTATGGCTATCTAAAAAGGTGATTTCGCGGCCTGGGTTTGGGCGCTTTGTGCAAAGTGTCGTGATCCTCAAATATGCAGTGAATCATGCGCAACAATTTATATATCAATCAGCGCTTCAAATCATCCATATAACATACATTCCTACGCCCATCCTGCATAAGACAATGTTAATCACAGACTACACCCCTTATCACTCCAATCTGCAAAAACATATAACACCTATCGTGAGCGGACTTACCTCACCTTCAAGAGCGCCTGCAGGGTTAGAAAAATCACTCAACGTTTTAATCACGGCCTAAGTCCACTTGAGGTCCAGAACCAAGTGTTCTAGAACAATATCCCCAGCGGAGTCGCCAGCTGTCGCGACCCGTCCGAAAATCAAAACGGACGCGGCTAATGGATTACCGATCGCGGCCCCCACTCTGAAATGTGGATCGCGGGCCTTAGATCGGCGCGGGCCCTCCCAAGCCCATACCAAATCGCGGCGGGAGTGTCTTTTGAGGGATTCGACGGTAAGAGTCGATCGCATTCGACCTTAGTGTGGTCGTGGTGGCATGTGCAAATTGTGCATGCATTTGGAGTCGCCACCGGTCTTTCTTGGAGGGTAGACCGGAAACCTTACTGACCGATTGGGAGAGATCGATCAGTTCTGCGGAACCAGAGATTTTGGGTTCGGGGACTTGGTTACGCTGGTGTCATTACCAACGCCCTTTCGGTACCTAACGCGAGAGATTTTCCTGGCTAAGAGTTCATGCAGGCGCAATTTTGGGTGAGATAGGTATGAGTCAGGGTTTCATGCAGATTGGAAGAATATTTCTATCAATCACAATCAATTTTAATGAAAGCGCAAGTCAAGTGCATAAATAAATCATGTCAATGCACATCAATTTCAATCATTGGCCTCCTAGTATAGCCATAAGGGCTTAGGGAAGATGTGATTTAGGGCTAGGGGTAAAATGGGAAGATTCGGGGACAATTAGCCCGAAGGGCAAAATTGTCATTTTTTGGAAGGTTTGGATACCGAATTACCCAAAATATTCCATGGCCAGTTGTTCGTGGCCATTTCCCACTTTTGAGAATTTTTTTGGAATTTCTTGATTTTTCTTCAATTTTTGGAAGACGACTCGCCCAAAGGGCGAAATCGTCATTTTCAAGAAGGTTCGGGGTTCAAAACACCCGGAATGAGTCTTGGCCAGTTGTTTGTGGCCATTTCCTATTTTTTGGGATTTTCCTGGATTTTTTTAGAATTTTTTTTTAAGACGGTTTGCCGGAAGGGCAAAACCGTCATTTCTGGAAGGATCGGGGGTCAAATGACCCGGAACAGGTCATGGCCAGTTGAACATGGTCATTTCCTATTTTCTGGAATTTTTTAGAATTTTTCTGAATTTTCCGAATGTTTTTGAATTTTTTTATGATTTTTCATTTTTTTATTGATTTATTGATTATTTTATTGTTTTTCTGAATTTTTTTATATTTAAAAATATTTTCCGGGCCGAGTCAGACCCGGCCCACGCCTCTCGGGCGCCCGGCCCGACCCTAGGGGTCGACACCGGCCTAAAACGACACCGTTTTGATTTTTAAATATTTTTTCCTATTTTTTAACAATTTTTTTGATTTTTTATCTATTTTATTTAATTATCCGAAAATTCCCCGGATCCGACGGTTCTCATCGCGCCACGTGGCATCATCCTGTGCGTCCGATCTTCCACTAGATCGGACGCTTCGGAGGGAGCCACGTGGCTCGATCTTAACCGTCAGATCAAAAATCAATTTATTTTCGTTTTAGAAAAAACCACTAAAACGGGCGCTCCGGATCGTGCCACGTGGCGACTCTCGGTGCGTCCGATCTTGGAATAGATCAGACGTCCCACAGAGTGCCACTTGGCACAACATCGACCGTCGGATTGAATTTAATTAATATTCCGAAAATAAATTCATTAATTCTGAAAATCATTTTAATATTTTCCAAAAAAAAAAGGATCGCGACACGTGTCGCGATCCGGACCGTCCACCCCCAACAAGCCCGGCCGTGGCCCCCGCCTGCTGACGTGGCCGCCTACGTGGCGCGCCACGTCAGCCTTTGACCGTTGACCCGCCGGCGAAGTCGCCGGAGAAGACGATGAATAGTACAAATTCCGGCGACTTCGCCGGAATCTCGCCGGAGAACCGCCAAACCGAGGCAAACCTCGATGTTTTTTCACCCATTTGACACCATTTGACTCTCTAGGATTTCAGCAACACAATTCAGCCAAAAACAAAGCCATGACGACGTGGAAAAGAAGCGAACCGAGCCTTCCCCGACCGGCGCCGGCGAAGATTTTTCAAAAAAAATTTGTAACTAAACCCGATTTTGATCGATCACGCAGCATCCAAACGAAGTCTAGGGACTTACCTGAGGCCGCCTGAGGCTCGGCGGCCGCCGAAATCCCCTCGCCAAGCTCCCGGTTTGGACCGCGGCCGGCGAAGCTCGGACCGCCGCTCTCGGCGGTTTCCGATGCAAAACGAAGGTCACACAAGACTTAGGGATAGTTCTAGTGTAGTTTAAAGGTTAGAACCGCGCAAATAGAGCTCGGGTCGAGCACGACCGAGAGCTAAAACATTCGAGGCTCGTTCGGGCATTTCATCAAACACTTGGTGTGCGCAGAGAAAGATGGAGGTCGGAGGAGATACCGACCTGTTTCGGGCGTCGCCGGTGACTCCTGCTGCTCGGACGGTCTTGCTTCAAGTTCTCTCGAGCTCCCCCCAAGTCCTTCTCGCTCGAACTCGCTCTGCCCAAGTCCCCTTTTTCTCTCTCTTCGAACTCGGTATAAACCGAGATTCCCCGGCCTGTTTCGTGGCCGACCGGCGACCTCGACGCCCGCCCCCAGCCCAGAACGCGAGCATGGGTCTCCACTCATGTCCCCCACGCTCGTTCCGCTTTTGCTTCTCCCCAAAACGCACGCCTCCACATGCCCTGTCTTCCCCTGCCTCTCTGCCGCACGCGGGTCTGCAACTTAGTTGAGACCCGGTCGAACCGGGTCGGGTCGGGTCTGACCCGACCGGCCCGGTTTGACCAAATCGCTCAAATTGAGCCCCGATTCGACCTATTTTCATGAAATTGATGGCATAATCGGATTCCTTGACATGTTTGCTATCAAATAAGGGTATTTTCGTGAACCAATTGATTGAAATTTTATGAAAACCTCAAATTGTCCCTAGGATCCGAAAGCGAATTTCGCCAAATTGAGGGGCCAAACGATCGAATTAATCAAAAATAAGACCACCAATGGATTCCTCATGATGAAAACTATAGGGTAGAGGTGTTTAATTTTAATGGGTGTGCCCGTGTGAAATTTAATTTCGAAAATTGTAAAACCGGGGACTAAATTGAAAGATTTTTATGCAATTAAGCCCTTTTGGCTAAAATTGATCAAATTGGAGGGCAAATTGACCCAATTGCATTTCAATACTTTAGAGTCCAATGTCATAGCTTATAAAAACCGAGAATTGAACATTAAAGAGGAAATTAAAATAAAATTTCTGAATATTTTTGTGTAATTTTCTGACCACGGATGGTATTTTTTCTGATTTTTTTGGGTATTTTAATAATTAAATAAATTCCAAAAATTATTAAAAAATTCAAAAAATATTTTTTGTTCAAAATTGGTTCCTAAGGCTAGGCTAAGGCTTCCAAAGTTGATTTTTTCAATTTTTTGACCTTTTTTGCTATTTTTAATTAATTTTAGAAATAAAAACTGAAATAAAAGATAGTCAAAAATCAGGTGTCAACAAACATCATTTCTTTCTTTATCTCTCGTCCCTTACATCAATGGTAAGAAAACGAATCCGGTGATCGACCGCCAATTGCAGCTTGAAGAAATTATAGTTCAACTTTCTAAACGAGTGATCCTTAACATTGTTCTTATGAGTAAGTTTCTGTTTGTGGATCTTATTCTGTTGTGGATATCTAACATGGATCGTTGCATTTCATGTACTTTGAGAAAATGAACGAAACTTCATTTTGACAGAAAAAAAATTGTTATCACCTGATTTTTATTGATTTCAATTTAAACAAAATATAAAATTCATAAAATTCAAAAATCAAGTTCGGAATAGTTGGCCGCACCTAGGGACCCATTTTTGGAAAAAAAAAAGTTATTTTGCTTAATTTTTTGAAAATTTTATAATTTCTTTCCATTTAATTTTGAACAGAATTGGGAAACAAATGCCAAACAAGATCAGAAAAATTTGAAAAAAATAGCCATTCATTTCCTTTTAATTCCGATTTCATTTTTGCAGCTCCAATTTAAAAAAAATGATATTCATTTCCCAATCGAACCAAAATTACAAATCGAGTCATTTCTTATCATTTTCTCGTCTTGAGTTAAGTTTTTAAAGATTGTCAAATGCGTGTTGTTGAGCCAATTTCTTGATTTGAACATAATTAAAATTTGACCCAATTTCTACGGCATTTTTGGACCCAATTTGGGGGGTTTGTTCAATTGGCCATTTCTAACCAAAATTGAAGCTAGACCCAGCCATAATCGACCATAGGCAACGCACTGGCGAGGTCTCGCAGGAATCAGTCATCAGGGGGTTCAAACTGGTCAATATTTGCATAAAATTATCACAAAATTTGGGGTTTCATCGAATAAACAAACCAATTGTGTCGCGACCTAAAAAAAAATCGGATTTTTTTAGGTGAATCGGATTATCAGGCAAGTTATCGAGAACTAACCTAATGCGGACCCTCTCAAGCCCTACCGAATCGCGACATAGGAAAAGATTAGAACAAATGAGGAGTCGCCACTAATCGTTTGAGGTAGGTCGATTAGAAACCTAGATGAACTAGCGGGAGAACTAATTCACCTCTGCGAACCAGAGATTTTGGATCTGGGGATTTGGTTACGCTAATCGGCTTTGACTAACGCCCTTTCGGTACCTAGATTCCTGTTTTTGGATTTTTCTTGAATTTTTTAGAATTTTTTTTTGGAAGACGTTTTGCCAAAGGGGCAAAACCGTCATTTTTGGAGAGACGGGGAGTGGAAAGACCCGAAACAAGTCATGGCCAGTTGAATGTGGCCATTCCCTATTTTTTGAATTTTTTAGAATTTTTTTTTTGAAGACGGTTTGCTGGAAGGGCAAAACCGTCTTTTTTTTTTAAAGACTGGGGGTCGAAAGACCCGAAACAAGTCATGGCCAGTTGAATGTGGCCATTTCCTATTTTCTGGAATTTTTTAGAATTTTTCTGAATTTTCCAAATTTTTTTGAATTTTTTATGATTTTCCATTTTTTATTGATTTTTTTGAATTTTTATTATTTTTTGATTTTTTAATATTTAAAAAAAAATATTTTCCGGACCGGGTCAGACCCGGTCCACGCCTCGCGGGCGTCCGGCCCACCCTAGGGGTCAGAACCAGTCTAAAACGACACCGTTTTATATTTTTAATCCTTTTTTCTATTTTTTAACATTTTTTGATTTTTTTTATCATTTTCTTTATTTATCCGAAAATTCCCGGATCTAACGGTTCCTATTGCGCCACGTGGCCTATTCTCGTGCGTCCGATCTCTCGCTGGATCGAGCGACCCACAGAGAGAGCCACGTTGCTCAATCATAGCCATCGGATCAAAAATTAATTTATTTCCTTTTTTAGAAAAAACCCTCAGATCGAACGTTCCGTATTGTGCCACGTGGCTACTCCTGGTGCGTCCGATCTTGGACAAGATCGGACGATCCGCAGAAAGCCACTTGTCACAATCTAGACCGCCGGATCGGTTTTAATTAATAATCCGAAAATTATTTATTTTATTTCGAAAATCATTTTTTAAATTTTCCAAAATTCCAAGATCGCGACACGTGTCGTGATCTAGGCCGTCTATTACATTTTATTCGAAAATAAATAGACCTGCCCCCACCGGCTGACGTGGCGCCTACGTGGCATGCCACGTCGGTCGTTGACCGTTGACCGGTCCTCGGCCCGCCGGAGAAGACGACCGGCGACTCGCCGGAACAGTGATTATTCCGGCGAGTTCGCCGGAAAATGTCTAAACCGTGACCAAAACTCAAAATTTTTTGGAGATTTTTGTGGCATTCGGACCTTCAGACTCTCGGCATCAATGTGCAATAAGGAGATCCACCATGAACACGTCGGAAGTGGCCGAACCGGACCTCCATCGTCCCGGCGCCGGCGAGAAAATTTACAGAAATTTTTCTTGCTCAAAGCTTGGTTCTAAACCATCAAACAGCATCCAAAAAGGGTCTAGAAGCTTACCTGAGCTCGTTTTGAGCTCGGCGACCGCCGGAAGTTCCCCGTCGAGTCCCTATTCCGAATCGTGGCCGGCGAAGGTCGGGGTCCGGTTTTCATCGAGTTTTAATGCAAAACAAGGACACACACGGACCATAAAGCAGTTCTAGGAGTAACTTAGGGCCATAATCGAACACATGTTACTCAGATAATGCACGGCCGAGACAAAACCGAGTCAAAACATGCATCGGCATTTCAACGAACACATGGCATGCGTGAAAAAAAATGGAAATCCGGCGAGATATCGACCTGTCCGGAGCTTGGCGACGACCGCCGAGCCCTTGGTGGTGTTCGCTGTGGTATGTTGAAGGTCCGAGGAAACTTTTTCGCGCTCCCCCTCAGCTCGAAAAAAATCTCCCTCTCTCTCTCGGCCAAGCTCCCCTTAAACCGAGAATCTCCCCTCTTTTCATCCATGGCCGACCGGCTTTTCGTGCCCACGCCTCTGTAACAACCGAATATGCTTCCTGTCCATGTCTCCCACGTTCGGCCGCCCACTTTCCTTTAGAAAAATCGCCGCCCCCTCTTCCCCTGTTTTTTTTTTGTTCTGCCCACGTTCGGCCGAGTGGTCTGCAACAATGTTGCAGACCCGGTCGGACCGGGTCGGGTCGGGCTTGACCCGACCGACCCGGTTCGACCAAATTTGTCAAATTGAGCCCCAAATCGACTCCTTTTTATGAAATTTATGGAAAAATCGGATTCCTGGACATGTTTTCTATCAAATATGGGTGTTTTCGCGAATCAATTGATTGAAATTTAGTGAAAACCCCAAATTGTCCCTAGCATCCGAAAATGAATTTTGTCAAATCGAGGGTCCAAACGACCGAATTAGCCCGAATTGAGGCCACCAATGGATTCCTCATGATGAAAAATATAGGGTAGAGGTGTTTAATTTAGATGGGTGTGCCCGTGTGAAATTTAATTTCAAAAATTGTGAAACGGGGGACTAAATTGAATAAAAATTTGTGCAATTAAGCCCTTTTGGTTAACATTGATCAAATTGGAGGGCAAATTGACCCAATTGCACTTCAATACTTTATAATCTAATGTCATAACTTGTAAAAAGTGAGAATTAAAAATTAAAAAACTCGAAAAGGATTTTTCAGGCTCGGTTCGGGTTTATGTTTGTGAAGGAACACCATGACCTAAGCCTAATTTCCCTGATAAAAAGTAAAAATATTAAAGGGGAAATTAAAATAAAATTACGGAATATTTGTTTGTATTTTTCTGACCACGAATGGTATTTTTTCTAATTTGTTGGGTATTTTTATAATTAAATAAATTCCAAAAATATTAAAAAAATACAAAAAATATTTTTTGTTCAAATTTGGCTCCTAAGGCTAGGCTAAGGCTTCCAAAGTTGATTTTATAATTTTTTTGAACTTTTTTGATATTTTTAATTAATTTTAGAAATAAAAACTGAAATAAAAGATAGTCAAAAATCAGGGTGTCAACAAATTGGTCAAAATTTCTCCATGCCTAGGTCCTGGACATGCCCTAAATTGTGGTTATAGCTTCAATTTCATGAAAAGCGGTCAATTAAAAATCAAATTGCATGAAAATTAGAACTGAATGTGCCGAGTCGGACCGACTTGACCCGGTCAACTCACGGTAGCGTTTTTCTAGTCCCTTCGCACGCATAGACCTCCAACCAGCCTCACTTGAATGCGAGCCCCCCCAGCCTTGCAGGGACCGTACCCTCCAACGAGGTGAAGCCTCTGCTGCGCAGGAACTCCCTCATTACTAAAGATGGCCATATCCTCCCTTCCGTCGGCGTTGGTGACCCCTTCTCGAACTATCACCATATTAAGAGGGAATGGCCCTAGGTAACTATCAAGGAAAGTCTCAAGAGCTTTGACCTCATCAATCGAATGAACAACGACGCTTGTTTTGTCGTCTAGAAAATTTTCTTCAGCGATCACATAGGTTGTAGCGGAATCATCCAACGCTCGGATGAACTCAATAAAAAAAAAAGGGGGAAAAAAACGGAAACGAAATAAAATAAGTCATAATTCGAATAGAATTTGCAATGCCAACTGTACCTTTGCATCCCAACTGTAACATTCTTGAATGAGAATGGTGATTCTCGACATCCTCCCGATGACCTCTCCGGTCGTTCGTTTCGGTGTCAAAGTAGGCAATATCCTACGAGAGTATTGTTTTCTAGTACAACCTTCGAATCCGCGGTGCTTGCCTCTCTCCGGCAATCATCCAACAAGCTATCTCTGCAACACGCACAACAAAGCCTTTAATTGCATATCTTACTCTAGAAGAGTACGAATCAACAAAGAAGAGAGACTATATGAGCATAGAAGCCGAAACTAATTAAGCATTACAGAGAACGTGTCATGCTGCATCCTACGACACTATCAGTAAATATAATTCTGCCTAAAACTGAACGATACTGACTGATCTTTGAAACCACATCAAACAAAACGACTTTCTCTTGATTCTTCACATATGCAATCAAGAGAAAAACCAATGGACTTGGCCAAATACAGACATACCCAAGCATAGTAATGTCAGGGAAAAATTTCGAAGATAGAATTAGCTGATAGACAGAAGACAAAATTTGTTAATTGGTATGCAAAATTGGATTTTATTTTTCTCTTAAATTAGGGAAAATTACCAAAAAAGTCCTAAACCTTTTGCAGTTATGCCAATTCAGTCCTAAACATTTTTTTTTGCCAATTCAGCCCTAAACCTTTTGCAATTGTGTCATTTAAGTCCATACGGCGAATTTTGGCCGGCCGGCGCTGACGTGGACGCCGGCCGGCTGGGGACCCATTATTTTAATATTTTCTTGATTTTTTTATGATTTTTTTTTATAATTTTTAGGATTTGTTTTTCTTTTTTCTTTTCCTTTCCCTCTCCTCTCCCCTCAGCCGTCGCTCCCCTCCTCTGCAACTCAACCGTCCCTGCAACTCAGCCGTCACTTCCCTTCCCTGCAACTCAGCCGGTCGCTGCCGCCTCGCTTGGCCATGGCGGGGGTGGACCTCGCCGTCGCTGGGCGAGGCAGCGACGCGAGGTCAAGCCCCGCCATGGTTGGGCGAGGCTCGGCCTCGCAAGCCCAGATCTGGGCCGACGAGGTCGAGCCTCGACCGGCTATGGCGGGGCTCGACCTCGCCCGGCCATGGCGAGGAAGCGACGGGACTCCTGCCTCGCTGGCCTCGGCGGAGCTCGCGGATCTGGCAAGTCTTGAGCTCGCCGGCCATGGCTGAGCTTGAGCTCGAGCTCGACTCGTGGCGGGGGGACTAGAGGGAGGAGAAGGAAGCTTTTCGCGCGATAGAGAGAGTGGCCAGAAACCCTACTTCTTTCTCTCCAATTCTCGAGGCCCTGAAGATCTCGAAGCTTCCTCTCTCTCGCTCTACACATCTTTGGGGGGGGGGGGGGGGGTTTCCATTCGCTACCGATTCACGATGGTCCTTGCTGGCCTCGGGCGAGCCCGAGATCACCGGGACCGGCCGCC
This sequence comes from Rhodomyrtus psidioides, assembly GCA_021437785.1. Lineage (NCBI taxonomy): Eukaryota > Viridiplantae > Streptophyta > Magnoliopsida > Myrtales > Myrtaceae > Rhodomyrtus > Rhodomyrtus psidioides. The sequence continues at coordinate 1,025,658 of JAILYB010000146.1, read as the reverse complement.
TCGAGCTCGTTGGGCCGAGTCATGGCCATCACTGGGCGGCGGAGGAAGGAGGACGGAGCGGCACCGGACTATGGCGACCGGCTGAGTTGCAGGGGAGGGAAGGGGAGGGGAGGGGAGGGGAGAGAGAGGGAAAAAAAAGAAAAAGAAAAAGAAAAAGAAAAAGAATCTTAAAAATATTTAAAAAATAGTAAAAATTCAAAAAAATATTAAAATAATAAGTTGTCGGCCGGCCGGCGTCCACGTCAGCGCCGGCCGGTCAAAATTCGTCGGATGGACTTAAATGGCACAATTGCAAAAGGTTTAGGACTGAATCGGTAAAAAAAAAGGTTTAGGACTAAATTGGCACAACTGCAAAAGGTTTAGGACTTTTTTGGTAATTTTCCCCTTAAATTAGGGTCCATGACGTAAAGACCCATTAAACACTCTGTAAGTCTCATGAATTGGTTGAGTCTAGAGGGTTTCAACCGAAAGCAGTATGACCACACATGATAGGATTTGAACCGATCCTTCAACTCCCTAGTTGGAAATCACCGAACACTCCAACCAACCACGACAGCCTGGATTGCAAAATTGTGCACACGTTTACATATGTATATGTACGTAATTTGTGCGTTTTTGGTTGCAATACACATACATCCATATTCAATGTCTCATTTAAGTGTTATCTCGCCCTCTACTTATCTTGTCGCATACACAGTACAATTTATTTCTTGTGATTATTAGAGACAATAGCAAATCTCATAGGTCGCAAAGGAAACAATGCGTCGTGTTTTGACACTAAACTTCTCACTGTTCACTACGACATTTCTAGTTTTTCAAGTCCTTGTAACATTGATTGGCCGTTTTGTGCACTAATTCCTTTGTTGTTTAATTTTCTGATGGGTTAATCACTTAAACATCATGTCTAAAAATACTACATTTTCCTTATATTTATTGAAATATCGAGCCCTCTTTTATTTCAGATAATTGAATGCACTCCGTGTTCGATGCACCGACGGAGTTCGTCCCATGAACGCAAATGAAAAGATTAACTAACTCTTATGAGTTTCTTGCGTGGAGCTAAGTTCAATTTAAGGTCTCAAATTTACATGCAAAGTGTAACCTTCAATTGACTTTACACTCAACTTTGTTTCCATAGTGTTAGGCTCCACGATCGCTCTTTGTGATTGCGAGTCAACCTTTTCTAGAAGCAATTATAAGTTGCCAATTGCTGTCGGATTTAACCATCAATTGATATCCTCATTATCTTCGGTTCATGTGGTTATCCAAGTGTCAATTTTTGATCAGTCGTCCTCGCAAACTAATTGACTGTACTGTGGTGATTGTTTATCATAGTCATCGACAAGCAATTCTGTTATCAACAATATTGTTGACAAAAACATCCATTTTTGATGATTCTAAAACTATCCTTGGTATCAATATCTTTATGATAAGTGCACATGCCTATTGTAGGATCAAGACTGATTGTGATTAGAGTTAATACCACAAAAAAATTCCAAACTGACGCGCCTGTGACAAATTTACCCTAAATTAATTTTTTTACCTCAAAAAAATTCCAAATTAGTGCACTCTGTGACAAATTTATTCCAAACTATTTTTTCGACTGCCAAAAACTCTAAATTGGTACATCTGTGATAAATTTATCCCAAACTAATTATTTTGATCATAAAAAAGGGTCGCGCTTTTTTCACTCCTAATTTGGCTTAAACACTCCCTTTCATAATATACTGACTATATTACCCCTTGCTTGTTCCTCCTTTAGAATTATATATCAGCAAAGACTCAAATGTGGAGCCTATTTAGGTTCTATTTTATTTGTTTCTTATTTTTCTTCCACTTCCTTTTTTTTGTGATTTTGTTGATTACGGACTCCCGACTTTAAGGATGACGCCGCCTCCCCTAATCCGAGGATGAACGAAGAGAAAAAAATCAACCAATGCGGTAAAATAATTGTATCAACTCAAGAACATATTTGTTCTTGAATTATTCAATTATTACAAGAGATGAGAGGTCGTATTCTTAACATGAACGAGACTATTTTTAGAATAATTTTGTTGATATAGTCCTTGATGCTTTCGTGATCTGGTTGTTTTTTTTTTTAATCTAGACGAGTAATCTCAAAGAGCTGTTAATTCTGGTAAATTCGAGCAATGAGATATTCGACTGAATTCATAAACATTTGTAGCAAAAATTGCTTCTCATTCGCATTCTAAAAATCACAAATGGATTTCTCATATCACTCCAATCGAGTAATTGTGGAAGTCATCGATATATTCTAATTTCAAAGGCGTTCCATTTGAAACATATTGGTTCGTGTGCATAGAGATCTCAAACGAGGAAGATGAAGAAATCTGCAATACGCTTCAACACAAGTGAGATCAAGAAAAAGGAAAGTGGAAGAAAAAAAAGAAAAAAATGAGTCCCACATTGAAGGGTAATATAGTCAATACATTGTGAAATGGAGTGTTTAAGCCATGCAAGGAGTGGAAATAGCGCCGTCCATAAAAAATCACAAACTAGAACACATGTAAAAATTTACCTTTTGATAGTTTCCATTAAATTGGATTAATACTACGAAAAATCTCAAATTAATACAATAGAGGGTAAAAATCCAAACGTGTGCATTCGTCAATTGCCACGTGTTATCTAGCTCAGCAATTTGATGATGAATTTTAACAGAAACTAATGAAGGATAAATTTGTCACGTGTATACGAGTTTGGGGTAAATTGTCAAAGACGCACCGGTTTAGGATTTGTAGTTGTAAAAAAAAAATAGTTTGGATAAATTTCTCACATGTATACTATTTTGAGTGTTTTTGGATTCTGATATACTCAAAACGATTATCATATAACATTCCGTGAGGTCATTTCTCACGGATCAATCGTTGAACAGCATCAACAGACTAAGGATACCGAGCGCACGCTCATAATGAGTATTAAGATCGTGTTGATATCAAGTCTCTGCCGATGCTGGTGACATGTTTGTGTGAAGATGACTATTGACAAAAAAGGACATAGCCATCTTTTTTTTGGTAGGAACGAACATCTTCGTTTCATATGAAAAGAAGAGTACATAACTTCATGACAAATATGCAAATCCGACAAAGCAAGTAAAATAAGAAAATGTGAAAAGTGAATCAACTTGATACTGCTTGCAAGGACTAGCCTACTCTCAAAAGACGGATCTGTTATAGCATCAAAGCTCATACGGTGGCCGATCATGAAATCTCGCGTCATCAATGATGGGTACACGCCGAGAAATTTTTCCCCGATAACTACGATTTTGCCAAAAGAACATGGCGGTTAAATGGGCTGAGAAATAACAGCAGAAGGACCCGGAAAGACTAAGCAGCTGACAACTTTTTAGTGAAATGGTAGAGAATCAAAACGGGTCCAGGTCTGGGTTTATTTGGGTTTGGGTCATAAAAGACCAACGCATACCCAACAATAATCACACTCAAAACAGAATTAAACCTCTTCTTTTTTCTTTTTCTTCAAAAATGGGGTTATACTTGTCATCTGGAGATACATCCATAGAAGCATCTTTGACAGATGAATGAATTGGGAGGGAATTTGTTGTTGATCACAAACTTAGAATAGTTTTTCAATAATTGCACATCATATCAACAAATAAAGAGAATCTGAATAGTCTCACCCCCCTAAGGCAAATCAAGTAAAAGAATGTCCAAAAACCATAATAAAGCTAATCTCGTCAAGAGTATTTTAGAAATATTTCTCTAAGAATTTTTTTTTTCTATTAGATATCATTTAAATATTTTGTCCGATTCTTCATATCTTTTAAGATTGCCCATATATCTCTCTTTAAATGTGCATATCATCGATTGATATTAGATAGTCATCCGATAAAGTTATAGGCTCATGCACTCTTTATCAGAACATAAAATATACAGAAGCCCAACAAATTTATTTTCTGCTTTATTCTCATCTCGAGCAATTATATTTTTAAACTAATAAAAAAATGAAAAACAACTTATACAACAATGCTCCGACCTAGCATGATAGTACCAATTTTTAGTTCCCAACAAAAAAAAAGTGACACTTCTTGTACAAATTTTATTTCCTCAAGATAATACATGTGTCTTACCTACCAAATATGTACAATTGTATAAATTTGATTAATCACAATTATTAACTATGATTTCAATAGAATAAAAATTTCTTCGTACGTCAAATACAATGGGGTTGAAATCAGATTTTTAACTCCTAAATTATAAGAGTAATATAGATATACCAGCTAGAAGTGGCAAAATGGGTCTAGAACCCATATTTTAACCAATATTAGTAGTGATGGGTCATAAATTGGTTATCTCAGCTAACTATTTTAAGTGCATCATAAATAGATTTTCTAAATATTTTGGAAAATTCGACTTTTTAAATTCTATATATATATTTATTTATCTATTCCTCTTACCTCCGCCACCACTATCCGATGGCCACCAGTGGGCTCGAGCTTGCCGGAATCAGTGGCGTCTGTGATCGGTCCGAGCTTTCGGTGAGGAAGGAGGAAGAAGAAAGAGAAAATAAAAAAAGAAAAAGAAATAGAAAAAGAATAATTCAAAATTAAAAAAAAAAATTAAAAATTTTAACCTCGATGAATGTACGTAGGAACATGCACTGAGGACTCGGGGCTTGGCCTCTATATTACCTTGCTTGGCGCTCCGAGCATGGGCATTGGTGTCCAAAGCCTCATTATAACCGCGAAGCCTCATTGATCTATGAAGAAAAAAGAAAAATTAAGAACTTCCAAAAAAAAAGAAATTGTCCACAAATGTTTTAGGATTATATTTTTTTTTTCAAAAGCGCATAAGAAATAATTTTTTCTAGATTGGATTAAATATGGAAAGGTTTTAATAATACGAGACAAGTCGAATATGGGTCATTAGTACTATATGAAAATAGGTCAAAACAGGTTAAATGGTTCAATTTGGGTAGAAATTTCCAATCCGACCCTACTCATCTGTTTGACAGCTCTAGTGCCAGCCCATTCACGTTCGCACGAAGAACGGAGATACCAATCCTCCCCCACCATCTTCTCTGAGAGTTGTCATCTCTGCTACAAAGTCCGGCATGGCGTCCCGTCGGCCATTTTCTTTAGACTCCCCTGTTGGGTCGCTCCGGCGACTTAGTCTGTCGGCTCTCCTGTGGGTTTGGCTTCGCACGTCGCAGGACCGACGTGGTCAACGAGTATGGGCGTTTCTCAACTCCGAGGATGCTGCAAATGTTTACACGTGGACGGAGAGCTTCATCTGCCTAGCAAGGCAACGTTTTAGACAGATCTCGTTTAATGGGCCTCAAGAGACTACATGGTCCGAGGGCCCATTCATATCTCATTGACGATTGCTTGTGATTCAGCGGAGGTTCTTTTGCTCTCTGTTTTTCTTTGATCAGCTGTCAAAATACCAAGCATTAATCCTGAGCGACTACCAAGGCTGAGGAATTAATCTTCATGTGGAGAACTCCTCTACTAATGCACTTGCTCTTTGAAGGACATGATGTCCGACATTCCAGTTGAGTAGCTGTGATCGGAATAGCAACAAAAGGAAGGATGAGCAGCGGGCAGAGACCGCCTTGACCTGATGAGATGAGTCCCGTGCAGCTCAAAGTGAAGCATATCATCTAAAGTAAGAATTAGCAGAGACTACCCTTCCAAATATGAATAAGCCTCATTAGAAGTCCAAAACTGTGCATATACAAAAAAGCAAATCCAGATTTAACAAATGAATAGTCAGAACAAGTTACAAATTACAGTCCTCAGAGAAGTCACTTTCCCGATTTTCTCAACCGAAAAATAAGGGGAGGAGGGCAACACCAAGAAAAGTGAAAGGGAAACCACCCAAAACCGGAAAACTCAAGCACCTCTCCGTCTGACGTCAACCGTGCAATTAGTTGTTCTTTGCGGCCATGGCCTGCTTCGCACCGACGGAGAAGAACTCAGTGATAACCTCAAGGGGCATCCCCTTCGTTTCGGGGACTTTCACAAAGACAAAACCCCACGATATAAGGCACACAACTGCATACACGCCAAACACGCCGGCAAGGCCCACGGACTTGAGCATCACGGGCAGTGAGTACGTGACGACGATGTCACCGATCCAGAAGGTGAGAGCGCATATGGCTATGCAGAGCCCACGGACCCGGGTGGGGAAGATCTCGGCGCAAAGTATGTTGGGGACCGGCCCGAATCCCATCACAAAGAAGCAGAAGTAGAGCACGACGCTGACGGTAGAGATCACGGGCGTGAACGACGGAGCCCATACTTATGACGCTGCCCAGGACTAGGATGATGAGGGACACTATCAAGATCGGGATAGTACCGAGCAGCAGGCTCCTGTGAGGATATAAAGCACACAATGGAGGTGACAACCAGAATAGATTAAACAAGCAACAAGAAATATATCAAGCATATGGCTTAATTTTAAGTTTATACTAGAAGAACAAACAGTAGGTCGCATTTCTCTGGATCACATACCTTCTGCCAGCAATGTCCATGAGCCTCATGGCGACAGCAATCGAGGGAAGCATCAACAAGGTCGTCAAGGCGCTAATGAGAAGAGATGCAGAAGCTGAACTAATACCCATATTCGAAAGTAGAACTCCAACTCCCGCTTGCTCAAGAATTTGGGGAGTGTAGTACAGAACCCCATTTATCCCAGAGAACTGCACAAATGAGAAACACGAGTAAGTTCAAAGGGACTGGACAAAAAAGTAAATCAAAGATTCGTGTGAAAATAGTAACAGCACAAGATTTCCCCATTCGCCTTGAGTGCTTATATCCGTGAAATTTTCCAAGAAGAAACTTAGCCTTGACTACTACTAAGAGACTAATCGAACATGCTGCAATCAATATAAAAAATGTCAAAAATTCAAGAAGAGCACCGCCAATATCAGGTTTTTCATGTAGAGAAGGAAAGCATCCATTGTTGTGCACGGTATCTAACTGTAAAGAAAAGCAAAAATTTCCCAAGAGGGGCAAATCGTAACCATATCATGCAACAGTGCTCAAGAAAAGAAGACTTTAGAACCGAAAGAACTTCATCTGCTGTCTGGACCATCAATCCTGTTAAAACTTAACAAACCTTCTTAATGTTTACATCTTGAAATGTCAGAAAAAACAGCGATAAAGTTCGCATCAAGCACTAGTGTGACAGAATTATAGCCACTGATGGAGAAGAAAAGATACATTCAATCACAGCCACAAGATCCTTACTACCCGTATATGTTGGTATGAGTATATGACCACATTAATTAAAGTCCAAACCGATCCCTAAAAGCTCAAGAATGACAGTTGGGCTTTGCGCTCATGCTGTTTTGGATGATCGTCTAGCTATAGCATGAGCATCTTTACTGAGTTCAAGCCAAGACATGTTATATGTAAATACCAGAGAGAATGTCTAATGGCAAGGTGAAATTTAGTTTCCTCATGGAAAGAAAATAGCAATCTTCAATGAAACCTAAAACTATCAGCTACCATATTTCACCTGCTGAAGAATTTGAATCCCCACACCAACAACCAAAGCATGCTTGACTCCTGGTTCAAAAAGATCTTTCCAACTTGGCCCCTTCACGGCGGTTTCCGCTGGATGAACCATAGCTGGACCAATCGGATGCTGCTCCAAGAGCTCCTTGGGATACAAAGCTGGTTGACTCACCAGAGCAGCGGCTTGAGTGAATTCTCCATGCATCGGACCCTCACCCCCGGGAAGCGAAACCATAGAACCTCGCCGTGACCCAGGGACCACTTCTGGGTGCAAATAGATTCTTTTGAACTCCCCTTCCTTCTTTCCATCTGGGCCTTCTTTATCGGACCATTTCCACGCCAGTTGCCATCCACCGCCAATGCCCGTGCTCCCGGCCGCTTCTCCGGCTCCGTGCACAAGACTACCATGTCTCATGCTAAATGCACTTCCATGGGCAGGCGGGACCAGGTCCCGATCCAAGCTTGTGGCTTGCCGTGAAATCAATGGACTCTGCAGATTGTCATCCGAATCACCGGCACCTGCATCGGATTGGTACTCCTCACCCTCCCTGGCTACACTCTCTACATCCCATTCCTCGTTCCTCGGTTGATTACCACCGACGCTGAACATGCTGCCAAAGTGAGGAAAAAGCATGCTGCGCATGCTTCCTCCCTCAGGGAGCTTCTCGTGCACGCTACCAAAGAGGGTCACAAGAGGGTCTATGAGAGGCACATTCTGGCTTGCCATGCTTCCGTGCCGAGACACGAGACCTACGGCACTCTGTCCAGAGATGGGTCTGGCAACCCACGAAAGACCCTGTTCGGTGCCGTACAACTTGATATGGTCTTTTTCATTGGATATATCTTGGTCATCGATGTGATCATTGACCGGGCCAATTATGTACTCCTCTAAGGATGCTTCAACCCCTACCGCTAATCCCTCCACCAGCAAAGCCATCTCACCTATTCATCTGAAATTTATCAGCTCTTCATTTTCATCTGTTGTGGTTATGACTAAGCTTCAAGTAATGCAAAAGAAAAGTTTTAAATTTGATCGATTATAGATATCATAGCTAGTTTCAGCACAGGATGCTACCGCTCTACACAGCATACGACGCTTGACAAATGGAAATTATTGAGATTCAAAAGTTCTAAGACAGGTATATCAGAATCAAGGAAACACATTCCAAAATTATAAATAGCAGGGTTGAGGAAAAGTTCCCATTCTACTTGAGCAACTCCTGCAAATAGTCATTTGTGCAACAATATAACGCAAGCTACTGCAAACATGATTCCACTGTACAAGCAGATTGCAGATCCTATAAAAAGAAGATGGACCAAATCGTTGATTTGAACATCAAAGCTCAGTCCAGTGAGAATAAATTTCATTCAGGGAACATTGGCATGAAAAGTAATCAGACAACTAACCAGATACATCTTCTCTGCCACATAGCTTCTGCAAGACTTTCTTAGCCTCATGCATCCGCCCTTTACTCACAAGCCACCGTGGAGACTCAGGCAAGAAAAATAACATCAACATAAAATAAACAAGGGAGGGAATCGACAGAACTCCAAGCATCAATCTCCAACTCGGCGACTCCATCAAAGACATCCCGAAAACCATGCAATACGACAGAAACATCCCAACAGAACCGGTAAATTGTGGCAGTGTGTTCAGCGTACCCCTTATTTCTGGTGGGGCCGTCTCGGATATGTAGAGTGGAACAAGAGTTACAGCCAAGCCAACACCAAGTCCATCTAAAAACCTTGCAAGGAGTAGCACATAAACATTGGGGGACCACAGCATAACAAGACCACTGACAAAATAAAACACCGACGAAATAATTAGCATAGGACGGCGACCGAGCCAGTCTGCTATCGCTCCGGAGCAAGTAGTAACCAAAGTGGCACCAATAAGTGACATGGCCACTATTAGCCCTTCTAAAGCCGGTTCACTTTCTAAATTAAAGTCCCTCTTTATGTACAAAACAGCACCTGATTCAGAAACAGAAAAAGGAAATTAATGTCAAGGTTCTATTGATTCTCTTGCTTTTGAAAGATGATCATGTCAGTTTGTAGATTGGGATTGCAGGGGAGAATATCTCAAAATAAAGCAAGAGCTTTTGAAGCACGACAACAACCAGTTACAGTCAATAAAAATCACCCTGAAATCTAAGAAGATTCGCAAGCCACAATCACTACTTGCAGAAGCTTCAAGAACTTTGTAATAGAACTCATGAAGTTGCATGAAGAGGCAGCAAGAAAAGAGCAAAATTACCAGCAATAGTTGCATTGTCCCACCCTTGAAGCAAATTACCGACGGCCGCAGCAAGAGCGACCCACACAGCTCCACCCATTATTGAACTAAACCGACAATCCCCAACAAAATCACGCAAGCCACCGAATTTGCAGATCAGGAATTGAATCACAATCACCTACTTCAACCAAACAATCCCTTGCAAAAGGGTACGACAGAGCTCACTTCATCAGACAATATAGGTCAGCCCAATCCGTTCAAATTTCTGCAAAAACCAAAGGAAACCTTGAAAAACGAAATAGCTGCAACGTCGGCAGCATAAATCAGGCGAACCCAGGTGTCCTGGTCCTATGTGAGAACAAACACAGTGGTCTTTGTGTTACCTCAGGAAAGGTAAAGAAGGTCGGAGTGCTTGATTGCTTGATGTGTCCCCCTTCTTAGACCAAAAAAAAAGAAAAAAACAGCTCTTATGGTATTTGCCTCTTGCCCTCTCACTTGGCGTTAAAAGGTTGGCTTTTGCGGCGATCAGATATTTTAATAACACCGAAAAGAAAGATATTTAAAAATTGCAAATAGGAAGAAGGGAACAAAAAGGCGGTAAGAAGGCCGCTGGCTGGAAATAAAAGCAAAAGGAGAGAGAGAGAGAGTGGCCAAACATCTGCAACAGAGGGCAGCAACTTCCGTGAAGATGACACCTATCTCTTGTGGCTCTTTCACTGCATCGCACGTCATCCTAGTCAGATTGTACAGCAGTTTTTGCAATGTCATACGCTGTTGTTCCTTCCCACTCACACGCTTCGCACTTCCCCATCGTGGACCCAGAGAAAGAGACCAACGTTAAAATTTGCGAACTTTAAAGAAAACTGAGAAGTTCTTGGAATAATTTAAGCTGCAGCGAGGCGTGGAAACAAGAAAGAAAATCCCTTTTTCCTAAATTAGTTGAAGCAGATGATTAAAGCGCAGAAGAATCCACGATAGAAGTAATATATATCACTCAAGGGTCAATTTTAAAATGGTTCATTGGTTATTTTAATCCTGGAATCTTCAGCAAAGTCAGTCCAAAACAGCAACGGCTATTCCCGTCTTCAACCCCGCGTAATATAATCTAAATTAGTTGCTATATGATTTACAAATTTCAGCCTTTAGAGATCCAATTCATGATGCGCACAGCCAGACAGATCTGGGTCTTGAATGAGCTGCCTTCTTCAACATCAATGCACACTTATCACCAAAACGACAAGGACTATAAACACCAACAAAAGTCTTTCAAAATAAGATTTTCTTGTCTTGGAAACACCTATTACACATATAAATAAAGATAATTTGTCATTTCAAAGCGCGATTTTTCTCCTTTTATACAATGTACACAATCAGTACATTGATTAGGTAAATATTTTCTTATTGTGTGTGATTAATCAATGTCTCGACGGTACTATTGATAAGACCCTCTAAAATAAACACACATCGGACAAAAAAAAAAGCCTAATAATATGTTTGCTTCATGGAAAGCACTAAGATGGGAATGAAATAATCATCCATTGGAGTAGAATAGAGTAGGAATATGAATGAAATAACTATTGTTTAGTTTGGTTAACAAAATGAAATGGAAAATTCAACATCATACTCTTGTTGGGTTTATAATTATACCACGAAAAATAAGCTTTGCATAAAACAGAACTTCCATAATACCGTTAATGATACATAATTGAAGCCTAATCTCTTTTGTTATGATATTTTAGAAAAATCATAGATGAAAAGATGTTACAATTCGCATATAACTATTAACTTTTAATTATGAAAAGATAATTTTTTAGAATATTTGATGAATTTAGTAATAAACCTTGTGTAATATTATAAAAAAAAAAGAAACACGACTAACTAAAATGGACAAAGGCCTCAATGACAAAAAGGTCAATTACAAAAATTAGTTAATAATTGTGTATTTTTTAAATGGTTAATTAATGCAAGAAATGAGTGATTACAAAAAAATTTACAAGTATCACATTGGATTTCGATTAATTAGTTTTTTTCATGAGCTGATGTAATCATTCGCTTTTACAATTTTCTTAAAGTTTTATTAATCAATCATTTTTTTCTACATCGAGGCCTTTCCTTTTTGTTTAATTTATTTATGTTTATCTTTTCCTTAAAGTACATAATTTTTGTTTAATTAAAGTTGCTATAGTCATGAAATTACAATTATTCTAATTTACTAATGTTAATCTCTTATAAGTAATACTACTAGTTAATTTAGTTTCTTCCTATTTGATAGTTTCTTTTGTTTTACAACAATTAAATGTAAAAATGAGATTTCGTTAAAATAGTGAGATGAAAATGTACATTTACTCTTTAAAAGTCATGCATGCTGATAAGAAATATAGTGTAGAGTTAACAATTAAAACAAAATAAATTTCGGGATTATTAAGTAACATCTGAGAGTTTGGAAATAAGTGTGTAATACCCCAAAGTTTAGGGGAGTTTTGTATAATTTCCTCTTCTTACTTATTTACAAAAGAGAGGAGATAAAATATTAGCAAGGTTTTTTTTTTTTTCTTTCGAAAAATGTTAGTGAGGTTATTAAATGCTAGATCCAACACTGAATACTATTGGGTATAGTAAGAATTGTGTATTTTAGTGATACATTAGACGTTGTTGATGTAGTAGTCGATGTGATAAATTTTAAATATCGACTTTACCAAAAAAAAATATCGACTATCAAATTATATTTAGATAACCATCTTTTCGGTACTAATTCTGTGTGTTCTTCAGAACGATATGCCATGGAACTGTGTAAAAAATGGGAGGAGCAATGATTGATGGGTTTGGTGGGCCCATCCTCAATAATGAAAAGAAGGTGGCGCTAATCAATTGTTACTATGATTTTAAACATATTTAACTAATCAAGGTTGTCCTGTCAAGCTGGTCCCTCTCCTACTTTCCATATCGTATTCTCGAAGAAATTTGTTTTCCCTTCATCTTAAGTAGCACATCATTTAAGTGATGTGAAGGATTTTGTAGAACGCTTTTGTTAGGTGATGTACTGTATATATTGAGCAATGTTAGCAATAACAGTTTGTGTGGAAAAATTGCCAAAAAATCCTAAACTTTTTGAAATTATACCAATTTGTCTTAAACTTTTCTTTTTGACCAATTGAGTCCTAAACCTTTTGCATTTGTATTAATTCAGCCTATTCGACTAACTTGGACCGATCGATACTAACGTGGACGATGGCCGAAGTTGGCGTGGCAATTTTCTTTTTTTCCTTCTCCTTCTTTCTCCAACTGATCGCCAATTCGACGACCGGTCAGAGGCGAGGGTTGGCAAGGCTCGACCTCGTCAGATCTTATGAGGCCCAATCTCACCATTGTTGGGTGTGCTCGGCCTCATCCAGCGACGGCAAGGCCAAGCCTCGCCGGCCATCGCGTCTGGTCGATCGTTGATTCAGGGACCAACTAGAGGAAGAAGGAGAAGAAAAGGAAAGAAAGAAAAGAAAATGAATAAAAAATAGATAAAATTTCCACGTCAGCGCCGGTCAGTTAAATTTGGCCGAATGGTTTAATGGAAGCAAGTGCAAAAGGTTTATGACAAAAAAAACATTTAGGACTAAATGGATACAATAACAATAAATTTAGCATTTTTTTTATTAATTTTTCCCAATTCTTGTAGTATCTTTGCAACACATTCGACATCTATCACCGTTGATATGGATAATTTTTTTTATTTTTTTCCCTATTGGGTGTAGAAAGGAAATAGTGCTCATATATAATGGATTAGACCGATATGAGAATGTATGTTCCTTAAGATAGTTCGGAAATTTAGCACTAATCGAATATAGAGATAGTTCGGAAATTTAGCACTAATCGAACCGATATATATACACACACAAATAGAGCTTAATTAAAGTACATTGTCTCATAAGTTCTTTCAATTCATGCTTGGAGAAAAAAGGGCTCAGTATTCATATAAGGTTGCTAATGAAAGGGTTCTTGCACTCACGAAATCTCGGATAATTAAGTACATAAATTTACAAGAAAGAAGCAACCTGCATATTCTTGATTTGTAGGCCATTAACTTCATGCATTCGCGCACGTGATCCGTCATTTCGAAGCAACCTCGACGAATTCATGGAGAAAAGAACATGCCTCCTTGTCCGATCGATTGTACTAGTTCTACGTGCTTTTTTTTTCGAGTTGTTTAAGATAGAATGGGTTTGATTAAGAATCGCAATCAACTAATTTTTGATGAGTTGTCATAAGGTTATAGAACTGGAAAGGCTCCAAAAAGACCAAGATACAGCTATTTTTCATAAAATTAATGTCACTATATGCTCGAGAGTATTCACAATTCAATATGTCTAACCTGACATGATAGAGAGAGAGAGTTTCCAACCGATAATTATTATTATTTTTGTTGGCCATCAACTAATACTTGTTTAAGGGAAACGTCTTATCACATTCCTGCAAATCTGCTTTATAGAATTGAAACATTTGCGTTATTCAAATGGGGGTAATTATGATCTTAAGTGGAATGGCCACATCATTTCCTCAAGGAAGAAACTTTTGCATGATTTTCAAGACATTTTCAAGTTCTTTAAAGCCATTATTGAGACAATCAAAAGGACAAGAATCTCCCTTTCGCGACTTTTAAATTCTCGGGACAGCTATTTCAAGAAAAAAGAAACGGAAAAAAAGGGGAAAATAAAAGGGAAAAAGGAGCAAGTCAGGTCTGGATCCCTGCATGTAAGGCAGGGGATCATGACACCCAAGGTCATTGGATCTTTTCCCCCTATAAAAGGGGGGAAATCCAATGGCCCAAAAGATCATGCTACCTTTTTTTTTTTTTTTTTTTTGCGCACACAGGTGATACAAATTGAGCTGTGATCTTTCGCACTTTTGAGCGGGTGTGCCACGTCCAACCTGGAAAATTCCAATAAAAAGAAACCAAAACTAAGTTCGAGGTAGGACATTATTTGTTGATTAGTAATATTCTTAAATACTCCATCATTTTTCTGATTTCAGTTTTTGAGGAATTAATAGAAATATGGTCGTCTAGTGGATGCATGTAAATCCATGTATGAAAGAATGTCAGTGAAACCCCATTTGTCCATTCCAAGAACGTAAACTTCTTCATGTGCGGTCCAACATAAGACAGCCTCATCAGGGGAAGAACTGTCCTGACTATGATGAAATGTTGCGGCCCTTGTCGGGTAGTCATTGATTCGTTAAGGAAATGTTTGAATGAATATATTCGTATGTAATCCACCTGGAATTCAAGATGTCATCGAAATGGAAAAAATTATATAAGAAAATCTTAAATTGATTACCTGTTGTATTCGCTTGACAAAAGGAGAAACGACACATTAACCAGCTCGGTTTTGAAACTAATCTAAACTGAAAAGAAGACATCTCCGTGCGCTCGCGAGGACACACATATAGAAGTGAAATCTAAGTGCATAACTACTGGACTCACTGATACTCTACAAAGAAACATAGAACTCAGGTAAAGTTCACACGGAGACAACAAAAAAACTGAATGAATAAAACACTCTCAATCAAAATCTGACATGAAATGCTCAACGATCTAATTCGGGAATATAATCAAACAAGTGGTAGGAGTCTCGGCTATGAATTTTAGATGTAGCGACGAAACAACGATTTGCATCTAGCCTATCTTGAAATCATTATAAATGATTAAATCGTGTTGGAGATATGCGAGGACCAATTACGGATCATGTTTGATCAATTCGAGATTCCTAGAATTATAATTGATCAAATTAAATAAATCCGAGATTGGACTTTTTTTTTTCTAAGGATCCGAGATTGGACTTGATTTCATGTATCTTCGTTTATTGTTTCCTTAGTTTACCTTTCATTGTATTATAAATAGGAGCTTGTGCAATGTAAAGAAAACAAGGAAGAAGAATATAAATATACATTATTCTTTCGAATGCTTCCTATTTTTCATTTTCTGTCATGGTATCAAAGCCACTCTGATCCTGACCTAGCTTCCGCATTCTTTTGATTGCCCTCCATTCTTCTATGTCTTCGTTGTCGTAGGAGATACTAACCTTCAAAACAAGATTAGCGGTGTAGGAATCAGTATTTGAACCATTAAACACAAACCAATTCACTTTCTTGTCGACACCATGCTGAATAATACCTCATCTTCCTAAGAAAATCAGACTCCGGAAAATCTTTGGCCTAGAAGAGAATTCAGCTTTTGCATTTTGTTGAAGTACGTTGAACTAGAGTTTTGGAACACAGACACAACCCATAAGTATACTGAACCAGAGCTCGGGGCTCAGACACAACCCATTTCATGGGTTCCTTTTCAAGCGCAACCTAATCAAGGGCAACTTATTCCAGGCCAATCTATCCAGTGGCTGCTTGTCCAAACGGGACCTAACTTGTGGACATATATATCGGCCCAAGCTAATCCATGGTTTTATTCCTCATATGCCAACAAATCAAGTGTTAGAAAGTCTAACCCAAAAGGTTAAATTTATACGTGGAGAGAGCCACATGAGTATAAATAGTATTTAGAACCCGTTGTCAAGCAATGTGAGATATACTTCAACACCCCCACTCACGTGCTAGCCAGATTACGAGTGGCACGTGAAATTTTGACTACGCACATTCACGTGGAGTTTTTGAAGAATTTTTTTACCACGCACATTCGCGAAAGAGATAAAACTGGCTCTGATACCATGTTAGAAAGTCCAACCCAAAAGCTTAAGCTTATAGGTGGAGAGAGACCACATGAGTATAAATAGTATTTAGAACCCGTTGTCAAGCAATGCGGGACATACTTCAACATCAAGCTCATGACAAACATACCCAGCCCAAGGAGAGCACTCTAGTCGTTATCGGGCAAGCCCAACTCTTGGATCAGGATGGTTCCACCCAGATGAATCGGGTGCATCGGGTCAGGGAACGAATCCCTATCCGGTTTTCCAACCCAGATTGGCTCCCTACCAGATCTCCGCCGCAGGAAGTTGCCCGAAGCCCGAGGACCCTTTATACACCTTAACTACTGACTGTTGACACCTGATTTTTGACCATTTATTATTGTGATTTTTATTCTTTAAAATTAATTAAAAATATCAAAAAAGGTCATAAAATCACAAAATCAACTTTGGAAGCCTTGGCCTAGCCTCGGGGACCAATTTTGAACAAAAAATATTTTTTGGTATTTTATAATATTTTTCGAATTTATTTAATTATAAAAATACCCAAAAAATCAAAAAAATACCATTCGTGGTCAGAAAAATACACAAAAATATTCAATAATTTTGTTTTAATTTCATCTTCAAGTGTGTCACCTTAAATCTTGAAAATTCGGCTCGGGTCACTATGTTTCTTCACAAACATAAACTCGAACCGAGCAAAAAAATTCCTTTGCGAGTCTTTTAATTTTCAATTCTCACTTTTTATAAGCCATGACATTGAATCTTAAAGGCTAGAAGTGCAATTGGGTCAATTTGCCCTCCAATTTGATCAATTTTAACCAAAAGGGCTTAATTGCATATTTTTCTTTCGATTAGTCCCCGGTTTCACGGATCTTGAATTTCACACGGGCATACCCATTAAAATTCAACACCTCTACCCATAATTTTCATCATGCCCAATCCATTGGCGGCCTCAATTCAGGCTAATTTGGTCGTTTGGATGTATATGTATGCTCTACGTATTTATACGGCATACGTATTTATACGTCATGCGTATTTATACTGTTTGGTAACCTCTTTAACTCTTGTAATAATAATAATGGTTATTATTTTTAACACCTTTGTTAGTGCTTTTTTAAATAGCATTTTTGTATTGTGAGTGCTATTGTTAGTGCTATTTTTAAATAGCATTTTTGTATTATAAATTGTGAGTGCAATTGTTAGTGCTATTTTTAAATGACATTTATTTATCATAAATTGTGAGTGCTATTGTTAGTGCTATTTTTAAATGGCATTTATTTATCATAAATTGTGAGTGCTATTATTAGATAGAATTTATAATTGTTAGTGCTATTTTTAAATAGCATTTTTGTATTATAAATTGTGAGTGCTATTGTTAGTGCTATTTTTAAATAGCATTTTTGTATTATAAATTGTGAGTGCTATTGTTAGTGCTATTTTTAAATGTCATTTATTTGTGAGTGCTATTTTTAGAAAGTATTTATTATTTGTGAGTGCTATTTTATAATACAATTTATTGGAAGGAATTTTTGGCTATAAAAGGATGGCAAGAGTTTTGAGGTTGGGGGGAGACATTTTGTAGAGTATGCAAATTTTTGAGAGCTTAGAGAGAAGAACACAAACACTCTCTATATTCTCATAATCTTGAGTGAGCAAAATATACTAAGTTCGGAATATTGATTCCGCATATTGCTAGCACAATTGTTGTGGAGTTATTAGTCGTCTCCCCGTTCGTCAATTGGTGGTGCGTCCGAACTAGATGCCTAACACTTGTGGAGGCTGAGATCGAAGAACATCGAACCGACACCTCCGTTCAAGCACGCTACGAGAGGTAATCCATTTACTCCCTTTGAGGCTTTGTGATTTTTTTTTCGATTAAAATGCACGAAGTACGCCTCTGGAGATACATGTATGGGTTGTTATTTATTTCCGCTACGTGTTACGTGGATCCCAACAGTGGTATCAGAGCCGATCCTTAGGTGTTTTCGTGCATTTAATTGATTTTTTGCAATTTTTGCAATACTATGGCCAATATGTATTAACGAATTGTTCGTCTTACATGGCTAATGGAGGTTGATTATTTTATATGATAAATTAATCAACGTAGCAAAAATTGAGACTAAATCAATTTTGAATCGAAAATTTATGGCTATCTTATTTTACGTAAAAATTCTGAATATGATTCAACGTAGAATTTTTATTGTACCTTCCTAAGTTTTAAATTGTGAATTTATTACTTACGTGGAAGGGTGGTGATCATGGAAAAATCCCTAATCAATGTGATTGATGTATGTATGAATGTATGGTGATTATTTATATATTTGGGGTTGTAATTATTAAATGGAGGCTGCGTACTCCTTTTATTTTTCATGTAATCTTTATTTTTAGCATAGTCAATTGTTGATGTAAATGCTACGAGGATTACGTGGAGGAGCCTTTTAAGTCGGCGAGCTCTTTGGGGCCCGATTCTTGAAGAGTTCAAGAAATCAAGAAGAAGAGAAGAGCGGCTCTCCGTTATTAAAATATTAAAATGATTAAATGTGGTCTCATTGGCTCGAGACCCATTAAATCATAATTCCATGATCACCACGTAGGATAGATGTTTATGTGATTGACATCTATTTTTTTTTTATGATTACGTGAGCATGTTAAACTGGTTAATGTGCAAAGTCAGACTTACCTCACCCAAAATTGCGCCTGCATGAAATCCTAGTTAGGGAAAATCACTCGCGTTAGGTACCGAAAGGGCGTTGGTAATGACATCAACGTAACCAAGTCCCCGAACTCAAAATCTCTGGTTCCGCAGAATTGATCGATCTCTCCCAATCGGTCAATAAGGTTTCCGGTCTACCCTCCAAGAAAGACCGGTGGCGACTCCAAATGCATGCACAAGTTGCACATGCCACCACGACCACACTAAGGTCGAAAGCGATCGACTGTTATCGTCGAATCCCTTTGAAAAATACTCCCGCCGCGATTTGGTATGGGCCTGGGAGGGCCCGCGCCGATCCAAGACCCGCGATCGGTAATCCATTAGCCGCGTCCGCTTTCGGATGGGTCGCGACACTGACGGGCCCGAACTTCGACTAATCAACCAACAGCTCTCCGACCCCAAGAACTAGTCAATATGGTCTCGGGAATTCCAGCGAGCTCTAGTGACGAAGGACAAGGATGGTTTCCTCGACAAAATTGTCCCCGTTTCGACTGACGACCGTCTAGCACGCCATTAGAGAAAATGCAATCAGTTAGTCCAAACATGGATTGGAAATTGCATTGTCCCAAAGGTCGCAGCCGGACTACCTCCAACAGAGGATTCAAAGGTTATGCGAGAAAACATAAAGGAAATATACGGGAAATTAGATCGAGCAAATTTTTTTCCCTTACCCAATCATTATCCGAATTGAAACACGAAAATATGTCCATTATGACATGTTTCAATAAAATTTCGGCCCTCTGGAATGAATTAGAGGCCGTCAGAGAAAAACTCGAGGGACCTGAGACGACATTGGTGCAGTACAAGAACATCAAAGATCGAGAAAAGGTGACGTGTTTCCTATTGATTCTAAATGATTCATACTTACCCTTTAGATTGCAGATCTTGGCCATGGAACCCATACTGTCACTTAGTCGGATTTTTCAACTCGCCGCCCAAGAGAAGAGTTAGCGACTTGCTTCATAAGAAAATGTGAAGGTTGGAGAAAGCATTCTCCTCATGGCTCAGTTGAGCCATCAACAACGAGGAACGGCCGGGAGAGGGAGCATCGAAGGCAGGAGCACGACACTTATTTTTTCTGAAGAAAGAGGAGATCGAAGGTCTCTCAAAGAAGGAATAAGTGGCCTCGATTTGAAGGAGAAATTGGACGGCTCTCGTCCCATCTATCTACATCCTGGATCGGATGGTCTACAAAATGACAAATCAACCCCGATTTTTAAATCCAGCGGGTATCCTTTGGCCACCTCATCATTAAAGGAAAATTCAAAAGGAAAGGGAAAATTGTACTGCGACTATTGCAAACGTCTACATTATACTGTGGATATTTGTTGGAAATTGCACGGAAAGCTCGGGGAAAAAGGAAAAAGAGAATATTCTGCTCACCAAGTCTCTGGGCATAATACTAACAATCAACAAATTACTCATGTTCAATATCAGAAAATTATGAGAGTATTGATACAGCTAGAAACTTCTGATAAAAAAGCGAGCTTCTCAGGTACCTCTTATTGCTTCAACTCTATTTCTCATGATGCATGAATAATTGCTGCAGGTGCTTGTGACTACATTATCTGTGACAAAAGTTTTTTTTTTTTGGTAAGGTAAGGTTGTATTGACTATTCAAATTCGTAGTTATAAAAAACCGGACACAAAAACCATGATCCCACATTGACACAGTGCCAATATGGGTTTAATGGTGACCGGTTGCAAAACAAGCACTACTACAAGTGGAGCAACTAAGGTGCATATAAGAGGCACCCGTACAGAAGGGGGGAAAGCAGAGGGAAAACAAAAAAGGGGGAATGATCGTAGTACAGCAAAATGAGAAACTACAATGAAAAGGAGCACTCCCAAGAGATGAAACAGCATGAAGAACGTTTGACAGTGACCTGATTTAGGGTACAGGAAAGAATCAGCAGAGGACCAGAAGCAGTGCAGTCCCCACCAGCTAGGAAAGCTCCTTGCAAAGTAGAAGCTGAACAAACTGCTCCTAGATCATCAGGCAGAGAAAACCTGTCAAAACTAGAAAGTGAGGATGGCCCTTGGTGTTCAAAGGGCATGACAGCAAGCCCTCCTTCCAGTACCAGGTCTGGAGCGTAAGACCCAACAAGCAGCCCAGCCAAGGCCCAAAATTCCTCACCAAGACGACACACCACAGAGCTAGCAACACACCAAGATCAGCACAGAAAAAGCCCAGCAGCTAGTCAGGGGAACTAGGAAAAAAGAAAACAGAAAAAGAAAGAGGGCACCTCAAAGAGAGAGTGCCAGTACAGACCAGAGGCAGCCGAGGAAGGAGCAGGTAAAACAACACTGACCAGTAGAAGAAGAAGAAAATAGAAAAACAAAACAGAACAGTAAAAAGAGAAGCAAACACAGTAAAACACAGCAGCAACTCTTCACGAGCTCCAACAGGACGAAAGGAGTTCCAGCAGTCAGTATAGGACACTCCACCAGAGCAATAACAACACCCAGAGGAGCCAGCAATACCACCAAACGACCTCCATTCAGCAGGAAACAACCCTCTAGTTAGCTCCACCAATGCCAACAGATCACCCCTGTACTCATAAAACTTCCTATCCGTGAAAGCAAGCATAAGGGCTAAAAAACTCATTGTGAAGCCACTTCGAATATGCTAGGAGAGAGCCCCCAATTCCTCTGAATTCTCCTATTGCGGGGATGATCACGAACACCGCCAATCGCAATAGCTTTATCCTTAACCAACTTGGTAAGGTGCCATACAACAGCCGGGGTAACTAACTTCTTGCCACGGAATAGAATGTCATTCCTCTCTGTCCATATAATATGGCAAAGCGCACCTAGAGAAAATCTAGCAATGCGATGGCAAAAGGACCGGCCACTAATATTCTGCTTCGTCCATTTGATAATATCAGGCCACAACCGGTTCCGCCAACCCAAGTTGCACTTAGCAGCCCATAATGCAGCAATGGTACCGGTAATAGAGCAACCGAAGAAAAGATGATTAACTGAGTCTGGAATGTTATGACAAAAGGCGCAAATTGCATCATCAAGTCTTTGGTGTTGTTGTAGCCTATCCTGGGTGGGTAGACGGTTAAGTGTAGCCAACCACATAATGAAAGAGTATCGGGGAGCGATGGTGTTGTCCCAAATGAAGGAGTGCCAATGAACCCTTTGGCCTTTACGTCTTATGAGTTCCCAAGCTGAGGAGACAGAGAACTCCCCAGAATTGTGACCACTCCATAAGCATTTGTCTTCCCTAGTATCCAAGAGGGGAGGTTCCGGGCCAATGAAAGCAAATAGAGTGTCCAAGGTAGGCGAAGGGTCCCAAGAGGAATGGAAGAAGTCGCATACCGAGATGTGACGCGGGATTCTAGAACGGTAAATATCTCTCGCCTCAAACCGTAGGTGAAGAGGCCCCCTATCATGCCAATGGTCGAACCAGAAAGAGGTGGAACAACCATTCCGGATCTCCCACTTGAACTTCATCCCATACTCTAGTCTACAATCAAGTATTTTCTTCCAAGTCCAGGAGCATACACTGGGACGTTTGGCAACCCAAAAGTTGATGTTCTTCAAGAAAATTGCATGGATCCATTTGCACCATAAGGATTCTCTGTCAGTGAAGAGTAACCAAATGTTCTTCAACAAAAGTTTCTTTTCCCATACTCACAAAAATCTAGAATTTTCCATTTCTGCGTGACTTCCGAATGGAAACACTACATTTGTCACAAAGGTAGGGACAATGAACCTTAGTTCCTCCATAATCCTTCGGAATGTGCTCTTTGTACCTTAGTTTCAATTCAACCTTATCTTGATATCAAAAGTTTGTGAGGACAATTCATGTCGTGTCCTTTTTAATCACGATACATGTCTTTTTCAGGCCTTTCGATTGGAAAATTAATGGGCTTGGGTAGTCTTTCACAATGTTTATATTTCTAGATTAGCTTTTCCGAGAATTTTGACTTATCATGTATTTCCATGAATAAAATATCATTGTGTGACATTACTACCAATAATAATGTTGTTCTTTCTCATCAACGTTCGGATCACAGTGCTTCCCTTCCGCATCCTCAATGTCAAATTTGTCCTCTTGCAAAACAGTCACGTACGCAATTTCCCACAAGTACATCTCCGTTGATACTTGATTTTTAATCATATTTTATTTTTAAAATTAATTAAAAATAGCCAAAAAATCATAAAATTTCAAAATCAACTTTGGAAGCCTTGCAAACCAATTTTGAATAAAAAATATTTTTTTTTTGTAATTTTTAATATTTTTGAAATTTATTTAATTATAAAAATACCCAAAAAATTAGAAAAATACAATTCGAGGTCAGAAAAATATACAAAAATAGTCCATATTTTTATTTTAATTCTCTCTTCAAGTTGGTCACTTTAGATCTTGAAAATTCGACTTGAGTCACTATGTTCCTTCACAAACATAAACCTGAATCGAGCATAAAAATTCCTTTTCGAGTCTTTTAATTTTTAATTTTCACTTTTAATAAGCTATGACATTAGATTCTAGAGCCTTGAAGTGCATTGGGTCCATTTGCCCTCCAATTTATTCAATTTCAATCAAAAGGGCTTAATCGCTCAATTTCTTTACAATTTAGTCACCGGTTTCATAAATCATGAAATTAAATTTTATACGAGCAGACCCATGAAAATCAATTACCTCTACCCCATGGTTTTCATCATTTTGAATCGAATGGTGGCCTCAATTTGGACTGATTTGATCATTTAGACATTCGATTAGCCAAAAATCAGTTTTGGATCCTAGGCACAATTTGAGGTTTTTGTTCAATTTCAAGCTAAAAAATTTCGAAAATGCCCATTTTTGATGAAAAACACGTTGGCAAGTCCAATTTTAATGTCAATTTCATGAAAAAGGGTCAAACGAGGACCTAATTGGAGCAAAATTAGAAATTGGATTCGCCGGGTCAGGTCCTACCCGACCTGACAGATCCGGATCTACATCAATAGACCATGTAACGCTCATTTTCGCACGTTTCCCTCCCTCCTCTCGCGCGATACTGGCCATTTTGTCCCCTATTGCACCGAGGATGTACATAAAGGAGTGAGCTGGCGTCTTGGGATCCAAAAAAAGGACGATGGCCGTTGCTTAGAGAAAGGAATGTTGTCGGGGAGCTGTGGCCGAGAGAGGAAAAGAGAGAGAAAGAGGGCCATTCTTCCATTGGGGAGATATAGAGTGCAAACGGAGAGAACGAAAGAGAGGAGAGTAAGAGAGAAGTCGACCATGGTTGTCTAGGGGAAAAATAGAGGAGGAGGAGACTGAGAGCGATAGCAAGGTATGAGAGGAGGTCGAGTGCATCGGGAGGGTTCAACAAACGGACCTCGAGCTCCATAACTTATGAAGTATTGTCGCCGAGCCCTAGTCACCGTTGACGAAACTAAAAAAAGGTCGGTTCTTCCCCCCCCCCCCCCCCCCCCCCCCCGCTCTGCGTGCTCTGTTTTTACTAACCAAACAGCATGCATACCAACCTCATTTTCAACCTCATAATCATTCTCGAACCTTAGTTCTTTGTGCTTGTCGAGTCCCCGGGTTAAGCCCGAATGCATGCAACATGTTCGACGAAATGCCCCATAAAATGCATCTGTATATCAACCCTCCGTCATGCCTTTTCCGACCCCCTTGCGTGTGTTTCTTGCGTTTAACGTGAATTAGAACCGACTATAAACCTTTCTTTGTGATTATTTTATATAAACGCGCACTGCAAATGGTGGTCGGACTCCCCTCGGCCCCAACCCGAGCCAAGAGACTTCACAGGCGCTCTTAAGGCCATCGTCACACTCGAACGGGGCTCAGGTAAGTGTTTTTGCAACCCTGAGATGCCTATTGACCGATTATAATAGAGTTTGGTGGTGAAAAAACTTTATGCAAATTGGTTGCCTAAACAGGGACTGTGGAGGTCCGGTTCATTGATTTTTGAGGTGGTTTTTGGCCGTAAAATGCTCGTATATTGATGTGGTGGTGATAGGAAGTCAACGGATATCAAAATTCCGAAGTTTCAGAGACGTTTTTATGTCGGTTCGAGATTCTGGCGAGGCGCCGGCGCTTCTTCCTCGGCAAGGGGGTTAACCAGCCAACTCTTGTTGATTGGTCAGTGCTAACGTGGTGCGCCACGTAGGCGGCCACGTCGGCAAGCAAGGCCGGCCGTAATAATATAGAGCATCGGATCAGATGGCCTTGGGCTAGCCACGTGTCACGATCCGGCCTGTTCAGTTTTAAAAATTAATTTTCAGAATAAAAGGAATCATCTTTGGTAATTGTAAATATTTTCATTCGGACGGTTAGAGGTGTGCCAAGTGGTATTCTGTGATCCATCTGATCAGGCTTTTATTTTTAGTTTTATTAAATAGAGAATCAAACACATCAGGAGAAGCCATGTAGCACATTTTGGAGCGTCCGATGGGGAATTTCAGATAGTTAAGTAAATTCATAAAAAATAGAATAATTTCAGAAAAAACAAAAACGATGTCTTTTTAGATCTGTTTTCGACCTGTACAGTTGGGTTAGGCGTTCGAGAGGCATGGGCTGGGTTCAATCCTATCAGGAAAATATTTTTAATAATTAAAAATCCAAAAAACATTAAAAATTTAAAAATCGAAAATCCGATAAGAAATAGAAAATCATTAAAAATTCAGAAAAATTGAAAAAATTCAGAAAAATTTTGAAAAATTCTCAAAAAATAGGAAATGGCGATAATCAACTAGCGATGATCTATCTTGGTCTTTCGACTCCCGATATTTCCAAACATGATGATTTTGCCCTTTTGGCATGTCGTTTCACGAAAATTCTAGAAAAATCCAAAAAAAATAAGAAATTGTCACAATCAAATGGGCAAGACCTATTTTGGGTGTTTTGATCCCCGATCCTTTTGAAGAATGTCGATTTCTCCCTTTTGACGAATCGTCTCCCAAAAATAAAATATAATAAAAATAAAAAAATTCGAAAAAATTCCCAAGAATAGAAAATGACCAAATCAACTGGCCATGGATTGTTTTGGGTAATTCGACACCTGAACCATCCAAAAATGATTATTTTTCCCTTCCGACGAATCGTCCTCAAATCTTTCCATTTTACCTATAGCCTTTAATGACTCATTCTCTAAGCTCTTAGGGCTATACTTGGAGACCCTTGATTTGAATTGATGTGCATTGATGTGATTCATTTATATACTTGATTGTGCTTTCATTACATTGATTGTGATTAATAGGACTAGTCTTTCGATCTGCATGAAACCCCAATTTAGACTCACCTCACCCGAAATTCGCGCCTGCATGAAATCTTGGTTAGGAAAATCACTCATATTAGGTATCGAAAGGGCGTTGGTAATGACACCAACGTAACCAAGTCCCTGAACCCAAAATCTCTAGTTCCGCAGAACTGATCAACCTCTCCCAATCGATCAGTGAGGTTTCCAGTCCACTTTTCAAGAAGGATCGGTGGCGACTCCAAATACATGCACACGTTGCACATGTCACCCCGACCATACTAAGATCGAAAGCGATCGAATCTTATCGTTGAAAGCTCCTTAAAAATTACTCCTGCTGCGATTTGATATGGGCCTAGGAGGGCCCGTGCCGATCGAGACCCGCGATCCACGTTCCCCATAGGAGTGTGGGTGGTAGGGAACCCGATCGGCAATCCGTTAGCTCCTTCCTTCTTTTTCGAGAGAGCGAGGGAAAAAAACGAGTCACGACAATCTCGAGTCACAAAAAATTTCTCTTTAATTCATGTCGGCATATGAGGTACTTACCACACCCGACATCATGATGGATCATGATTCTTTCTTACCATTGTAGATGATCATTCTCATGGCACATGGGTATTTCTTATGCAGTCAAAGAGTCAAGCTCTTTCCCATTTGAAGAATTTTTTCACCTTAACAAAAAAATCAATTTGAAAAATATGTTCAACGCATTCGAATAGATAATGGGAAAGAATTTTTTAGTCATGACTGTAAATCCCTATTTTCTTCTCATGGAATTCTGCATGAAATCTCGTGCACCTACACGCCTCAACAAAATGGAATTGTTGAGCATAAACATCGCGATCTTCCAAAAATTGTGCGTGCTCTTAAATTCCAAGCATATATTCCTGAAATTTTTTGGGGAGATTGTGTAGTCATGACAGCTTACCTGATCAATTGCATGCCAACTCGGGTTCTCGACGGGCATACACCTTTTGAAGTTATTTATGGTAAAAAGCCTGAGGTTCATCACTTGCGAGGTTTTGGCTGTTTGTGCTATGTTACTACCTTAGGACCTCATGACAAAATGAGTCCTCGAGCACGACGATGTATCTTCATGGGATATGCAACTCTTCAGAAAGATTACCGTGTCTTCGAGCCCATCGACGGGTAACTTCTTTATAAGTAGAGACATCATTTTCCATGAAGACATTTTTCCATTTCAGGATGAGGTATCTTCAAGCGAGTCTTCTAGCTTGAATCATTCTCACGTATTTTTATCTGAAGAAGATTTATCTCCTGTTCCACAATATATGCTTGCCCCATCTCCGGATATTCAGACTTCTTGTCCAATAATGGAAAACACTATAGTTTCCCCATCAACCCCAAATAATCTAGTTGAAGAATCTATAATGGCAGTGAATGAGCATTCTATCCAATCATTAGAATTTTTGCCTCCACAGTTTACTGAGGAGTTAACGTCTCTCAGGCGTGAGCATATCCCCCCTCGACGTTCAGATCGGATTACTCGAGGACCAAAGATTATTTGTGTGCATCTCTCTACTCATCAGATACTACATATCCTGTCTTCTCTTATGTTTCGTTTGATCAACTGTCTACGGAACATATGTGTTGCATTAGTCATATCTCCGAGGAAATAGAGCCATCATCTTATCAAGAAGCAGTTCGTGATCCACGTTGGCAGAAGGCCATGAAAGCAGAACTTCATGCCTTGATAGAGAATCACACTTGGGACATCATGCGTTCATTATAAACCTATTGCCTGAAAATGGGTATATAAGATTAAATATAAGGTCGATGGATCTGTTGAACGATACAAGGCTCGGTTAGTTACCAAAGAATTCATGCAACGCTAAGGTTTCGATTATCACGAGACATTCTCTCCGGTTGCGAAAGA
Source organism: Rhodomyrtus psidioides (assembly GCA_021437785.1). Taxonomy (NCBI): domain Eukaryota; kingdom Viridiplantae; phylum Streptophyta; class Magnoliopsida; order Myrtales; family Myrtaceae; genus Rhodomyrtus; species Rhodomyrtus psidioides. The sequence goes on along the minus strand of JAILYB010000146.1, from coordinate 997,411 downwards.
CGTTACTATTCTTTCTTTCCTTTCTTTTGCTACTTTTCGCAGTTGGCAATTACATCAAATGGATTCCACAATGCTTTTCTTCATGGAGATCTTGATGAAGAAATACACATGAATCTTCCACCCGAATTACGGCAACAGGGGGAGTCTAGAGTATGTCGTCTTCGTAAATCCTTTATGGTTTCAAACAGGCTTCTCGACAGTGGTATGAAAAGTTCATTATAGCCCTTACACCCATCAATTTCAAACAGTCCAAGCATGCTTATACACTTTTCACATGGACTAAATGTACATCATCAATTTACTTGATAATTTATGTTGATGACATACTTATTATGGGTAACGATGAATTGGGCATCAAGAGTCTTAAAGAGTACCTGCATTCTACTTTTCGTATAAAAGATTTGGGATCTTCCAAATATTTTCTTAGGATTGAGATTGCTCGCTCAGACCTAGGGATTTCTCTCAGTCAGCGGAAATTTATTTTAGAAATTATATCAGAAGTAGGCTTATCAAGATGTAAATTGGCGTTCATTCCTATCGAACATAATGTCAAGTTAACTTCGATCGATTACGACACCGGATCATCTTCTAAAGTTGATGACCCACAACTTGAAGACCCACAACTCGAAGACCCATCCCGCTATCAGAGGCTCGTAGGGAAACTTATATATCTCACCATGACTAGACCATATATATGCTATGCGGTACAGACGCTCAATCAATTCATGCACAATCCGAAGGAGTCTCACATGAATACGGCCTTGAAGGTCGTAATTTTTTTTTAAAAATGTCTAGGGCTTGGAATACTTCTCTCTCGAGATTGCAATTTGGAAATGACGGCTTATTGTGACACAAACTATGCCACATGTCCCATGAGTCGAAGATCCGTCACTGGCTTTTGTATTAAGTTAGGAAAATATTTACTTTCGTGGAAAATGAAGAAGCAATCGGCCGTGTCATTATCATCAGCTGAATTGAACAAACCCTAATATCTTAGAAAAATAGAAGTGAAGAGAGATAACCAGTCACCTTCCTTCGACCATTGTATTAGTGACAGTGTTAACAGAGGAGATGCTCTCTTGCCGTGGTGGAATAGCACGATTTGGCATTTCGGTTTGTAAAGTGAATGTAGGCTGTATCGGCTGAGGAAGATCCGATTCGCCGCTCAGCATCAGGACCACATCGTACACGTTTGGTCTATCCATGGCGTGGTCCTGGACACAGAGAAGCCCAACATGGATGCATCTCAATACCTCCAAAGGAGAGCTAACAGCAATTGTTTCATCCCTTAGCTCCAACGAGCGCCCTTCACTCCATAATTGCCATGCCTATAAGAGGCAACTATGTCAGAATATCGCAGCGAACTTACGCTATCCAATAAGGTGGAATTTGTCGCTTACGTAAGAAAGGAGGCTGAGATATTGCCCCTGTTCACACGGGGCCGTGTTCTTTCTTCCGCTAACGATCTCCAGTAGCAACACCCCCAAGCTATAGACATCCGACCTCTCGGAAAACCTTCCACACATGGCATACTCAGGAGACATATAACCACTGCAATTGAGTTGAACATGTTATGTATGTATTTTTTTTTCATTCTATTGAAGAAAAACAGGATGAAACATGCATAAAGTGACAGGTTCGTTGCGTTAAATCAATCATTTCTCTCTGCTTGAAAATATTAACACCACGGAATGATAATTCAAGTAGGACTAGGGAGCTTACAGTGTTCCAACAATTTTGCGAGTGTTCACTAAAACTTGACTGCCCTCGAACATTCGGGCCAGCCCAAAATCTGAGATTTTCGGGTTCATCTTTTCATCCAAGAGAATATTACTCACTTTTAAGTCTCGATGTATGACCCTGAGGCAAGAATCTCGATGGAGGTAGAGAAGCCCCCTTGCAATCCCCTGAATAATATGGAATCGTTTGCCCCAGTCAAGTTCTGCCTTCTTCGTTGAATCTAACAGGCACAACAAACAAGAAGAGCTATCAAGTTTAGTGCTATGTCGAAAAATACTTATCCAAAAATAATGATTTCAAGAAAACCAACCAAAAAGAAACGTGTCCAAGCTTTTGTTCGGCAAGTACTCGTGTACCAAAATCTTTTCTTCTCCTTCAATGCAGTAACCCATGAGTTTAACAAGGTTTCGATGTTGGAGTTTCGATATTAGGATGATCTCATTCTTGAACTCTTCAATGCCTTGGGCCGAGCAACTAGAGAGTCTTTTCACAGCTGCCTCTTTCCCATCATTTAGCTTTCCCTGTTTGCAATTTATATAGGTTTTAGACCTTGAATTGTTTCATTATTTTCTTTTATCGGAATGTCTTGCAGAATGATTTTACCTTATAAACAAAGCCAAACCCTCCTTGGCCGAGTTTACTTGCTGAGCTGAACTTGTTCGTAGCAAGTAGTATGCTATCAAAACTGAAAAGGGTCACTTCCAGTGAATCATCTTGCTTCAACTGCTCTTTCCACGCATTTCTTTGTAACAGTTTGCCTGGAATTTTAGGTATGTATACTGAGTCAAGGAGTCTAGAAATTTTGCTTAAATTTACTGTGTTTATTATTATTGAAGAATTAGCTTGCTTTCTTCATAGCAACGGAAGACTAAACAAAAAAGAAGCTTAATCCTCTGATAACACTGATGTGTCATTTTAATTGTACCTCTTTTCTTAGCTCTCCATTTGCAAAGACAAAAAATAAATACAGCAAAGAATACGATCCCGGCAATAGTACTCAGGCTAATGCTAACTGCTTTCTGTGACGATCCACCTGAAATGGGACATAGAGGTATGTAAAAGACATGGCGTCATTAAACTCATCTCAAGGAAACAATTTCTAACCTGTTTTTACTTGTGCAACTCGAACAAATAGATCTTGCCCAACTGTGGGAAAATCCCGAAGATCGATGAGGTCTCTAGTCCAAACCATACACCCAACGGTGCTGACATAAGAATAAGCCAAGCAAGAACAATTGCCCTGGCACCAACTTAAACATCCTTCTGGATCTCCAATGTCTGATAAATAGTCCACAGAGTCGGGCAGTTTCATCCAGCGCATTTTCCTAAAGGCATCTAGCTTTGATGAAGCCAGTGTGCTTGTGTTTTTTTGGCAATTCAATTCCGTCTCCCTTTGACATCCTCCGGTCCAGTTTCCATTGTTCCACTCCACACTTGATTTTGGCACAAACCCATATAAGCATCTGCAAATAGGTGAATTCAATGAGTTGCAAACTCCAAAAGGACCACAAGTTCCATAAATCTCACATGTATTGTTTGGTCCCACCCAATTCGTCAACCACGCCTTGGCTCCATCATCCCATTTCATTGTCGTAAGAGATCCTCCTGGTGAAATGAACACGTATGCAAAGTAGCCGTTCTGAGTATCGAACCAAAAGTAAATGCCCTCCTGCTGACTATCTTGCTGGGCATTGAAGCCACTATAGTGCATTTCACCCATGTCTTGTAAGCCGATAAATTCTGATTTGTGCCACAGCCCGCCTCTCCAGTAAGGAACCATTCCAAGTGAAAGGTTGAGGCAACACCTCTGATGTCATTCCAGTAGAGAAACTTCCAGGGGACGGATCACTTTCACTTCTCCAGGAAATTAAAAATTGTTTCGCACCAGTCCTGACATTTAATCCCATCTTCATGCTCGGAAGAAGAGTGTCTGTTGGATGCTCAAAGCTTCCCCATATTATACTATAATTGGCATCTTGCAGAACAAAATTCCCACTATCTAATAGCGCTGCTGAAGTATAATTGGACCGACCGGAGACATTTGTGGACCAGACTATATTCTGTTGTCCGTCCACTAACTTCAAATTCCCATCACTGCCTATGGTTAATTTCGCAGACCGATCTGTGTGCACGAGCGGCACATCCCTATTGGCCACCCACACGATTTTAGAAGGCGTCAATTCCTTGTACCATATGCCAACATACTGATTTTCTGATCCATTCGGTGTGAAGAACCCAAGCTCGAAGATTTGGCTAGAGGAGACGAGAGTTTGGTTCGGAAAGAGTGGCTCCGATGTAGTGACGTTGCGAAACGCGCTGCTGGGTATATGACTTGCCTGAAGTAGGAACAAGAAGACCAAGCAAGCGCACCAAGCACTTACAAGCCGCATGATAAGAGTAACTGAATAAGCCTGGCGAATTCTGGCGGGTCTGTTATTCTGCACCTTCTGCGGATCAAGAACAGATGGGCAAGATCATCTGAGAGTCAAACCTGGGTGCTGAAGGTATGATATCTTTTTAAGTCCTTTTCTTATCCTCGTCCAATGTTCATTTTGCCAACAAACTAGCCACTCAGTGCTGATAATTGTTGTGTTACGTGCGTATAGGGTGACATCACAATGATTTGAGTCAAAAGGAAGGCTAAGAAAACAAGTCTTTTCAGAAGAGCATCTCTTTATTAACTGTCGAGGGTTGGAATTTTTCCTCGCCACGGTTCAAATTCGACGCCGCCTCTCAGTTCACACTCCGAATCATCCTCCTCCAAAAGTTCGATTTTTTTTTTTTTTTTGGGTGTTAACCAAGACATTAATTGTTGGGAAAAACAGACAAGCAGCGGATATAACTTTCCCCCTTTGACTAAACCTGTGAGAAACCGATTCGAGCACAACCAATGGAAATATGCGAATTGAAAGAAAAACAACACCAGAATCTTTTACGTGGAAAACCCCTTCAATGTGAAGGATAAAAACCACGAGACCGCTCACGGAGTCTACCCGAATCTCCACTATATATCAATCGTTTGGATACACAAACTCGCTGAATACAACGACAATAAAATCCCAAAGCTATAAGTGGAGATCAAGCAGCAACAACACCGTAGACGAGAGAACCGGATGAAAATCACCCCCAAAATATGCAGTCCCGAAATACCCACGAACAGCTACAGTAAATACCTTGAAATCACGATTCAACCGTACAGAATCAAGAACAACGAGTCTTGAAGATGCTGTCAAAATTTCAGCCCAATCGGACCACGGGAAGACCTCCGATCGTCGATTTGATCTTCGATGGACGCCCAGAAAAACTGCAGTATTTTTCTGCGTTTTTGCTCTTTTTCCTCTCGGTGGCTGCTCTCTCTATTTCTCTCTCGTGCGTGTGTGTTCTACCATGTGTTGCTGCTGCTGCCCTAGGTTTTTAACAACCTAATGGGCTGGATTGGGCCCAAAGCCCAACAAATCTCCCCCTCCAGCCCATTAAGGGAGATCTCGACACAAAAGAATTCATCAGAAATCCATGCCGGCCTGACGCCGACAAAATTCATACTTCTCTCTAGTGAGAGCCTTCGTCATCATATCTGAAGCATTATCTTCAGTGTGTACTTTCTCAAGTTCTAACCCTTTGGATTCCAGAGTTTCTCGTATCCAGTGATACCTCACATCAATATGCTTTGACCTGGCATGAAAAGTGGAATTCTTTGCAAGATGTATAGCACTTTGATTATCACAAAGTAAAACATACCTCTCTTGACTGAAACCAAGTTCTTGCGTGAACTCTTTCATCCAAAGCAATTCCTTGCATGCTTCAGTTGCTGCGATGAACTCTGCCTCTGTCGTCGACAAGGCAACACATTTTTGCAGCCTTGACTGCCAAGCCACAGCTCCCCCTAAGAAAGTAATCAGATAACCCGAAGTAGATTTCCTTGTGTCAATATCACCTGCCATGTCAGAATCAGTATATCCAACAAGAATCGGCTCATCACTCCCAAATGAAAGTCTCAAACTAGAACTGCCTCGGAGATATCTCAATATCCACTTCAATGCATTCCAGTGCTCTCTACCTGGATTTGACATAAAACGGCTAACCACTCCAACTGCATGAGCTATATCTGGTCTTGTGCAAACCATTGCATACATCAGACTACCCACTGCAGAAGCATAAGGAACTTTTTCCATCTCTTTCAGATCTTTCTCAGTTGATGGACATTGTTTATGACTAAGCTTAAAGTGTGTAGCAAGAGGTGTACTTACAACTTTAGCTTTGTCCATTTTGAACCTTTGAAGTACTTTCTCTATGTACTTCTCTTGAGATAACCATAATCTCTTCGCCTGTCTGTCGCGAGTGATCCTCATACCAAGAATCTGCTTAGCCGGCCCCAAGTCTTTCATTGAAAAAGACTTGTTCAAATCTTGCTTTAACCTGTCAATCCTAGAAGTATTCTGACCAACAATCAACATGTCATCAACATAGAGCAATAAGATAATAAAATCACCTTCAGAGAATTTCTGCACAAATACACAATGATCAGAAGTAGTCTTCTTATAGGATTGCTCCCCCATAAAAGACTCAAATTTTCTATACCATTGCCTCGACGCCTGCTTTAAGCCATACAAGCTTTTCTTCAGTTTGCAAACATAATTCTCTTTACCTTTTACCTGAAAACCTTCAGGCTGCTCCATGTATATGTCTTCCTCCAAGTCACCATGAAGGAAAGCGGTCTTCACGTCCATCTGCTCAACCTCGAGATCAAGGCTAGCTGCTAAACTCAAAACAACTCGAATTGAAGACATTTTTACAACTGGTGAGAAGATCTCATCATAGTCAATTCCCTTTTTCTGATTGAAGCCTTTAACAACCAATCTAGCTTTATATCGAGGACGCGAAGTCGTCTCATCTTGCTTCAATCTGTAAACCCATCGGTTCTTCAAAGCTCTTTTACCCTCAGGTAATGCCACCAACTCAAAGGTGTGATTGTCATGCAATGACTTCATCTCATCATGCATTGCATCAAACCATTCCTTCCTATTCTTATCTTCTACTGCTTCTTCAAAAGTTTCAGGTTCACCTGCATCTGTCAACAGAACATACTCATTAGAGGAATATCTAGTAGATGAGGTGCGGTCTCTGGCAGACCTCCTCAAAGCAGTAGTTGGTGGAGCTAATGGTGCAATCTCTTGAGCATCAATGTCATCTGAATGATGTTGATCACCCTGAGCCTGATCTTCAACCGGCTGATCATTCTGAGTCTGATCCTGAACCTGCTGATATGTAGTCTGACCATCGTCTTCAACTTGATCATGCAACTGTTCCTGCAACTCAAAAGGTGAGATTGAGCTAGTATCAGCTAACACATCAGAATCACGGGAATCTGTCTTCTTTATCTTCTCAATATCACAAATGGTCTCATTCTCAACGAATACTACATCTCGGCTTCTGACAATTTTCTTAGCAACTGGATCATAAAGCCTGTAGCCAAATTCATCAGAACCATAACCAAGAAAGATGCACTCTTTTGTCTTGACATCTAACTTGGACCTCTCATCTTTGGGAACATGAACATAAACTTTGCAGCCAAACACCTTTAGATGATCATATGAAATTTCCTTTTCAAACCAAACTCTGTCTGGAACATCACCATCTAAAGCAACAATGGGAGAAATATTAAGAACATGTACCACTGTACTCAAAGCCTCTCCCCAAAAAGATTTTGGCAATTTTGCATCTGAAATCAAACATCTGACTCTCTCAATCAGTGTTCTGTTCATTCTTTCCGCTACACCATTTAACTCAGGCGTTTTAGGGGGTGTCTTTTGATGTCGAATTCCCTGTTGCCTACAATATTCATCAAATGGCCCGATGTACTCACCACCGTTATCTGAACGAATGCATTTCAACTTCTTTCCAGTCTGTCTTTCAACTGAAACTTGAAACTGCTTGAATGCATCTAACACTTGATCTTTCGTCTTCAAGAAATAAACCCATAATTTTCTTGAATGGTCATCAATGAAGGTTACAAAGTAAGTTGCACCACCAAGTGTTAGTGGTTTTATTGGACCGCAAACATCTGAATGCACTAATTCTAGCAACTCTGATTTTCTCGAAGGCGGATGACTCTTGAATGAAACTCTTCGTTGTTTTCCTGCTAAACAATGTGCACACTTCTCAAGTCTTGTACTCTTTACTCCAGAGAGTAAACCATTTTTAGCTAGTAAGCCAATTCCTTTCTCACTAATGTGGCTAAGCCTCTTGTGCCATAATGCAGTTGCATTCTCATCTTCCACAACATTACACATGTCTTTGGAAATCTTAGCCTGAAACAAATATAAGGAAGATTGTTTCATACCTCTAGCCACAATTAATGAGCCTCTGGTGAGTTTCCATTGACCATTGTCAAAAGTACTGCAAAATCCTGCATCATCAAGTTTTCCAGTCGAAATCAAATTCAAACGAATATCAGGAACATGTCTAACATCTTTCAGAACTAGTTTTGCTCCAGTACTAGTCTCCAAGCATACATCTCCTATGCCAACAACAGTAGCCAAACCGTCATTACCCATCCTTAAGGTACCAAAATTTCCTGACCTGTAGGATGTAAAGAATTCTTTCCTGGAGGTAATATGCAGAGAAGCTCCACTATCAATAACCCAGTTTGAATCATCACATGCAAAATTAACATTATCATCATAGCAAACAATAACAAGTTCATCAGTAGCAGTTGCCACCCGATCATCACCACCATTATTTCTTCTCTCGTTATTTTCATTGCCATTTTTCTTCTCATTCCTCATCTCATTTTTCAGCTGGAAGCAATTTTTCTTCATATGACCCATCTTACCACAGTGATGACACTCAATAGTCTTCTTCCATGATCTTGACTTGCTTCGGCTCTTGTATCTACCTTTCGGACCTCTACTCTGATTTCTGCCCCTGTTTTCAACAACTAGAGCTTCTGAATGAGAGGAAGAACCATGTGTTTTTCTTCTCATCTCTTCATTCAGAACACCACTTTTTGCAAAATCCATGGTAACAATACCATCAGGTGCAGCATTAATTAAAGACATACGAAAAGTCTCCCAAGATTCCGGCAAGGTACATAACAACCAAAGTCCCTGCACTTCATCATCAAATTTAATATTCATGGCAGAAAGTTGATCTATCACTCCTTGAAACTCATTCAAGTGATCTGATATAGATTGGCCATCTCTATAATGCAACTCCATAAATTGTTTAATCAAACATATTTTGTTGTTGCCAGTCTTCCGTGCATATAATGACTCCAGCTTATTCCACAATGTCCTAGCATGCGATTCTTTGCTGATGTGATTCAAAACATTATCATCGACAAATTGTCGAATAAATCCACACACAATTTTGTGCTCAAGATTCCAATCGGCATCGCTCATATTATCAGGTTTAGTATCAGCAAATACTGGTAAATGCCACCGTTTCACATATAGTAGATCTTCCATCTTTCCTCTCCATACATGATAATTCTTTCCATTCAAACTAACCATTCTGCTCACGTTCGGTTCCATCGTTCAGTCAAAAACAATGCTCTGATACCACTATGTTGGGAAAAACAGACAAGCAGCGGATATAACTTTCCCCCTTTGACTAAACCTGTGAGAAACCGATTCGAGCACAACCAATGGAAATATGTGAATTGAAAGAAAAACAACACCAGAATCTTTTACGTGGAAAACCCCTTCAATGTGAAGGATAAAAACCACGAGACCGCTCACGGAGTCTACCCGAATCTCCACTATATATCAATCGTTTGGATACACAAACTCGCTGAATACAACGACAATAAAATCCCAAAGCTATAAGTGGAGATCAAGCAGCAACAACACCGTAGACGAGAGAACCGGATGAAAATCACCCCCAAAATATGCAGTCCCGAAATACCCACGAACAGCTACAGTAAATACCTTGAAATCACGATTCAACCGTACAGAATCAAGAACAACGAGTCTTGAAGATGCTGTCAAAATTTCAGCCCAATCGGACCACGGGAAGACCTCCGATCGTCGATTTGATCTTCGATGGACGCCCACAAAAACTGCAGTATTTTTCTGCGTTTTTGCTCTTTTTCCTCTCGGTGGCTGCTCTCTCTATTTCTCTCTCGTGCGTGTGTGTTCTACCATGTGTTGCTGCTGCTGCCCTAGGTTTTTAACAACCTAATGGGCTGGATTGGGCCCAAAGCCCAACATTAATTGCGGTGTAATAAACTATGTAAGGCCGGGCGATTTCGGTGGGCGGGAGAACCCGGGATTAGCCAAGGAACCGCATTTGTAAACTCAGTCATGCCAAGATGTTGATTTATGATCCATTTTCTGGAAGAGTTGAGAAAGGGGCCTGGCGTGGGAGTGCTAGTGCTAGTGGCTCGAAAAGTAAAAAAAAAATGAATCAAGTCTTCAGGCGTAGAATTTTCTAGAGGTTGGATAAAAAAGTCAATGAAAGCTTATCTCTTGAACAAAAGGAAGTCAGTGGTATGCCTATAGATAGGACTGACGAAACTACAGAAGTTTCGTCCATCCAGGAATAGGAAAAACCAACAGAAAGCTCTCCTCCTCCTCCTCCTCCTTTTGTATTACCATCTTTGTTCCTTTCCTCAATCATAAACTAGCATATAAACCAAAAAACTAACACAAGAAAAGGTTAACTCTTTAACAAGTCCATCCGGTTTAAGGATCAGTTTCAAGTGATTGTAAGAAATATTCTTCTGACACAAAAAGAAAAAAAAAGTAAAAACATACGGGATGATGACACAAAGAGTATTGAAGATTTCTTCAATGTGTAATGTTAATCTTTGACTATCAATTGTCTTTTCAATATGAAATATGGTCTCTAAAAACTTTGAATTGCTTAAAATTATGTAAAATTAAACGCTGACATGAGCACATCTAAGCCATTTAAATTGAGGAGACTTCCAATCATAAAACTCTAAACGAATTCTGTATTAACTTAAAAACTTGTTCTGATTGTGCTTGCAAGACTCCTAAACTCCACCGTAATCAAAACTTATGTCTGGGGCGCTATTCGTTTCTTTATGTGACATTTAGATATTTACAAATCACTTAGCGGTAATTAACTGGTCGCTTGTCGGATTTTTCGTATTTGATTATAAATGAAGATTCATTTTTTTCTAAATCCGACTTTGACCCGAAGCCACCTAGACCGAACTGGAATCGTTCAACCAATTTTACGTGATTTTGGCTACGCCGCTGACCAAGCCTGTAAAATTTACCTGCAATCTTTCGCGTCGGATCAAAAAATACTGTAGGCTAAGCTTGCGCAACTCTTTTGCATCCCTTGCTTTCTATCCAAGCACTGGCCTAGTGCATTGCTACAAACATCGTTGATTCAATACATGTATATCCGCCCGAGCTGGACCGACTCGATAGCTAATTTACTTTGAACAAACTGTGTTCGCTTCTTGATAGGCGAATTAGTCTTTGCCATTATAGACCTAATCATTACCATTTGAACCTATTTCTTCTCTCTCTACAACTCCATTCTATTAAGGAGTTGATGGAATATACCCAACTATATTTTTGTTCTTTTTTCATCACATAAACATCTGAATTGATCAGATAGATTTTCTTGACCTCGATCGGATCTCTTCCTTAAAAAAAAAAATTCTTTTAAAAAATATTTTCTACCAAGCTCATAAAATTTCTCAAAGCAACTCATACCTCAGATTTATGAGAAACATGTCCGAATTGATAGTCTGGTCTTCTTACCTAGTACTAAGCGTGTGCATATTTAATTGGAGAGACAAATGAGGCCTGAAAAGATTTGAACTCGGGACCTCCAGCTCTGATTCCATGTAAGATTCTGTGGGACCACTTGCCAACTGCTCTAAAAACTTAAGTTGTTAGAAGAAGGCATGGTTTAATATTTATATATTTATCTATAAATATAATGAAATAAACATCCCATGTTTTGCTCTCACATTCATTGAACAACATATATCCAAATGGATCAACTGCAAAGGAAACTCCACTCTTGTTTCTTTTCCAAATGGTTGCCTCCTTGTTTTTCCTACCAAGTAATGCTCATAAATAGGCAAATTGACTTTTCAATATTGCCCAGCAAGCCCTCTTTGGCTTATCCAAACATTTTCTATTGCCCAATATGACTCAATCTAGCATGCCATATATTCAAATTATTACAAAAGATATAAATAGGGAATAACTAACATTCACATGATTAAACTCAACAATCAACACGATAAAACCATCCTGAAAATATCCATAACTATAATAACTTGTTCTCAATAACAATCATCACTATTGTTATGAAAGTTCAAACTGAAATCAAGTTTAACCAATCCTAACACGGAAACTAAATTCCATCGAGTTTTTGGAGCATATAACACATCATGTAGGAATATGGTGCAACACCACACGTACACAATTGGCAGATGCTAATCCCTTTAACTTTCACTCAGGATTTATTTTTCATATTTATCCACTTTGCTCCATGTGGAACTCGTTGAAATTTCGCGAGGACATTTCTATCTTTCGTCACATGGTATGTAGCCCCTAAGTTTATAATCTATAAAGGATAAAATTCAATTATGAAAACTAAATCGGAGACATAAGTAGCAATCTCAAGTGCACAAAAAGTTTCTAACTTCTTTGGCTCACCACAATTATGAGCAAAGTGACCCTTATTGCCACAATTAAAACATTTCAATTTTGAGATTTTTTGAAATGATACTTTCATTTCTCATGTTGGTTAAACTTTAATTTTTATCCTGAAGTATCTATCCCCTTGCTCTTCCACTTCTCAAACCCACCCTGATGGCTATGCCTAGAGCATGAAGGCCCATTTGAGCTAGAACTAGCATAACAAATATTGATTTTTTGTTTAGCCGCCAGAAGGCGGTTCATCTCTAGTTCAAGACGGCGCACATAACATCCTCAAAAGTCTTTATTTTTTGTTGTGGATCAAGTGGATTTTCATATGAACCCAACTATGAGGCAAATAGTGGATTACTGCTTGCATTTGCTCTTCAGTCAAAATGTGGCATGCATCTTACAGTTCACTTATCATGTTTGACGTACGCCACAAAGCTATTTCATATTCTACCCATGTGGAATCATGTAAGTGTCAAATCTTATAGTGATATATCTCAACTTCGTGATCGATTTCTAACTAAATATAGTTTTTGTTGCTTCCCACTTAATTTTGGCATTTTCAAATGCTTTAACTCACGCATAAAATCATTTTTTATGTTACTCAGCAACAGTGTGTGAGCAATGAAGTTAATCTTTTTTCATGCAACAAATGCCTCTTTATACTTTCTATACGGTGCAATATTTTCATCTCTAGGTTCTTCCATAACTAGGTTAAGAGCTTTTATTGCTTCTTGCTTTTCTAGCATATATTGTATTATCATATTCCAATTTTCACAATTTTCACCGTTCAATTTCTCTCCTTTGTTTAGCTCAGCTACGATATTCTAAAATACTGTAGACATTGTATTTGAACACGAAATTCTATAGACGTATATTTACTAACTATTGATGCCTAGAATTTATGCATCTATTTTTTTGGCAACTAGATATATTAATAAATAATTTCATATAAAGTCTCAGATTTTGAAAGTTCACTACGCTCTCAATCATCGTCTAAGAATGCTCGTTTGAAATTATAATTAATCCTCATTTGTATTTATTATTAATATAATTATTTATGTAAAATTAAATTCATTAAAATTATTGAAACTTTCTAGAGCTTTCTACTTGAATAAAGATCATAAATCAAACAATGATCCCCTCAAAAAATTGCATGGCATGATTTGAGATAATATACAAATAACTTATTCGTCGAATTATACTCAAATCACGGAATACAAATATAAATAGCAAGTACTCTAAACTTTATATATGCTATCAATAAAACATTCCCTACAAAATTTCTATGAAGTTATCCAAATGTAAGATATATTATGTATTTTTTAAAAACTAGAGAGATACAGGTAAAAAATACTCGAAAAACACGCCAAAATACTGTATCATCAATTTCATATGTATTTTCATAAATTTAAATACACCAAACATGTACAATATTATATCATAGTGTAGATAATCCAAAAATGAATACAACGGTACCTCACATGCCTCCAACAAAACTCATACACGCCCGTACAAGCCGACCATAGCTTTAGTGTGTGCAGTCAATGCATGGTGAACGGTTAGAGTAGAATTTAGGGATCAAATTGTAATTTTTAAAAATAGAGATTAAATTGAAATTCTTAGAAAGTATGGGGACCAAATTGCATTCAAATTTTTCTAGAGATGCAAACGTACTCATACTCTATCGTCTATTCTTTGTAGACGATTTCTTCTTTTTGCTGAAGCAAATCTGGCATCCATCTATATGTTAAAGGATTGACTTGATACTTTCTCCAATTGGCTGAACTTAGGCCTAATGTGAATACAAGTGAGATTTTCTTTTTCGGGAGCTCAAATGATCTTCGATGAAAGTTGCTCTCTGTATTCGGGTTCCAAGAAGGCATTTTGCTGGTACGATATCTTGGAGTTCTCATTATTGCTTCAAGACTTGCCAAGGCCGAATGAAACTCTCTAGTGAACTCAAAAAGCGCTAGAGCTCATTCTTGGTCTCAACGATTTCTATCCCTTGCTGGTCGCCTGCAATTCATTAAGTTAGTCTTTCCTGCTATGCATGTCCACTGGGCAAGTGCATTTATCCTTCCCAAATTTGTGTTATCTCGCATTGGGCAAATTCTCAACCAGTTTCTCTCAAAAGGCCCGGGCCTTGGTGCAGGCAATGCTAAAGTATCTTGGGACGAAGTATGCCAACCTAAGGAAGAAGGGACCTTGGCATTCGTAGGCTTATTGATTGCAATAGGGCAGCTATGCTCAAACACATTTGGATCGTCTTCACTGATAAGGAATCCTTATGGTACAAGTGGATTCACTCTACCTTTCTGAAGAACATGAATTTTTGGATAGCTACCAGAAGACTTTTTATTCATGGGCTTGAAAAAAATCTTGATCTCCGCTCGGAATTTCAACACCTCTTTAGTTGGCAGCTTTGTAGTGGTCACACTGTCTTTCTAGTTCTACTCTTGGTATCAGAAAGGACCTCTCGATAAAATTTTCTCTAATAGACATTTATCGATCGGGTATACATCGGAAGGCAATGGTGTTAAACTTTATCTCCTATTCTGGTTACATTTCACATGTAATGGCCACAATTGCATCTTGGTCAGAACGTCTCCCTTCTCTTGATCATCGAGGCAATGATCGTTTCATTTGGCTTGGTCATCCATCTATAGTATTTTCTAATGCTACTGCCTCACAGAGGACAAGTTGTGCCTTGGCATTCCTTCATCTCGAATCGCTCCTTCGCTCCTGGGCACTCATTTCACCTCTGGCTGATCACACTTAACAGATTGCCTACCCAAGTTTTATTGCTTAACTACAACAGAAGTTCGAATGTTGCTTGTGCTTTTTGCAATTGCAGACCAGACTCTATCAATCATCTCTTCTTCGAATGCTGTACCACTGGAGCCATTGCACTTTTTTGGGGCAACCAAATTCAATCTTGGTTGGCATTACAGTTGTTGGTGGGACAACCCAGTGGGCCATGCAACACATCTGCAGCCAAAGTTTTTGCCAGATTATTGGCCTATTTTCTTTCGGTGCCTTGCGCCACATAATTTGAAAGGAGAAGAATCACATCCTTTTTTCGGAGTCAGACTCTTTTTTTGCTAGCTATCAAGTATCACCTCGAGAAGGTTGTAAGGGACAAGGCCTTAATGTTTAAACATGTGGAAAACACCTCTACAAATCGGAGGATGCAAATAAGCTAGGGCATCAACCAATCGGTCTTTGCTTCGTATGACATCTTTTCCAAGCTCATTTTGTTTTTTCTTTTTGGCTGCCTGTTTTAGCATCTTCTTTCTCCTACGCATTCTTTTTTTAGGGATAATAGTCCTTTATTTTGAACCCATGACACCCTTGCACACATAATGACATTTACTGGTGTCGCCACAAGTGCAAGGATCTCCTTGTGGTGTCGGGCTTTGATTTTGTAAATTTACATTTTGGTTAAGTCAAAACATCTTACATTTACAAAAAAAAAATGTAATTTTCAAAAAATCCGAGGCCAGATTGTAATTTCAAGAAAATTTGAGGACCAAATTATAATTTTCTAAAAATTAGGGACAAAATTGCAATTTTAAGAAAGTTGGTCTGACCAGTCAACGGGTCAATGGTCTATAGTTGATTGGGGTCATAGGGTAGGGTTATGGACCATACCAAAAATCAGGTCATGGGTCGGGTCGAAACCTGACCCATTGATGTTAGCCACGCATTGACAATGGTGCCGCATGTGCATTGCACGTGGGCACGTGACTCCCACGCGCATCAGACCCCTTCGGAATGCGGAGGCATGTGCGGCTCCGTTCGGTCACCTCCAGTGACGAGCCGCCCCTCAAAAAGCTCATTTCATCGATACAAGTCTGATGGTATAAATAAATCTCATTTTACTGAGCAAAATTACACGAAAAATAGCATTTCGTCGTTGCCTCAGGGAATTGATCTCGTCACAGTGGGTGGCGTGTGTGCAGCCTCTGTCAGTGTCACCTCGCATCAGGCGGCCACTCAAATTTCTCGTCGCTCCAAATCTGTTCCAGCTATATGTTCAAAAATAATTTTATTGCATAAAAAAATTATTACCTCATAATAGAACCTATGAAAAATGGATTTTTTGTGCTAATCACGATTATAGAACAATACATGATCAGGAAACAAGAACAACACAACTTCGATAACAATGAAGTGAACGGATTCCAATAATATATATATATATATATATATATATATATATATATATATATATATGCAACGAATTACACTAAATTACAAACCCTATATCAACTTGAATCATTGATTGAAGAAGTAAATCACGTAAAACGAGCATACTTTGATAGGCACAGATTAAGAGCCAAATCGCATATTAGAAAACGACTCAGATATGTCAATCGATCATTCTTCGAGAGAGTTTCATCGAGAGTTTTTCCCTTTTCTTCTCATCTGAACCATGTAAATTAAATTGAGAGAATATGCCATATGCAATCTTCCTTCTTTTGAAATAGGAAATAAATCCCCTTATTGCAATCAATTAATGCATTAAAGGCAATTATTGATTCGCTATTTAGTGGCGCAATCAATACCTACAGCTGCATTTATTTTTGAATATCCAAAAGAACCATTTGTTGTCATTTTTGCAATAAGATTTGCTCGGTTAATAATGATGTTAAGGCATGATTTAGTGGGTGGTTCAGGATTCGCATTTTGTGAAACCGGTGCCTAACGAGAAGTTTTTGGTTCTAGGATGAGAGTTTCCCATCCTAGAACCAATCACTCCTAATCACATTGAATGCGCTATCATTGCAGCTACCATGATCATAGTTGTCCCCACTGGAGCCAAAATCTTTAGTTGGATCACTATGATGTGTGTGGGGAGGGGGGGGGGGGTTTCCATACAATACAAAACAACCATGTTATTTTTTGTGGGGTCCATATTTTTGTTCACTATAGGAGGACTCACCAGAATAGTCCTGGTAAATTATGGACTAGACATGCTCTTATTATGCAGTTGCTAATTAGCAAACTTACCAAAACGACCTAAACCTATTGGGTCAAAATGAGTTTTCAAGAGAAAGTACAATTCTGATGGTCTATCCATAATTTTAAGATTGATATAATTGAATCCATTTCATTATCTATTGCTTCTTTTAAAAAAGAAGCATCTTTAGAAGACATAGCATCACTAAAACCTTTAGGATCATCTTCTAAATTTAATACTACTAGATATTTATTATACAACGCTATTATCTCTATCTCCTTCAATAAGAAAAACATGAATAATAAAGTCTAGACCTAAATCATTTTCTTTTCTTGATCTAGTGCTTCTCCTGGGCTTATTAGTTATGCCGTTAGAATCATTTGTTTTCTCATGAGAATCTATGTGTATTTCTATGGATTCATCTAAACATTATTCTTAGTAATTTCATAATCTATAAAGCATTTATTCGCAAAGAATTCAACATATCTTGATTCTACAATGATGTTTGACTCTACATTAAGAAACCTATAAGCTTTATTGTTTTCAACGTATCAAATAAAATCACTTTTGATAGCTCTAAGATCAAATTTTGTTCTCTTAGTGTTGGGTACTCTGTAAGGACTGATGTTATTTTTCGTGGATGGTATTCTATTATGAATGAAACATGTAGTAAGTAAAGCCTCTCCCCAAAGATTTATTGGAAATTTCAAATTCGAGAGCATACAATTAACCATTTCCCTTAAGGACCGATTTTTCCTTTCAACCATTCCAATGGAATATATGATGTTGAAGCTTGATGAATAATATCATGTTCTTCACAAAAAGTTGAAAAATCATTTAGGAAATATTATCATCTTCTATCTAAATGAAAAACTTTAATTTTCTTTTCTAATTGATTTTTCACTTCAGCTTTATATTTCTTAAACATAGTGAATGTTTCATTCTTTGATCTTAGGAGATAGACATATAAATATCTGCTTAGTCATCCAAAAGGTAATGAAACACCTTTTACCACCACGTGTTAACATGCCGTTGAATTTGCATATATCATTGTACACCAAATTCTAATAAATTCGAATTTGTCGTTACACTAGGAAATGATTTCTTTATTAATTTAGATTTAGCACAGACTTCACATTTATCAAATTCGCCATTAAATTTTATCAAGTCTAAGTTTTTCATATTCTGTAAATAGAAAAAATTTAAATGTACTAATCTACTATGCTATAAATGAGGAGAATCAATAACTTAAGAAGAAGATACAATATTATTATTAATACTCAGTTGATACATGCCATCATTGGTCTAACCCTTTCCCACAAACAGTCCATTCTTTGACAGAATAACCTTGTCGGACTAAAGCAATATATGAAACCCCCTATTACAATTCAAATCATCAAAAACCAGCTTTCTCCGGATTTCGTGTATAAATACATTAAGAAGGGGAAACTTCTTTCTAGGAGTAAAAACTAAAATGATTGTGCCTTTGCCTGTAACCTTTGCAAGAGCTTTGTTTGCCATCTCGACCTCTTGAAGATGCACTTCAACCGTCTCTTTAAAATGCTCGAGCATTGATCGATCCTTGCATATGTGCATAGTTGTAGCAAAATCTACACACCAAATAGATTCAACAGTGGCAGAAATGATGGCCACAAAACTATAAATTTTCTCAGAAATATTTTCATGTTCGAAAACTTGGTTGAAGCCATAGCCTCGTAGTTCTCTTCAACAATGTTTGCATCTGCCTTCACTATTGAAATGTTATTGTCCTTGGATGTGCTCTTGCGATGTCTACACTCCTTTGCAAAGTAACCCTATCCTCCTTGCCACAAACAAAGTAGCTATCCTTTTTCTTCTCATATGGCTTCTTAAAATTTTTCCCTCTCTTGCTTTTTAAATTATGGTCAATTTTGGATTGAAATCCATTTCCCTCCATAGAATTCACTTTAGTATCATACAAAACAATTTTTTTTACGTAAACACGACTCTTCCTCAATGCGAAGATGTTTCGAAATTTGGTCCAAAGTGATGTCCTCAGATTTATGCAGCATCTTTTTTCCATAATCTTTTCAACTTTTGCAATAATTGTTCCAACTTGAAAATATTATGGAATATCTATCTTGAGAGCAAGAATTTTTTTGACCAGTACTTGCAGTTCATGGACTTACGCCGACAAGGGTTTAGTGTTAACGAACTTGAAATCAAAATACTTAGCATTCAGATATTTGATCGTACCTTGCTCCTTCGCGTTATACTTGAAGTTGAGTGTATTCCATATTCTCTAGCAAACTTTGTCTCAGTAAACTAGTCATAGAGACGATCAGATAACATATTCAGTATATGGCCTTGACAAAGCAATTCGTCCTCTTCGCGTTTCTTCCTTGTTGACCCTCTCAACATCTTTTGTACTAGACTCTGCTCCTTTAGTGGTAGGCATTAGATCCTATATAGGCATCAAATTGGGGTCGAGGATATATGAAATATTTAGGGTAATGAGGAGAAAAATCATCTTGTCTCTCTAACAAGCGAAATTGTTGCCATCGAACCGATTCAATTTCAACATTTGATTAACGATCAAATTGAATTCATTGATATGATTAACAGCGGATGCACCTTCACTCATATTCAAATTAAACAGACGTTGTATCAAATAGACCTTGTTGATCGCAAAGGCCTTCTCGTATATATCCAATAGAGCTTTCATCAAACCCATAGTAGTTTTCTCTTTGACGATATTAAACGCGACATTACGAGCCAACATCAGCTAAATAACGCCCATCGCTCGTCTATCTAGTAATTCCCAATTAGCTTGCTTCATCATATATGGCTTCTCCCTTGACAAGGGTAAATGCAGTTTCATCTGATACAGACAATCTTCAATATGTATCTTTCAAAAACCAAAGTCCTACACCTCAAATATATCGATTTTCACTTTACCTTCTTCTATCGCCATCTATTCGCTTTAACTCAAGTCAACCTAGCTCTAATACTTATTGTTGTGTGGAACCGATTCGGTTTCAACATTTGATTAACGATCACATTAAATTCATTGATATAATTAACAACAGATGTACATCCACTCATCTTCAAATTAAATAGACGTTGCATCAAATAGACATTGTTGATTGCAAAGGGCTTCTTGTACATGTCCGACGTAGCTTTTATCAAACCCATAATGGTTTTCTCTTTGACGATATTAAATGCGACATTATGAGTCAACATTAGCTGAATAACACCTATCGCTCATCTATCTAGCAATTCCCAATCAGCTTACTTCATCATATCTAGCTTCTCCCCTGACAACGGTAAATGTAGTTTCATCTGATACAGATAATCTTTAATCTACATCTTCCAAAAATCAAAATCTTTCCCCTCAAATCTGTCGATTTTCACTTTACTTTCTTCTGTCGCCATCAATTCGCTTTAACTCAAGCAAACCTAGCTCCAATATTAATTGTTGTGTGGAACAAGAGATCGAATAATAAATAGACAGAATCATAGGTGGAATCAAGGATTGCATATTAACGTCGGATATATCATTGGTGACGTCATTGAATGCCCTCGCATCTTACTTGCCAGGTTGTTTGAGATTTGACCTCAAATCTGAAAGGTCATCTTCCTCCAAGTATGGAGAGAGATCTCTCACATTAAAAGTCGTTGAAACTCTGAATTCTCCTGGGAGCTCTATTTTATACGCATTGTCCCTAATCTTTTCTAAAACTTTAAATGGGCAATCAACTCTCGGCATCAGCTTATTCTTTCTCTTGGAGGGAAATCTTTCCTTCCTTAGCTGGATCCACACCAAATCACATGGTTGGAAATAAGTCTTCTTTGTATGCCGATTGGCCTTCTTCTTATAAGACTCGTTGGCCTTCTCAATCTTGGATTGAATTTGCTCATGAAGCTTCTTCACAAATCAGCGATAGAAAGATGCAAGATAATGAAAACTTCTTACATCAGTGATAGATTTTGGCGTTGGCCATGATCTTATTGCTTCCACCTTAGAATGATCAACGGAGATTCCATCCTTAGAAACCACGTAACCAAGGAATATAACGCTGGAAGAAAAAAATTCACACTTTTCCATCTTCGCATAGAGCTTATGCTATCTCAAAACATCAAGCACTTTTTTCAAGTGAGAAATATGTTCCTTTTCACCTTTGCAGTATACGAGAATATCATCAAAGTATACAACAACAAAGTGAACTATAAAAGGATGAAGGACCTCATTAATAAGCCTCATAAAAGTACTCGGAGCATTAGATAGTCCAAATGGCATAACCAACCACTTATAGAGTCCTCCTTTCGTTTTAAAAGCCGTTTTTCATTCATCACCTTCTCGCATTCGAATCTGGTGATAGCCACTTCGTAAATCTATCTTCGAGAACACAGTTGAACCATATAACTCATCAAGCATATCATCAAGTCTAGGTATAGGGTACCTATACTTAATGGTGATGTTGTTGATAGCTCGGCTATCCACGCACATTCTGAATGAACCATCTTTCTTTGGTACAAGTAAAGCAGGAACGGAACATTGGCTCATACTTTCTCGAACATACCCCTTCTCGATAAGCTTATTAACTTGCCGTTACAACTCCTTTGCTTCTTCTGGATTATATTGGTAAGCTGCTTTGTTCGGTAGAGAAGCTCCGGGCAACAAATCAATGTGATGCTCAATTCCCCTCAGCGGAGGTAATCCAGCCGGTAGCTCCTCCGAAAATACATCTGCAATTTCTTTCAACAAAGAACGCATTTTTGGGTGCAAGGGTTTCTTAATCTCACTCTTTTTCTCAACCATGAGCAAAGCATACACATTCTTTTGTTTGGTAATGGCTCTCTCAACCCAAGTTTCATTCAAGAATAGGCTTTCCTTTCTAGCATTTCCCTCCCCAGGTTGATTTTTCGGTATACAGAGTGGACTCAAAGGAACAAGAGCAATGCGTTTCTGATCCTTGTGAAACGAATATGTATTTTTGCGCCCATCATGTGCTACCTTTCTATCATATAGTCAGGGTCTTCCCAATAACAAATGGCATGCATCCATGGGAATAACATCACACAATATCTGATCTTGATAACTTTTACCGATAGAAAATGAAATCAAGGCTGGTTTAGTTACCTTTAGATCACTTCCCTTGCTAAGCCATTGGAGTTTGTACGGTTGAGGATGTTTGGTCGTTGGAAACTTCAGTTTATCGACTAAAGTTGTCGAGGCAACGTTGGTGCAGCTTCCTCCATCAATGATCATGGAACACACCTTCCTGTTAATGGTACAATGGGTGTGGAAGATGTTTTCTCTTTGCTCATCATCTTCTGAGGTAACGTTGGAGTGTAAGGCTTTCCAGATAACTAGACAATCACCATTGTCGGCTTCCTCCTCGATTTCTTCTCGTTCCTCATATTCAGAATAGTTATGTTTAGATTCATAATCTTCCTCTTGAATCTCCAACTCGATCTTCTCAGCTTCTTTAAGAGTCATAACTCTCAAGTTAGGACAATTTGCTTGAAAATGCCCATGGCCAAGGCATTTAAAGCACTTTTGACTGTCTCCATCGGGGTTCTTGTTCGGCTCCTTGATGAGCTCAACAGTCTTCACTTTATCTTTTTCTCTAGCCGACGAACTTTCAACCTTCCCAGAAGACGCACCCTTGAAAAAATGATGTCCCATTTGTCGAGGTCTTGGAAGAAATCCTCTTGTTCTTCACTTGCCTTTCAACCTTCATGGCTAGTTTGCACACGTCTTCAAACGACCAATAAGGTTGAAGTTCAACCAAATCAGCAATATCTCTGTTCAAGCCACCAAAGAAACGGGCTATAGTTTGCTCTTGTGATTCTAGAACATCGCACCTCATCATGAGTTGCTCAAACTCGTGGATGTATTCTTCTACGCTCATTCCGTATTGCTTGAGAGAATTCACCTTCAAGAATAAATCTTGCTTATAATTCATGGGCGAGAATCTCTTTTTCATCAACTTCTTGAGTTTTTTCCACAAACGGATTTTTCTTTTTCCATCCCGGACTCTTTGATTTTTCATATTCTCCCACCATAATGAAGCATACTTTTTAAACTTAAGTACAGCACCTTGCATTGCTTTTCATCCGAGTAAGATTTAAACTCAAATACCTATTCTATAGTATGCAGCCAATCAATAAAATCATCAGGATTAAGGCTACCTTCAAATTTAGGTATGTCTACTTTCACATCACGATCGTTGTCGTGCCTCCCTCTTCTCATCCTAGTTCGATAATCCGAGTCGCTAGAGTTACCTCATGTGTTGTTGGATTCATCATCGGAATTTGAACGAGGATCGTCATGGTGCCGGTGATGATTGTTGTGAGGCTCTCGAGGCGGTGGGGCTTGTCCCGGTTGGTTCTCCAATAAGGTGAGAACCCACTCCATCTGTTGCTGCAAAGTGTTGATTGCTCGATCGCGCCTTTCATTATGAGCTTGCTCGAAAGTCAAGCCTCTTGGAACGTTACCATCTCCCATGGTAGAAAGATATTGATAGCAGAAATGAATCACTCAAAAGAATTCAACCTCAAGCTCTTATGCCAACTTGATGCGCGCGTGGGCGAGTGATTCTGTAGGACAAGTGTTTCGAGGCACAGAGTATCGCGAACAGATTCAAAGGGGGTGAATTGAGGGACGGTGTTTGCGGAATTTAGGGTTAAAGTGTATGGATTGTATGAGGAAATAATGAAGGAATTTGAGCTATATTGTATGCGTAAAGATACCACCAGCCAACAATACAAAACGAAGGATAGAACGATCACTACCAAGGCCTAAAAATATCACCAGCCAAGGAAGAAGATCGGATTGATAGAAAGCTCACCACCAAGGTCTAAAAGGCTACGCTACCAACCAAGGATAAAGGGTTTTTTGGCTCACCACCGAGGAGTATCCACTCTCCAAAGATAAAGATGCCGAAGTGTATAACTCAACACTCAAGAGGAACTCTCGTTCATCAATTATCAAAGTCTCATCTAGTCTACTTACAATAGAGAATACCCATCCTTTATAAAGAGGGACAAAGATAACGTAAAGAAAATAAAACAAATAATCATAAACCTATTCAAATACGGAAAAAGGAAACAAGATAATCTCGTCCACCAGCCTAACATATCAAATATCATCCCTAAAATTTCTCCCGAATTAAAAGAAATATCTCTAGATAACCTTTTGTAGATATATATTTGATTGGCCTTCAAGTCAGCAACTAATTAGGAAAGTCGCATTAAGATTGTGTAATCTTCTGAACGAGTTATTTTTTGAGCGCGTTGTCTTCTGAGCTTGTATCGCATCATCTGAGACTGAAGCGAACAACATCTGAGACCGAACTGCATCATCTGAGTTTCCCATTTTCTGAGCAGCACCTTCAGACTTTACGTCGATGGGATCCATTGAAGCAAGTTGTAACCAAATTCAGCCTTGGCCTGAATAAACAATGACTGCGCAGAACTTATAGGTGGAATCAAGGATTGCACATTAACGTCGGGTATATCATTGGTGACGTCATTGAATGCCCCCGCATCAGATAGCTAGTTACATGAATTTTGAATGCCATTAGGATAGATTGTCTTACGTCATTTTGCATGCACTAATTAGTTAATTAAATTTTGCATATCATTGTTTGTCTCGCATTTTTGCATGAGCATATCATCTTGTCATTTAGGTAAAATTCATCATCATTGCAAGCGTACATTCATTGCATTCATCTAAATAAGTAAAAACACCCAAAAAAAAAATCACTTCATCATTTCGAGCTTAAAAGCGAAATTGAATAAGTTGCCAAACTAGGACATCTCATGGAATTAAGGTACCAAAATGGCATTAGCTTTAATTAGTTAATGTAACTAAGTCCCCGAATCCTTAAACTTTGGTTCGTAGGAATAAGAATAGTCCTCCCACTATTTTTGTTTAGGTTTCTAGCCAACCTACTGTCGCGACCCGTCCGAAAGAGGACGCGGCTAATGGATTACCGATCGCTGGTCTTGGATCGGCGCGGGCCCTCCCAGGCCCATACCAAATCGCGGCGGGAGTATTTTTTAATGGATTCGACGATAACAGTCGATCGCTTTCGACCTTAGTGTGGTCGTGGTGGCATGTGCAACTTGTGCATGCATTTGGAGTCGCCACCGGTCTTTCTTGGAGGGTAGACCGAAAACCTTATTGACCGATTGGGAGAAATCGATCAATTCTGCGGAACCAGAGATTTTGGGTTCGGGGACTTGGTTACGTCGGTGTCATTACCAACGCCCTTTCGGTACCTAACGCGAGTGATTTTCCTAGCGAAGAGTTCATGCAGGCGCAATTTTGGGTGGGGTAGGTTTGATTCAGGGTTTCATGCAGATTGGAGGACTATTCCTATCAATCACAATCAATTTAAATGAAAGCACGATCAAGTGCATAAATAAATCTCATTGATGCACATCAATTCAAATCAATGGCTTCCTAACATAGCCATAAGGGCTTAGGGAAGGTGTGATTTCGATCAGGAGGTAAAATGGGAAGATTTGGAGGCGATTAGCCCGAAGGGAAAAATCGTCAATTTTTGGGAGATTTGGATACCGAATTACCCAAAATATTCCATGGCCAGTTGATTGTGGCCATTTCCCATTTTTGAGAATTTTTTTGAATTTCTTGATTTTTCTTCAATTTTTGGAAGACGATTCGCCCGAAGGGCGAAATCGTCATTTTTAAGAAGGGTCGGGGTTCAAAACACCCGGAATGAGTCTTGGCCAGTTGGTTGTGGCCATTTCCTATTTTTGGGGATTTTCTTGGATTTGTTAGAATTGTTTTGGAAGACGGTTTGCCGGAAGGGCAAAACCGTCATTTTTGGAAAGATCGGGGGTCAAATGACCCGAAGGCCAGTTGAATGTGGCCATTTCCTATTTTCTGAAATTTTTTTAGAATTTTTCTGAATTTTCCGAATTTTTTTGAATTTTTTATGATTTTTCATTTTTTTATTGAATTTTTATTATTATTTTTTTATTTAAAATTATTTTTTTATTAAAAATAATAATATATATATAAATTATACGGACCGGGTCGGATGACCCGACCCACGCTCAGATCCACGATCCAGGCCCGGCCCGCTTCCTCTATGATCAAAACGGCGCCGTTCCACGAGTTTTGAACGAACGGATCAGATTGGGACACGTGGCGCCTCCTGGACCGTCGGATCATTTCTCTTTTTTTTTTTTTTTATTTCATTAACTCTGCGCGCTGACGTGGCCGCCACGCGGCTGCCACGTCAGCGCCACGTCGGCGTTGACCAAGTCAACAAACGTTGACCGGTCAACGCCTCGTCGGGGAAGACGACCGGCGCTGGCGCCATCTCGCCGGCGCCTCGTCGGAAGGCCATAACTCGGCCTTCCGACGTCCAAATTGCACAAAATCAACGGCATTCGAACCTACTCGACAAGACCTACCACATATATTAACAGCGACATAGCAGAATTTCATTTGGTCCACCTGCAACTCCGGCCGAACCTATTCTCCGGCGAGAGACCGCCGTAGCTATTCTACACGTAACATGGTTGATCTGGGCTATCGGGAAGCATACTGGGGGGTTGAGAATACCTACTTGATCGCCGATGAGGTTCGGTTTGGGCCGAAACGAGCTCCCGAGCTCATGACCGAACGGGGGGAGTTGGGGGCCGGCTCGTCGTTTTTTAGCCATGAAATGGCATGCAACCAAAAGCGAAAATGGTCAGTGAGGTATAAGGGTCCATTCCATATCAATAAATCGCAAAACCAATCAATGGAACTCGAGATGCCATTAAAGGCCGTGGAGGAGCTCGAATGCGTATCTCACCCTTTCGGCGGTCTCCGGCGAGCCTGATGGGCATGGAGAGCTTCCTCGTGGCGCTGCCGGACTCGGGGAATGGTTTACCGGCTCTGCTTTTGCTCGGCCGAGGGTGACGCGGGCTTCGAAGGTCCTCCCATGCTCGGTCGCCGGTCCTCTAAAAAACTGCCGTTCCTCTCTCTCGATTTATTTTATGTCCATTCCTCTCCTCATGGCCGACCACCTTTTCCTTTTGCGCTCTCTGCTGGCCCTCGTCTTTAGTGGATTCTTTGCCCGCCGCGTTCTTGCCCAAAAAAAGAATGCCAGAACCCCATGCTCTGAACTTGCTCTGCGTTTTCCATGCCAAAGGTTGGTCAACGGGTTGACCGGGTCGGTCAACCCGACCCAGTCAACCCGATCCAACGGGCTTTCGTCGAATTAGGCAACCAATCGTCCTATAATCCTGAAATTGATGCCAAAATCGGACTCATTGGCTCGTTTTCTATCAAATATGGGTATTTTCGTGAATCAATTGGTTGAAATTTAGTGAAAACCCCAAATTGCCCTTAGGATCCGAAATTGATTTTTGCTTAATTGAAGGTCCGAACAAACCAATTTGTCGAAATTGACGCCACCAATGATTTCCTCATGATGAAAACTATTGGGTAGAGGTTTTTAATTTTGGTGGGTATGCCCGTATGAAATTTAATTTCAAAAATTGTGAAACCGGGGACTAAATTGAAAGATTTTTATCCAATTAGGCCCTTTTGGTTAAAATTGATCGAATTGGAGGGTAAATTGACCTAATTGCACTTCAAGACTTTAGAATCCAGTGTCATAGCTTATAAAAAGTGGGAATTGAAAATTAAAAGACTCGAAAAGAAATTTTTTATGCCCGATTCGGGTTTATGTTTGTGAAGTAACATAGTGACCCAAGCCGAATTTTTGAGATTTAAAGTAACACACTTGAAGGACAAATTAAAACAAAATTATCGAATATTTTGGGCATTTTTCTGACCACGAATGGTATTTTTCTGATTTTTTTGGGTATTTTTAATAATTAAATAAATTCGAAAAATTATTAAAAATTATGAAAAATATTTTTTGTTCAAAATTGGTTCCTAAGGCTAGGCCAAGGCTTCCAAAGTCGATTTTGTGATTTTATGACCTTTTTTGATATTTTTAATTAATTTAGAAGAATAAAAATCACAATAATAAATGGTCAAAAATCAGGTGTCAACAGCTGCCCCTCTTTGAGAGGAATCTCGTTAGAGGTTTCTCTCAAAGATAAGGTGGCACCTGATTCTTAACCGACTCAACTGGGAAAACGAGAGAAGACATGTTATGATACTGAATTCTTAAGGCTCTTTGATGAAAGCTCCAATTAATCCCTGGTTTGCTCTAACAATTTGAACATGGGCTGGGATGAGAGAGATTTACCTGAAGCTCACCTGTCGGATGCTTATGGCGGTACTTACCAATGAGTTGACCCTTATGGCGGTTTCTACCATATTTGACCCTTCAGGCGGTATCTACCGTTGAGTTTAGTTTGATCCTTATGGCGGTTTCTACCAATGAGTTGACCCTTCAGGCGGTTTCTACCTTTGATTTGACCCTTCAGGCGGTTTCTACCTTGATTTGACCCTTCAGGCGGTATCTACCTTTGTTTTGACCCTTCAGGCGGTATCTACCTTTGTTTTGACCCTTCAGGCGGTATCTACCTTTGTTTTGCTTTGAAAAGGGGTCTCATGACGAGGGTCCTCCACGTCCGATGAGACTGTTTGATATTTTTGAAAAGGGATCCTAGGACGAGGGTTCTCCACGTCAAGCTAGGATTGCTTGATTTTTGAAAAGGGGTCACATCCTCACCCCTTCTTTTGAAAGATCCCGAAATTTGTCGGGAATTCAGTTTTGAAGCAGTGAAAGATTTTATTTTGACAAAGCCTCGCTTTAGTCTGTTGAGGCGACATTCTGGGAGCTGGGTTCTCCAGGTATCCTGCAGAAGTTTGAGCCTGAAAATTTTCTTCACCAAGAAAACGTTAGTAATCTTTGGGAAGACCACGGCTGTCCATTTGACAAAAATCGTATGACTTAAGTTTTAATCGTGAAATGTGCATTTTGATGCTGAAGGTTATCCAAAGCATTCTTGCAACATGCAAATGTGATCACAAATCCCTTGCACGGAAAATCTGGATCAAACAATTTGAAATTTCCAAAAAGTGTTTATTCAAAACATCCATTGGAGAATTTCTCATCCAAGAGGGCTCCTCACCGCTCTGTGATAATGGTCTTTTGTAAGGAATGCGCTCAACTTCCTACTAACCTGTGCCTAGGTTTTAGGATCATTCGCAGCGCATACATTTCGATCGATCGGGAGGTCTTCCACGGGACCGTAATGTTGGGCTTGGATAATGGTTCTCAAGGGGGACCCGCTTTGGAGTCGAGGCCATTGAATGAATGTTCTTCACCATCTGCTTCGGGTTTACAAGTCAAGAACCCTGCAAAATGAGAAAGAAATAGTCTTGCTCGTACTTCTTCGAGCTAAGCAATATGTTAACCCAAGTGTCTTAGTCAGAGAAGACTGTTTCAGGGTTATGATGTTGGTAGGATCGGGGACCGAAAAAAAAGCTTATTATTTTTTTTGCCCAGAATTTATGAGGGGATTGACATTGGTGATCATTGCAAACTTGTCACATGTCTTTTCCATTCTGCATCTTCAATTTTTGAGGCATGCAACCGCTTTTGACAACTCCGTCTGCGTCCTTTTTTTCACGCCTGACATCATTTGGAGGAGTAGTCTTTTTGATCTGACTCCATTAGGGATTCCCTCTTTTCCCATCCGGCTTCATTGCGGATCAATCAAACAACTTACACGAGCATCGGCCTTGCTTTTACCAGGCACTTTGCTTTTTTCTCGATGCCGTGGATTTTTCTCATTTATTTTTGAAATCCCACTTTTCTCATCTTCATGGGATCATGTTAGACATATGTCTGAAAGTCTAAATATCTTTAAATATCAGCCCAGGAATCTTCTTCGTAATCCCTGAGTCTTGAACTCTTCCATTTTTGAAGCGGTGCTGCATCCGTCTTGGAATGATCACCAATGGGTTCATGAAATGAATTTGCAGGCTCAAGTTGGCTGTGCAAAGGATTCGGTGTGTGGGATAGAGAAATGAATGCTTCTCGTCATCCTATGGCACTTGGATTACCATATAAACAACACACAAAGATTAATGTTAGTCCGAGCAAGAAAATTTCTAACCATTTTCTCCTGATGCTGCTGGACTCACCTCCATTTTGCCCCGATCTGGGGTGGTTCTTGACAGGGTTAAGAATGAAAACCGCCGTTCAAAGGGGTTATCAACGGTCACCTGTAGTGTTTGGGGGATATGAAACGAATGCCTTCGTCGTCCCAACCCATGTAATCGCTGCGAATGGTCCCTATTTCCGTAGGTCTAGATTTTATTTTGTTGTCTTACCCGCTCCACTTCTCTCTTAAGTGTGTATAGGACGTGTTTGGACTAGGCTTTGCCTCTCGTCTTTTGAGAAAACGTCCTTTTGAGAGTTTTGAACAACTTTTGATTGGAAAAATCTCTTTCGTTTTCCCGAAAATTTTACCTGTCAAGGGATTTTATGATGCCCCATGCATGTCCTTATTCATGTTCAGACAACCTCCTGTTTTAAAACGTGAATGCCAATGAAGTTTGAATTCTATGTCTTTTCTAGACATTAGATTCTGAAAGCTTTTCTTTTTCTCTCTGTTTTTTATTTAACATCTTCCATGGATTGGGGAAAGGGATACTTACCTGTCTCCCGCGGCTGGAGATCCCTGAAAATATGGAAGAAACATGTTATTGTACGTTCACGCACTTTTCAAAAAATTAGAACGATACATCTTACCCTTGGTCGTGTGCCCCTACGAGTGCACACAGGTTGTGAAAATCTGTCCTCCTTGATGGTGAGTCCCTATCAAGGATAAATAACAAGCGTTAACTCATATTCCCAAATTGAAGACAAATTGGGACGATACAACTTTGCTCTTGGTTCTCATCCCGTTCTGACGTCGCGTATTGATATGAACCATGTCTATCAAATCCGCTTATCCCTGCTTGGAATATTTGCAATATCAATGGTTCAGCTGCCCCTGGTTGGGCAACATCTGTTTTGTTATTTGAACAGATGGTTCCTTGAGTGATTTATCCACGTTTATCACCTGAGAAGGGAAAGAAATAAGACATTACTTTGGTATTCGGTTGAAGATCGTTTAGGAACGATACATCGTTTTACCAAATGGGAGGCTTCGTGACCAAACGTATTTCGTGCTGAACGGGGCAGATCCCATTATGCTCCGCGGGTGATAGTCATCATGCATGGAATTTGCTCCACGGATTAAGTGATTAATCCATGGCCCTTGGCTCGAAGACGTTCAAAGGGTAATGTTGACACTCAGAGCGGTTAGTTTTCAGCGTTAATTAAAATGTTCCCGCGGGAACTTTACAACGAGATCCGTAACACATTCATTCGACGTATTCACCTCTCACTCTCCTGAGCCTTCTAATGATTTAGCACACGAGCTTCGAACCAGATGTCCGGTCGCCGGTACCGGTCACGACTGCGAAGATGCACTTGTTCCAAAATGCTTGACCCATAGGCTGAGTTGCTCATTCAGGAGATCGTCCGACCGCTCGAGTCGTCCAAGTTGAGCATCCTTAATTGCTGGTGACGGACTTCTCCCATTTTCGGCATGAACAACCTGGTTCCTCGGTTTATGCGTGATCCACACGCCGAGTTGCTCACTGAGGGACTCGCTTGAAATTTCAAGCCATTGACGCCCAAGTCGGGCATCCTCAACCGTTGGCGATGGGTTCCTCACACTACTTTCGACATGAACAACCTCACTTCTCGAGTTGGTACTTTCATCGTTGTCCAGTAGGTTTGTACCAAATGCTGGATTCGTCGTAGGAATAACACTAACGATCGGTTGGTGCTCAAATTGGGGAGTCCATACCTGCTGAAATTGTTGTATATACTCTTGAGGAGTACTAGGGTAACTCAGGGGGGAATTCAGCCGATCGAACCAAGAATAGATGTTTTCAAGGAGATCGTCTGAACCATCGAGCGACTGACATTCAGGTTGAGTATTGTCGACCACTGGAGAAGGAATCTTTTCGCCATTTTCGTCATGGACCACCTGATTCTTCGAGCCGGAATCTCCGTAATCGTCTCGCAAGATTGTACGTGCATCTCCTGCCAATGTTAGATCCGCCGTAGGACTAGCATTAACGGCCAGTCGGTGCTCAGACTGGGGAGTCCCGATTTGCTGAAATTGCGGTACATACTCCTGAGGAGTACTAGGATGACCCAGGGGAGTACTCTGATTGATGCCTGAACAATCGACCGTGTAATTGTCAGTCCCATCGGTGTTAAGAGGTGATTGGATGCTTCCTGCTGCATGAGGATTGCGATCACAGCCATGCTCAACGTTTAAACTTGGACTGCCTCTATCTTGGTCTAGTGCCACTCGTCCATCTCTCAGTAGTCTTTTGTAGCACCAAAGGTGGTTCCTGACTTTATTTCTATCCAGTTCCGGCATGTTCATGATCTTGAGTATGCGCGATGGGCGAGCCAAACTGATCCCTAACTGTTGAACTGCATCAACAAATTTGCTATGAAGCTCCGAGGTCCAATAAAACCTTGTTTTCTTGCTAGCCGAAGTAGGGTTGGCAACTCGGCGGCTACTCTTCGCGGAATCTGGTCGTGTTGAACCGCCTCTATCTTGATCTAGCGACGCTCGTCCATCTCTCAGTAGTTTCTTGTAGCGCCAAAGGTGATTCTTGACCATATTTTTAGTCAGTCCCGGCACGTTCATGATTTCGAGTATGCGCAATGGGCAAGCAAAACTGATCCCTAACTGTTGAACTGCATCAACAAATTTGCTATGAAACTCCGGGGTCCAACGAAATCTTATTTTCTTGCTAGCCGAAGTGGTGTCAGCAACTTGGCGGTTACTCTTCTCGGAATCTGGTCGTGTTGGAGGTTGCTCTGGAGGGGGTTTAGTGGTCTCAGATCGGCTGGTCATGATGGCGAGTTCATCATTGAGCGGACCCGACTTGTCATGACGCATGTTCCCTTCCACAATGGGCGTCGACTTTGACCTTATAGCACTAGTTTCCTCTTGTAGATCTTCGGCGGTATCCGCCTGTTCCGAAAGATGTTGCGAAGGGCATTGCAACAAATGAGCATTATAAACCCCCAGATCTGGCTCTTCAGTGAATACTCCGTCCGTGGGAACAGGGTTACCGCACTCAAGGCAAATAGCGATGCTTAGAGCTTTTTTGTACTGAATGTTTTTTATTCGAAGCTTTTCATTTTCCTCCCTTACAATCGCTAACTCGTGCCGATCGCGTTGCTGCTTCAGCCGGGTTCGTTTGTTTTCAAACCAGCACTTGACCTTCCGAGGCTCCCACCCTATCTCCTGGCCCATTTTGATTCTCTGTTCCATGTCCGGATAGGGGTATTCCCTGAAAAACAATTCGAGTTTATGGACTTGACCTGAAGTGTTGCATTGGAGATATTCCCCTTTCTGACGCTGATCACCGTCGCGGGTACTGTTCTCGTTAACCAAGCCGCGGGTTTCATCATTAGAAGGATCAGTTTCCATGGCCCTCGTGTCAGGTTCGGTCCTGAGATCTTCAAACTCTTCCAGCAACTCAAGCTCGGAGACCTCCAAGTCTGGCGCTTCCAGTAAATGACAGAATCCCTTGAACATTTTGACCGGAATATCACTGTTTGATTTTCCGTTAACTCAGCTTTCTTTGTTCCTCCTTGGATCTTCACTTCCTCTGCAAATTCTGAGAGGTTAAAGGAGCCGGATCACCGTTCTTCGATCAAAGGTGATGGCTACCCGACGAGCGCTCTTCTCAATGTTTCGAGATTCCCACTTCGTCCTTTTGTGATGGCTACCTGACGAGCGCTCTTCTCAAGGCTTCGTAATTCCCACTTCGTTTTTTTTTTCTTTTCTACGTGAACGGAGCCTGAAGATCTCTTGCGTTGATTTCGCTTTGTCGAGCACTACGCTTGTCCCCCCTGGCCTAGTCTCTAGAGTAACAAGCCTGCCCACCTTTCGGCGCCATTATGTTTCGTAAAACCCGAGATCACAGGACGGTGGTGGATTCGTGACTCATCGGGGATGCATTAACGAAACCCGCTTGGCTCTACTGCATATAAAATATTATTACCACTTCTCCCTGTTTACTCGAGCATTTATAAGGTGATAGATTGATGTCAAGAAGATTAACACTTTAGCCTTATCAGACTCAGCCTCTCAAACACTCTTCACATTCTCACTCTCCTCTCCGTCATTCCATCGCATATGGATTCCTCCTCTGTGCCTGCTGCCTTAACTGAAACTTCGACCCAATGGGAGAGATTTTACCATCTCTTGGGTAGAGGTTATGGCTACATAAACAATCATCCTGAAGCTGCGGTTGAAGTTCGTACTTTGATTCCGGCCCTGGATACTGTGTGTATTGAAGGTACGAAACTGCAAAGGGAGTTCGTGATCTTCCCAACTCTCTTCAACAATTTTCTGCAGGCTTATGAAGTTGCTAGCCGGGAGGTCACTTTGGCTGGTATCGTGCGAGCCCGTTATCAGGACCGAGCTGAGTCCCTGACGTTGGCCGTGCTGACGGCCGATAACCATAAAAGGGCTGTTGAATACGCCCACGCCCAGGTTTCGATGCTGGTCCGTGAGATGGACAACTTGGTGGAGCGTCTGGCTCTTTTTGACACCGCCTTTGAGCAAGACCAGCACAACTTCGTGCTGAGGTTCCAGTGTGCTTGGTTGGAGGAAAGGATTGAAGACCTGAGCATGGATATAGCTCGCGGGAGGGTGCTGGCTCATGACTTAGAGCTTGAGTTCGAGTACTATGACACCAAGGTGAACGAACTTAAGGAGAAATGTCGTCTCCTTTTCTTCAAGCTTGTAGACCTCGATTCCCGGAGTGTGGGTTGTAAGCAAGGCATGGATAGCATGGAGAGTCAGTTAAGCTTTTTTGTGATGCTTGTCAGAACTCATTTTGGGTTTACTGCTCCCCCTCAGTGATCCACTTGTAAACTTTCCTGCTGAATGAAATAAATGCGAGTTTGTTTATATACGCTCTTTCATTCTGCATTGTTGACTAGCCAAGAAAGGTTTTTGCTTTCGGATCTACGCGACTCCTTTTTCATCTGTGTCAACAGATTGACTACGCATCATTCTCACAGCCCGACGCTTTATATTTGATTGACTTGAATGTCTCGTGAGAAATAGATTTGTAGTTGCTCGAAACTTAAAGATTGCCCCTGATTTTGCGGCCATTGCGTTTGGGGCCGCTAGTAATCTTTCACTTTCGAGCTCGATCCCATTCTGCTAGTAACTCATGCTATCAATTCTGCCTTCACGCGTCGGGGCTGATTTTACCTTGAACTTAATAACAAGGAATTACCGTATACACACGAGATGACGTTTGCGAAAAACATTATGCAAAATCAACTCTAGCTATTGAAGAAACAAACGCATGCACCGATGAGAACTTTACAATAGGAGATACATCCTTCTCGCGTACATCCCCTTCTTTCTTTGGGCATGTCCAATGACTAACCAGTTTGGCCTCAGCTTAGGTGTGCCATTACCAACTGCAGATCATGGTTGCCAACCTTTAATAGCTTCCAACTGATCGAACCAGGTATCAAGTCCTTCATCGAAGAAATCACCCGACCCCTCGAACGATTGATGTGTAGGTTGAGCTGCATCGCCCGACGGGTTCTTCGAACTGGAACCTCCATCTTTGTCTGGGATAAGAGGAGATTTGATCGGTTGACTACCACAAGCATCTTCCACTTGGGGATTAGGGAAATAAAAATGCTCCAAGCATTCTCCCATTAGATCATCTGAAGCCACATGCTCTGATTGGGCAAACCCTTGAGCACTGGGCGTGGTGGGCTGATCTGCAACAGGATGAACACTGACTAGCTGCTGCTCGGGCGGAGGAGTGCTTACTCGTTGCACTTGTGATGCGTGCTCTTGAGGAATATTGAAATGACTCGCGAGGATATCCTGATCAAATCCCCAATAGTCGTCCAGATTCGACCGGGCCTCATTTGTCATAAGGGTGCTGGGTTCGCAGCCGAGTCTATTGCTCGGATTCAGTTCTGCATAACGCTGTCCTAACGCCCTTCTGTAGCAACCAAGGTGATTCGCGACTAATTGCTTGGTAAGTCCCGGTACGTTCATGACCCTAAGTATGTTTGTCGGACATATGAAGTCGAGTCCTATCTGTCGAACTGCGTCCAAGAACTTGAGATGAAGCTCCGGGGGCCAAGTGAATTTCTTCTTCTCGTCGTCCAGAGTGGCGTAGATAGCCTGCCGACTAACCTCTAACTCCTCTTGAACCGTATCTGATCTTACCGGAAGCTGTTGTGGAGGAGATTCATGGGCTTCGATGAGGTGACTCCGATCATAACGACACGTATCTTCTTCCTCCGAAGACACTGGTATAATTTCTGTAGGATCGATCTGCTCATGCGCGCCCTTAGCAGGATCTGATTGTACCGGAGATGGCTCAAGGGAGCAGGGGGATAAATGAGCACCTTCCATCTTCGTAGAAGGCTTACCGGGGAACAATTTACTGAGGGAGGTAGGGCCACCGCAGTCAGGGCAGGTAATAGTACTGAGGATTTTCTCATACCACATGTTTTCCATTTGAAGGTTTTGGTTCTGCTCTTTTAGGGCCGTGATCTCCTTACGCCTGTGTTGGACACCTAGTCTGAAACGTCTATTCTGAAACCAAAAATGGATTCTCATAGGATTCATTCCCAGCTTCCGGCCCAATTCAATCTTTTGTTCCTCGCCTGGGCAAGGGCATTCATCAAAGAAAGCTTCAAGCTCCTGGATTTCTTTCCGAGCGTAGCGCTGACGACTTTTTCTTTTCCGGGGTTGAGCGTCGTGGCCACTGCCGTCGTCACCACTGCGATCTCGATGTTTGTCACGGGCAATGTTGAGTTCCATGGCTTTGATGTCGAATTTGATTCTAGAGAATTTGAGGTCTTTCAACGAACTCGTCACTCAGGGTTCTCTGTTCTCTTTTGTATACTCGCTCTTTCGATTTGTTGCCTCCTTTTCCTCGAAAGCTAGGTCTGTTCAGCACTGTCTTCTCTTTTTAAGTGGCAGAGCTGTTCACTCGCCGCCCAGCTTTATGCGTAAAGGAACAACACAATCCCTTCGCGGCTTCTTCGATAGTTGCGCTCGCCTTTCACTTTTCCTCAATAGTCATGCCTGTTCAGCACTGTCTACTCTTTTTAAGTGGCAGAGCTGTTCACTCGCCGCCCAGCTTTATGCGTAAAGGAACAACACAATCCCTTCGCGGCTTCTTCGATAGTTGCGCTCGCCTTTCACTTTTCCTCAATAGTCATGCCTGTTCAGCACTGTCTACTCTTTTTAAGTGGCAGAGCTATTCACTCGCCGCCCAGCTTTATGCGTGATGGAACAACACAATCCTTTCGCGGCTTCTTCGATAGCTGCGCTCGCCTCCCTCCCCGCTTTAATAATGGCGAGACCGAATTTGTCAGGCCTGAAATTGCGGACCAGGACATGTCTGATGATTCACGGGAGGAGCAGCCCTCGCTTTACATTAACCCGGCTCCACAAGCATTATTGCTGCAACTTTTCTCCACTCTCGAGACGCTATAAAATGCGGAGTTGGTGTTTGGGGGATTAATGCTCTCATATAATTTGCTTCCATCTTCAAATCGCTCCATTACACACCTCTCCGTCGAAAATGGCCTCTTCCCATGTTCCCACTTTCCCAGCCGAAGCTTTGGCTCGATGGGAAGAGTTCTATAACCTCTTGGGTCGAGGCTACGCTCACATATCTGATCATCCCGAAACCGAGGATGAAATTCGAGTCATGTTCGGGGACCTGGACATCACCTCCCTCGAGGGTACTGCGCTGGGGAGGGAATACAGAATTTTTCCAACGCTCTTTACAAACTCTTTGGAGGTCTACCGCGCTGCTCACCGGGGACTTACCGTGGCTCGTGTCCTGCGAGCCCGTTATGAGGATCAGTCCGACCGCCTAGCGTTGGCTGACTACCTGACCGATAGTCACAAAAAGGCTGTTGAGTTCGCCAAAGAGCGGGTTTCGACATTGCTACGCGAGAGGAGGAATCTGGTGGAGGACTTAGCCCTATCTCTGGCTACCTATGAGCGCGATCGACGTAACGCCCTGCTAAGGAACCGAAGCGAGTGGCTGGAAGAAAGGCTCAACGGCATAAATGAGGATATAACTCGTGAGAATGGACTTGTTCGGGACTTGGAAGCAGTCGCCGAAGATTACGTGACTCAGGTTGTTGCAGTCAATGATGAACGCAAACGCCTTCACCTCAGGCTTGCGGACCATGATACGCGGAGTGGTGCGTATAAACAAAGCATCCATAACCTGGAGGGCCAGCTGGGCTCCTTCGTGTCGTTGATTAGGGCTCACTTCTGCTTTACTTTTCCACCCCAATGAATTGTATGATCTGGTTTGGGCAAGAATGAATGAAAGCCCCCGTGTTTGTTTTAGCTTTTATATGATCCATTTCTTCGAGCATCCGTACATCTTAGACTTGGATGAGCTGATCCATAATAAGTCGAGTAGATGTGTTCTGATTTTCTAACTCGCTCATGATCAGATGAAAGAATAGCCTCAGACTTATCCAGGAAAAGATTTCTCTTTATTACCTATTTTTTACCTGCAAGTGAAACGACTGAATCAGAAGGAATAATTTGAAAAAGAAAGCATAAACCCCTTTCAATCTTATGCTTGCTCGTGATTAATAAAGACAAACTTTTACAAGGATAATCTCGTGCGAAAAGTTTTTATCAATATTCCTCGAAGGAAAGCATACTATTGAAAGGAATGTAATTCACGATAATCGCTTTTGACCAACGACGCGTTTTAAATTTAATTGAAGATACGGCATCCAAATCAAAGCCGTTTTGTTAAGAACGAGGGCAATTTGGACATCTATCTCGTCATTAAATTCGAAACAATGCCGGTACTCTTGATCAATTATCGTGGATTACCAGTGGCGTAACACATGCATGAACCGATTCAAGTGTATAATTCCTTCTAGCGAAATTGGGGTTGGATTACCCTATACGACCAAAAGGTCGTGCAAGACTTCCAATTTTAATTTCCTCTAAAGGAATTATAAACTTGACTTGGGAGTATTCGGATGATTAGAGAAAATGCCACTATCACATTCCCATGACCCATCAAAAGAAATACAACCAAGCTCCATCTGAATGTATACACCAATAGATCCCTAATACAATCACTCTAAGGGGTGAGATAGAGAAAACTTCGATAAAAATAAACCCTATACAAGAGGACTAGTAATGGAAAAATGAAACAAAGGAATGTGACCATAACGCTTAAGGGTGCCCCAGTTTCGATCTGTGTCTTCAGGATCATTTGCCCCAACTCTTCATCTTCATTGGATGATACCTCAATAATGTACCTCAATAATGTCCATAGTATGCTCCTTTACCGTACACCCGGTGTTCGTCGTGGGATACCACCCTCCTCGTCTTCTATCAAGGACGTTGGGGACAAACACACATATCTATCCTAGAAACGACATTTAATCTAATCACCCGAATCCAATGAATGAAATGCCTATACTTATATGAACAGTGATAGATTTGGGGGGATAGAGAGTCTTACCAACCCAACTCGTCGACTTATGTGCGGTTTTAGGTGTACCAACCGCCCAAAGACATGCGCATGAGACAAGTGATGGTAAACTTCTAAAAATCAGAGGGTTTGGCACCTAAGGTTAAGGTTCCCACCTCGAGTTCTAGAAAGAGCCGATTCCATTGCACAACTATCGTTGCATTGGGACTCAATCCATAGTTCGAAGCGAGCGGAATTGAGAAGTGGATTACCCCATGTTTTTTCCTCACGGAGATTCCATTTTCAATTCCTTCTATTGTGTTCCTAAAGGCGGCGCCTGGGGTTTTAGGCGCGGTTGTGTGTGTCCATGTGTCGTGACCATCACAATGCAAGTCATGCACAACAATTTATCAATCAGCACTTCAAATCATCCACACAACATACATTCCTACGCCACACCTGCGTAAAATAAAGTTAATCACAGACTACACCCCTTATCTCTCCAATCTGCAAAAACATATAACACCTACCATGAGCGGACTTACCTCACCTTCAAGAGCGCCTGCAGGGTTTAAAAAAAAAAAAAATCACTCAACGTTTTAATTACGGCCTAAGTCCACTTGAGGTCCAGAACCAAGTGTTCTAGAACACAATCCCCAGCGGAGTCGCCAGCTGTCGCGACCCGTCCGAAAGAGGACGCGGCTAATGGATTACCGATCGCTGGTCTTGGATCGGCGCGGGCCCTCCCAGGCCCATACCAAATCGCGGCGGGAGTATTTTTTAATGGATTCGACGATAACAGTCGATCGCTTTCGACCTTAGTGTGGTCGTGGTGGCATGTGCAACTTGTGCATGCATTTGGAGTCGCCACCGGTCTTTCTTGGAGGGTAGACCGGAAACCTTATTGACCGATTGGGAGAAATCGATCAATTCTGCGGAACCAGAGATTTTGGGTTCGGGGACTTGGTTACGTCGGTGTCATTACCAACGCCCTTTCGGTACCTAACGCGAGTGATTTTCCTAGCGAAGAGTTCATGCAGGCGCAATTTTGGGTGGGGTAGGTTTGATTCAGGGTTTCATGCAGATTGGAGGACTATTCCTATCAATCACAATCAATTTAAATGAAAGCACGATCAAGTGCATAAATAAATCTCATTGATGCACATCAATTCAAATCAATGGCTTCCTAACATAGCCATAAGGGCTTAGGGAAGGTGTGATTTCGATCAGGAGGTAAAATGGGAAGATTTGGAGGCGATTAGCCCGAAGGGAAAAATCGTCAATTTTTGGGAGATTTGGATACCGAATTACCCAAAATATTCCATGGCCAGTTGATTGTGGCCATTTCCCATTTTTGAGAATTTTTTTGAATTTCTTGATTTTTCTTCAATTTTTGGAAGACGATTCGCCCGAAGGGCGAAATCGTCATTTTTAAGAAGGGTCGGGGTTCAAAACACCCGGAATGAGTCTTGGCCAGTTGGTTGTGGCCATTTCCTATTTTTGGGGATTTTCTTGGATTTTTTAGAATTTTTTTGGAAGACGGTTTGCCGGAAGGGCAAAACCGTCATTTTTGGAAAGATCGGGGGTCAAATGACCCGAAACAGGTCGTGGCCAGTTGAATGTGGCCATTTCCTATTTTCTGAAATTTTTTTAGAATTTTATTGAATTTTCCGAATTTTTTTGAATTTTTTATGATTTTTCATTTTTTTATTGAATTTTTATTATTATTTTTTTATTTAAAATTATTTTTTTATTAAAAATAATAATATATATATATAAATTATACGGACCGGGTCGGATGACCCGACCCACGCTCAGATCCACGATCCAGGCCCGGCCCGCTTCCTCTATGATCAAAACGGCGCCGTTCCACGAGTTTTGAACGAACGGATCAGATTGGGACACGTGGCGCCTCCTGGACCGTCGGATCATTTCTCTTTTCTTTTTTTTTATTTCATTAACTCTGCGCGCTGACGTGGCCGCCACGCGGCTGCCACGTCAGCGCCACGTCGGCGTTGACCAAGTCAACAAACGTTGACCGGTCAACGCCTCGTCGGGGAAGACGACCGGCGCCGGCACCATCTCGCCGGTGCCTCGTCGGAAGGCCATAACTCGGCCTTCCGACGTCCAAATTGCACAAAATCAACGGCATTCGAACCTACTCGACAAGACCTACCACATATATTAACAGCGACATAGCAGAATTTCATTTGGTCCACCTGCAACTCCGGCCGAACCTATTCTCCGGCGAGAGACCGCCGTAGCTATTCTACACGTAACATGGTTGATCTGGGCTATCGGGAAGCATACTGGGGGGTTGAGAATACCTACTTGATCGCCGATGAGGTTCGGTTTGGGCCGAAACGAGCTCCCGAGCTCATGACCGAACGGGGGGAGTTGGGGGCCGGCTCGTCGTTTTTTAGCCATGAAATGGCATGCAACCAAAAGCGAAAATGGTCAGTGAGGTATAAGGGTCCATTCCATATCAATAAATCGCAAAACCAATCAATGGAACTCGAGATGCCATTAAAGGCCGTGGAGGAGCTCGAATGCGTATCTCACCCTTTCGGCGGTCTCCGGCGAGCCTGATGGGCATGGAGAGCTTCCTCGTGGCGCTGCCGGACTCGGGGAATGGTTTACCGGCTCTGCTTTTGCTCGGCCGAGGGTGACGCGGGCTTCGAAGGTCCTCCCATGCTCGGTCGCCGGTCCTCTAA
The DNA here is from genome assembly GCA_021437785.1 of Rhodomyrtus psidioides. Taxonomy (NCBI): domain Eukaryota; kingdom Viridiplantae; phylum Streptophyta; class Magnoliopsida; order Myrtales; family Myrtaceae; genus Rhodomyrtus; species Rhodomyrtus psidioides. The sequence continues at coordinate 954,859 of JAILYB010000146.1, read as the reverse complement.
AAAACTGCCGTTCCTCTCTCTCGATTTATTTTATGTCCATTCCTCTCCTCATGGCCGACCACCTTTTCCTTTTGCGCTCTCTGCTGGCCCTCGTCTTTAGTGGATTCTTTGCCCGCCGCGTTCTTGCCCAAAAAAAGAATGCCAGAACCCCATGCTCTGAACTTGCTCTGCGTTTTCCATGCCAAAGGTTGGTCAACGGGTTGACCGGGTCGGTCAACCCGACCCAGTCAACCCGATCCAACGGGCTTTCGTCGAATTAGGCAACCAATCGTCCTATAATCCTGAAATTGATGCCAAAATCGGACTCATTGGCTCGTTTTCTATCAAATATGGGTATTTTCGTGAATCAATTGGTTGAAATTTAGTGAAAACCCCAAATTGCCCTTAGGATCCGAAATTGATTTTTGCTTAATTGAAGGTCCGAACAAACCAATTTGTCGAAATTGACGCCACCAATGATTTCCTCATGATGAAAACTATTGGGTAGAGGTTTTTAATTTTGGTGGGTATGCCCGTATGAAATTTAATTTCAAAAATTGTGAAACCGGGGACTAAATTGAAAGATTTTTATCCAATTAGGCCCTTTTGGTTAAAATTGATCGAATTGGAGGGTAAATTGACCTAATTGCACTTCAAGACTTTAGAATCCAGTGTCATAGCTTATAAAAAGTGGGAATTGAAAATTAAAAGACTCGAAAAGAAATTTTTTATGCCCGATTCGGGTTTATGTTTGTGAAGTAACATAGTGACCCAAGCCGAATTTTTGAGATTTAAAGTAACACACTTGAAGGACAAATTAAAACAAAATTATCGAATATTTTGGGCATTTTTCTGACCACGAATGGTATTTTTCTGATTTTTTTGGGTATTTTTAATAATTAAATAAATTCGAAAAATTATTAAAAATTATGAAAAATATTTTTTGTTCAAAATTGGTTCCTAAGGCTAGGCCAAGGCTTCCAAAGTCGATTTTGTGATTTTATGACCTTTTTTGATATTTTTAATTAATTTAGAAGAATAAAAATCACAATAATAAATGGTCAAAAATCAGGTGTCAACACCTACCATAATGGTTAGTTGCGACTCCGAAATCTAAATCATTCTAATTAACCAAAGTTACGATTTGGTAGGGCTTGGGAGAGTCCATATTAGGTTAGTTATTAAAATTAACCTGATAATCCATTAACCTAGTATTTTTAATTTTAGTCGCGATTCGTGCAATCAACAGTTGCAATTATTTTGAACTCAAGGACCCAAATTCAGTCGTAAGGTTTCTCTAGTTGGTGTCATAATCCGATTGAAGTCCCTCTGTGAAATAGGTAGCTTCTGCCCTCGCTCATGAGTAATATACGTCAGCCAACTTGAGCTCGAAGTGCCAAGAAACGAGTGCGCAGTTCGTTAAGAGTAAATTAACTATCTAGCAGGAGGACGATCCAGCTTGGGGGTGAACATAGATCTACTCACGTACGGAATCAGCAATTGACAGTAGCAATGCATCAGATTGAGGGTGCAAAAGAGCTACGCAGGCTAAGCCTATAGAGAGGTCTACCTACTGTGCAAGGCGCATCCAGCAAGTCTCAAGCGAGGCCAGCCTCGGCCGCATATGGGCTGGAAGAGCCACGATGAACAAAAGATATATTTTAAAAAAGGAAACCAGTGTTATCGGTCTTGCTGCTCAAGTCTAGCTTACCATCAAGGACTTCCTACCATAATCGATCTGGATCATCCAATTCAAAATGAACAGTTCAGATCAGTCTACATCGTTTCCAACTAAAAAACTGTGGATTGATCTGGACCGTCCATTTTGAATTGGACGGCCTAGATTTAATGCCACCTACACATTTATGGTAGGAAATCCTTTTCCAGCTAGAAGAGCCACAATGAACAGCTCCACTATTCAGGGAAGTCAACGGTCGACAACCTGAGACAAACTAGTGTTATCCCCATTTGGAGGGAGATGGATACATAGGCCACAAAATGGATTAAAAAAAAAGTCAATTAATATATGGACAATCAAATGCGCAGCCTTGAAAGATACGCAATCATCAAAATATCACTAACATAACAAAATTGCCTTAAAAATTTATATTTTTTTGGTTGGAATTGATCCATCATGTGATGTACACAATTGACGCGATTTTAATTGACCTCTATACTCTCTACAATTTTTTTTTTTTTTTAGGTTCAATTACAATTGCTCGAAACTGATCCTTCAACAGGAAAATCTACTAGAGAGTTGACCTTTTTTTTGGCACGACAGAATTGACATGTGGAGCCTTTCTTCGTTGAGCCCATGTTCTCATGCCAACATGATCTCTGCGACAAAGTTTTCTGGACGCTTCAGTTTTATGACTGGAAGTCTCCTCAACGTTTTCTGGGCCAACGTTTTCTGAATAGTTCAGTCTTATGATTGGAAGTCTCCTCCACACTTTACAGATGGAAGCTTTCTTGGTCAAACCGAGGTTCTCATGCCAACCGAAATCTCACGGCCTTCAATAGTTTGATTACACAACACTTCGATCTCGTCCGGTCCGGACGGCGAAGGAACAGTTCCAAACTTTGACCGTCAATGAGGACATGCTCTTCTGAAAAAGTTGTTTATTAGACACCATTTTGACTCAGATGATTGCGATGTTACACAATACACGAAATTGTTCATCTGTGGCTAGTTTATTGGCAAAAATGAACTTTGGACAAGCATAAGAGGAGGATTTGAAAAGACATAGTACCATGAGCACCAAGGTTTGTCTCGCAGATGATCTTGTTGACCTCTTCTTGATCTGCAGAAACTGCACAATAGCCGACTGACCGAGCTCACTAGGCTCATTCAGTCATACTTGTCATGCGACTTATGATTGCTCCGTGCTCTTGCTTTGTCTTCCTGTTCCTACTTCAGGCAATTCAAGTAGCCAGCAGCGCGCTTCGCAATATTATTACATCGGAACCACTCTTTCCGAACCAAACTCTTGTCTCCTCCGGCCAAATTTTCGAGCTTGGGTTCTTCAACCTGAATGGGTCAGAAAATCAGTATGTTGGCATATGGTACAAGAACTTGACGCCGTCTAAAATCGTGTGGGTGGCCAATAGGGATGTGCCGGTCATGTACACAAACCGGTCTGCGAAATTAACCATCGGTAGTGATGGGAATTTGAAGCTCGTGGACGGACAACAGAATATAGTCTGGTCAACAAATGTCTCCGGTAAGTCCAATAATACTTCGGCAGCACTATTAGATAGTGGGAACTTTGTTTTGCAAGATGCCAATTATAGTATATTATGGGAAAGCTTCGAGGATCCAACAGACACTCTTCTTCCGGGAATGAAGTTGATGTTTAATGTCAAGACTTGAGCGAAACGGTTTTTAATTTCCTGGAGAAGTGACAGTGACCCGTCCCTCGGAAGTTTCTCCACTGGAATGACAGCAGAGACGCCTGCACAAGCTTTCACTTGGAATGGTTCGACCCCTTACTGGAGAGGCGGGCCATGGGACAAATCGAGATTTATCGGCATACAAAACATGAATGACTCGCACGTGAGTGGGTTCACTGTCCAGCAAGAAATTCAGCAGGGGACAACTTACTTTTCGTTCGATGCTTACAACAACTACTTCGCATACGTGTTCATCTCGCCAGGAGGATCTCTTATGACAATTAAATGGAATGATGGAGCTAAGGCGTGGTTGACGAATTGGATGGGACCGAACAGTACATGCGAGATTTATGGAACTTGTGGTCCTTTTGGAGTTTGCAACTCATTGAATTCACCTATTTGCAGATGCTTATATGGCTTTGTGCCAAAGTCAAATGTAGAATGGAACAATGGAAACTGGACCCGAGGATGTGTGAGAGAGATGGAATTGAATTGCCAGAAAATTACGAGCACACCAGCTTCATCAAACGTAGATGCCTTTTGGCAAATGAGCTGGATGAATATACCCGACTCTGGGGACTATTTTTCAGACATTGGAGATAAAGAAGGATGTGTAAGTTGGTGCCTGGGCAATTGTTCTTGCTTGGCTTATTCTTATGTCAAAACCATTGGCTGTATGGTTTGGACTAGAGATCTCATCGATGTTCGGGATTTTCCCACATATGGGGTAGATCTATTTGTTCGAGTTGCACATGCAAAAACAGGTTAGATATTGTTTCCTTGAGATGAGTTTAACGACACCAAATGTTTTTTTACCTACCACTGTCCAATTTCAGGTGGATCATCCCAGAAAGCTGTTAGCATCAGCTTGAGTACTTTTGCCGGGATCATGTTCTTTGCCATACTTGTTTTTGGTCTATGCAAATGGAATGCAAAGAAAAGAGGTACTATTAAAAAGTCACATTAGTGTTATCACAGGATTAAGCTTTAATTTTATTTTATTTTAATCTTCCTGTTAGAAAGTCCAACCCAATAACTTAAGCTATTAGGTGGAGGGAGACCTCAAGTATATAAAGAGCACCAAAGACCCATTCTAAAGCAATGTGGGACTTACAAAGTCAAGAGCCCCTCTCACGTGCAAGCCGGGAAAGAGCTGCACGTGAAATTTGGGTAAACGCACATTGCGAAAGGGCAAACACTGGCTCTGATACCATGTTAGAAAGTCCAACCCAATAACTTAAGCTATTAGGTGGAGGGAGACCTCAAGTATATAAAGAGCACCAAAGACCCATTCTAAAGCAATGTGGGACTTACAAAGTCAAGACTTCCATTGCTATGAAGAAAGCAAGCTAATTCTTCAATAACAATAAACACAGTAAATTTCAGCAAAATTCCTAGGATCCTTGACTCCGTAGATATCTAAAATTCCAGGAAAATTGTTGCAAGGAAATGCATGGAAAGAGCAGTTGAAGCAAGATGATTCTCTGGAAGTAACTCTTTTCACTTTTGATAGCATACTACTTGCTACAAACAAGTTCAGCATGGCAAGTAAACTCGGCCAAGGAGGGTTTGGCTTCGTTTATAAGGTAAAACTGTTATGCATGATACTCGATAAATGATAATATAGATATAATTCAAGGTCTATAAACTATGTGAATTGCGAACAGGGAAAGCTAAGTGATGGGAAAGAGGTAGCTGTGAAAGGACTTTCTAGTTGCTCGGCCCAAGGCGTTGAAGAGTTCAAGAATGAGATCATCCTAATATCGAAACTGCAACATCGGAATCTTGTCAAACTCTTGGGTTACTGCATTGAAGGAGAAGAAAAGATTTTGGTATACGAGTATTTGGCGAACAAAAGCTTGGACACGTTTCTTTTTGGTTGGTTTTCCCTCTTTGGATAATTATTTTTGGATAAGTATTTTTCGACATAGCACTGGAACTTAATAGCTGCTCTTGTTTGCCGTGTATGTTAGATTCAACGAAGAAGGCAGAACTCGACTGGGGAAAACGATTCCATATTATTAAGGGGATTGCAAGGGGGCTTCTCTACCTCCATCGAGATTCTTGCCTTAGGGTTATACATCGAGATTTAAAAGTGAGCAATATTCTCTTGGATGAAAAGATGAACCCGAAAATCTCAGATTTTGGGCTGGCCCGAATGTTTGAGGGCAGCCAAGTTTTGATGAACACTCGCAAAATTGTTGGAACACTGTAAGCTCCCTAATCCTACTTGAATTATCAATCCGTGGAGTCAATCTTTTCAAGCAAACATAAGTGTTTGTTACCACAACAAACCTATCAATTTATGCATGTTTTTCATGGGATAAATAGAAAGTGGGGCTCTCACAAAATAACTCTCAACTTACGAAGGAGGATAAGACCGAATATGTTTCTTTAATATTTTTTTTTTCATAATCAATTCACCCATATTAGAATGGTCACAAACACGCCTATTTATAGTTTTGATACACAACTCCTGAATTACTCTAGAGATATGAACAGACGCAAGTATATACATAGAATTTACTACACATTGAGGTGTAAACGGACTCTTTGAAAGATTCACATGATAATGACTCTTGAAAAACTACACAATAATAAAGACAAGTCCTGGTTCATGCACTAGTTCGTGCATCTTGGAGAGTCAAATGGTCATTGACAACCGACACTATATTCATTGAATCAACAAGCCGATCAGTAGTTTCAACATTTATGAATATGGTTTATATCCAACACAACTCCTCCTTAAACCAAATTATCTTTCTCTTCTTGTAGTTTGCTTTGAAACGAGCAGGCTTTCTCTTCCATCAATCGATATCCGAATAGGCTCTGAGTTCTTCTTTAGCAGAAGTAACTTGAGAATGGATATAATCTCTTTCATATTGATCAATCAATAGTTGTTGGGCTTAGCCAGAACTCCAAATGCCTTGTCATTGTCCTTTTCGATTTTGCTAGCTTCAGCAAACAATCTATTGAGCAGCAAATCCTCATCCAGTGTCGTTGTTTTCCCCATCACGCTTCTTTCTTGCTCATCATCAACGTAGGATTCACTTCGATCAACATGGCAACACAATCATTTGACACCATTTGCTTTCGTGTCTATAAGGCGTCTCTTTCCACCAACACAAATTTCACTATGACCATTTTCTTGATCATTGTTATGGGGTAACAACACACTTTTCTTCAGCTTATTTTGAGCACTCATCTCCTTGAATATTACAGCCTCATTTGCATAATCATCATGAATACAAAAAAATAAAATAAAATTTGCATGTGATCAAAAACCAATTCAAAAAAGCTCCCTAGATGAGCAAATGAGAAACAATAGTTCCAATCTAGCATCGCATGTTTGATTTCAGTGAAAGCAAAATCGGGACAAGATATAGTACATTTACTTTCAACAATAACTTCGGAATTGTCTATAAACGAGTCTTGCTTCACTTCTTGAAGCTCACCTTTGCCTTCTCTAGATTGAAGCTCTTTCATCTTCCCTTTTCTGAGGCTCTTTTAGCTTGAGATTCCCATCACCTGAGGCTCTTTCCTCTTGAGACTCCCATCACCTGAGGCTCTTTGGCCTTTTTGTACTCCTTTGTAAATCTCGTGAAGGATCTTCCACGTCTCCTTTGAAGTAGTGGCCTTCGAAACTTTCTCCAACACAAAATCTTCAAAACGTTGATAGATTATGAACAAGGCATATTGGTATTTCATTCTTACCTCCTCCAACGCATTACTCTAGCTTTGGTTCAAGATGGCTTCGTCGTCTGGCCCATCATAGCCATTGTTCACCATTTTCCATACACCATGAGTGCCAAGCAAGGCTCTCATTCTAGAAGCCCAGTTACCAAAATTTTCTTCGGTAAGACAAGTATGTTGAAGAGGAAGTTGAGTGTTTGTAGAAGCCATGGTTACAAACCGATGCTCTAATACCAATTTGATAGGATAAATTGAAAGTGAGGCTCTCACAAACGCTCAAAATATAGCTTTCAACTCAAGAAGGAGGAGAAGATCGAAGATGGCTTTTTGATACTTTGTATTCACAATTGATTCACTCATATCAAAATGATTACAAGACACGCCTATTTATATGCTTAATACACGACTTTTGAACTACTCTAGAAACATGAACAGATGCAAGTATATACATAACATTAACTAAACATGGAGATATGAATAAACCTCTTAAAAGACTCGCATAGGTTTAAAAGACTCGCATAATATTAACTCCTTAAAAACTACACAATAATAAAGACAAGTCTTGGTTTATACACTAGTTCTTGCATACGTCTTGGAGAGTCAAATAGTCATTGACAATTGACACCACATTCACTGAATCGACACATTGAAAGTCGATCAATGGTTTCAACATTTATGAATTTGGTTTATATCCAACAATTTCATCGTGTTTTCCTTCAATATAATGAAAGAGTAAATACATAACTTGTTCAACTCAACTTCAGTGGCTATATGTCTCCTGAGTACGCCATGGGTGGAAGGTTTTCCGAGAGGTCCGACATCTATAGCTTTGGGGTATTGCTATTGGAGATCGTCAGTTGGAAAAGGAACACGGACCCGTGTCACCAGGGACAATATCTCAGTCTCCTTTCCTATGTAAGTGACAAATTCCAACCTTATTCGATAGTGTAAGTTTGTTGCAATATTATGATATAGTTCTCCGTTCAGGCATGGCAATTATGGAGTGAAGGCTGCTCATTAGATCTAATGGATGAAACAATTGCTGTTAGCTGCCTATTGGAGGTATCAAGATGCATCCATGTCGGGCTCCTCTGTGTTCAGGACCACGCCATGGATAGACCAAACATGTCCGATGTGGTTGTGATGCTGATCAGCGAATCGGATCTTCCTCCGCCGAGACAGCCTACGTTTACTTTAAAAATCGAAATGCCAAATCCTGCTATTCCACCACAGCAAGAGAGCATTTGGTCTGTTAACACAGTCAGTATTACAGCGGTCGAAGGAAGATGATTTGTTATCTTTCCTCTCTTCTATTTTTCTTTTTCAGCAGATGATTGTTTTGTATTTTCTAAGATATTAGTGTTTGTTCAGCTCATGGATGGCTTTAGCCTGCTCTATACAAAAGGTTGAACGAACTGCTCCATTTTTGCATGGATCTTTGGGTGTAAAGTGTTGGATATATTATTGATATAATCCATATAATATGTTCACATGCAAGCTCAATAGGTAAAAGCATGGTTATTTGGGTCCATATGGGCTGGGGCCTAGTAACTTGCATATAACTCTAGGGTTTCATACGCTGGAGGTAACACTATTGAGCGTTCCAAATTTAACGTCTTTTGGTGTAATACTTCAAGCAGACAAAACCCTTTCTACTCTCTCAAATCCTAACCTCCAACAATCTTGAAGTATTAGCTTCGTGTGTCGGATTTGAGCAAGCAAGGTGTCTACTTGAAGGTCTTGTCAAGGTGAACTTGCAGGTACAAGTTATTTTCGATTTTGACGGTTAGTTTGGCCAGGATCTGAGTTTGAAATTCGGATGGTCGAAATCTTTAAATCAAGAACCCAGAAAATATAGCCAATTTCAGAGGCTGGGACCACTTGGGTTTCGTTCTACTCGTCGATACGAACGTTTTGAGTAGTCACTTGCGTCAAACGGAGGTCGGACGAACGAGATACGGCTGCCGAAAGTTTCGCGATATTGTAGCACACGCGGTACTGTAGCAAGCGCGGCTACTGTAGCACCATATTTCTAGCGTATTTGTTGCGTATTTTTGCATATTTCTGACGTATTTTGGTGAATTTTCAGCGACGAGGGCAGCCCAACTTAGGGTTTTTGGGCGCTCCGGACTCATTTTTGGGGTCTGTTTTGACAAATTTCATCTCTACATAGTAGTTTAACCAAGGTTAGAGGTGTTATTCGACTTTGTGAGCTTCGAGGACTTCAAGGTGCACTCTTTCTAACTCTTTGCTCTGATTGGAATGGCAAAACATAGTTCCTATGATATTATAAAGCTGCAATCATTTGATGTGACTGAATTTCATGGTTGGAAATTGCACGTTCAATTTGGCATGAAAGAACGTGACTTATAGTGAGTATAAGACGGCAAAAGAGATATGAGATCACTTGAACGCTCAATTCCAAAAATAAGAGGGGCTCTCTAAAACTCTCCTAGCGGAGAAGTTCTTTGACTTTAAATTCAATATGAATTCGAGTATCACCTCATAGTTAGTTGAACTTGAGAACATGAGGAACAAGTTGAAAGAGGATAACTCTGATTTGTTTGATAATCTCTTTGTCGGTCTTGTGTTGAGTAAGCTACCTGCTGAATGGAGTTCTTTCAAGATTGAAATACGCAGACAGAAAGAACAGATGGGACTTGATGAACTAAATTGGTATATTCACATTGAGGATCAAAACTTTGCTAGGAAGAGTTTGGAACAAGTAGGACAACAAAAATCAGTTGCCAACTTAGTTTCACATTCCTATAAACCGCATAAAAAGTTCAAGTCACCAAAAGGTGAATCCATTTAACAGTTAAAGGCCAAAAAGACTATCTTCAAAAGAAAGAAGAAGGGCAAGTGCCATAACTGTAGAAGGTGGGGTCACTGGGCAACAGAATGTAAGCTACCAAAGAAACCAAAGAAAGACACACCACTGAATGAGGCTAATATGCTAGTTAATGAGTCTGAGCCTCAAGCCTTTATTGAAATGATGAAGAATGAAATGCCAGTGTCTCTTCTGATTGGTAGTTGGATAGTGGCGCTACTTGTCATGCTACAAATGACAAGAACTTACTCACTGAGGTCGTAGAAGTGAAAGACACAATAGAAAATTGCAATGGGGGTGAAGCAGAGGTGACTCATGCTGGAACCGCAAATTTGGTGCTTTCTTCAGGTAAATTACTAACTCTGAAACATGTCAGAGTAGTACATTTACTTAAAAAGAATTTGATTTCTATGAGTTTATTTGATAAAGCTGGTATGTTCTTTTCAACTATAAATGGTAGAGTAACTTTATCAGTTAACTCATATTATTTCGGTTGTGCATTCATGGTTAATGGCATGTATAGGTTGAGTTTAGATACTGATAGCATAAACCATGTGAGTTCTACTTTGATTGATCCAAAATTATTACACAATAGACTTGGATATGTGAGCTACAGGAAAATGCAATATCTAGCTAAAACTCACAACATTCCATTGGACACTTCTATTCGATTTGACAAATGTGAAGTGTGTGCACAAGCTAAAATCACTAGAAAACCTTTTAAGTTGGTTTCTAGAAGCACCCAACTTCTTGAGCTAATACATTCTAATATTTATCACTTTAGAAATTTCGTCACAAGAGGTGGTTGAAAGTATTTGATAACATTCATAGACGATTTTTCAAGATATTGTCATGTCTATTTGTTGAAATCGAAAGATGAGGCTTTTGAAAAGTTTAAGATTTTCAAGTCCAGAGTAGAAAATCAACTCAACTTGAAAATTAAGAGGTTTATGAGTAATAGAAGATGATAATATACAATGACAGGGTTCAAGGAATTTTGTGCTTCAGATGGGATAATACCTGAAACCATTGCTCCTTACTCACCTAATCAAATGGTGTTGCCGAGCGTAAGAATATAACGTTAACTGAAATGCTAAATTCCATGTTACTTACAGTTGGCATGCCTTCCTCCTGCTAGGGAGAAGCAGTTCTAACTGCTAATCGTATCTTAAACAGGTTGTCGCACTCTAAGTTGTCTATGACACCTTATGAGATATGACATAAGCATCCTTATAGATATGATACTCTTAAGACTTGGGGCTGTATTGCTTATGTAAGAATACAATATCCTAAGAGACCTAAGGTGGAACCTAGAACGATTACTTGTGTATATCTAGGTAGTGCAGAAGATAGTACTACAGGAAGATTTTTGGATATATCTACTAACGCAGTGATAGAATCTAGATATGCAAAATTCTTTAAGAATAAGTTTCTCAGAGATCATGGCTTGAGTGTTTCTGGATCTATAGATATGATTAGAGAGTTTCTTGTAGAATCTGAAACAGGCCCTTCTGACACTAATCTCACACAGCTGGTTGTTGAACCGGATCCAGTTAGAGTATCTACAAGAGAGAGAATTCTCAAAAGTTTTGGTGAAGACTTTGTCACTTACCATCTAAAGGATGATCCATTCTCCTATCAGGAAGCAATGAGATCTAGAGAATCCTTACTGTGGGCAGAAGCCATAGATGATGAAATGAGCTCTTTGTTGCAGAACCACACTTGGCAGCTAGTCAATTTGCCAAAAGGGGCTAAGGCTATAGGCTGTAAGTGGGTATTGAAAAAAAACTGAATATTGATGGATCAATAGCCAGATATAAAACACGTTTGGTAGCTAAATGCTATAAACAGTAAAGTGGAATAGACTATTTTGATGTTTATTCACATGTGTGTCATCTATCGACTATAAGAATTCTTCTTGCTTTGGCATCTATTGAACATTTTGTGGTTTATCAAATGGATGTAAGGACAGCTTTCATCAATGGAGAGTTAAATGATGAAATTTACATGGAACAACCGGAAGGGTATGTCATGAAAGGTCTTGAGGACAAAGTTTGTAAATTGAACAAATCTTTGTATGGCATTAAACAAGCACCTAAGATGTGGCATCTTAAGTTTGACAAAGTGGTAAAGAGTTATGGCTTCCAGTCTAGTTACTCAAATAAATTCCTTTACCATCGTTCTGTGTCAAATAAGATAGTCATCATTTACTTGTATGTTGATGACATGTTAATTTTTGGCACTAATCATTCTGTAGTGAGTAACGTAAAAGCTACTTTAGCTAAAGAATTTGACATGAAAGATCTTGGTATTGCTAATACCATTCTTGGTATGAAAGTAAGCTTTGAAAGGCAAGTCATCTCCCTTAGCCAGACTCATTATATTGAACAGCTACTTTCTACCTAGGGATACAGTGAGTGTAAACCGATTGAGACACCATATGATTATAATAAAAGACTGAGTCTCAATAAAGGGACCAGCGTAGATCAGTTAAAGTACTCGAAACTGATTGGTAGTTGGCATGCCAATCAGTTTGATGAAATTTACTGAGTCGTTTCATCAGTTGGCATGCCAATCAGTTTTATAATAAACGACTCAGCATGCCAACTGTACTAGACCTGACATAACTTTTACAGTTGGCATGCTGAGTCGTTTCACTAGTAATCCTAGTAAAGAGCATTAAGATGCCCTTAGTAGGCTGATGAGATACCTTAAAGGTACTAAAGATTATGCTCTATGTTACTCTGGTTTCCCTCCAACTGTGGATGGATATTCTGATGCCTCATGGTGCTTAGAGATTGGAAATAGAAAGTCTACAAGTGAATATGTATTCACGTTGGGTGGAGCTGCTATTACTTGGAAATCCAAAAGACAGACTTGTATTGCATTGTCGTCTATGGAATTAGAACTTTTTGCTTTAGCTTCAGCCGGCGAAGAGGCAGAGTGGATAAATAATTTGATTATGGATATTCATGTGACTCGGCTAAAGATTAATTCTTTAAGCCTGTTCTGTGATAATCAAGTAGATGTCCAAGTCGTCAAGAATGCTCTCTTTAATTCAAAGAGAAGGCATGTGAGACTGAGACAGGCGTTATTGAATTATCTGAGAGAACAAGGAGTTATCACCTTGATCGATGTGAGATCGAAGGATAACTTGACCGATGCTTTCACAAAAGGTCTGCCTAAAGATCGATTATTTAAAACAGTGGGGGAAATGGGGTTAAAGACTGTGTACACAAGTCTTAATTACTATTTACTTACCTTCTAATTGTGTGTTTTGAATTATCGAATCTTCTTTTGTTGGACAAAATGATAAGCACAATTTATGTGTTTCATCGATGTTTATGGTTGCTGATAAATCTGAAAAAGGTTAGTTGTCTCATTCCAAACTTAATGAAGACGAATTTAACCTGATTCAAAGGTTATATTTGAGAAGCTTGTGTCATTCCAAACTTGACGATACAATCCAACCAGGTTTGGACTATCTTTTGGTTAAATGATCTCATTCCAAACTTGATGCGAGATTATTTGGCTTTAAGAAATCAGTAGTTATGACATTCCAAATTGGAATACATAAATAGTTGGTTGCATAAGAAGCTTGTTGGTCTTGTTCTTAATTGAAACTTGACATTACATGACTAAGTTATTGTAAGTGACTTTACTATTGGTTTGGTTTTTTGAAACTAGACAATGATTATTCTCTTACGAATAAACTTGGGTTGGTGGCTCTTTGTAAATCAAACTGTTTAGGCCTTGTTCATAATTTATGAAACTGGCTTGATGCTTATGAACATGATATTATGATGCTTTATGATATTGATATATGTTCCTCTCTTCCTGGTGTTATGGTGCTAAGTTCTTTTAGTAGAACTAGACACTTTTAGTAGATTATTCAAATGATTGAATTCATGGTAATATGGAATTCATATTTAAGATTCTATAGGGGATGGTAGAGATGGATGAGAGCTTATTGAGAGGGATCCTGATCAGGATGACCAACTTGATGAATGAATATGTCATTCAGAGTGTGTGAGGGACTTGACAGTTCACCTGCAAATGCACATTTTGATGGAGTCCATTTACTTGAGACTTATATTTTCTGTCATGTGTTGTGAACATCATTATGCTTGTTTCTTGTATTTGTAAGGCCTCAAACTATTTTGATTGGCCTACTTATACTTGATTGTTATGCATATGTTGGTTGTGAACTGATTCAGAGATTTATTTTGGTATGCTGATTTCAGAACAGATTCATGATAATGATGGTTCACCTATTTGGACTGTTAATGATGATTGAGTTTAATATTTATTATTAAAACTCTTTGATCGATCCGAGTTGATTGTCTTGGACCGAATGTAGATGATTCATATTTGCTTGAACATCACACTGACCATCGTATTGGATTGTGCTGTATGGTGAACATAGGAGGAGATTGTTGGATATATTATTGATATAATCCATATAATATGTTCACATACAAGCCCAATAGGTGAAAGCATGGTTATTTGGGTCCATATGGGTTGGAGCTCAGTAACTTGCATATAACTCTAGGGTTTCCTACGCTGGAGGTAACATTGTTGAGCGTTCCAAATTTGACGTCTCTTTGTGTAATACTTCAAGCAGACAAAACACTTCTACTCTCTCAAACCCTAACCTCCAACATAAAGTAGACGCTTGGAATTTATCCTTAGGAATTCGTCCTAATTTACAATAGCCAGAACTGTTGGTGTCATTAAGGAGAACTAGACCTGTCAAATAGGTGTGTCGGATCGGGTTTGAGTCGGATTGAAAATAATCCGATCCATATTAACTCATTTATCCCGTTTTGATCTATTTTCATGTAATACAAAATGTAGATTTTCGACCCATTTTGCCACTTCTAAGGAGAACTATGAAGTAATCACCATCACGTTTCTTCATGAGTTGCCTTAGATTTGGTTTTCTGGTTTTTTCATATGAATAATGCCATCATGAAAGCTACACTAAACATTGGAATATTTGCATGGGGAACTTGTATACTGGCATCCTGTGGATGAGAATTTAACATTGGAATATGAGCTCATCGGCCAGAATCTCCCAAGTACATGAACTCGATGGAGAAATTCTTCTGCGGACGAGAATTTAACACGTGTGAATTATACATTGGGCACATGTCTCCTGAATAAGCCACTGGTGGTATATTTTATGAGAAATCCAATGTTCATAGACTTAATTTCCTAAATATTCCTAAGTTTAGATCCAATCTTAATTTTTCCCGAGCTGCTTATTATTACTATTTTGTCTAAAAGAAAGCACAAACTTTTACTTCGATCCTAAGACCGTTCATCAATATTCCTAAGGTTGGTTTTAGCCACGTAATGCAGATTTTTAGTCATGACCCATTATATGTCCTAATCATAGTTATTAAGGCGATAAGGCGAGCAGAGGCCTTTAAAACGCCTAGGCGATTAGGTGCCTGCCTAGTCGTCCGCAAGTCGATAATGCGACAATATAGTTAAATTTTTAAATATATATATATATATATGTATAATTATATATTTTACATTTGCAATTCAAAATTTACATTCATGACTCAACAGAGTAAATATATGTATGAAAGATTATTAAAAATAAATAATTATCATATATATTTAAGATATATAATAATCATAAAATGGAATAGGTAATTGAGATTAAGTAACTCCAAGTTCAATAATTTCACAATAGTCTAACATACTATACTAATTAAAATTTAAAGACATGTCTCAAACATCACTTCAAATTTTTTTTTTTACTTTGGAAACCCACACCCCCCGGCCCCCACCACACACACACGTACACCCCACTTTCTCCTCTCTCTCTCTCTCTCTCTCTCTCTCTCTCTCTCTCCTGTTCACTTTCTTCTTTTTCCTCTCCAGTCTCCAGTCTTCATCTTCTTCATCGACTTCTTCTTGCTGATCCGAGCCCCTCCGTCTCCGTGCACCTCAAATCCAACGCCGGCCAAGACCCAAACCCCAGAACCCCTTCCATCTACGCCATGTCTCAGCCGCCGAGGCCTCCTCCACCACTGCCCAGTTGAGGTCGCGATCCGGAGCCGCCGCGACAGCCCCCACCGAGGTCCTAGCTCGCCAGCACAGTCGTGCTCAGAGCCTCAGGCCCGAAGACAAACCCAGCCACTACCCGAGCCTCTGTCCCATAGTCGCGACCCCAGATCTGAGAGCTCGGAGACCCGATGCCAGCTTTGCGCTTCCTTCGCCGTCGACCCACAGCCCCGACGCCACCCCGAAGCCTCGACCAGCAGCCGCGCGACCGTCAGACACCATCCGACCCAGATTTGGTTGACCCGAGCCCGAAGCGTCCAAGGCGTCGCCTAGGCATCCAAGGCGCCCAAGGCGTCCACAAGGCGACGCCTAGACAACCAAGGCGCCCGCCTTGAGGAGAACCCGCAAGGCGATCGGATGCCTTGGGCATCCGAGGTCGCCTTGTCGCCTAGGCGACGCCTTGATAACTATGGTCCTAATCACTCCAAAGTGTGGACTACGTTTTGGAAGCCTAAATTGCTTTAGACATATTTTTGGATGACTAATGACGATTTTAGGCAGAGTCTTGCCAGTTTTGAATTTTTAAAAAAATGCTTTTCAAAGTGTGGTTTTTCCAAACATCATTTAAGCCAAAATTGCTTCCCTTTGCACTTTAAAAATACAATTTACCAAACATTACTTCCATTTCAAAAAACCTCTTTGACCTTCTTATGCATTTTGTCAAATATTTTTCCCAAAAGCTGAAACAAGTACCCTTAGGACTAGAGTTAAAGTTTATGATTTTTTCGGATAAAAATAAGGTCGGGTAGAATTGGAATGGACATAAAAAATTAGAGTTGTTTTGGAAAATTAGACCGATGTGTACGGCTTTGGAGTACTACTCCTAAAAATTGTCAACCATCAAAAGAATACTATCTTAGATTATAGCTGACATCTCGATCGCCTCATTTCCATAAGCTCAACATCTGTCCAAAAACGAATGGACGAAGACCATTGTGGATGCCTTTGTATCGATAGAGGTGATCGTGATTCGATGCGTTCACATAGGTCTTCTCTGTGTGCGGGACCATATCATTGATAGGCCCAAAATGTCATGGGTGGTTCTGAATCTTCTAGTGTTAAGCAGTGAATCGGATCTTCCTCAGCATAAATAATCCACATTAAGATTTAAAACGCTATAACTAACACAGTCATTGAATGTGAGTAATCAATTGTCATCTTCTGTAACTTCACTATTTATGTATGAATTAGATGGATTGCATCTGAATCTGTACAATAGGATGAACAGACAATTCAATTTTGCGTGGATTTACCATTTAAACAGCTACAGTACAAAAAACAAAGGCTGATTAGACAGCTAGAAACCAATGCCACTAAACTGATGTAATCGAAAACCTAAGCGTAATTTCGATTCCATTGAGGACACAATTGGGTAAATTAGCACCGACAGTTCTAGTAAAACCACCCTGTAAGCATAGCAGTAATCACCTTCAAGTGCATCATTGAAACAAAAACACTTTATAGTCCTGTTAAGATCATCAGCACTTACGCAATTTTGCTAAAAAGCCAGAAAACAACAATTGTCGCTTCATGTCAGTGTACCATCATACCGAACGCGCCATTACTAAATGCTAGGAATTGAATGGACCTCTGAAGACGCAGTCGAGCAATTTTTCAGTTTCGCAATGTCTAAGCGGGCTTCATTTGGCAAATTATTAGCCACATCATAAGGTTTTCTGTCGACTGAACTTGTTCTGTGGCGGTTGTAGTATAGCTTCTGGAGTTGAAGACTCACTCATCTCCTGGCTAAACTGAAAAGCAAAGCAGACAAATGGGAACGCCGAAGAAAGGAGTTCATCGGTGGGCAAATCCTTGCCTGGACCCGAGTACATATGAACAGGATCTATCGTGGTCGTGGATCATGTGGACCCAAATAAGTGTGCCACAAAATCAACAGTTGCAACTATTTTGGACGCGAAGACCCGGATTCGGTCGAAAGGTTTTTCTCTAGTTGGTGTCATGGTCCGGTCGAAGCCCCTCTGTCAAAATAGGCAGCTTCTGTCCTCGCCCACGAGTAATATATCAACCAACGTGAGCTCGAAGTGCCAGGAAGCGAACGCACAGTTCGTTCAGAGTAAATTAGCTATCTAGCCGGGGGATGATCCTGCTCGAATGTGAACATAGATCTACTCACGTACGGAATCAGCAACCGAAAGTAGCAATTGCACTAGACCAGGGGTGCAAAAGAGTTGCGCAGGCAAAGGCCGCAGGCAAAGGCAGCCTCCCTGCGGCGGCGAGGCCAGCCTCGACCAAATCTGGACGAGCTGGCCTCGCCTTGCGATGGGTAAATCACAAATGGCTCAGATTTAACCGCACATAGGAATCTCATTATTATGTTATTTTTTTATTAACAGTTAATCTCAGCATTTATCTTGGGCTATAGTACAATGGACAAACATACAAAACATATTTTATAAAAAAGAACCCGGTGTTATTGATCTTGCTGCTCGAGTCCAGCAGGAAGAGCCACGATGAACAGCTCCAGGATTCAGGGAAGTCAACGGTCGACAACCTATGACAAACTAGTGTGGTACTAGAAATAATCAAAAGGACTCCAGGCGAGGCATTTATATTTTTATCACAATTCTTAGATAGATGGATACATTGGCTATAAATTATTATTTTTTTTAAGTCAATTACGATATGCATGATCAAACGTGCAACCTTTTTTTGTTGGTCATAAAACGTGCAACCTTAAAATATACGTAATTATATTGTTGAAACTGATCCATCATGTGACGTACACAATTGATGCGATTTTAATTGACCTTCAACATTGTGTTATGGTCACTTATCTAGAGAGTTGACCTTTTTTTTGGCACGACAAAATTGACGTATGGAGCCTTTCTTCGTCGAACCCGTGTTCTCATGCCAACTGGAATCGAAAAGCTTCAAAGCTTAGCAACTCATGTAATCCAGTAATCGCAAGAGGAAAGTGTTTGGTCCACAAACTCTATCATTGAACGAACGTAGGTAAACAACTGTCATCTTCTTCTGTCAACATTCTGTACGAAAGGATGAATGGGCAGTTCAGTTTTGGGAGACCATCGCCGATCGCTGGGCTAGCGTTTTCTGGACGGTCTCCCCAATTTAAATGGCTTAGATGTGCTCATCTCAACGATTAATTTGGTAAAAAAAATCGAGCAATTGAAAGTTTAGTGGCCATATAGCATACTGGACCAACAATTGAAAGTCCAAAAATAACATTAATTTCATTGAACGAACCTTCAACACTATTCGTGTCATCATACCGAATTTTTTTTCCTTTCCTTTTTTTGGTCAGAAGAATTTTTCTTGGTTCAGTTACAATCACTTGAAACTACTTAAGAATTACGCGGAAGATTGAAATCCAATATATTTTCGATGTTTTTAATAAGAATACATGAGCCTATATATATATATATATATGCTTTATTAGAAAACTCTATAAGACAATATATAAATTAAGATATGCGCATAATTTTGAGAGCACGAACAATCAATAGAATTATCAAAATATTCTAATATAAGAAATTAACCTACAGATTACTCCTCAAACTTGAACTGACTAAGTTAGCTAGAGTTTGAAATCAAGTGTAACACTGCCATGGAACCTTGTTTCTCCATGAAATTAGCACTCAACGCCGCCTTGGTGGATCCGTGGCGAGGCAACGTGTAGTTGTGCGCGAGATAGGTTCAGCGATTGTGCTCGCTTTTCTGCGGCAATGGAGCCTCAGTGCGGCCTCTTCCTCGGTTATTAAAAGCGAGCTATAGTAGAGAGAAAAGAGAGCTCGATCATCAAAAAATCAAGAGAAAAGAAAGTTGAGGGAACAGAGGGAGCTGTAGAGAAACCAAGAGGGAACCGAGAGACTCCCTGTTTTTGTCAAAGTGCTAGCCAAAACAATTATGAGAGTGCACAGCAGAAGTTCGATACCTTCGCCAGGGAAATCGCCAAGAAAAAGCCCAAATCCGAGCCCTCCAACATATTCAGTTGAACCCACATTTTCTCAAAAGCTTAAATTAATTAATTATGGGTCAATTATGATATATTAAGTGCTCTACACCACATCAATCATCCGACATGGTATCTCTTTAACACAACTCACTTACAAGTGTATCCTAACAATCTCCCCCTCACATGTGAACTCAATGTTAGGTCCATCTCCACCTCAATTCAGATATCCTTCTACATTAACTTAGGCCTAATAAAAAAAAAAAAAACCCTCTAAATTTAGCATTTGTGTCAATTATATCCAAAAAAAAATTATCTCATAAAAAACCTCAACTTTTATTTTTGTCCCAACTCTACCCAAAACTTTTACTTTTGTCTCAATTTTATCGACCTAGTACCAAAAAACCCATCAACTTTTAATTTTGTCTAAATTCTACCCAAAACTTTTACTTTTGTCCAATTTTATCGGCCTAGTACCAAAAAAACCTTTAACTTTTACTTTTATCTCAATTCTATCATCGTCGGCCTTTTGTTCATAATCACCGTTAGTTAATCCTACGTGACTCGAATTTTCTTTCTGAATTTACCAATGAGTTTTCACAATTTAGAAACAGTAAGTTTCAAAGACGATGAGATTTTAAAAAGTTCATCAAAATATCCATGTCTAGCTTCTTTGGGCTATTGAGTACGAAAAGAACACGAAATGCGTCGTCTTTAGTGATTATATATATCTCTCAGCAATATATAGGGGTGGCAAAAAATGGAAGAGAATTTCGAAATTTTTTCATGTCAGCTTTGTCGATGTGTAATTCATTAATGACGTGACAATGTCACGTAAGATGAACTAACGATGATTATAGACAGAAGGCTAACGATGGCATGGGACAGAAGTAAAAATTGAGGATTTTTTTGGTACTAGGTCGGTAAAATTGGGACAAAAGTAAAAGTTTTGGATAGAATTGGAACAAAAGTAAAAATTCAGGATTTTTTGGTAGCAGACTAGTAAATTGGGACAAAAGTATTTATTTTGGGTAGAATTAGGACAAAAGTAAAAGTTTGAGGTTTTTTATGAGACAAAAAAATGTTTCGGATATAATTGTCATAAATACTAAAGTTAGAGTTTTTTTGGGTATTGGGCCCATCAACTTATCCCAAGTGAATCTCTATCAAGGTCCAATTTCATAACTATGAAGTCTACCATTGGGCCCGCTTAGTAACCGCATGGTCAAGGCCCAACTTCATAACCAGGAAGTCTACTATTAGGCCCATTCAGCAACCGCATGGGACACCAAATATCGACTTTGATACCATTCGATGGGATTGCGTAGCGAAGTCCAATACCTTCACGTATGGAGATCATGAAGATAGAGCATAAATACGAGCCCATCAACAGATTCAATTGGACCTACATTCACTCAAAAGTTTAAGCTAATGAGTTATGGGTCAACTATGATATATTAATTGCTCTACACTACATCAATTCTCCCATGTGGTTGGTGTTGAGTCAGATTTGGCGCCGATACATAAATGTGTGGAAGAAGTGACATTTTGATAAATAAATTTGATTTTTCCAAAATCAAAAGAGCCAAATTGTGATTTTCCTAAACATCATTTAAGCCAAAATTGTTTCCTAATGCTCTTTAAAATACACAAACACTACTGACATTTCATAATACCCCTTTAACCGAAAGGCGTTATGCATTTGGTCAAATACTTCTCCAAAAATCCGAACCAAGCATCCTTAGGACTAGAGTTAAAAGTTTGTGATTTTTCAATAAGTTTGGGGTAGAATTGGATTGGACATAAAGATTATGATTGTATTGGAGAATTAGACTATTGTGTATAGCTTTAGAGTACTGCTCCTAGAAATTGCAACAACCAAAGGAATACCAACTTAAATTATCCACGACATCCCAATCTCTTCATTTATATAAGCGCAATGTCCATCCAACAACAAATGGACGAGGCAATTGCTGATGTGTTTCTATCGACAGGGGTGATTTGAGGGTGAGCATGATCTGATTTTCTCAAGAACCATGGACCGAAGCGGTGATACTGGTCTTTAATTTCAGAAACCGCGTACCGACCGGACTACCGGTCCCGTCTAGTCCCTGAGCGGTCCATTAGAACCGTTAAAATGAAAATAAAATGAAAAATGAAAACAAAAATAAGAAACCCAAGTTTGATAGGGAAGTTGAGGCCTTCGGGCACACCACGTATACCAAAATGAAAAGTTATATATGCATACCAATTGCCCCCATAAAGCACTAAAATTGGCTTTCACGAACACCCCTACTGAAAGTCATCATCTTCATCATATGAAATGGCTCCCAAAATGAAAATTTCTTACTAATGCTCCATAATACGACAACAATTCCAAATGGATCCTCAATTTGGATTGGGGCATTAAGTTTAGGTCACGAGTCAGAGGTCTTCTGGAATTTTGGGCGTTCTTCTCTCTCTTTTTTCTAGAAATTTGAAATTAAGTTATGTATTTAAAAATAAAAATAAAAATTTGTCAGATGGGCAATTCATATGTCCCATCCCTCTTAGAACCACAAACCTGACCGCTTGGACATCGGTTCCATCTTGAGGAACTAAAGATCGAACCAGTGACCTCACGAACTGGACCAAACCCGTCAACCCGGTCCTCCAGGTGGTTCTCGGTCTTGGCCGTCCATCTTGCTCACCCCTAATGTGGATTGAGTTTTTTTAAAAACAATAAAATAAAATTGACACATGAACTAAGTTTAAAAAAAAAATTGTCCACGTAATATTAAAAAATTAATAATAAATATCACGTGATCACTTTGATCGGAATCTCTCGTCGTTGGTACTTAAGTAAATTTTTTTTCTCCAATCCGATACTTAAGTGAGCCGGCGAAAAATTTTGGTACCAAAGCAAGCATCGTGCACAAATTTTGGCACTTCTGTTGTCTTTCTGCTAATGGAGAACAGAACCGTAGTCTTTCAAATATTTTTCTAAGCCATCTTTTATTCTGCATTTGACCCTCTCAAACATAGGCTCAATACAAAAAAAAAAATCTCAAACTTTGGCATTTATGACAATTATATAAAAAAATGTCTCATAAAAAGCCTCCAAATTTTACATTTGTCCTAATTCTTACTCAAACTTTTACTTTTGTCTCAATTCTATCAGCCTAGTACCAAAAAGAGCCATCAACCTTTGCATGTGTCCAATTATATCCAAAACTTTTTTTTTCTCATAAAAAACAGTCAACTGTTTCTTTTGTCTCAATTCTACAACCGTTAACCTTCCGTCCGTAATCGCCAGTAGTTAATCCTACGTAGCATTTTTACGTTGTTGTCATGACCTAAAAAAATAAATTTTCTAGGCTAATGAATTATCAGGTTAATTAACTTAACTAACCTAACTCGAACTCTCCCAAGTCCATACCAAATCGCAACTTAAGGTTTAATTGATTAACATGCAATGTATTTTGAATTTGGAGTCGCCACTAATCATTTATGGTAGGTCGATTAGAAACCTAAATAAAATAGCGGGAGAACTATTTTATTTCTACGAACCAGAGATTAAGAGTCCGGGGACTTGATTACGCTAGATTACTCTAACGCCCTTTCGGTATCATTTTATTTCATGAAAAAATCATTTGAGAAGGCAACATTAATTGATTTTTTAACCTAAGTCATTAACAAAGGTTGTCATGCGGGTGCACAATCAATTAATTGAACATCCAGAAATCAATATAATCAAGAGAGCATGCGCCACACAAAACATCGCTTTTTTTTTTAGTTTTCGATTTTTATATGAATGCATGAAAAACTATACTATATGTGATGCATGAAATTATTCTATGATGTAATGACATGAATTACATGTAAGACTAAACTGGATGACATGCAAATTAAACGAAAGCACAAATGAGACCATGATTTAATTAAATTAACTACGTCACATATAAATTAATTAAAATCAAGACATGCAATTCTAATATGCAATTTAAGCTAAAATGCAATCTAACATGACATGGAAAAGATGAATGACATGGCATGGATGACATGGCAAAGATGACGTGGCATGGATGACGTTGCATGGATGACATAGCCTAGATGACATGGCATAGATGACGTAGCATGGATGACATAGCCTAGATGACATGGCATGGATGACATGACAAGGATGACGTGGCATAGATGACATGGCAAGGATGAATTTCTATTATTATTTTCGGATGAATTTATTTCCTAAAATAGAACTATGCCAAAACAATTCTTATCTTGCATATTTTAGAGTCTAAATTGACCTAAACCCTAATATATTAAAGATGAATTATTTTAGACATGCAATTCTATTTAAACATGCAATTTCTATCCTAAAATGCAATCTTACCTACGTGATGCTATTTTTAAAAGATATGAAATTTTCAAATACAGGATGTGAATGAATGCATTTTTTTTAGAATTTTCGGGATTACATCATGCAACATATATATTCTAAAAAATACGTCCATCAAGCAAATCAAATCAAATGAGGAAAGTGAATATGTCAATCAATGCCAATCGAGAAAGTGGATATATCAATCAAGTTTTGAAATATTTCGCGAATATTTGAGTCAATCTTTAATTTGTAATCCTACGATTAACGATTAAACCCAAACCCTTGCCTAATCGAGTATTCCATCAATAATCTTAAAGATGGACTTTCTCGATCATGTGACAAGTTGCGGATTAGGAAAGAAAATTTTCCTAATCAACCTGTATTTTGAAAAAAATATCCACTTGATGTCAATATGCAAGATATGCAATATATATGATATGATATGCAAATATTTCGAATTAGGAAATCAAATATTCAATTTCAAGATAAGAAATATTTACCTTCTCTTGCAAAATTGCACTTTCCTTTTTCGAATTATTACCAAACTTGATCGGTTGGCTGGGAGAATTTGACCGATCGGTTTGTGAAGTTGACCCGATGGAGACGGAGATAGCCAAGGTGATCGGTAATGATTCATCAAGATTGCAAGTGTCACCGGGCCACTGCAAATGATATTTTTTCACTAGAAATTGGCTCGTTGGACTTACTGGTCAACTAGATAGTAGCACCGTGGATTAGGAGTAACCTGCAAAAAAGAAAACAAAGTTTTTGTCTTTTATTGCATTTGTAATCTTCTCCTTTTTGTATCTTTTGCAGTTGGGCTTCACGCCAAGGAGACTTCAACGCTACCGATCTTCAAGTAGGGACTAGATGCTTGCTGGATTGATCGGAGAAGTTATGCCACTGGGAAACCGTGAGATGCAACCATATGGATGGTCTGAGCAAAAGCTATTTTTTTTTAACTTCTGCTCGCGAACTTCCTTTTGAAGGCGTCTCTCTCTCACTCTCTTAAATTTTCTGAGCTCAATTGTCGACAAAAACAACACCGAACAGCAGCTATTCTGGATTGGACGAGGATGAAAATCGATGCTGTTTTGTAGGGACTTCAACGTACGGACAGGCTACCACGTGCGCTAGACAACTACGTTCTTTGTGGCAGACGATAGAGCAAAGAGAAGAGGTCGTCGAGGCTGTTGGCACTGATCGAGGAGAACGATGGTATCGAGAAAAGCTGGCGTCGTGGCGATGCACGACCAAGAAAGCTCCCAACTCCTCTCTCTCTTCTACACTTTTAAAATTCTCACGTGAACCCTCCAGAGTATATGAGCGGAAAAAAAAAAATTGCCGACCCACCTTTTGTGACTGTCATCGTTCTTTTATAGGGGAGGATGAATTTGGGTCCAAGAAAGAAACAATATTTTCTTTCCTTTCTGTCTATCCCCACTACAGCTCGTGCATATATTCTGTGAAAATCAATTTTCCTAAAAATCCGGTTTGCCAGCCTTGTGAGAATTCCTCCCCTAACTTCCGCTTGAAAGATGACCTCCTCCACTACAAATTTGATTTTTTCCGTTAATACTCATGTCCTTGCCACTTAATTGAATATTCTTCCACACTTTGCCTATTATCAATTACGCCAACTTGCACTGACCTGTCAACTTCCCATGTGCCGCCTGTCGCGACCCTCTTGAGGTTGTCGGGCTCTCGAGGGCTAATGGGCCGTCCTGTCTGGTCGGACGCGGGCCTCTCCCAAGGCCCATTACCCAAATCGCAACGGAGGTATGCGTGATCGACTTTCAGTGTGGTCTAGTGACATGTGCTAAGTGTGCATGCCATGGAGTCGCCACCAATCATTTTTTTAGGGTATGATTGGACCACCCAATCGAATAGTTGGGAGTTTCTATTCAATTTTGCGAGAACCAGAGAAATGGTTTCGGGGACTTAGTTACGCCAACCGTCAGAGTTGACGCCCTTTCGGTACCTAAGTTGACTGAATTTTCTAGCCTGAGATTCATGCGGATGAGTAAGGTATGAACCATAAATCTAGAAATTCATGCAGATAGGAGTGATTATCCTAGCAATCACAATCAGTAATAAAATGCGCAACTCAAGGAATCTAGATATGCAAATAAATCACATGGCATTCCTAGTAATGCCCTATTTATCAATCACAGCTCAAGAATGATTTAGCTGTACTAGCCGTTCTACACTCGATCTGACCTAAGAAAAGCATTAGGAAGCATCGCAGGAGTTCGAGAGTACTCACATGGGGTTCGCCGTGCCCTGGTTTGGTCTTGGACGAGCTATCGAGCTCATGCCGACCCGATTATATTTGGGGATCCACTCGGCATTTTACACCATGAAATCATGTGAAACAAAAACGAAAATATTCAGCAAGGGGCATTTATTGTATATGGTGGTCAATCTAATTGGACATCAAGACTAAAAAAGATGTAGAAATTTACAAATTAAAAGACTCGAATGATATTTTTTTTTGCCAAATTCAACTCTATGCGTCGTGAAGAAACACATGCAATTGAACTTGAATTTTGACTATTTATGAGTTCAAAATGAAAAGAAAAATAAAATAAAAATATTGACTATTTTTCTATATTTTTACGACATCGAATGCTATTTTTCTTCATTTTTCATGTATTTTTCTATTTTGGAAAATATTAAAAAATTGAAAATTTATTTTTTTTTGTCAAAAATGGTTCCTTTAGCTTGGTCAAGGCTACCAAAGATGATTTTTTTAATTTTTTAACTTTTTATATATTTTTTATGAATTTTTAAAAAATAAACTATGAAAGACTGATAAAAAATCAGGTGTCAACAGCTGCCCCTCTTTGAGAGGAATTTCGTCAGAGGTTTCTCTCAAAGACAAGGTGACACCTGTGTTCCGATCGACTCGACTGGGAAAAGAAAAGAAAAGAAAAGAAATCATGACATCCAATTTTCATGCCCATCAATGTGTGCTTTTCCTTAAAAAGAGATGTGCTCATTCAATTCCCTGATATGATGTAAGAAAGTTAAGGAGTAGATAGACTTCCCTGCCCCTTACCTGCCGAACGCTTGCGGCATTTGCTGTGTCTGATGGGTTCAAGTAGATTCCTAAGGACTCGTCATCGGAGTGTCATAGGGATGTTAAGCTCTGACCTGTATGGTAGGTCAAACCATAATGGAATTCCTAACTGATAGGAACCTAAGGAAGACGCATCCCACATTTGGGATTTGGCCAAGGGTTTTGATCCATGTGGTGGACTAAACTAGAAATGGCTTGCCTAATGTAAGGCTTATTAAGGAAAACGACTCCTCCCGCGTTCGGGATTCATCAAGGTTTTGATCCGTATGGTGGATCGGACCATTGGGTTGATCCTTCAGGCGGTCTCTACCAGTCCTTTGACCCTTCAGGCGGTTTCTACCATTCATTGACCCTTCATGCGGTTTCTACTATTGAGTTGACCCTTCATGTGGTTTCTACCATTGGTTGACCCTTTAGGCGGTTTCTACCATACATTGACCCTTCAGGCGGTTTCTACCATTGGTTGACCCTTCAGGCGGTTTCTACCATACATTGACCCTTCAGGTGGTTTCTACCATTATGTTGCCCTTCAGGCGGTTTCTACCATTGATTGACCCTTCAGGCGGTTTCTACCATACATTGACCCTTCAGGCGGTTTCTACCATTGTGCTGACCCTTCAGGCGGTTTCTACCATTGAGTTGACCCTTCAGGCGGTTTCTACCATTTATGAAATTCCAAATTGATATGAATCAAAGGATGACGTACCCGCTCTTCGGGGCTAGTCGGAGACTCGATCATTCTATGGATCGGTCTTAGAAAAGATTTGCCTACTAAAAGGCCTCACTTAAGGATGACGCACCTAGTCTTTAGGGTGGCCAAAAGTCCTGCAGAAAGCTTAGACCTGAAAAAATTTTCCTCGCCAAGAAGATGTTAGTAATCTTTGGGAAGACAATAATTGTCTAACTGACAAAATTCTACGACTTAAGTTTTAGTCATGAAATGTGCATTTTGATTGTTGGAGGTTATCCAAAACATTCCTGCCACATACAGATGTGATCATAAATTCCTTGCACGGAAACTCTAGATCAAACAATTTGAAAATTTCAAAAAGAGTTTGCTCAAAACATCCATTGGAGTATTTCTCATCCAAGAAGGCTCATCACTGCTCTGTGATAATGATCTTTAATAGGGAAAGTGCTCAATTTCCTACCGACCTGTGCCTGGGTTTCAGGATCATTCGCAACGCATACATTTCGATCAATCAGGAGGTCTTTCACGGGACCGTAGTGTTAGGCTTGGATATCGGTTTCCAAGGGGGACTCACTTTTGAGTCAAGGCCGTTGAACGAAATTTTTCACTATCTGCTCCGGGTTTACAAGTCAAGAACCCTGCAAAATGAGAAAGAAATAGTCTTGCTCGTACTTCTTTGAGCTAAGTTATACATTAACCCAAGTGTCTTAGTTAGAGAAGACTGCTTCAGGATTGTAACAGTGGAAGGATTGGGGACCGAAAAAGGCTTGTTTTTTGCCTAGAAATTGTGAAGGGTTTGACATTGGTGATCATTGCAAATTTGCCACATGTCCTTCGAAGAACATCTCCATTTCTTGAAGTGTACACTCCTCTTTTAGAGCGCACAAGGATGTTTAAAAGCGTCTCTTGTTGCATTAAGAGACCGTCTGTTTGTGTGTTTGCTATTTGAGCACGACATCATTTGGGGAGTAGTCATCTTGATCTGACTCCTTTGGAGGGTCTTTTCATCATCTCTCTAGACTTTACTGGGGATATTTTGAATGGACATCGGCCTTGCTTTTTACCAGGCACTTTGCTTTTTCTTGATGTCTAGGGATTTTTCTTTTCCCCCTTTTTTTAATCCCGTGTTTTTCTTTTCTTTTGGAGCTAGGATTTTCAGCAATCATGCTAGATATGCAACTTAAACTTTGGCATGCTTCCGTTCCTAGAGTGATGTTGCCTTTGCTTTGGAATATGCAATGATCACCAATAGGTTGATGAAATGAATTTGTTGGCTCAACATGGTCGTGCAAAGGATAACAGTGTGTAGGATAGAGAAATGAATTATTCTCGTCATCCTATAACACTTGGATTATCATATAAACAACACACAAAGATTTATGTTAGTCCAAGCAAGAAAATTTCTAACCATTTACTTTCTGATACTGTTGGACTAACCTTCATTTGCCCCAATGTAGGGTGGTTCTTGACAGGGTTGAGAATGAAAATCGCCGTTCAATGGGGTTCTCAATGGGCATCTGTAGTGTTTGGAATGAAGAAAGAAATGCCTCTGTCTTCTCGATCCATGTAATCGTTGCGAATGACCCTTATGTCCATAGGTTAAGGTTTCTCAATCATTTCCAATCTCCTCATCTCTCAAGTGTGTATGGGACGTGTTTGGATTAGGCTCGCTTCTCTTATGAGAAAATACCCTTTTGAACAATTCAAACGACTCTTGTTGGAAAAATTCATTTCATTTCATCAAGATTTATCCTTCAAAGGGATTTTGTGATGCACCATATATGTGTAATTCATGTTCAGACAATCTCTTGTTTTAAAACATGAATGTCAATGAAGTAAGAATTCTATGTCTTTTTAGATGTGAGAATCGAATTAATTCTGAAAGTTTTTAATCTCCAATGAATTGGGAAAAAGGATACTTACCTGCCCATCGAGGCTGGAGATCCTGGAGATATAAAAGGGATATGTCATTGTATATTCTAAAACTTTGCAAAAATTGGAACGATACATCTTACCCTTCGTCATATGCTCCAACGAGTGTACAAGGGTTGTGAAAATATGTCTGCCCTGATGGCGAGCTCCTGCCAAGGATAAATATTAAGCATTATTTTGGGTTTCCAAATTCAAAACAAATTGGGACGATACTACTTTACTCTTGATTTGAATTCCATTCTGCATGCCAATGTGGGGATTGCAGAAGCCGGCCCTCAAGCTTGTGGCCATGATTTCTTCGTCTGGTTGGGCAACGAATCCACCTCAAGGATTTACGTCGGAGGAGATTCATTCATCTTTTTGGGCGTGTTTCATGCGCTGTTTTGTTATTTGAATGCATGGCTTCTTGGGTGCCTCGTCTCTATTCATCACCTGAGAGGAAAATGAGAGAACATTATCCCCGCATCTGATTGAAAATCATTTAGGAACGATACGTTCTTTTTACCAAATGGGTGGCTCTACGGCCAAATGCGTTTTACGTTGAAAGGATGGATTCCATTACGCTCTGCGGATGATAACTATCGCTTGGGAGACTTGCCCCACGGATTAAACGATGAATCTGATGTCTTCGGCTTCAACATGCTTTCCGGATGTAGGAATGGTTTGCCCCCATTTTCAGTAGAGATGGGTTTTGTCGAGTGGGCAAGATCAATAACTCATCCTAGATTTGGCTTTAGTCGAAGGTTGAAATCCCGACCTTGGATAAGCGAATCATGATTCATCTCCTTCTGCTTCGGATTTGTCATTTGCGCGCTTCACATTTTACAATACCAACTTCGCCGCTTGATGAAAATGAATCGATGATTTTCGAATTGCCCCAAGTTCTATAGTCATCTGCGTCGAATC
This sequence comes from Rhodomyrtus psidioides, assembly GCA_021437785.1. NCBI lineage: Eukaryota > Viridiplantae > Streptophyta > Magnoliopsida > Myrtales > Myrtaceae > Rhodomyrtus > Rhodomyrtus psidioides. The sequence goes on along the minus strand of JAILYB010000146.1, from coordinate 923,984 downwards.
TCTTTGAACTTCATCGAGTGATAGACCAACTAATAAAACGATTTTTCAATCCCGAGATCGAACTCCTGACGTTTCGTACCACTGCCATTTCACTGACTACCAAGACACAGCATTATTGGCGTCCCTAACTGGTTCGTTTTTTGTTATAAAATTCTCGAAGCAGTTAGCAACCCCCATTGAGAATGAAACAAGCTCAATTTAGAGTTCGTAACGACTAAAGGTCCCTTGGAACGATACAGAGCTAACCGTCTTTGAGCTCGCTCGGGCTTTTACTCACATTTTCCTATGTGAAGCCTTTAAATGTTTTTCTTCGTGGCGTTCAATTGATTCGCCTCGACTCTAATCTAACAAGGGATTGTCGTACTCGAGCATGATGATGCTCGCAGGTAGTACTAATCGCTACCCCAGATTAACTCTAGGCATTAAGGAAGAATATCTCGCATGGAAGACTTTATGACAGAAAGATTAATGATACATCCAGTCACATGTGCCTAGGTCCCTTGAAGATTCTCGGTGATCAGCCAGTTACACCATGAATCAGATATATAATCGCCATTTTGGATCATAACTTCATAAGTCCATCAGTTTTAAACTGATCGATCCAGATATGGAGCTCCTCATCAAGGAAATCTTTTGATTCTTCGAGCAACTGATATTCGGGTTGACCATCATCGCTTGGCGTCGAAGGATTCCTGTTTCTGTTGTGAGCGATTTGATTCTTCGAGCTAGAACCTTCGTCATTGCTCGAGATTATAAGAGGATGATTGATCGGTTCACTATCAAAAGCACCTTCCATTTGGGGATGGGAGAAACAAAAATCCTCAGAGCATCCCCCCGCTTGATCTTCCGAAATCATACGCCCAAGCCAGGCAGATCTTTGAACATTAGGCGCAATATGTTGATCGGCGATAGAAAGAGTACTAGCGAAAAGTTGCTGCTCAAACCAAGGAGTTCGTACCTGCTGCACTTGTGGCATATACTCTTGAGTGGTGCTGAGATGATTCGGGGGAATATTCTGATTAGCGCCCAAGTAGTCGATGGTGCTGCTACCAGCTTGGTCGGTGCCTAGATTCGGCAGGGTATTTCTTACTTCAGGGGCATTGTAGTTGTGGCCATGCCTAGTGTTTAGGCACAAGTTGAGTTCTTTCAGGTTCAGTGCTGTGTGGCGCTGTCTTAGCGCCCTTCTGTAGCTCTTGAGGTGACTCGTGACTCCATCTTTAGTGAGTCCTGGTATGTTCATGATCTCAAGTATGCGCGTTGGATATGCTGAGTTGATCCCTAGTTGCTGAACCGCACTAAGGAACTTGAGATGAAGCTCGGGGGACCAATTGACCCTCGTCTTCTTGCGACCCGGAACAGTGTTGACAACTTGGCTATTGCTCTCTGGCCTATTTCCAATAGGATTTGATCGAGCCGGAAATTGTTGTGGAGGGAATTCATCAGCTTTGGATTGGTCGGTCATGATAGTAAGCTCATCGTTAAGGAAACTCCAATCATGGTGACGCATATCCCATCCTTTAGAAGGCATCGATATTGACTTCGTAGAATTGATTTGTTCATGCATATCTCCAACAAAATCCGATTGTATCAAAGATGGTTCGAGGGAGTGGGGTGGTGAATGAGCATTTTCAATCCTCATATAAGGCTTATCAAGGAACATTTCGCCGAGAGTGACAGGGCCACCGCAATTAAGGCAAGCGATAGTGCTGGGAGCTTTCTTATACCTCATGTTCTCCGCTCGAAGCTTTTCGTTTTCCTCCTTTAGAATCGCAAGTTCTTGACGTCTGTGTTGAGCCCTCAATTTGGCTCGCTTATTTTGAAACCAAAACTTGACCCTCAAAGGTTTCATCCCTAGCTTCTGGCCCAATTCATTTCTTTGTTTCATGTTCGGGAGAGGGCATTCACTAAAGAAAGCTTCAAGCTCTTGGATTTCATTCTGAGTGTGGCACTGGCGACGTTTCCTTTTCCGGGATTGACCATCGCTGCTGCTGTTGTCGTCGCTGCTGAGATCTTGAACTTCGTTGCCGAAAGGGTTGGGTTCTGTGGTTCTGGTACCAGACGCAATCCTGGAATCTTCGAGATCTCTCAATAGTTCATTTTCTGAGATTTTTGGATCAGTCGCCTCTAGCAACTGACGGTAACCCTCAAACATGTTGGATCGAAAAATGTTCGATCAATTTTTGCTCACTCAGGGTTCTCTACTCTCTCATGTATGCTCACTCTCTCTAAATTTTCTTTTGAGTGGTTCTGTATGCCCAGGAAACGTTCTTTAAACATGGATGAAGATCATCAGGCAAGCGTTTCTCCCAAGATTTCGTATTTCTCGCTTTGTCGTCTTCTTTCTTCTTTTCAACGTGGAGGGACACCAAATCGATTTCCTTTTCTCGATATCCATGTCTGTCTCCCACTTATTTTCAAAAAGGTGCAACTACGCTCGCCTCCCGCTCAGTTTTTTAATATGATGGGACCGCCAAATCCTTTTGCAACTTTTTTCGATAGTTGCGCTTAACTCTCGCTCAATTTTAATATGGTGGCACTGACATATCTTTTTACAACTTTTTTAGATTTATCAAGCCTGAAATCGCGGACTGGGACGGATCTGATGGTTCACCGAAAGAGCCACCACTGCTTTACCCAATTAACTTGGCTCCATGAGCATTATTGTTGTGACCTTTCTTCATCCTCGAGTTGCTATAAAAGGAGGAGTTAATGCAGAGAAGATTAACGCTCTTACATAATTGCCTTTTCATATTTTAATCACTCTACCACACCCAAAATGACCTCCTCTCCTATTCGACCTTTCTCGGCTGAAATTTTGGCCCAGTGGGAAAAACTCTATAACCTCCTAGGTCGAGGCTATGCTCATATAGCCGATCACCCAGAAATTGAAGATGAAATTCGCATTTTGCTCGTGGAAATAGACACCACCTCTATCGAGGGCACTAATTTAGAGAGGGAATATAGAATCTTCCCAACCCTCTTTATAAACTTTTTAGAGACTTACCGTGTCGCTCAGCGAGAAGTTACCGTGGCTCACGTTTTGCGAGCTCGCTATGAGGATCGGTCCAACTGCTTTGTGTTGGCCAACCTTGTGGCCGATAGTCACAGAAAGGCTGTTGAGTTCGCCAACGAGCGGGTCTCGATGTTGCTTCGCGAGAGGGGAAATTTGGTGGAGCGCTTGGCCTTATCCCTGACCACCTATGAGCACGACCGTCGTAATGTCGTGTTGAAGTTTCAATGTGAGTGGCAGGAAGAAAGGCTTGACAGCATTACCGCGGATATAGCCCATGGGAGAGGACTAGTTCGGGACCTGGAAATAGCCGCCGAAGATCACGGGACCAAGGTTGCCGAGCTTAAAGGGGAATGTAAACGCCTTCTTCTTAAGCTTGCAGATCTCGAGTCTCGAGGTGGTGAGTATAGGCAAAGCATCAATAATATGGAGGGCCAACTGGGTTCCTTTGTGATGCTAATTAGGGCTCATTTCGGTTTTACTTTTCCACCTCGATGATCTGTATCATCTGCTTTTAAGGTCCCTCGATTGAGCGAAATGAATGAAAGCTCTAATATGTGTGTCTCAACTTCTGTATGGCTGACTTTCTCGAACACCTGACCACTCTCAACCTAGGCAAGCTGCTCTTCGACATTGATGATTCGAGCGTGTACATCTTGATTTTTTAATCTTGCTTATGATCGAATAAAGGAACCTCCCACCGCGTTTATCCACAAAAAGACTTCTCTTCTCTACCTGTTTTTAACTACTTAGAGATGCCCCAGTTTCGATCTTTGAGACGTGACTTCAGGATCACCTATTCCAAATCGTCATCTTCATTAGATGATACCTCAATGATGTCCATAGCAGGCTCTTATTGTCCACTTGGCGCTCGTAATGGGATGACACCATCTTCGTCTTCCATCAAGAACATTGGGAGGAAAACACATCTATCTATCCTCAAAATGGCATTTAATCCAATCACCGGAATTATGCAATGAATATAATGATTATGAGCTGTAACAAGTTCGAGGGATAGAAAAGTCTTACCAACCAAACTTAAGAGAAAATCAAGCTTCTCTGTACAGTGTTAGGTATACTAACCTTCCATAGACAAATGCATGAGACAAGTGAGGGAAAACTCCTAAAAATCAAAAGATAGGGCTTGGTACCTAAAGCCAAGGTTCTCACCTCGAATTCTGGGAAGAGTCGATTCCATTGCACAACTATCGTTGCATTGGGACTCAATCCATAGTTCGAAGTGAGCGGAATTGAAAAGTGGATTACCCCATGTTTTTCCTCACGGAGATTCCATTTTCAAGTCCTTCTATTGTGTTCCTAAAGAGGGCGCCTGGGGTTTTAGGCGCAATTATGTGTATTCATTGTGTCGTGCTAAAGCAATAAACATGCATTTTATTTAACAATCACCGCTTCAATATAAATATCCACACAATCATACATCCAAAACTCTTGCCTGCATAAAACAAAGTTAACAAGCACTTCACGCCTTATTTCTCCCGTCTACAAAAACATCTAACACATTCGTTAGCATATACACCTCACTTTCGAGAGCATCTGCATAAAATTAGGTTAGAAGAATCAATCAACTTTTTAATCGGCTCAAGTCCACTAAATGGTTAAAAACCAGTCCCCAGCGGAGTCGCCAGTCTGTCGCGACCCTCTTGAGGTTGTCGGGCTCTCGAGGGCTAATGGGCCGTCCTGTCTGGTCGGACGCGGGCCTCTCCCAAGGCCCATTACCCAAATCGCAACGGAGGTATGCGTGATCGACTTTCAGTGTGGTCTAGTGACATGTGCTAAGTGTGCATGCCATGGAGTCGCCACCAATCATTTTTTTAGGGTATGATTGGACCACCCAATCGAATAGTTGGGAGTTTCTATTCAATTTTGCGAGAACCAGAGAAATGGTTTCGGGGACTTAGTTACGCCAACCGTCAGAGTTGACGCCCTTTCGGTACCTAAGTTGACTGAATTTTCTAGCCTGAGATTCATGCGGATGAGTAAGGTATGAACCATAAATCTAGAAATTCATGCAGATAGGAGTGATTATCCTAGCAATCACAATCAGTAATAAAATGCGCAACTCAAGGAATCTAGATATGCAAATAAATCACATGGCATTCCTAGTAATGCCCTATTTATCAATCACAGCTCAAGAATGATTTAGCTGTCCTAGCCGTTCTACACTCGATCTGACCTAAGAAAAGCATTAGGAAGCATCGCAGGAGTTCGAGAGTACTCACATGGGGTTCGCCGTGCCCTGGTTTGGTCTTGGACGAGCTATCGAGCTCATGCCGACCCGATTATATTTGGGGATCCACTCGGCATTTTACACCATGAAATCATGTGAAACAAAAACGAAAATATTCAGCAAGGGGCATTTATTGTATATGGTGGTCAATCTAATTGGACATCAAGACTAAAAAAGATGTAGAAATTTACAAATTAAAAGACTCGAATGATATTTTTTTTTGCCAAATTCAACTCTATGCGTCGTGAAGAAACACATGCAATTGAACTTGAATTTTGACTATTTATGAGTTCAAAATGAAAAGAAAATAAAAATAAAAATATTGACTATTTTTCTATATTTTTACGACATCGAATGCTATTTTTCTTCATTTTTCATGTATTTTTCTATTTTGGAAAATATTAAAAAATTGAAAAATTATTTTTTTTGTCAAAAATGGTTCCTTTAGCTTGGTCAAGGCTACCAAAGATGATTTTTTAATTTTTTAACTTTTTATATATTTTTTTATGAATTTTTAAAAAATAAACTATGAAAGACTGATAAAAAATCAGGTGTCAACACCGCCCACCATTTTTCTATAATGGTCGAAACACACAAGTCAATTCTGATCACCGTGGGCTTAATCGGATGATTTTATGCGAAGCTTTTCTAATTATAATTCTAATGGGCCTTATAAAAGCTTTCAATAAAATTTGGCACCTCTCATGCCACGCCTCAACCGAATTCCATCTTTCACTTATGGGCTCACTCCACATTTTATCGGGCATAAATTAGGCTTTATTAAAGCCTGAATTATTAGCTTCGAAATAGGTGTAATTTCCCGTAAATTTCAAGGACATAAGTCTATGAATTGCTCTAAAAAATTGTCCACCGATCTAGGTCTAGAGCACCTGACAAATTAAGCTCATCTCGCATCGTCGATCAAGATAAATGTTAATGTAATGCATGAGTAAGAAAATTTAAATATGTCATGCAACGAAAATCATTTTTGGCGAGGACTAAATTTAATCCTCCTTTTTATGAAATATGGATGATTTAAGTAAAACCAAATTTTAGGTGTCAACAGTTGTTAATGAATTAAACCTCAGCAAATCTGACTTGAAAAAACCCTTGAACTTCTCTTTTGTTGTTTGCTTCATCTACATACTATCGAAAGATACAGAGTCATTCACGACGACACATTTTATATTCTCTTCAGCAGTCAGCAGCCTAAAAGATGGATAGACATGGAGATATTTGCACTAATAATCTAAAATCTCGTCGTCCCTGAAAACTACTATTTCTAAATTTTGAAAATTTATTGATAACTTCTGCGAGAAAAATCGGGCCACGTACGATTAACTGACGATGATTATGGATAGAAGGATGATGATAGTAGAATTGGGATAAAAGTATAAGTTGAGGGTTTTTTATGAGACAAAAAAATTTGGATATAATTGGGACAAATGTTAAAGTTGAGGATTTTTCTGGATATTAAACCAATAGAATTTGGACAAAAGCAAAAGTTGTGGGTTTTTTATGAAACAAAAAAAAAAGTTTTAGATATAATTATCAAAAATGTTAAAGTTGAAGTTTATTTATTTATTTATTGTGGTATTAGGCCCTCAAACATATGAAGAAACAATAACACTTTCTAGGTTCTTTATCGCCCCCTTTTCCACTTTACTTCTCTGATGAATACTTGCAAATCTTCTGCGTGGCTGCAGGATCGTTGTTCCAGAATTTTGGGTGCATGCGCTTAGAATCGATACCGATGTTGGTTGGATTTTTCACTTATAAGATGGCCACCTTCGTTCAAGCTATAGATGTCGCGATATCACCCACCATATACAACACCCGACATTAAGACGATATTTCCCGCATAAGCACGATTTATCTATTTCTTTAGCGTGCCTCTGGCTGTAGGTATGTCTATACGTGATCTACCTCGCAGCCATGTACTTGAGTTTACCTGAACACAGATGGCGGGATTCAATGAAACATTCTTTCGCTCAGCAAAAACGCGAGACCCATTTCGGGTCGAAAGTCCAGAGTCGGATTGAAGGCGAATTTGCCATATATGGGCGAGACCATGCCCAGTTGCCTTCGAAACTCAATAAGCTTGGAGTTCAGAAAGTCTCCTCTCGCGAATATCGACATATTCAGCCTCTAGCAGTTGCCGCATCATGTGATGTATACGATCGATCCAATTTTAATTGACCTTCAACACCATATCTCATCAGTCACTTAACTATATTTTTTTGGTTTAAAAAAGTTTTTGAGGTTCAGTTACAAGGATTTGGATCCCCTGCACCCAGTTACAATGGCTTGAACAGGAAAATGTACTAGAGAATTGACCTTTTTTCGGGCAGGACAGAATTTACATATGGAGCCTTTCTTCGTTGAACTCATGTTCTCGTGCCAACTGAAATCGAACAGCTTTAAGTAGTTTGTTATACGGTAAACCTACATTTACTCTTTCAAAGCTTAGCAACTCATCATGAAATCCATCATCGCAAGAAGAAAGTAAATGGTCCACAGACGCTATCATTGAACGAGCGTTGATGGTCAAGTTATCAACTGCCATCTTCTGTCTGCATTTTCTACGGAAAGATGAATGGACAGTTCAGTTTGGGAGGCTGTCGCTGATATCTGGGCCAACGTTTTCTGGAGAGTTCAGTCTTATGATTGGAAGTCTCCTCAATTTAAATGGCTTAGATGTGCTCATCTCAAGAGTCGACCTTCTGTTGGCACGACCCAATTTACAAATGGTAGTGCTTCCGGAGTTTCTTTTTTATTAGTTCAGTTTGAGTTTGAATCTATAGGAACTCATAGAGATAAAGAACCTAACAGACGCATCTTTCATAAAAGAAAGGTTGAGGGTAGATAGGCTGATTTACAAATGGAACCTTCCTTGGTTAAGCCCGGGTTCTCACGCCAACCGAAATCACATAGTTTGATTACACAGCACTTTTGTTCTCGCCAGCTGGCTTAGTTAGCACAAATAATTCGAAGTTTTTAAGGAGGATGACCACGTGTTAACTGAGAAGCTGAGCCAAATTTGAACGGGCCGAGGAACAATTCCGGGAAAAGTACACTGCAAGTGCCTTAACTTTCGTACGGCGTGCACTTAAGTGCCTTAACTTTCAAAGTGTTCACTTGAGTGCCTAAACTTTTAAAAATCGTTCACTTGAGTACCAACTTCTTTTAAAATTGTTCACTTTAGTGCTAACTCCGATAAGCCACATCAGCACAAATAATAATTAAAAATACCACGTATCGAATTTTCGGTGAGTCACGTCAGATTTGACATTGAACTGAACGATTTTAAAAGAAGTTGGTACTCAAGTGAACGCTTTTTAAAAGTTTAGGCACTCAAGTGAACACTTTGAAAGTTAAGGCACTTAAGTGCACACTGTACGAAAGTTAAGGCACTTGTAGTGTACTTTTCCCAACAATTCCAAACTTTAACAGTCAATGAAGACATGCTTTTCTGAAAAAAGTTGTTTGTAGCCACACTTTTAACTCAGATGATTTGTGATGTTATAGAATATACGAAAATTGTAACATAACAATTGTCAGCACCGAGTGGTTAGTTTGTTCGCAAAATGTACTTTGGAGAAACATAAGAAAAGTACTTGAAAAGACATGGTACCTTGAGCACCAAGGTTTGACTCGCAGATGATCTTGTTCACTGACCCACCGAACTCGCTAGGGGCTCATTCAGTCATTCTTATCGTGGGACTTATGAATGCTCGGTGCTCTTGCTTGGTCTTCTTGTTCCTACTTCAGGCAATTCATATAACCAGCGGCACCGCTCGTAATATTACTGCAGCAGAGCCTCTCTTTCCGAACCAAACTCTCGTCTCCTCTGGCCAAATATTCGAGCTTGGGTTCTTCACGCCGAATGGGTCAGAAAATCAGTATGTTGGCATACGGTACAAGAACTTGACGCCTTCTAAAATTGTGTGGGTGGCCAATAGAGATGTGCTGCTGATCATGTACATAGATCGGTCTGCGAAATTAACCATAGGCCGTGATGGGAATTTGAAGCTCGTGAACGGACAACATAATATAGTTTGGTCCACCAATATCTCCTGTCGGTCCAATTATAGTGTAATATGGGGAAGCTTCGAGGATCCAACACATAACGGGAATTTTGTTCTGCAAGATGCCAATTATAGTGTAATATGGGGAAGCTTCGAGGATCCAACCGACACTTCTTCCGGGCATGAAGATGGTATTAAACATCAGGACTGAAGTGAAACAGTTCATAATTTCCTGGAAAAGTGACAGTGATCCGTCACTTGGAAGTTTCTCGACTGGAATCACATCAGATGTGCCGCCTCAATCTTTCACTTGGAATGGTGATGTGATTTATTACAACCGAATCAGATGATCGCACAGAGAATCAAGAAAAATTGAATGACGCACGAGATTATCCAGGTTCATCCCAAAATAGGGGTACGTCCTGCAAACAGATTTCACTATGATTGTCGATTTACAGCCACTCATCTCGTCACAATGATCAGCAAAAATGAGCAAAATATAAATGCTCCATACGGACCCAAAATCTAAACCTGTCTGAAACTCTTTAATCCCACAACAAATGGACCGACTTAAACTAAAGCCAATTATAGTGTAACATGCGAAAGCCCCGCTCACTGACTGGGCAGCAGGACACTCGTGTCGGGGGCGCTGCTCCCGAACCCCCGCATCCCGCGCGCATGGGTCACATGTCGTCGAATAACACTTTAGTTTCCCTAAGCTCACGTGGACGTACCCGGTGTGAGAAATAAGAGTCCTTAAAGTATTCGTCAACTCCAACAAATGGTTCAACCCCTTTCTGGAGAGGTGGGCAATGGGACAAATCGAAATTTATCGGCGCACAGTCCATGGGTGACTCGTACTTGAGTGGGTTCAATGTCCAGCAAGATATTCTGGGGGGGATCACTTATTTTTGGTTTGATACTTACAACAGCTACTTCGCATACGCGTTCATTTCGCCAGGAGGATCTCTTACGGCAATGAAATGGGATGACGGAGCTAAGGCATGGTTGACAAATTGGGTGAGACCAATAATGAAACATGCGAGATTTGCGGAACTTGTGGTCCTTTTGGAGTTTGCAACTCATTGAATTCACTTATGTAGCACAGACTCGCATTTTAGGGAAATTTTCGCATGTCCAACACCGACACGTGTCCGACACGCCCGAACACGTCCGGACACGCTAGGACACGCGGTCAACGCGTGTCCGAGTTCCGACACTTGGTCAACTAAACGGACACGCGAGGGACCTGGGTAAGGTGAGTCAAAATCAAAATTTTTCTAACCTATTCTCTCTCGCGTTCTCTACCTCTTGCTCTCTCGGTTCTATCGCGGCTCTCCTCTCTCTCGCGGGCTGCTCTCTGCTCGGTCAAGACTCGTCTCCCCCGGATGGGAAAGTGAAGGAAAACAGAGATGGCTCTTTGACGGAGGCCTTCTTAGGGTTCATGCGAGGCTTTCGTCCTGGGAGGAAGGCGCTGCCTTTTGTGTTCGATCATGGAAATGGACACTACACATAGAAAGAGAGAGAGAAAGAACGGTGTAATACTGTTGCTTGATAGAGGGAAAGAGAGGGGGAGGGGAGAAGAAGCTACGAAGATTGAGGATAGAGAAGATTGGGGAAGAGAGAGAAAATACTTTTTAAATAAGCATAAGTTACTATTGTAAATGAGAAAAAAAGGGGAAAGCTTAAACTTTTATTTTGGGAAGAAGGAATAACTATTGGAGATTTTCTTTTATAAAATGTGGAACTTTAACATCAAAAAAATCATTTTGGATAACATATTAGGATATAAAAAAATATTTTTATTGTTGAATCATAAACGTGTCCTAACGTGTCGGAATTTTCTATTTTTTAAGAAAACGCGTGTCGACTTATCGTGTCGTGTCTTGTCGTGTCCCGTGTCTTGTTTCGTGTCGATGCTACATGGGAATTCACCTATTTGCAGATGCTTATATGGGTTTGTGCCAAAGTCAAATGTGGAATGGAACAATGGAAACTGGACCAGAGGATGCGTAAGAGAGATGGAATTGAATTGCCAGAAAAACAGGAGCACACTGGCTTCATCAAACATCAAGAAAGATGCCTTTTGGCAAATGAGCTTGATGAAACTGCCCGACTCTGCGGAATATTTGTCAGACATTGGAGATCAAGAAGGCTGTGTAAATTGGTGCCTGGGCAATTGTTCTTGTTTGGCTTATTCTTATGTCAGCGGCATTGGGTGTATGGTTTGGGCTAGAGACCTTATTGATCTTCGGGATTTTCCCACAGTTGGGCATGATATATTTGTTCGAGTTGCACAAGCAAAAACAGGTTAGAAATTGTCCCCTTGAGATGAGATTAATGGCACCAAATGTCTTTTACATACCTCTATGTCCCATTCCAGGTGGATCGTCACAGAAAGCAGTTAACATCAGCCTGAGTACTACTGCCGGGATCGTGTTCTTTGCCGTATTTGTTTTTGGTCTTTGCAAATGGAGAGCTAAGAAAAGAGGTACAGTCAAAATGCCACATCAGTGTTATCAGAGGTGTTGAAACGTTACTTATTGGGCTTATTTATTAATAAGGGTAGTTTAGTCCTTTTAATTATTACTAAGCCCTACATATTGATGTAATCTCTCATTATCATATACAATCTTCTTCCTCCGTTTGTCTTAGGATTCACATGGTATCAGAGCAGTATTAACACCCAAACTTAAAGCAGCCGTCGTTCACCACCACAAACCGCCGCTTACCCACCGTCGACCACCCAGCCTCCCGTTCACTCACCGACCCTCTTGATCTTGCGTTGCAAGGCCTGACGAGATCAGACCCAGGCTCGCCTAGATCCAGCTAGCCTTGCAGGGGCGTCACTTAGGCCGGCGAGCCTAGCTATGGCGTTGTCTGACGTCAACTAGGCTCGGCAAGGCCAGATTCGGGATTCAGCAAGCCTTGCAGGGACGTTGGCAGATTCGGTTTGGTTTGCTTTCAAGTCCTTAGTCTCGTCCCATGTGGTGAGGTCGACTCGGTGATTGTGCCCTTCTCCCTCTGATTCTGGGTGTTCGTTGCGTTTACAAATTTTTTTTTTTCGGATTTTGTGCTCGGAGGAAACTCAAATGTTTCTTCAAAATTGGGACTGTGGGGAGTGCTCTTTCATCCACTTCTGGACGTACGAGTGATGTCTAGTGGTAGTTCGTCTTCTAGTGCTGATTGCTTTCATCCACTTCTGACTCCTCTGTTACCTACTTATGGCTCTACAACACAGGTTCAATTGTTTGATGGGTTGATGGTTATCGAGTTCAAACAGGAGCGTAGATATGCTAGCTTGTGGATTAGTTGATGACTAGATGGGTTGCTCTTAATTAGAGATACTGATTTGTTCATGGGATGTTTTTGAATTCTTTCTTTTGTGGAGCTGGTATGAGGTGAAGTGAAGTTTTTCGGGTGGTTGATGATATCTGTGGGTCGTGGAGACTTTATTATATGGTGAAATAATCACAACATGATCGAATTAGGATAAGTTCACAGTTTATTATAGAGTTATGGGTGAAAACTCTGTTGATAAATCTGTTGTAAGCATGGACACCAGTATTACTAATTTGAAGTTGAGTTCTGTCAAGTTAGATGGGACCAACTATCCCTCTTGGTCTATGGCCGTTGAGACATATCTTTTGGCCACCAAACAACAAAGTTATTTGACCAAACAACAAAGTTATTTGACTTCTCTTCCCCCTTCGGATAAAACGAAGATCGATGATTGGCGTTCTGGCGATGCTGCCATTCGGACGTTGCTGTAGAATACCATGGATCCCAAAATTAGTCCTCAATTTATGAGATGTATATCAGCTAAAGCCATATGGGATAAGTGTGCTCTTATGTTTTCAGGTCGAGATAATATGACTCGTGTTTATGATGCCTGGGAAGAGCTATTTGATCTATGTGCAGGGATATGTCTGTGTCAGATTACGATTCCAAGTTTACCCATCTTTGCGAGAAACTGAATACTTATTTACCTGCAACTGATGATATTAGAGAGTTGGCCAAACGTCAGGAAGATATGAAAGTTATGTTATTTCTTCTAGGACTTGGTCCAACTCATTCTTCTCTTCAACAGCAGATTACTTCTCAGGGTACTCTCCACCAATTGATAACCCGACCTCTGATCCGCCAGTTTCTTCTAAACCTGATTCTACTACAACTATTCCCATTGCATTGCGTAAAGGTACGCGTTCTTGTGTTGGTCAACCCAATTCTCGCTTTGCTCCCTATACTGGTTTGTCTAGTCATACACATACTCATTACCCTCTTTCTCATTTTTTATCCTACGATTGTCTTTCTCCCACATATTCCTCGTTTGTTGCTTCTTTATCTGCTGTATCGGTGCCAAGTACTGTTGCAGAAGCTCTTACACATCCTGGTTGGCGACAGGCCATGGAGGATGAAATGCAGGCACTATAGAATAATGGGACATGGCAGCTTACATCGTTACCTGTTGGCAAACAAGCTGTGGGGTGTCGTTGGGTTTTTACAGTAAAGTTTCAATCGGATGGTTCTGTTGAGCGTCTGAAGGCGCGTCTAGTAGCCAAAGGTTACACCCAGACCTATGGAGTTGATTATGATGATGCATTCTCTCCTGTCGCAAAGATACCTTCAATTCGTGTTTTCATCTCTCTTGCTGCTAGACATGGTTGGACTCTCCATCAGCATGATGTCAAGAATGTCTTTCTCCATGGCGACTTGACAGAGGAGGTATATATGGAGCAACCTCCGGGTTTTGTTGCTCAGGGGGAGCCTACTGGTGTTTGTCGCCTACGCAAGGCATTATATGGTTTGAAACAGTCTCCTCGTGCCTGGTTTGGCCATTTTAGTGATGCCATTATTCAGTTCAGGTTGCAATGTTGTACCGTGTATCATTTTGTGTTTAGCTCCACTTTTCCTAAGGGGTGTATACTCCTGGTTGTATATGTGGACGATATTATCATCACTGGTAGCGATTCCGTAGATATACAGAAGTTGAAGTTATTTTTACAGACAGAGTTCAGCACAAAAGATAAGGGTAATCTGAGGTACTTCTTGGGTATTGAAGTGGCTTACTCCAGTGATGGTATCTACTTATCACAGCGAAAATATGTTCTAGATATTATGAGTGAGGTTGGTTTTCTTGGTGCAAAGCCTAGCGACACTCCAATGGATCCTAATGTTAAGCTTGATGTGGAACAAGGTGACTTACTTCATGATGCAAGTAAGTATCAAAGGCTAGTGAGTAAACTCAACTATTTAACTGTCACTCGGCCATATATTTCTTTTGCTGTTAGCGTGATTAGTCAGTTTATGAATACTCCTCGTACTACACATTGGGAAGCAGTGCTACGTATTGTTAAGTACTTGAAGGGAGCACCAGGTAAAGGTCTTTTGTTTAAGAATCATGGACATCTTAATGTCATTCGCTATTGTGATGCTGATTGGGCTGAGTGTCCTATCGATAGGAGATCGACTTCTGGCTATTGTGTGTTCTTGGGAGGCAATCTTGTGAGTTGGAAGAGTAAAAAGCAACAAGTTGTGTCTCGATCAAGTGCAGAGGTGGAATATCGAGCTATGGCTCATCTGACTAGTGAGTTGGTTTGGTTGAGGATGTTGTTATCCGAACTCAACATGCCATCTTCATCTCCCTCAGTTCTGTGTTGTGATAATCAGTCCGCTATGCATATTGCCTCAAATCCAGTCTTTCATGAACGCACGAAGCATATTGAAGTAGATTGCCATTTTGTACGAGAAAAGATTCAAAACAAGGAAGTAACACTTCAATACACACGGATAGAGGATCAACTTGCTGATCTTTTCACTAAGTCATTACGGGGTAGTAGAGTGATTACGTTGTGTAACAAGTTGGGGCTCTTTGATGTTTATGCACTAACTTGAGGGGGAGTGTTGAAACGTTACTTATTGGGCTTATTTATTAATAAAGGTGGTTTAGTCCTTTTAATTATTACTAACCCCTACATATTGATGTGATCTCTCGTTATCATATACAATCTTCTTCTTCCATTTGTCTTAGGATTCACAAGAGGATTAAGCTTCTATTTTGTTTAATCTTCCATTGCTATGAAGAAAGTAAGCTAATTCTTTAATAATAATAAACACAGTAAATTTTAGCAAAATTCCTAGGCTCCCTGACTCAGTAGACATACCTAAAATTCCAGGAAAACTGTTACAAGGAAATGCATGGGAAAGAGCAGTTGAAGCAAGATGATTCGCAGGAAGCGACACTTTTCAATTTTGATAGCATACTACTTGCTACAAACAAGTTCAGCATGGCAAGTAAACTCGACCAAGGAGGATTTGGCTTCGTTTATAAGGTAAAATCATTCTGCAAGACATTCGATAAATGAAAATATAGAAATAAATCAAGGTCTGAAACCTATATAAATTGCAAGCAGGGAAAGCTAAATGATGGGAAAGAGGTAGCTGTAAAAAGACTTTCCAGTTCCTCGGCCCAAGGCATTGAAGAGTTCAAGATTGAGATTATCCTAATATCGAAACTCCAACATCGAAATCTTGTTAAACTCGTGGGTTACTGTATCGAAGGAGAAGAAAAGATTTTGGTACACGAGTACTTGTCAAACAAAAGCTTGGACACGTTTCTTTTTGGTTGGTTTTTTCCAATTTTGGATTTAAAAATAATAATTACAAAAATAGAATTAAAAAATAATATTTACCAAATTAGTATCCAATCAGCAGTTAGGCCGCCGATTAGGGCAGCCCACAGCCGATTGGGGTTCCAATCGGCAGCTGGGCCGCCAATTGGTGCTCAATTTATCCCTCACTTTTATTTTTATAAAAAAAATCGTACTATTCGCATAAAAAATTATTAAGATAAATAAATACTTCTTAATTATTGTATTTATGTAATTATGTAAATTCATAAAATAATTAAGATGATTAAGATATGCTTAAAATGATTAAATATTGAACTCATCATCATTTAATGGTGGTGGCACGTCAAAAAAATTGTTGTGTTTATGCCCAACCTTTATTTTTTTAAAAAAAATTGCATATTTTTCTCTTAAAAATTATTAAAATAAGTAAATACTTCTTAATTATTGTATTTATGTGATTATTTAAATTCATACAATAATTAAAATGATTGATTAAGTATTGAACTCATCATCATTTAGTGGTAGTGGCACGCCAAAAGAATTGTTGTGTTTAGGCATAGCCTTTATTTTTTTTCGTGCTTTTCGATTAAAAATTTATTAAGATAAGTAAATACTTCTTAATTATTGTATTTATATGATTATTTAAATTCATAAAATAATTAAGATGATTAAGATATACATCATCATTTAGTGGTGGTGGCACGCCAAAAGAATTGTTGGACTTAGGCCCAGCCTTTATTTTTTAAAATTTCTTACTTTTCGCTTAAAAAATTATTAAGATAAATAAATACTTCTTAATTATTATATTTATGTAATTATTTAAATTCATAAAATAATTAAGATGATTAAAATATATAAAAAATGATTAAGTATTGAACTCATTATCATTTAGTGGTGGTGGCACGCCAAAAGAATTGTTGTGTTTAGGCCCAACCTTTATTTTTTTTTAAAAATCATATTTTTAGTTAAAAAATTATTAAGATAAATTTATCTTAATAATTTTTTACGCGAAAAGTACGATTTTTTTTAAAAAAAAATAGAGGTTGGGCCTAAAAATTAAAAAAATAAAAATAAAGGTTGGGCCTAAACACAACAATTCTTTTGGCGTGCCGCCACCACTAAATGATGATGGGTTCAATACTTAATCATTTTTCATATATCTTAATCATCTTAATTATTTTATGAATTTAAATAATTACATAAATATAAAAATTATGAAGTATTTACTTATCTTAATAATTTTTAAGCGAAATTTAAAAAAATAAAGGTTGGGCCAAGACACAACAATTCTTTTGGCGTGCCACCACCACTAAATGAATGATGAGTTCAATACTTAATCATTTTTTGTATATCTTAATCATGTTAATTATTTTATGAATTTACATAATTACATAAATACAATAATTAAGAAATATTTATTTATCTTAATAATTTTTTACGCGAAAAGTATGAACTTTTAAAAATAAAAAATAAAAGTGAGGGTCAAATTGGATTCCAATGGACAGCTGGGCCGTCGATTGGAACCCCAATCGGCTGGGGGCTACCCTAATGGGCGGCCCAGCAGTCAATTGGACCCCAATCTGCTGCCCAACTGTCGATTGAGTACTAATTTGGTAAATATTATTATTTTTTAATTCTATTTTGGTAATTTTTTTAAAAAATCCTAAATTGGAAACAAGCCCTCTTTTTGGTTTGGTTTTTTCTGTCCAAATCATTATTTTTGGTAATGTATTTTTTGACGCAACTCTAAAACTTGATAACTGTTTCTTGTTTGTTGTTTTTGTTAGATTCAAGGAAGAAGGAAGAACTCGACTGGGGCAATCGATTCCATATTATTCAGGGGATTGCAAGGGGGCTTCTCTACCTTCATCGAGATTCTTGCCTCAGGGTCATACATCGAGACTTAAAAGTGAGTAATATTCTCTTGGATGAAAAGATGAACCCGAAAATTTCGGATTTTGGGCTAGTCCGAATGTTCGAGGGAACCCAAGTTTTGGTGAACACTCACAAAATTGTTGGAACCCGTAAGCTCTCTAGTCCTACTTGAATTATCAATCCGGTGAGTCAATTGTTTCAAGCGGACAGAAGTGATTGTTACCACAACGAACCTGCCACTTTATGCATGTTTCGTCCTGTTTTCCTTCAATAGAATGAAAGAGTACATGCATAACATGTTCAACTCAACTGCAGTGGCTATGTCTCCTGAGTATGCCATGTGTGGAAGGTTTTCCGAGAGGTCTGACGCGTATAGCTTTGGGGTGTTGTTGCTGGAGATCGTTAGCGGCAGAAATAGCACGGCCCCATGTGACCAGGGACACTATCTCAATCTCCTTTCCTACGTAAGTGACAAATTCCAAACTCAATCGATAGTGTAAGTTAGCTGTGATATTATGACATAGTTCTCTCTTAAAGGCATGGCAATTATGGAGTGAAGGCCGCTCATTGGACCTAATGGATGAAACAATTGCCAGTAGCTCTCCTTCGGAGGTATCAAGATGCATCCATGTCAGGCTTCTCTGCATTCAGGACCACGCCATAGATAGACCAAACATGTCCGATGTGGTCCTGATGCTAAGCGGAGAATCGGATCTTCCTCAGCCAAGACAGCCTATATTCACTTTACAAACCGAAATGCCAAATCTTGCTATTCCACCACAGCAAGAGATCATCTGGTCTGTTAACATTGTCACTAATACAGTTACAATTAAGGAGGAAGAAGGTAAACGATGGATTTTTGTGTATTTCATTCTTTATTTTACAATGTACAGAAGGAGCCTATTTAACATGGTTTACAAGAATAAATACAGTAACTAATCAATTACAATCAATCTGATTGATTGATATCAATTAGAATGATAATAATATCTAACATCCCCCCTCAAACTCATGGTGACATAGAAGAAGTCAGCTGGAGTTTGGAGAAAAAATCCTAAAAGCGCCCGGGTGGATGTGCTTTTGTGTAGATATCAGCAACTTGATCAGTAGATGAAGTGGAAACAAGTCGTACTGTGCCACAGAGCACATGATGTCGTATGAAATGACAATCAATCTCAATGTGCTTGATATGCTCATGGAAAACATCATTATGAGCTATTTGAATAGCGCTCCTATTGTCGCAGTAAATGACTGTTCCACCGATATGACAGACTCACATGTCTTCCAATAACCATCGTAACCAAAGTAATTCCGACAATGTATCAGCAAGAGCACGATATTCGGCTTCGGTGCTTGATCGAGCGATAACGGTCTGTTTCTTGCTACGCCATGATATGAGTGAAGTACCAAGAAAGAAGCAGTAGCTTGTAGTGGAGCGACGATCAAGGGGATCACCAGCCCAATCAGCATCTGAATAAGTAGTTAACTCTAAAGTAGAGTCGGCAGAAAAATGAAGACCATGAAACAAGGTGCCTTTGACATATCGAAGAATACGAAGAACATCAGCAAAATGAGTTGTGCGCAGTGCAGACATAAACTGACTGACTATGTGAACTGCATAGGCAATATCGGGACAAGTAACTGTAAGATAGCCAAGGCTGCCAACCAACTGTCGATACAGAGTAGGATTCGGAAGAATAGTTCCATCGTTGTCAGTAAATTTGGCATTTACCTCAATTGGAGTTGTAGCAACCTTGGTATCTGTTAGTCCCGCACTGTCGCGACCCTCCCCTCGAGGCGGAGCGGGCGGGCTAATGGGCCGCCCGATCGCTGGCTTGATCGGACGCGGGCCTCTCCCAAGGTCCATTACCCAAATCGCAACTGCTGGATATACGCGGTCGACCTTCAGTGTGGTCTAGTGACATGTGATGAGTGTACATGCCAAGGAGTCGCCACCAATCGTTTCGTGGATGGTACGATCAGAAAACCCCATCGAATAGTTGGGAGTGGTCTATTCGATTCTGCGGAAACCAGAGAAGTGGGTTCGGGGACTTAGTTACGCCAACTGTCAGAGTTGACGCCCTTTCGGTACCTAAGCTGAATGGTTTATCTGATCCTAGGATTTCATACAAACGAGTGGGGTACAGATCCTAAATCTAGGAGTTCATGCATATGGGAGATACTACCCTATCAATCACAATCAATAGAAAAAAGTGCGCCAATCGAGGATCCAGTACATGCGGATAAAACACATGAAATCAGCATGGTATCCTTAATGAGGCCCTATTAGCCTAGAGAAATATCAATCAAGGCTTAGGAGTGATTTGGACATGATTCACCCATGAGGGACGGAATCGTAACTTTGAATAACTCGGGGAAAATTTACCCTTAAAAGGGTAAATCTATCATTTTAGATGAATCGGGAAATCAGAAGACAAGGGAAATAGGATTGGCCATCAATCCAATCCATTTCCTATTTTTCGGGAATTTCTAGGATTTTTCTGGAATTTAAAAGTGATTTTACCCTCAGAGGGGTAAAATCGTCATTTTGGACAAAGATGAAAATTGAAATCCTCAAATATTAGGGTTGGTCGCCCACCTGACCCAAACCCTAATTTTAAGCAATTTTCAGGACTCGATTGGAATAAGAAAGACGGTTTTCCCATTAAAGGGCAAAATCGTCATTTTGGGAAAAGAGGCGGGATTCGAAAACCCAAGCCTAGAATTGGTCGTCTAATCGACCCTAATTCTTACCTTGACATTGTCGGCCTTATCATGCATACACAGCAGAGGCGACTTACCCCAAAAAAAGGTAATATAGTCAAATCTAGGAAAAACAGATAAGAAACCCCAAAAATATGGTTGACCAGTTGTCTGTTGTCAATCCTCGATTTTTGGGGATTTCTGGGGAGTCTAGGATTTTTCCAAAATTTTTCCACATTTTTTTTTGGTATTTTCTGGAATTTTCTAGCATTTTTTTCGATTTTCTAAGATTTTTCTGATTTATTTTTATTTTTAAAATCATTTTTTGATTTTTTTATATAAAAAAAATATGATTCGGACCGGGTCGACCCAACCCACTCGGGTCGGGGACCCGGCCCAGACCCTGACCCGCGGACGACTGGCCCCAAAACGACGCCGCACCGTGTTTTTATTTTTTGGATTATTCTATCTTGATCAAACGGCCTATATTGAACCGCGTGGCTTATCTGCATCCCTTAGATCTGATTACTAAAACCTACGGTCTAGATTGAACGATGACTCTCTCGGGACCGTCCGATTGACTTACTAAATCTACGGCCACGATTAGAACACAGGGGTTGATCTGAACCGTCCACACCTACTTATCCTAAAACGACGTCGCCTATCCCCTAAACCATACGACACCGTTTCGACCATTTTTTATTTCCGATTGTTGACACCTGATTTTTGATCAGTCTTTCATAGTTTATTTTTAAAAAATTCATAAAAAATCTATAAAAAGTTAAAAAAAATTAAAAAATCATCTTTGGTAACCTTGACCAAGCTAAAGGAACCATTTTTGATAAAAAAAAATAATTTGTCATATTTTTTAATATTTTTTAATATTTTCCAAAAATAGAAAAATACATGAAAAATGAAGAAAAATAGCGTTCGATGTCGTAAAAATATAGAAAAATAGTCAATATTTTTATTTTAATTTCCTTTTCATTTTGAACTCATAAATAGTCAAAATTCAAGTTCAATTGCATGTGTTTCTTCATGACGCATAGAGTTGAATTTGGCAAAAAAAATGTCATTCGAGTATTTTAATTTGTAAATTTCTACATATTTTTTAGTCTTGACGTCCAATTAGATCGACCACCATCTACAATAAATTTCCCTTGCTGAATATTTTCGTTTTTGTTTCACATGATTTCATGGTGTAAAACGCCGAGTGGATCCCCAAATATAATCGGGTCGGCTCGTCCAAGACCAAACCAGGGCACGGCGAACCCCATGTGAGTACTCTCGAACTCCTTCGATGCTTCCTAATGCTTTTCTTAGGTTAGATCGTGTGTTGAATGGCTAGGACAGCTAAATCATTCTTGAGCTGTGATTGATAAATAGGGCCTTACTAGGAATGCCAAGTGATTTATTTGCATATCTAGATTTCTTGAGTTGCGCATTTTATTACTGATTGTGATTGCTAGGATAATCACTCATATCTGCATGAATTTTTAGATTTATGGTTCATACCTTACTCATCCGCATGAATCTCAGGCTAGAAAATTCAGTCAACTTAGGTACCGAAAGGGCGTCAACTCTGACAGTTGGTGTAACTAAGTCCCCGAAACCATTTCTCTGGTTCTCGCAGAATTGAATAGAAACTCCCAACTATTCGATTGGGTGGTCCAATCACACCCTAAAAAAATGATTGGTGGCGACTCCATGGCATGCACACTTAGCACATGTCACTAGACTACACTGAAAGTCGATCACGCATACCTCCGTTGCGATTTGGGTAATGGGCCTTGGGAGAGGCCCGCGTCCGACCAGACAGGACGGCACATTAGCCCTCGAGAGCTCGACAACCTCAAGAGGGTCGCGACAGACTGGCGACTCTGCTGTGGACTGGTTCTTAACCATTTAGTGGACTTGAGCCGATTAAAAAGTTGATTGATTCTTCTAACCTAATTTTATGCAGATGCTCTCGAAAGTGAGGTGTTTATGCTAACGAATGTGTTAGATGTTTTTGTAGACGGGAGAAATAAGGGGTGAAGTGCTTGTTAACTTTGTTTTATGCAGGTAGGAGTTTTGGATGTATGATTGTGTGGATGTTTCTATTGAAGCGGTGATTGTTAAATAAAATGCATGTCTATTGCTTTAGCACGACACAATGAATACACACAATTGCGCCTAAAACCCCAGGCGCCCTCTTTAGGAACACAATAAAAGGAATTGAAAATGGAATCTCCGTGAGGAAAAACATGGGGTAATCCACTTTTCAATTCCGCTCACTTCGAACTATGGATTGAGTCCCAATGCAACGATAGTTGTGCAATGGAATCGGCTCTTCCCAGAATTCGAGGCGAGAACCTTGGCTTTAGGTACCAAGCCCTATCTTTTGATTTTTAGGAGTTTTCCCTCACTTGTCTCATGCGTTTGTCTATGAAAGGTTAGTATACCTAACACTGCAAAAAATACAGAGAAGCTTGATTTTCTCTTAAGTTTGGTTGGTAAGACTTTTCTATCCCTCGAACTTGTTACAGCTCTTAATCATTATATTCATTGCATAATTCCGGTGATTGGATTAAATGCCATTTTAAGGATAGATATGAGTGTTTTCCTCCCAATGTTCTTGATGGAAGATGAAGATGGTGTCATCCCATTACGAGCGCCAAGTGGACAAGAAGAGCCTACTATGGACATCATTGAGGTATCATCTAATGAAGATGATGATTTGGAATAGGTGATCCTGAAGTCACGTCTCAAAGATCGAAACTAGGGCATCTCTAAGTATTAAGATCACATTCCTTTGTTTTATTTTTCATTTCTAGCTTTGTATAGGATTTATTTTGCTGAGATCCTCTCTATCTGATCCCTTAGATTGATTGTATTAGGGATCTATTTGTGTTTATATACATTCAGATTGAAATTTGTTATATTTCTATTGACTTGTCATTGGAATGTGATAGTGGCATTTCTTCTAATCACTCGAATACTCCAAAATCAATTTTATAATTCCTTTGGATGAAATTGAAATTGGAAGTCTTATACAACCTTTTGGCCGTATAGGGCAATACAATCCCAATTTCGCCAAAAGGAACTATAAACTTGAATTGGTTCATGCATGTTTTGCATCATTGGTAATCCACAATAATTGATCAAGAATATCAAGAGTATTCGTGTTTTTCAAATTTAATGAAAAGATAGATATCCAAATTACTCTCGTTCTTAGCAAACAGCTTTAATTTGGATACTGTATCTTCAATTGAATTTAAAACACATCGTAATTGTGTACTTTTGAACATTCCATTGATTTTCTTGGAATTGATCAAAGGCAATTATCGTGAATTACATTCCTTTCAATGATATGCTTTCCTTTGAGGAATATCGATAAAAGCTTTTGCACAAGGCCAAAACCCTTGTAAAAGCTCTTATCCCTATTAATCATAAGTAAGCATAAAATTGAAAGGATTTATGTTTTATTTTTCAAATTCTTTCTTCTGATTCTGCCTTTTCATTTGAAACAGGTTAAAAACAAGTAGAGAAGAGAAGTCTTTTTGTGGATAATCGCGGTGGGAGGTTCCTTTATCCGATCATAAGCAAGATTAAAAAATCAAGATGTACACGCTCGAATCATCAATGTCAAAGCGCAGCTTGCCTAGGTTGAGAGTGGTCAGGTGTTCGAGAAAGTCAGCCATACAGAAGTTGAGACACACACATTAGAGCTTTCATTCATTTCGCTCAATCGAGGGACCTTAAAAGCAGATCATACAAATCATCGGGGTGGAAACATAAAACCGCAATGAGCCCTAATTAGCATCACAAAGGAACCTAGTTGGCCCTCCATATTATTGATGCTTTGCTTATACTCACCACCTTGAGACTCGAGATCTGCAAGCTTAAGAAGAAGGCGTTTACATTCCCCTTTAAGATCGGCAACCTTGGTCCCGTGATCTTCGGCGGCTATTTCCAGGTCCCGAACTAGTCCTCTCCCATGGGCTATATCCGCGGTAATGCTGTCAAGCCTTTCTTCCTGCCACTCACATTGAAACTTCAACACGACATTACGACGGTCGTGCTCATAGGTGGTCAGGGATAAAGCCAAGCGCTCCACCAAATTTCCCCTCTCGCGAAGCAACATCGAGACTCGCTTGTTGGCGAACTCAACAGCCTTTCTGTGACTATCGGCCACAAGGTTGGCCAACACCAAGCAGTTGGACCGATCCTCATAGCGAGCTCGCAAAACGTGAGCCACGGTAGCTTTTCGATGAGCGACACGGTAAGTCTCTAAAAAGTTTATAAAGAGGGTTGGGAAGATTCTATATTCCCTCTCTAAATTAGTGCCCTCGATGGAGGTGGTGTCTATTTCCACGAGCAAAATACGGATTTCATCTTCAGTTTCTGGGTGATCGGCTATATGAGCATAGCCTCGACCGAGGAGGTTATAGAGTTTTTCCCACTGGGCCAAAATTTCGGCTGAGAAAGCGCGAATAGGAGAGGAGGTCATTTTCGTTGGAGTGAGGGAGAAGAAGATGAGTGTGGTAGAGTGATTAAAATACGAAAAGGCAATTATGTAAGAGTGTTAATCTTCTATGCATTA
The DNA here is from genome assembly GCA_021437785.1 of Rhodomyrtus psidioides. Taxonomy (NCBI): domain Eukaryota; kingdom Viridiplantae; phylum Streptophyta; class Magnoliopsida; order Myrtales; family Myrtaceae; genus Rhodomyrtus; species Rhodomyrtus psidioides. The sequence goes on along the minus strand of JAILYB010000146.1, from coordinate 898,903 downwards.
ACTCCTCCTTTTATAGCAACTCGAGAATGAAGAAAGGCACATCAATAATGCTCGTGGAGCCAAGTTAATTGGGTAAAGCAATGGTGGCTCTTTCGGTGAACCATCAGATTTGTCCCAGTCCGCGATTTCAGGCTTGATAAACCTAAAAAAGTTGTAAAAAGATATGTCGGTGTCACCATATTAAAATTGAGCGGGAGTTAAGCGCAACTATCGAAAAAAGTTGCGAAAGGATTTGGCGGTCCCATCATATTAAAAAACTGAGCGGGAGGCGAGCGTAGTTCCACCTTTTTGAAAATAAGTGGGAGACAGACATGGATATCGAGAACAGGAAATCGATTTGGTGTCCCTCCACGTTGAAAAGAAGAAAGAAGACGACAAAGCGGGAAATGCGAAATCTTGGGAGCAACGCTTGCCTGATGATCTTCATCCATGTTTAAAGAACGTTTCATGGGCATACAGAACCACTCAAAAGAAAATTTAGAGAGAGTGAGCATACATGAGAGAGTAGAGAACCCTGAGTGAGCAAAAATTGATCGAACATTTTTCGATCCAACATGTTTGAGAGTTACCATCAGTTGCTAGAGGCGACTGATCCAAAAATCTCAGAAAATGAACTACTGAGAGATCTCGAAGATTCTAGGATGGCGTCTGGTACCAGAACCACAGAACCCAACTCTTTCGGCAACGAAGTTCAGGATCTCAGCAGCGACGACAACAGCAGCAGCGATGGTCAATCCCGGAAAAGGAAACGTCGCCAGTGCCACACTCAGAATGAAATCCAAGAGCTTGAAGCTTTCTTTAGTGAATGCCCTCTCCCGAACATGAAACAAAGAAATGAATTGGGCCAGAAGCTAGGGATGAAACCTTTGAGGGTCAAGTTTTGGTTTCAAAATAAGCGAGCCAAATTGAGGGCTCAACACAGACGTCAAGAACTTGCGATTCTAAAGGAGGAAAACGAAAAGCTTCGAGCGGAGAACATGAGGTATAAGAAAGCTCCCAGCACTATCGCTTGCCTTAATTGCGGTGGCCCTATCACTCTCGGCGAAATGTTCCTTGATAAGCCTTATATGAGGATTGAAAATGCTCATTCACCACCCCACTCCCTCGAACCATTTTCGATACAATCAGATTTTGTTGGAGATATGCATGAACAAATCAATTCTACGAAGTCAATACCGATGCCTTCTAAAGGATGTGATATGCGTCACCATGATTGGAGTTTCCTTAACGATGAGCTTACTATCACGACCGACCAATCCAAAGCTGATGAATTCCCTCCACAACAATTTCCGGCTCGATCAAATCCTACTGGAAATAGGCCAGAGAGCAATAGCCAAGTTGTCAACACTGTTCCGGGTCGCAAGAAGACGAGGGTCAATTGGTCCCCCGAGCTTCATCTCAAGTTCCTTAGTGCGGTTCAGCAACTAGGGATCAACTCAGCATATCCAACGCGCATACTTGAGATCATGAACATACCAGGACTCACTAAATATGGAGTCGCGAGTCACCTCAAGAGCTACAGAAGGGCGCTAAGACAGCGCCACACAGCACTGAACCTGAAAGAACTCAACTTGTGCCTAAACACTAGGCATGGCTATAACTACAATGCCCCTGAAGTAAGAAATACCCTGCCGAATCTAGGCACCGACCAAGCTGGTAGCAGCACCATCGACTACTTGGGCGCTAATCAGAATATTCCCCCGAATCATCTCAGCACCCCTCAAGAGTATATGCCACAAGTGCAGCAGGTACGAACTCCTTGGTTTGAGCAGCAACTTTTCGCTAGTGCTCTTCCTATCCCCGATCAACATATTGCGCCTAGTGTTCAAAGATCTGCTCGGCTTGGGCATATGATTTCGGAAGATCAAGCGGGCGGATGCTCTGAGGATTTTTGTTTCTTCCATTCCCAAATGGAATGTGCTTTTGATAGTGAACCGATCAATCATCCTCTTATAATCTCGAGCAACGACGAAGGTTCTAGCTCGAAGAATCAGATCGCTCACAACAGAAACAGGAATCCTTCAACGCCAAGCGATGATGGTCAACTCGAATATCAGTTGCTCGAAGAATCAAAAGATTTCCTTGATGAGGAGCTCCATATCTGGATCGATCAGTTTAAAACTGATGGGCTTATGAAGTTATGATCCAAAATGACGATTATATGTCTGATTCATGGTGTAACTGGTTGATCACCGAGAATCCTCAAGGGAACTAGGCACATGTGACTGGATGTATCATTAATCTTTCTGTCATAAAGTCTTCCATGCAAGATAATCTTCCTTAATGCCTAGAGTTAATCTGGGGCAGCGATCAGTACTACCTGCGAGCATCATCATGCTTGAGTGCGACAATCCCTTGTTAGATTAGAGTCGAGGCGAATCAATTGAACGCCACGAAGAAAAACATTTAAAGGCTTCACATAGGAAAATGCGAGCAAAAGCCCGAGCGAGCTCAAAGACGGTTAGTTCTGTATCGTTCTAAGGGACCTTTAGTCGTTATGAACTCTAAATTGAGCTTGTTTCATTCTCGATGGGGGTCGCTAACTGCTTCAAGAATTTTATAACAAAAAACGAACCAGTTAGGGACGCCAATAGTGCTGTGTCCTGGTAGTCAGTGAAATGGAAGTGGTACGAAACGTCAGGAGTTCGATCTCGGGATTGAAAAATCATTTTATCAGTTGGTCTATCACCCGATGAAGTTCAAAGAGATTCGACGCAGATGACTATAGAACTTGGGGCAATTCGAAAATCATCGATTCATTTTCATCAAGCGGCGAAGTTGGTATTGTAAAATGTGAAGCATGCAAATGACAAATCCGAAGCAGAAGGAGATGAATCATGATTCGCTTATCCAAGGTCGGGATTTCAACCTTCGACTAAAGCCAAATCTAGGATGAGTTTTTGATCTTGCCCACTCGACAAAACCCATCTCCACTGAAAATGGGGGCAAACCATTCCTACATCCGGAAAGCATGTCGAAGCCGAAGACATCAAATTCATCGTTTAATCCGTGGGGCAAGTCCCTGAAGCGATAGTTATCATCCGCAGAGCGTAATGGAATCCATTCTTTCAATGTAAAACGCATTTGGCCGCGGAGCCACCCATTTGGTAAAAAGAACGTATCGTTCCTAAATGATTTTCAATCAGATGCGGGGATAATGTTCTCTCATTTTCCTCTCAGGTGATGAACAGAGACGAGGCACCCAAGAAGCCATGCATTCAAATAACAAAACAGTGCATGAAACACGCCCAAAAAGATGAATGAATCTCCTCCGACGTAAATCCTCGAGGTGGATTCGTTGCCCAACCAGACGAAGAAATCATGGCCACAAGCTTGAGGGCCGGCTTCTACAATCTGCACATTGGCATGCAGAATGGAATTCAAATCAAGAGTAAAGTAGTATCGTCCCAATTTGTTTTGAATTTGGAAACCCAAAATAATGCTTAATATTTATCCTTGGCAGGAGCTCGCCATCAGGGCAGACATTGCAGATTTTCACAACCCTTGTACACTCGTTGGAGCATATGACCAAGGGTAAGATGTATTGTTCCAATTTTTGTAAAGTTTTAGAATATACGATGACATATCCCTTTTATATCTCCAGGATCTCCAGCCTCGATGGGCAGGTAAGTATCCATTTTCCCAATTCATTGGAGATTAAAAAATTTCAGAATTAATTCGATTCTCACATCTAAAAAGACATAGAATTCTTACTTCGTTGACATTCATGTTTTAAAACATGAGATTGTCTGAACATGAATTACACATGTATGGTGCATCACAAAATCCCTTTGAAGGATAAATCTTGATGAAATGAAATGAATTTTTCCAACAAGAGTCGTTTGAACTGTTCAAAAGGGTATTTTCTCATAAGAGAAGCGAGCCTAATCCAAACACGTCCCATACACACTTGAGAGATGAGGAGATTGGAAATGATAGCGAAACCTTAACCTATGGATATAAGGGTCATTCGCAACGATTACATGGATCGAGATGACAGAGGCATTTATTTCTTCATTCCAAACACTACAGATGCCCATTGAGAACCCCATTGAACGGCGATTTTCATTCTCAACCCTGTCAAGAACCACCCCACATTGGGGCAAATGAAGGTTAGTCCAACAGTATCAGAAAGTAAACGGTTTGAAATTTTCTTGCTCGGACTAACATAAATCTTTGTGTGTTGTTTATATGATAATCCAAGTGTCATAGGATGACGAGAATAATTCATTTCTCTATCCTACACACTGTTATCCTTTGCACGACCAAGTTGAGCCAGCAAATTCATTTCATCAACCTATTGGTGATCATTGCATATTCCAAAGCAAAGGCAACATCACTCTAGGAATGGAAGCGTGCCAAAGTTTAAGTTGCATATCTAGCATGATTGCCGAAAATCCTAGCTCCAAAAGAAAAGAAAAACACGGGATTAAAAAAAAGGGGGAAAAGAAAAATCCCTAGACATCAAGAAAAAGCAAAGTGCCTGGTAAAAAGCAAGGCTGATGTCTATTCAAAATATCCCCAGTAAAGTCTAGATATACGATGAAAAGACCCTGCAAAGGAGTCAGATCAAGATGACTACTCTCCAAATGATGTCGTGCTCAAATTGCAAACACACAAACAGACGGTCTCTTAATGTAACAAGAGACGCTTTTAAACATCCTTGTGCGCTCTAAAAGAGGAGTGTACACTTCAAGAAATGGAGATGTTCTTCGAAGGACATGTGGTAAATTTGCAATGATCACCAATGCCAAACCCTTCACAATTTCTGGGCAAAAAATAAGCCTTTTTCGGTCCCCAATCCTTCTAATGTTACAACCCTGAAGCAGTCTTATCTGACTAAGACACTTGGGTTAATGTATAACTTAGCTCAAAGAAGTACGAGCAAAACTATTTCTTTCTCATTTTACAAGGTTCTTGACTTGTAAACCCGGAGCAGATAGTGAAAATTTTCGTTCAACGGCCTTGACTCAAAAGTGAGTCCCCCTTGGAAACCGATATCCAAGCCTAACACTACGGTCCCGTGAAAGACCTCCTGATCGGTCGAAATGTATGCGTTGCGAATGATCCTGAAACCCAGGCATAGGTTGGTAGGAAATTGAGCACTTTCCCTATTAAAGATCATTATCACAGAGCAGTGAGAAGCCTTCTTGGATGAGAAATACTCCAATGGATGTTTTGAGCAAACTCTTTTTGAAATTTTCAAATTGTTTGATCTAGAGTTTCCGTGCAAGGAATTTATGATCACATCTGTATATGGCAGGAATGTTTTGGATAACCTCCAGCAATCAAAATGCACATTTCATGACTAAAACTTAAGTCGTAGAATTTTGTCAGTTAGACAATTATTGTCTTCCCAAAGATTACTAATATCTTCTTGGCGAGGAAAATATTTTCAGGTCTAAGCTTTCTACAGGACTTTTGGCCGCCCCAAAGACTGGGTGCGTCATCCTTAGGTGAAGCCTTTTAGTAGGCAAGTCTTTTCTAAGACCGATCCACAGAATGATCGAGTCTCCGACTAGCCCCGAAGAGTGGGTACGTCATCCTTTGATTCATATCAATTTGGAATCTCATAAATGGTAGAAACCGCCTGAAGGGTCAACTCAATGGTAGAAACCGCCATAAGGGTCAATCAATGGTAGAAACCGCCTGAAGGGTCAACACAATGGTAGAAACCGCCTGAAGGGTCAATGTATGGTAGAAACCGCCTGAAGGGTCAACCAATGGAAGAAACCGCCTGAAGGGTCAAAACAATGGTAGAAACCGCCTGAAGGGTCAATGTATGGTAGAAACCGCCTGAAGGGTCAACCAATGGTAGAAACCGCCTGAAGGGTCAACTCAATGGTAGAAACCGCATGAAAGGTCAATGAATGGTAGAAACCGCCTGAAGGGTCAAAGGACTGGTAGAGACCGCCTGAAGGATCAACCCAATGGTCCGATCCACCATACGGATCAAAACCTTGATGAATCCCGAACGCAGGAGGATTCGTTTTCCCTAATAAGCCTTACATTAGGCAAGCCATTTCTAGTTTAGTCCACCACACGGATCAAAACCCTTGGCAAATTCCCAAATGTGGGATGCGTATTCCTTAGGTTCCTATCAGTTAGGAATCCCATTATGGTTTGACCTACCATACAGGTCAGAGCTTAACATCCCAAGGACACTCCGATGACAAGTCCTTAGGAATCTACTTGAACCCATCAGACACAGCAAATGCTGCAAGCATTCGACAAGTAAGGGGCAGGGAAGTCTATCTACTCCTTAACTTTCTTACATCATATCAGGGAATTGAATGAGCACATCTCTTTTTAAGGAAAAGCACACATTGATGGGCATGAAAATTGGATGTCATGATTTCTTTTATTTTCCCAGTCGAGTCGATCGGAATATAGGTGTCACCTTGTCTTTGAGAGAAACCTCTGACGAAATTCCTCTCAAAGAGGGGCAGCTGTTGACACCTGATTTTTGATCAGTCTTTCATAGTTTATTTTTAAAAAATTCATAAAAAATCTATAAAAAGTTAAAAAAAATTAAAAAATCATCTTTGGTAACCTTGACCAAGCTAAAGGAACCATTTTTGATAAAAAAAAATAATTTGTCATATTTTTTAATATTTTTTAATATTTTCCAAAAATAGAAAAATACATGAAAAATGAAGAAAAATAGCGTTCGATGTCGTAAAAATATAGAAAAATAGTCAATATTTTTATTTTAATTTCCTTTTCATTTTGAACTCATAAATAGTCAAAATTCAAGTTCAATTGCATGTGTTTCTTCATGACGCATAGAGTTGAATTTGGCAAAAAAAATGTCATTCGAGTATTTTAATTTGTAAATTTCTACATATTTTTTAGTCTTGACGTCCAATTAGATCGACCACCATCTACAATAAATTCCCCTTGCTGAATATTTTCGTTTTTGTTTCACATGATTTCATGGTGTAAAACGCCGAGTGGATCCCCAAATATAATCGGGTCGGCTCGTCCAAGACCAAACCAGGGCACGGCGAACCCCATGTGAGTACTCTCGAACTCCTTCGATGCTTCCTAATGCTTTTCTTAGGTTAGATCGTGTGTTGAATGGCTAGGACAGCTAAATCATTCTTGAGCTGTGATTGATAAATAGGGCCTTACTAGGAATGCCAAGTGATTTATTTGCATATCTAGATTTCTTGAGTTGCGCATTTTATTACTGATTGTGATTGCTAGGATAATCACTCATATCTGCATGAATTTTTAGATTTATGGTTCATACCTTACTCATCCGCATGAATCTCAGGCTAGAAAATTCAGTCAACTTAGGTACCGAAAGGGCGTCAACTCTGACAGTTGGTGTAACTAAGTCCCCGAAACCATTTCTCTGGTTCTCGCAGAATTGAATAGAAACTCCCAACTATTCGATTGGGTGGTCCAATCACACCCTAAAAAAATGATTGGTGGCGACTCCATGGCATGCACACTTAGCACATGTCACTAGACTACACTGAAAGTCGATCACGCATACCTCCGTTGCGATTTGGGTAATGGGCCTTGGGAGAGGCCCGCGTCCGACCAGACAGGACGGCCCATTAGCCCTCGAGAGCTCGACAACCTCAAGAGGGTCGCGACACCGATTTAAAATCATTTTCGAATTATCCTAATTTCTAATCGGACGGTCACTATTTGTTGGACTTGATTAACCTGAGCCGTCCGATCTACGCTGACTTACCCTAACGGACTAACGGTCGAGCTGACTCGATAGACACGTGGACCTATGGCCGAATGCCAACTAGGAGTTTGACCGGTTGACTGCGCCACGTCAGCTTCGTCTTCAACCTTGCGCCTGCAACTGGACGAACGGCTGTGCTTCTCCGGCGATGATCGTACGGTGAGATCTTGATGAAATCACACAAGACCAACGGCAATCGACTCGCAATCATATCTAGTTTAACATATCTGAGAATCGATGCATCCTATTCACAGAATCGGGAATATCATGTGAATTGCCGAGTACGGCCATGGTAGTTCGATTAGTGGATTAACACCAAATCATTGCAATTCCATCACGGGATAACATTAGTGGATGTTCAGGAGACTTACCTCGAGCTCCGATTGAGCTCGCTCGGGCCAGATTTGGCTGGGCAAGTATGAACAGTACTCGGCAATGAAGGCCGAGATTGGGAGACTCAATTCGGGGTGTTTAAGCAAGGTCGATGCAAAAAAGATATGCGACGATGATCAGTGATGTTCAGGAAATGAAACGCACACATGAAATGCAAGAATCATTGCAAGAAATGTAATCCACCATTGAAGCTTAATCTGAAGTTCGAAGCGCTGACTCACCTTTTTCCGCGATTTCAGGCCTCGCGACTGACGATAATCGCTTCCTGGCGGTGTGGGCGGTCTCTTGAAGGTCTTTCCGAGCTTTGATCTAGCCTGGCAAGGCCTGATCGATGCTCTGCAATTCCAAGCTTCGCTCTCGACAATGACGATGGAGAGCGAGCTCTTTTTCTCTCTTTTTCTCTCTATTCCAATTTTGTTTACCTTCTTCTAACTGAATCCGCCTCCCTCTTCAACAGAAAGCGATCATGAGCTTATATAGCTCGTTGGATTTTTGGCGCCAAACGGTAGACTGTGTACCGGCCTCAATTGCACGTGTGATCACGTGCAATTAGGTCAAAACGGCGTCGGGGAGGATGGACATTCTATCCAGTCCCGTTTGGTCCTCCGGCGAGCTCTATTTCAAGCGAATTTGGCATGAGTGTGGCCTGAGTTGACTTTCATGGGTCCGTCGCTCGACCGGTCAATTAGTCGCTGCTCCGGTGGCCACTGATCTTCATTCCGGTTCCCATCGACGGGGAATGGCCTCAGTAACTAAACGCCCAACAATGCTTCTACGATTATAGTCTATTGGTCGATCAATTTTGCTGTTGAAACTCATCTTCACACTGCTCATTTGCGCGAAAGCTCAGTTGGGGAAGATGACACTGTTCTGGACCGGTTCGACCGGTCGGACCGGTGGTCTGACCGGTCTGAACCGGTTCCGAATAGGATTTTTCAAAATTAAACTCAAATTAGTATGAAATTTTTACAATTGAACCTCATAATCGAATCTAGGGCATGAATTTTATCTAGAAATGTGGTTTTGCCCAAAGGTTTGCATCAATTTCAACAAAAACCTCAAATTTCCTTTTAATTGCAAATTGGGGAATTATGCAATTGAAGGTTCAAATGATCAAATTAGGTCAAATTACCTGTGCCAATTGATTCAAAATGATAAAACCCATTGGGTAGTATGGTTAATTTGCAATGATAGCCCTCGAATTGAAAGTAATTTCAATTATGCTCAATTTCAAGGACTAAAAATGCAATTTTAGTATGTAATTTTGCCAAATTCATGCAATTGAGCCATTTGCACAAACAATTGGGCTAAATTGAAATAGGGGATAATTAGATTGAATGTCAAGATCCTAGAAAATGCCAAAATTGCAAATTAAAAGATTTTTTCCTCAAATTCAATAGTATGGGTTACAAAGGAACATCCACAATTGAATCTGATTTTGAACTTTTTGTGAGGTCAAAAATACAAGGGATTAAAAATAAAAATATTGGCTATTTTTCCATATTTTTGTGACCTCAAATGCTATTTTTCTTGATTTTTTTGAGTATTTTCCTATTTTCCAAAAATACTAAAAAAATACAAAAAATGTGAAAAATTATTTTTTGGTCAAGAATGGTTCCTTGAGCTTGGTCAAGGCCACCAAAGTTGATTTTGTAATTTTCTGACTTTTTATGGATTTTTTATGATTTTTCAAAAATAAAACTGAAAAAGACTTGGTCGAAAATCAGGTGTCAATAGCTGCCCCTCTTTGAGAGGAATCTCGTGAGAGGTTTCTCTCAAAGATAGGTGATACCTGAGTCTGGACCGACTCGACTGGGGGGGAAAAGAAACACAAATCTTGACACTCAATCTTTTTTGTCCCGCTGGTGAAAGCTCTGCTCCTCATTCTTTTTATGGATGTGAGAGAGAAAGTAGAGAGACACACCTATTACTTACCTGTTGATCACCTGCCTGATGCTCGTGCGGCATGTGCGGTGTATAGCGGGTTCAAGTGAATATCTAGGGACTCGTCTTTTGAGTATCCTAGGGCAGTTAAACTCTAGCCTGTATGGTAGGCCGTACCAGAATGAGATTCCTATTCTTGACAAGAACCTGTGAATGACGCACCCCATCTCTTAGGGATTGTCGGGGTTTTGATCCGTATGGTGGATCAGACCATGAATAGGACTCCTTTCTACTAGGAACCTATGGATGACGCACCCAGTCTCTTAGGGATTGTCGGGGTTTTGATCCGTATGGTGGATCAGACCATGAATAGGACTCCTTTCTGCTAGGAACCTATGGATGACACACCCAATCTCTTAGGGATTGTCGAACATTTTGATCCTATATTCTAAGGAATTAACTAGGATATATACAAGTGAGATGTGTCTAACCTTGAGGCTTTACCACATGAGCTATTCTGGGTTTAGGGGTTACCTAGAACCTCACAGAAAGCAGATTTTGTCAATAGTTTTTGATCCTATATTCTAAGGAATTAACTAGGATTCATACAAGTGAGGTGTGCCTAACCTTGAGGCTTTACCACATGAGCTATTCTGGGTTTAGGGGTTACCTAGAACCTCACAGAAAGCTGATCTTGAAAGTTGTCCTTTCGACATGCAAGACGTTATTCTGGGATTTGGGGATTCCAAGTATCCTACAGAAAACTTAAACCTGCAAAAACTTTGATAAGATTCTTCCGGGATCTAGGGGCTACCTGAGATCTCGCAAAAAAGACTGTCTTGAATATTGTCCTTTCGACATTGAAGGTGACATTCTGGGATCTGGGAGCTCCAAGCATCCTGCAGAAAGATCAAACCTGTAATACTGGAATCTCATACAAGGAGATAACTTCAAACATTGTCCTTTTGACATGGGAGGCGACATTCTGGGACCTGGGAGCTCTAGGCATCCTGCAGAAAGATCAAACTTGTAAATTTGAAATCTCATAGAGGGATGATTTCGAAGATTGTCCTTTTTGACATTGAAGGTGACATTCTGGGATCTGGGAACTCCAGGTATCCTGCAGAAAGCTCAAACCTATAAATTTGAAATCTCATAGAGGGATGATTTCAAAGATTGTCCTTTTGACATGGGAGGCGACATTCTGGGACCTGGGAGCTCCAGGCATCCTGCAGAAAGATCAAACCTACAAAATTGTTCATAAGAATGTGTTTTCCTAAGATATGGAATTACCAGGGATCTTGCAGGAAAATAAACTTGAAAGCTCTTCTTCACAGAGCAAGGCATCCTTCTGGAATCTGGGGCTACCATGATTCCTATAGAAGTTTAACCAAGAACAATAGCATTCTAGAATCTGGGGTTACCAAGAATCTGTTAGAAGCTCAGGCATATAAACTCTCATTCTTAGAGAAGTGCGTCATTCTGGGACTTGGGGCTACCACGAGTCCAAGAGAGGTTGTGTTTTTCTGAGATCTGGGCTTGCCAGGAATTCTGCAGAAGTTTAGACATGTTAAACGTTTCTCACCAAGAGTGATACTAGCTGTTTTAGGAGCCAAAGTCATCAGAAATCTTGCAGAAGCTCCAACCTGAAAGTTTTCTTACCAAAGGTACATCAATGGTCTTTGATCACTTTATGACTTATATCATGGTCATGAAAAATTTCAATGAATGCATTATGATGCCGGAGGTTATCCAAAACACCTTGCAACATACGGAAGTGATCAAAAATCCCTTGTGAGGAAAGTTTGAATCAAACAATCTGAATTTAGCCAAAAGAATTTGGTTAAAATGTCCATTGGAGTATCCTCATCAAAGAGGACTTCTCACTATTTTGAGATAATGGTCTTTTACCAAGAATGTACTCGAATTTCCTATCAAACCTGCGCCTAGGGTTCAGGATCATTCGCAGTGAATACACCTCGATCGATCAGGAGGACTTCCCAGGGACCGTAATGTTGGACTTGGTCAACGGTTTTCAAAGGGGGACTTGCGTGCAAGTCAAGGCTTTTGAAAAGAAGTCTTCAATGTCAGCTCCAGGTTTACAAGTCAAGAAACCTGCAAAATGAGAAAGAAATAATCTTGCTCGAACTTCTTCGAGCTAAACTTAGACATTAAACCCTATGTCAATCCCAGTGCTTTAATCAGAAAAGGCTTTTCAAGGTTGTAACGTAGGTAGGATTGGGGACCAGAAAAAGCTTATTTTTGGCTCAGAATATGCGAATGGTTTAATATTGGTGATCATTGCAAGTTTGCTGCCATCTTGCCCTTTCTGGTTCAAAGAGCGTCTTTAGTCTTTGAAGTGCACTAGTAGTCTTTAGAGAATATCTCTTTCATGTTAAGACGGTGTCAACATCTTGTCTACACTTTCATTATCTGAGTGTGACATAATCTGGGAGTATCCTTTGCTGTCCAGCTCCCTTGGGATTTTCTTTTACAATCAGATCTCACTAGTGACCTATACAAAGGTATAATGCCATCTTTTGGCATTTATAAGATTAAACACATGACTCACAAGTACACAAGTATTTGGATGGGCATTGGCCTTGCTTTTACTAGGCACTTTGCTTTTTCTTGATGCCCAGTATTGAATTTTTCTCCCATTTTTTTTTCATCTTTTGTCGAAATCCCACCTTTTCTTTTCTTTTGGGGATCAGAATTTTCAAATGAGTGTGCTAGATGTACAACTTGAATCTCAGCACTCAAACATTAATCTAGGAATTTTTTACAAATCCTGTGTTTTGAACTCTTCCGCTCTTGAAGTGACGTCGCTTCCGTCTCGGAATATGCAATGATCACCAACGGGTTTGTGAAACGAACGTATAGGCTCAACTGGGCTGTGCAAAGGGTAAAAGTGTATAGGATAGAAAAACGAAGGCCTTTCGTCATCCTAAAGCACCTGAATTACCATAGAAGTTAAAATGACAAGCAACACAAGAAGATTGATGCAAGTCTGAGTAAGAGAACTTCTAACCATTTACCTCCTGATACCGCTGGACGTACCTCCAGTTTGTCCCATTGTGGGGTGGTTCTTGACAGGGGTAAAGAATGAAACCGCCGTTCAAAGAGTTATCAATGGTTACCTGTAGTGTTCATGATAGAGAAACGAATGCCTCCGTCGTCTCAATCCATGTAATCATTGCGAATAACCCCTACGTCCGTAGGTTAAGGTCTCGCTATCCTTACCACTCCACTTATCTCTCAAGTGTGTATAGGACGTGTTTGGGCCAGGCTTGCCTCTTGTCTGAGGAAACATCCTTTTGAACGGTTTAAACAGCTCTTGTTGGAAAAGTTCATTTTGCTTTCTACAAAACTTACCCTCTAAGGGGATTTATGATGCATAATGCATATTTCAATCATGTTCAGATAACCTCCAAGTTTAAACATGAATGCCAATGACATGACTGTGAGAATTCTGCATCTTTATAGACATGAGAATTGAATGCATGCTAGGTTCCAAGAAGCATTTCAAATTCTAGTAATAAGGGTTCTGGAAATTTTTTTAAAAAACCTGAGAGATTGAGAAATGAATACTTACCTGCACATCGCGGCTAGGGATTTCTGAGAAACATAAAAGGAATATGTCAGTGTATGCTCTCGAATTTCAGAAAATTAGAACGATACACTTTACCCTTGACCATGCGCTCCAATGGGAGTTGATAGATTCGTGAAACTCTGACCATCATGACAGTAAGTCCTCTTGACCATGTATTCAAATTGATCGCGACCCTGCTTCCTTGGGTCCTGCAATATTGAACATATGCTAATGTATGTATGGATGCATGATATGCTTATGCCAAGACTATCATGAAGAGTAGGCTCAGTTCGGGGGTAAGTCATATGACCGGAATCTGATTTTATTTCAAGGGTAATATTTCTTCACAGCATCTGAATTTACAAGATGCCCCAGTTCCTCTCCCTCGGTGTTTACAAGAATTAATGCTCCTCCCGTGAGGATTTTCTTGACAATGTAGGGGCCTTCGTAATTCGGAGTGAATTTTCCCCCTGGATGGGTAGTACTTGGCAAAACTTTCCTAATTACCAAGTCACTTACTTCGAAGTTTCTGGTCTTGACCTTTCGATTGAACGCCCTGGCTACCCTTTTCTGGTAAGTTTGTCCATGGCAAATGGCTTTAAGACGTTTCTAGTCTATTAAATTCAGTTGTTCATATCTGTGCTTGAAATATTCTGACTCAGAGAGTTTATCTTCGGATAAGATTCTCAAAGAGGAAATCTTAACTTCTACTGGTAGAACTGTCACGCCCCAAACCCTGAGCACGCGACATCCTGATCAAATCGTCCCAAGGGTCATAAAGGATAGCGTCCCAGGTTCGCTACCGACCCACGACAGTTTATTACGCATGCGGAAACGGCTTACTCCCAGACAACATAAATTTGAACAGGGATACATTAGTAGGAGATAAATACCAAGACAGTTCACAAAAGATCATCACACACATAAAACCAAACAACTGATGATAATTAACCCTATTGAGCTATAGCTGACATAAACAACTCCATACTTCGGGGCAGCTCACTAAGACCTCAAAAGGGTATTCGGTCGGGTAAGGTTAACTTCCCATCTACTTCAAAAGATCACTCCTACCGCCAAACCATGGCGTCCACGGGCTTCATCACTTGGGACCTGAAAAATGTTATCCCACGACGGGGTGAGAAATAAATCTCAGTGAATTAAGCCTAAGCTCGGTTAGGAAACTGATTCGCCCGAGGCATCCTAACAGTAGGCTCACAAACTCATACGATCACATAAAATACCCAAGTATAGTCCCCATATACTAATCAATCACATGCATACTTACCAGTCTGCAGCCACACATAATGCAATGCTTGACTCGACTCAGCAGTGAAATAAGTCAATCACTCAAAACAAGCATCGCATCCACAAGTATGCACAGGACACCACACGAGTCCATTTATTAACGATGATCGTGCCAACGGCACCATGAGAGGATCTACGCGACTGGCGTGATTCCACCCTCATAAATAGTACGATCCCATACTCATCCGGACGAACCGAGCTACGCTCCTTTTCCCTCTCGGCAGCGGCTACTACAAGCGATTATTTCAGTGCACCCGTTGCACGGTACGACAAGTAGGCATCCCTATACGGGGCGTCGGTCCATCACAAGCTGCGACCGGCATCCGATCAGCCCTGTGCCCGTACTAACCGGCACGAGGCAGGACTGTCGTGCTTCTGATAAGTCGTATGGTCCCACATGACTGGTACTGGTGTACTATTAGTACACTACGAACTTACCAGGAAAAACCCATCATCGTTCCGTCATATGACCACACAATGCACCCGCCATATCAATAAATTTTATTCCCTTTGATTTAGGCCGGATGCTCACACAACGTGCTCAAAGACTCGGCCCACGGCCATTTTTCATGCTAAAACATATTTCTTTAATTTCGCACATAGTCATATGCATATGCAGACTATCAATTAGATACTGCAATCACGGAACGAATAATTCCCAAATACATGTCAATTTACTCAATGAACATTTTATGCATCAAATCATAAATAGGACGTTAAATCCCCAAGTAGTGATTATCACCCAATAGTAATTCCAGTCACACCATCAAGCCATCCAACAAGATAATCACACCAATGAAAATTATCAAATCAATTACGAGCATTTAATTCCATTTAGACAATATAAAGCTCGATTCGAACAATAATCATTGATTAGCCCATTTAATTTATAATTGTCGATTGATCACTCATCTTTAACCTATCGCTCGTCTGCGATCGAACTATAATCCATGATCAATCAATTCAATCAATCACAATTATCCATAGATAATATAATTAACTAAGCTAACTTAGTCTATTACGGTCATTTAACCTAAATCGGAATTTCTAACTATACCGACCGTAATTGCTTAACGTTATTACCCTAACGGCTAACCCAACTAACCCTAGGCGCAATTAGCGCCCTAACCAAGGTTTAGGGTCAACTCACAATTTATTTAAGCTCGGGCCGGCTCAAAATCAACAATGTGACGGCGGCGGCAACGAGCGACGACAACGACGGCGGCAACGAGCAACGACAACGACGGCGGCGACGATCCTCGGCGATAAAACACGGTTAAGCCTCGGTTCTAAGGTTTCTCGAGAGGCGTCACGACCCGGCACCAACTAGGGTACGTGACGGAGGTCCGGCGAGGTGGCGGCGGCTCCGGCGGAGCTCCGGCGACCTAGAACAGAATTTTACAACAGCATTAAAACAGAGGAACAGGGCTATTTGAGGCGGTCTTGGGCCCCACGGGCTGAGGCGAGTCCGGCCAATGCTCGGGTACTCACCTAGGGTTCAAAGGGGATCGATTGGGGCCGGAGGGAGGCGGCGGAAGGGGACCAAAGGTGGCGGGACAGCAGCGAACAGCAGCGAACAGAATCGGCGAAAATAGAGGATTCGCGCGCAGAAAACATGGGAGGCTGTTCGAGGTTGATTCCGGGCCCCACGTGCGGCGACCGGTGACCACGAGCTCAGGGAAACTCGTGAGGGGTTCTAGGAAATCGTCGGCGGCGGTGGTGAGCGACGGTGGTGGCCGGTTCGGACGAAAATAGAACCGAACCGCGACCGACTCCAAAATAGAGTACCGGCGGTTCCGTGGAGATTTGCGGTGGTTCCGGTGGGCAACGGCCGGCGGGGTGGCGTCGGGGAAATCGTGAAGAGACTAGGGGAAGTTGTCGAAGTGGTGGGTGGCGACGACGTCGCTGGAAATGGTCGGAGGAGGGGCGGAGCTCTCGGGTCAAAACATGGGCAGAATAGGGGAGTTCGGCATCGGGGCTTCTCGTGGCTGTTTTCGATCATCTGGCGGCGAACGGCGGCCGGTACAAGGTCGACGGTACTGGCAGGAGGTGGCTGGAGGTTGTGGTTGACGATGGTGAGGTGGTGGCCGAACAAGATCCACGAATGAGGAGGGGAAGGAGGTTCGGCTGAGGGTGTTCTCGTAGAGGTGGAAGGAGAAGAAAAATAAAGAAAAGAAAGGGGAGGGAGCAGGCAGACGTGGGGGACAAACGGGAAGTGGGGGGAAAGAATGGGAAAAAGAGAGAGACAAGTGAGAGTGTGTGATGAGTGGGGGAGGGGACAACGGGAATAAGGGGAGTGTTTTAGGGGAAGTGGCAGACAAGGGGAAGGGGACCACAATTTAAAAATGGGGCTGTCACAAGAACTGCTTCTATCCCATACACCAAACTATAGGGAGTCGCCCCTGTAGAAGTTCTGATCGACGTTCGATAAGCCTTCAAGGCGAAGGGCAGCCTTTCGTGCCAATCCCCGTAGTTTTCTGCTGCTTTAGCCAAGATTCTCTTGATGTTTTTGTTGGCTGCTTCCACTGCCCCATTCATCTGTAGGCGGTAAGGAAATGAATTCAGATGTCGAATGCTAAAGTGATCCAGTAGATCATCGACAATCTTGTTGTTTAGGTTAGACCTGTTATCTGTGATGATCGCTTGAGGGGTACCATATCGGGATATGATGTCTCTTTTGATGAATTTTACCACATTTCTTGCAGTGACATTCTTGTAAGAGCTGGCTTCTACCCACTTTGTGAAGTAATCAATCGCTACCAAGATGAAGCGGTGACCATTTGAAGCCATAGGATTAATAGGCCATATCATGTCTATGCCCCACATAGAGAAAGGCCAAACTTCAGACATCTGGTGCAGTTCGTTCGGGGGTGCATTGATCTTATCACCGTATATTTGGCACTGGTGGCATGACCAGACGTGCTGACGGCAATCCGATTCGATGGTCATCCAATAATAGCCAAGCCACATGATCTTCCTGGCGAGGAGGTGGCCGTTCATGTGAGGCCCACATATTCCTTCATGGATCTCTTTCAAGAGGATATTTGCTTCTTTGGCATCTACACATCTCAATAGAGTAGAATCGAAGGATCTTTTGTACAGAATTTGTCCATTGAGAAAGAATTTGCTGGCCATCTTGGTTATGTATCTTCGGTCTCCTGGCTGGCATCCTTCAGGGAATTCTCCTTTTGAGAGGTAATTCTTGATGTCATAATACCATGGCTCTCCATCAAACTCTTCTTCGATTAGCATGCAATAAGCTGGCCGTTCAACTATATTGATCCTTATGGGTTCTATATCCAACCCTCCAGTTATTTGCAACATCGAGGCCAGGGTGGCTAACGCATCTGCAAACTGATTGTGAGATCTTGATAGGTACTCGAACGACACTCCTTCGAACTTAAGTATCAATTCTTCAAGGTATTCGTGATAAGAGATGAGCTTTGCATCTTTCGTCTTCCACTCTCCCTATGTCTGTAGGATGATGAGCATGGAATCTCCAAAAACTTGCAACCTAGGTATCTTCATGGAAATGGCCAATCGTAGGCCTAAAATGCACGCCTCATATTCCGAGATGTTGTTGGTGCATGGGAAAGTTATTTTTGCCGCCACCGGGTAATGTTGATCATCGGGGGATATCAGTACTGCCCCAGTGCCTGCCCCTGATAGATTAACAGCACCATCGAAGTACATGATCCACTTGTCTTCTGCTAAGTTGAGAATTTGACCTTCTGTGCTTGTTACCTTAGAAGACTCACCGTTTGATGGGTTTTCTGCTAGCATGTCAGCTATAACTCTTCCTTTAACCGACTTCTGTGGAGAACACTTGATGTCAAATTCAGATAGCATTACTTGCTATTTTGCTAATTTCCCAATTAAAGCGGGTTTCTCCAGGAGGTATTTGACGGGATCGTTCTCTGTTACGAGCTGAATGTGGTGGTGCAAGGTATATTGTCTCAGTCTGCGAAGTACCCATACCGCTGTTACACAGGCCCTTTCGACTGGTGGATATTTTGCTTCAGATGGTGTGAATTTCTTACTTAGGTAATAGATGGCTCTTTCTTTACCATCTATCGGACTTGTTTGGGCGATTAAGGCTCCCAAGGATTCCTGCTGTATAGTCAGATACAAGGTCAAGGGGTGACCAGAAATTGGTGGCACAAGTACCGGCGGTGTGATCAGATAGTTCTTGATCGTTTGGAACGCCCTGCTGCATTCAGTATCCCATGTTACTTTCGCGCCTTTCTTAAGCAATTTGAAGATTGGCTTAGCCACATCAGACAGTTGATTGATAAATCTGGCAATATAGTTCAGTCTCCCCAGAAGGCTTCTTACTTCTTTTACTGTGGAGGGAGTTGACAGATTGTGGATAGCTTGAATTTTTTACGGATCAATCTCAATGCCCCTGTTACTGACTATGAACCCAAGAAGTTTCCCATATTTTGCCCCAAACACACATTTATTAGGGTTCAACCTCAACTTACGTTTGCGCAG
Source organism: Rhodomyrtus psidioides (assembly GCA_021437785.1). Classification (NCBI taxonomy): domain Eukaryota; kingdom Viridiplantae; phylum Streptophyta; class Magnoliopsida; order Myrtales; family Myrtaceae; genus Rhodomyrtus; species Rhodomyrtus psidioides. The sequence continues at coordinate 879,527 of JAILYB010000146.1, read as the reverse complement.
GCGTTCAAATAATTTTCTCAACACCTGTGCGTGATCCTGTCCTTTCTTGGATTTGGCGATCATGTCGTCAACGTATACTTCAATTTCTTTGTGGATCATATCATGGAATAATGTGATCATGGCCTTCTGATAGGTAGCCCCGGCGTTTTTTAATCCAAAGGGCATGACTTTGTAGCAAAAGTTCCCCCAGGGTGTGGTAAAAGCAGTCTTTGTTTGTCTTCTTGTTTCATGAAGATTTGGTTATATCCCGAAAATCCATCCATAAACGAGAACAATCCATAACCTGCTGTGCTATCTACCAATACATTAATGTGAGGAAGTGGAAAATAATCTTTTGGGCTTGCTCTGTTCAGATCTCGGTAATCTACGCAGATCCGAACTTTACCATCCTTCTTCATGACGGGGACTATATTTGCAATCCAGTCTGAATACGGGATAGCTTCAATAAAGCCTACCCTAAGGAGTTTCATGACTTCTTCCTTAATTTTATCTTCCAACTCGGCCTTCATCTGTTTGCTGCCTTACTTGACAGGTTTGACACCGGGATTCGTGGGTAATGCATGTTCCACAATCTGAGGATCAAGGCCTGGCATATCAGCGTAAGACAATGCGAAGATGTCTTGATATTCCCTCAGTAACTCTGTGAACTTGACCCTTTCATTTCGGGATAAATGCCCGCCGATCTTAACCTCTTTGATATTTACGGAGTCTCCTAGATTAACAATGATTGGTTCTTCTGAAGTAGGAGGTGTCGACTCCTCAAAGGCATTCCAATCTCTGCGGATAGACGCATAATCCTCATCTTCATCCTCTTCAATGTTATAAGAATGGTTACTGGAGAAGTCCGAATCTCGTAACAACCTGGTATGCATGTTTGAGATGATATGCCTGAAATGTCATGAGTATGGTTAGTTGGTATTCCATAAGGATGACATGCGTGATTATGGAAAGTCCTTTCGAAAGAGTTTTAGAAATAGGTACAGGTATAAATGGGACTAATCCTCATGTCATTGGATATCCTTGCCCCAAGGAAAGCTTTTTGGAAATCAGGAGTCATATGGCAAATCAGGCCTCACGCTTCTGTACAGAAGACTAGTATCATCATTGGGCTGATTCGTAATTCCATATGTCCTTAACAAAATATGTATGGTTTTATTGAATGCAAAATGGGCCACATTACAAGATGTGCTATTTGGACCAATGGCCGGAGATCCAAAGGAGTTTCCTTATACGTACAATAAGAAAAGAAAATGCGACAAAATGCAAAAAGTTCTAGATGCAGTATTTAAAGACAAGGGAAGAGTCTCGTTACTCAAAGGAAGTGGCTCCATTGTCCAACCACTCCATGATGACATTCACAGCGTCATCCTTGAGAAAAGGATTTGTCAGATCTGGTTCTATCGGTGAAGTGATATCTTCTTCAGACAACCATTTAGAGTTCTGGTCGAAGTGGGCATTCAAAGGGTTTTTAAACATTTGAGACCTGTCTTTCCAAGTTGGAGAACCAATGAATGAGTCATTCGGGCTGTTTCGGCTTCCCAGGCGTCCCAGGCTTCTGCCTCGATCTCGGCCTGTTGTCTTTGGGCCAGATCCATCTATGTGATATTTCTGATACCCCAAGCTCATTCTATGTGGGTTAGCTTTTAACTGCAGTGGGGTATTTATACCCTGATTATGTTTGCCTAGGCCTTTTTCGGGGTTGAATCCGTATGCCAGCAGCATCTTGGCTGGTAGAAGACTGGCTTCTGAGATGTATGGGGTTCTTAGCCTTGTCCCTGCCGGGGTATGAACTGGTTCTACCAGTTCCAGGGAGTGATAACTCGCCTCTGTTTTCACTTCAGGTTCAACATAGGGTATGGCACTGTTCTGATGTAAACTTGAAGGGACAGCTCCTGCTGTATGGATCCAAGGCCTTCCCAACAAGAACCCAAATGCACTGGGCAGATCCATCACTTGGAAGTTTATAGAGAACTTTGTTGGACCGATGGATACGTTAAGCTCAATCTCACCCACCACAGTCTTCTTCATCCCGTCGAAAGCTCTCACAGTCGTTTTGGATGTTTTAATTGTTTCTTCATTGATTCCCAATCTTCTGAGGGTAGCCAAAGGGCAAATGTTGAAGGCTGATCCATTGTCGATTAGTACGTGCGCCACTCTTTTTCCATTACATTGCGCGGAAATATATAAGTTCTTGTTATGCCCTTTTCCTTCCATGGGGAAGTCCTCGTCAGAGAAGCTCAATTAGTCTTTTAAAAGGATCGTCCCTACAAAGTCCCCTAATTGCACCTCATTAATTGTTTCAGGGACATGTACTTCATTAAGTATCTTCAACAGTGCGTTCTTGTGTTTTTCAGAATTGATGAATAGATCTAATAGGGATATCTGAGCGGGTAACTTCCTCAGCTGTTCTATCACCTCGAACTCGCTGGTTTTGATGATCGATATGAGTTTTTCCGCGTCTTCCTTTGAGACCTCCTTCTTTTCGGATTCGCCTTCCCTGGGGGCATAGAATCATCCGGACCTCATTACCCCGTCTACTTGTGTGGTCCCATAGTCCCAATGGACTGCTTTATGATAGTATTCTTCTGCTGGGGGGACTTTTATAGTTACAGTTGCCTGGTGAGATATCTTCGGTTTAGCTGCGTCGTCTGTTTCTTCTTGCGGCAGTTGAATCACAACGGGCTTGACTAGGTAGTCTTTCACCCCGCTCATGCTATCAAGTTCTTCCAGTCTGATTACCACTGTCGAAGCGACTTCGACCATCGATACGGTGTTGTCAAGTTCTTATAAGCCCTTCGAGGTCTCTGGTTGAGAGAGATCATCCATACCTCCACATCCGTCCGGTATGATGTCTTCAATTTTTTGATAAAAGCTGGGAGGGGCTGAATATTTCACTTTGAAGTTGTATCCTCCAGAATCTTGACCAAGGTTGTCTATAATTTCGCCCTTCTCAAGTGCGTCGGCCATAAATTTGAGGTCTGCTAGGCTTCGTCTCTTGGCTTCCAGTTCGTCTTCTTCACACTCTTCTTCTGATTGAGTGATTGGCCCAAGACTGTTTACCAGATTCTCATGTAAGGTACCCCAGGTATTACCCTGCTCAGTCCTAATCACGAAGTAGCTTCCTTCCAAAGATAAAGAAGCTTTGACTCCTTCGAACTATTCATTGGTGATATCGGACATTATTCCCAAGCTCATCATCTTAGCGATGCATAGTCACTTTGGTCTGTCGAGATCGCTCCTGCTTTTGGGTATGATGAAGCGGTTACTAGTAGGTCGGTCAGCTTAAGCATATCTACCTTCAGCTTAAGGTAGTCTTCTTCCCCTTCAGAGAATATTGCCCCTACTGCTTGATGATCCGGCAGTGGATTTTCTTGTACATTTGGGGCTGCATTGTCAAATTTTAGAATCTGATTATCAATCAGGGCTTGCACTTTCAGCTTAAGGATATAACAGTTATCCACATTATGCCCTCTCTCGCCCATATGGTAGGCACAGGTCTGGCTCTCATCAAAGCCAGGATATCTTGCAGGGTTTACCCTGGGCGGTTCTTTCTCCACCAGGTGTTGCTCTAGCAGCATCGGGAGTAGCTTGGATAAAGGCCTCGGGAGCTGGGAGAATTGTTTCTGAGGTTGCTTTCTTCTAGGCTCTTGCACTTTCGATGTTGACCAGGATGATCCTCCTTTGGTCTGATTGGAATTGCCAAACGGCTTGGGCTTGTGGGGATCTGGTATAAATGTTATGTCCAGTCCGCCTTCTCTCTCCTTTCTCAAGGGATACTGTTTCCTAGTAGGAGCTTCATGAGGCCTTCTTTCTCTCAAGGCACATTCTAGCCTTTCAGCAACCTTTATCAAGTATGCAAATGTTTGACACCCAGAAGTGTTCAGCTTGTCAAAGTACTCACAGGGGAGTGCTTTCAGGAATAAGTCGATCAGCTCCTCTTCTGAGATTGACGGCTTTACTTGGGTAGCCAATGCTCGCCACCTCTGGGCATATGTCCTGATTGATTCGCCCCTCGCCTTTGAAGTTCGTAGAAGATCCTCTCTTGTTGGGGCTGTAGCCGTGTTGAACTTGTACTGCCTGAGGAAGTCCTCTGCAAGATCCTCCCATCCATCGTAATCTTCTAGATCTAGCTCAATGAACCAGGCTAGAGCGACGCCAGCTAGACTCTCTTGGAATGTGTTCATTAGTAACGGGATATAATCTGAATAGTGCGCCATCTTGCGCAGGTAATACTTGAGGTGTACTCGGGGACAGCCTGTCCCATTGTATTTCCTTACAAACTCTGGCTCTTTATAATCAGGAGGAGTTTCTACTTTAGCGAAAGGAGATATCTTGTCGAAGCGGGCTAACTCGTAACCTTGACTGCTCAAGCACTCTTCGATTTTGGCCAGCCTTTTAGCCTCTGCTTCAGTTTTCATGGTCTGCTTCCCTTTCTCCTCCCTCTCGAGGTTGATAACAACATGCGAGGCTTTTGGTTGTGATCGGCTGTTTGGTTCATGGACATCCTCCTCTGTATGTTGGGTATCCCTTGTTACCTCTCTATCTGTTACATCAGGTACCGTAGAAGGGCCTGAGTTGTTCTGATTATGGGCTGTTGTCTGTTTAGCTTGGGTGGCCTCCAGCATGGCCTTAATGTCAGCCATCATAGTTGCCGGGGCAGTCATCTGAGACTCCAACATGCCCACGCGCGGAGTCAATTCTTGCTGCTCCACTCTTGTCTTAAGGCGAGTTCGGAAGCGATGTGTGGGAAATTCCGTGATGAGAGTGTACCTGTTCAAAAAGATTTCTAGTGAGTGCCTCGCTTATTTTGGCAGAAAGAAACAGTTTAATTCTTTCAGTTGCATGTTTCTTGTCAGTAGATGAGAAAAAGTAGCTACCTTGTGAGCCTTAGCCTTACATAAGTAGTTCTTTTAGTCATTTGCTGATATGAATTCATGAAATTAAAAGAGGCGTAATTTCTGACGATAGTTTTCATGCATTCGAAAGACATGCTTATATTCATGTTCATGTGTCCAAGATAGTATCTAACAGAAATGAGAATGTATGAGAAGGTATCACAGTGTTTGCTTATTTTACACTTGACAGAATAGCCAATTCAAGTCTAGGACGTTTGAGGTCTAAGGTATCCTCATCATCCCAGTATGGATTCCCCTCTTCAGTCTGGGGCTCCTCATCCTCTGAATACGACAGTGGTCCCATGTCTTCGGGTATGTACGGCTCTATTCCCGGTACGTACGGCACGATGTATTCGGGTATGTAGGGCTCGACAAGGTTTCGTCGGGTCGCTTTGAAGTGTTGAATGTATTCTGCGGTGGCTCTATGAGTGTTCTCTTCTCGAGTCATGTCTTCTGGCCAACTTATTTCTTCAGCCTGAGAATTCTTCAAAGAGCGTATGATGGATGCCACATTGGCTTCAAATTGTATCTTTTCTTCCTCTGTGAGGGTCTTGCTTGGTACGTCAAAAGAAAATGTATCGGGTTGTGGTGGAGAAAGGATCCCCTGTAGCGCCCCAAACTGTCGGATCACCCTCTTCGGATAGTATGCTGTAGCGCCCGTGAATCCTAGCAATGGGACTGAACCTCCTTCATCGCAGGTCAATCTGACTTTGCTCAGCGTTGGCAACCTTAGCCGCCATCGGAGTTGTTCGGGTTTTAGGATTTTAAGGAAGTTTTTCCACTCTATAAAGTTGAACTTAGGAACACGTGTATGCGTTCTGACAAAGGTTCTAAGAGGATGTGCATCGGGGCTGATTTCAATGAAATCCATGCGAATGTGAAATTGTCTGATATGGGAAGTGAACCACAGATACAGAAGATCACTAGAGGCTCTAAAGATTCCCTTTTTTATTTTTCCTGAAGCGATTTAAGGAAAGGAATGTCTCGGCAAAGAGGATGTTTGAGTAATCCCACCCACAACAGACTTGTCTAGCTACTACGGCCATGATAGGGTCAAAGGTGACAGATGAGATCGGGAATAGTACAAAGCTAAAGAATGCCAAGACAAAGGCTCTACCAGATTTGGTTCCTTTAGTAGCAGGGAGGCGGGAAAATTAGTCTATAAGGAAATATAAGGAGACTCGTCCAGAATTGCTTTTTGCATCTGCTTTGACTTCATTCAGACCTGTGTCAAGGAATTCAGCCAACTGACTCAGGGGTTCAAATCCTATAGGGGGTCGGACGAGCGTAGGAGTGAACTCAACTCCGATGACGGCGCTGTATTCCTCGATAGTGGGAGTAATCTCTAGTCTTTCCATGCAAAATGTAGCGGTGATAGGATTCCAGTAGAGCGCCATGGCTTGGATAAAGGCAGGTGGACACTCAATCTTCATCAGGTCCAATAGGTATCCTAGTCGTGATTCAGCATATTTTTGGCTGGCTTCGCCCATGTTGTCCCATCATGATTGGAGTTCGGCCTGGGGGATTTTGAATACTTGAATATCATTCTTTCCCATCAAGTCTAAAATATGCAAATGATTTTGAAAAAGTCAATCGTCAGAAATTACTTTAAACGTATGAACATGCAGATGTCATGAGATATGTATGAGCTAACTCGATTGCATAGTTCAATTGAAGAAATGGAAATTAGGACCTTTTTCAGGTCTTGAAAGCCTGACTCAAAGCCTAATTTGAATTTCAAGGAAGTGAATTATGCAATTTAGTCAGATTTACTCAGTGACCAAGGGAAATAGCAACGTCACATTCCATTGGTCAATACATCAAAAGAACAAAGTGGAGTGAATTTTTATTACGCTCAAGGTGTTTTAATGGAAGAAAGGTAAAGAGAGATCTTTCAAACAAGAAAGCTATAAAAGACCGTCGGGATGTGAGGGTCTAAATCTCTCTTTTCCTAGGGGTCTATCTAAATGATAGTTGGTCGGGAGTTTTCCTCTAATCAAGTGTAAATGAGTCGTCTTTAGTGTTTTGGTCGAGAGGCTGTAGTTCTTCTGGCCATTCTCTGGTCCACGGTATGACGACTTCAGGAGCCTTCTCGGGTTTCGCCTTCTTGAGCGTGATACGCTTCGGTTTGGTCTTGGTCGCGGGGCGCCTCTTTCTTCCCCAGAAAGTGACCATGGGAACACTTTCTCTGGCCAGTAATTCGGTCTTCCGACGGGCGTATGCCTCCCTGGCTAACTGGTTGCAACGCTACCTCTTCATTTCCAGATAGTCTTTAAACATCTCGTCCGCTTGTCGCTTGAATCTAAGGTTATCGACATAATAACGGGTTTGGCAATCTTCGGCGTATCCCAACTTACGTCCAGTCAGCTCCCCGACCATGCACGAATCTAGTGAAGTGCAGCCTTGTGTTTGGTCCAGGGCGAGTGACCTTCCTCAGGTATTCGAAGGTCACCAATTTTGTCGAGCTCTTAGGGAACAGCGACATCCTACCCTTTTACCATTGCTGTTTCGATTAGTCACTTGAGCGATTTGCATGATGTGAATGCATATGAATGTATGTAATGCATGAGTCATATTATGGAGCAGGGAATAATAAAGTACATCGGAAGTAAATACCTTACCAACCATACCTGGGGGAATGTGGAATGTCCCCCTCTTACCAATGGGCGGTTTTAGGTATACCAACCATCCATGGACATGCGCATGAGACAAGCGGGTATACTCTAGAAATCGAAAATCAGGTGAGGAACCTACGGCTCAGGCTCCCACGATCCACACGAGGCAGATTCCTCCCCAAGGGTACCTACCCAAGAGGGCTAGATATCGCCAATGCAGATGGTGAGCGGGAACGAGTACGAAAGTCTCAAGTGCCATCAAACACAAGATCCTTTTCGTACCCTTTCCCTATCTAAGGTAACCTAAGGGTGGTTGCAGTCGGGGTTTGACCGCCAGTGTGTGCGATGTGTCGTGATCATCACAATGCAAGGTCAAGCACAACAGTTTGTATCAAAACACCGCTTCAGTATGTGCATAAAATAAACATACACTCCCAACTCCAACCTGCAGGAAAAGATGTCAACAATCACTCCACCCCTTATTTCTCCAATCTGTAAAAACATTTAACACAATTGTTAGTGTACGTACCTGACCTTCGAGAGCATCTGCAGAAAACAAGGTCAGATAAACCAAACAACTTTTTAATCGGCTCAAGTCCTCTGGTCTGCGAAACCAGAGATTCTGGGTTCGGTCCCCAGCGGAGTCGCCAGTCTGTCGCGACCGTCCCCTCGAGGCGGAGCGGGCGGGCTAATGGGCCGCCCGATCGCTGGCTTGATCGGACGCGGGCCTCTCCCAAGGTCCATTACCCAAATCGCAACTGCTGGATATACGTGGTCGACCTTCAGTGTGGTCTAGTGACATGTAATGAGTGTACATGCCAAGGAGTCGCCACCAATCGTTTCGTGGAGGGCACGATCGGAAAACCCCATTGAATAGTTGGGAGTGGTCTATTCGATTCTGCGGAAACCAGAGAAGTGGGTTCGGGGACTTGGTTACGCCAACTGTCAGAGTTGACGCCCTTTCGGTACCTAAGCTGAATGGTTTATCTGATCCTAGGATTTCATACAAACGAGTGGGGTACAGATCCTAAATCTAGGAGTTCATGCAGATGGGAGATACTACCCTATCAATCACAATCAATAGAAAAAAGTGCGCCAATCGAGGATCCAGTACATGCGGATAAAACACATGAAATCAGCATGGTATCCTTAATGAGGCCCTATTAGCCTAGAGAAATATCAATCAAGGCTTAGGAGTGATTTGGACATGATTCACCCATGAGGGACGGAATCGTAACTTTGAATAACTCGGGGAAAATTTACCCTTAAAAGGGTAAATCTGTCATTTTAGATGAATCGGGAAATCAGAAGACAAGGGAAATAGGATTGGCCATCAATCCAATCCATTTCCTATTTTTCGGGAATTTCTAGGATTTTTCTGAAATTTAAAAGTGATTTTACCCTCAGAGGGGTAAAATCGTCATTTTGGACAAAGATGAAAATTGAAATCCTCAAATATTAGGGTTGGTCGCCCACCTGACCCAAACCCTAATTTTAAGCAATTTTCAGGACTCGATTGGAATAAGAAAGACGGTTTTCCCATTAAAGGGCAAAATCGTCATTTTGGGAAAAGAGGCGGGATTTGAAAAAACAAGCCTAGAATTGGTCGTCTAATCGACCCTAATTCTTACCTTGACATTTTCGGCCTTATCATGCATACACAGCAGAGGCGACTTACCCCAAAAAAAGGTAATATCGTCAAATCTAGGAAAAACAGATAAGAAACCCCAAAAAAGGGTTCACCAGTTGTCTGTGGTCAATCCTCGATTTTTTGGGATTTCTGGGGAGTCTAGGATTTTTCCACAATTTTTCCACAATTTTTTTGTATTTTCTGGAATTTTCTAGCATTTTTTTGGATTTTCTAAGATTTTTCTGATTTTTTTTATTTTTAAAATCATTTTTTGATTTTTTTATATAAAAAAAAATATGATTCGGACCGGGTCGACCCGACCCACTCGGGTCGGGGACCCGGCCCAGACCCGGACCCGCGGACGACCGGCCCCAAAACGACGCCGTACCGTGTTTTTATTTTTTGGATTATTCTATCTTGATCAACGGCCTATATTGAACCGCGTGGCTTGTCCTCGTCCCTTAGATCTGATTACTAAAACCTACGGTCTAGATTGAACGATGACTCTCTCGGGACTGTCCGATTGACTTACTAAATCTACGGCCACGATTAGAACACAGGGGTTGATCTGAACCGTCCACACCTACTTATCCTAAAACGACGTCGCCTATCCCCTAAACCATACGACACCGTTTCGACCATTTTTTATTTCCGATTTAAAATCATTTTTGAATTATCCTAATTTCTAATCGGACGGTCACTATTTGTTGGACATGATTAACTTGAGCCGTCCGATCTACGCTGACTCACCCTAACGGACTAACGGTCGAGCTGACTCGACAGACACGTGGACCTATGGCCGAATGCCAACTAGGAGTTTGACCGGTTGACTGCGCCACGTCAACTTCGTCTTCAACCTTGCGCCTGCAACTGGACGAACGGCTGTGCTTCTCCGGCGATGATCGTACGGTGAGATCTTGATGAAATCACACAAGACCAACGGCAATCGACTCGCAATCATATCTAGTTTAACATATCTGAGAATCGATGCATCCTATTCACAGAATCGGGAATATCGTGCGAATTGCCGAGTACGGCCATGGTAGTTCGATTAGTGGATTAACACCAAATCATTGCAATTCCATCACGGGATAGCATTAGTGGATGTTCAGGAGACTTACCTCGAGCTCCGATTGAGCTCGCTCGGCCCAGATTTGACTGGGCAAGTATGAACAGTACTCGGCAATGGAGGCCGAGATTGGGAGACTCAATTCGGGGTGTTGAAGCAAGGTCGATGCAAAAAAGATATGCGACGATGATCAGTGATGTTCAGGAAATGAAACGCACACATGAAATGCAAGAATCATTGCAAGAAATGTAATCCACCATTGAAGCTTAATTTGAAGTTCGAAGCGCTGACTCACCTTTTTCCGCGATTTCAGGCCTCGCGACTGACGATAATCGCTTCCTGGCGGTGTGGGCGGTCTCTTGAAGGTCTTTCCGAGCTTTGATCTAGCCTGGCAAGGCCTGACCGATGCTCTGCAATTCCAAGCTTCGCTCTCGATAATGGCGATGGAGAGCGAGGTCTTTTTCTCTCTTTTTCTCTCTGTTCCAATTCTGTTTACCTTCTTCTAACTGAATCCGTCTCCCTCTTCAACAGAAAGCGATCATGAGCTTATATAGCTCGTTGTATTTTTGGCGCCGAACGGTGGACTGTGTACCGGCCTCAATTGCACGTGTGATCACGTGCAATTAGGTCAAAACGGCGTCGAGGAGGATGGGCATTCTGTCCAGTCCCGTTTGGTCCTCCGGCGAGCTCTATTTCAAGCGAATTTGGCATGAGTGTGGCCTGAGTTGACTTTCATGGGTCCGTCGCTTGACCGGTCAATTAGTCGCTGCTCCGGTGGCCACTGTTCTTCATTCCGGTTCCCATCGACGGGGAATGGCCTCAGTAACTAAACGCCCAACAATGCTTCTACGATTATAGTCTATTGGTCGATCAATTTTGCTGTTGAAACTCATCTTCACACTGCTCATCTGCGCGAAAGCTAAGTTGGGGAATATGACACTGTTCTGGACCGGTTCGACCGGTCGGACCGGCGGTCTGACCGGTCTGAACCGGTTCCGAATAGGATTTTTCAAAATTAAACTCAAATTAGTAGGAAAATTTTACAATTGAACCTCATAATCGAATCTAGGGCATGAATTTTATCTAGAAACATGGTTTTGCCCAAAAGTTTGCATCAATTTCAACAAAAACCCCAAATTTCCTTTTAATTGCAAATTGGGGAATTATGCAATTGAAGGTTCAAATGATCAAATTGGGTCAAATTACCTGTGCCAATTGATTCAAAATGATAAAACCCATTGGGTAGTATGTTTAATTTGCAATGATAGCCCTCGAATTGAAAGTAATTTCAATTATGCTCAATTTCGAGGACTAAAAATGCAATTTTAGTATGTAATTTTGCCAAATTCGTGCAATTGAGCCATTTGCACAAACAATTGGGCTAAATTGAAATAGGGGATAATTAGATTGAATGTCAAGATCCTAGGAAATGCCAAAATTGCAAATTAAAAGACTCAATTGATATTTTTTCCTCAAATTCAATAGTATGGGTTACAAAGGAACATCCACAATTGAATCTCATTTTGAACTTTTTGTGAGGCAAAAATACAAGGGATTAAAAAGAAAAATATTGGCTATTTTTCCATATTTTTGTGACCTCAAATGCTATTTTTCTTGATTTTTTTGAGTATTTTCCTATTTTCCAAAAATACTAAAAAAATACAAAAAATGTGAAAAATTATTTTTTGGTCAAGAATGGTTCCTTGAGCTTGGTCAAGGCCACCAAAGTTGATTTTGTATTTTTCTGACTTTTATGGATTTTTTTGATTTTTCAAAAATAAAGCTGAAAAAGACTTGGTCGAAAATCAGGTGTCAACACGCACGAGAAAGAAGATCGGTGGCATATTTTGCTTGAGAAAGATAATAACCCGAGGAGTCTGAAGCAACCTCCAAGCCAAGAAAGTAACTGAGATGCCCGAGATCTTTCATTTCAAACTGCTAATTGAGATATTGTTGGAGTTTCGCGATACCGATATGATCATCGCCAGTAATAACCATGTCGTCCACATATAATAGTAGAAGAATAGTCCCACGAGATGTTTTCTGAACAAATAAAGCATTGTCATGAGGACTCGATCGAAAGCCAAGATGCTCCATGGTGGAGCTGAACTTTGAATGCCATGCACGAGGAGCCTGTTTCAGTCCATATAAAGCTTTTCGTAACCAACATACTTTATCAAAAGAAACAGCAGACCCAAGAGGAGGCTCCATATAAACTTCCTCAGCAAGATCTCCATTAAGAAATGCATTTTTTACGTCCATCTGGAATAGTGACCATCGCTTAATGGCTGCAACGGCAAGAAGGCTTCGAACCGAAGTAAGACGGGCAACTGGAGCGAATGTCTCATCATAGTTAATCCCATATTCTTGAGTAAAACCTTTTGCAATCAGTCGGGCTTTATAGCGTTCCACTGTACCATTTGCCTTAGTTTTGATCTTATACACCCATTTACAGCCTATAGCAGACTTTCCAGAAGGTAAATCAACCAAATCCCATGTATGAGATTTGTCTAAGGCGTATAATTCATCCGCCAATGCTTGCTGCCAAAGAGGGTTAGTTTAGGCTTCTTTGTAACTGTGAGGCTCGTGAAAAGAAGCAATGGTGGAATAACAATGATAGTCACGAAGTCGAACAGAAGGTTGACTTACTCAAGTAGAACGCCGAGCAGGAGAAGAAGGGATGACTAAGTTTGGAAGATACGCAGATGGTGCAGACAAATCAGGAGATGCCGAAGTGGATTCACCAGAAGTACCTGCATTAAGATTAGAGAAAGACAACTCCAAAGAGGAAGATTCTGTGGATGCATCTTCGGGAAAGAGATCCACTGAAAGATCAGTAAAGAAAGGAGGAGTAATAGAAGAGGAGTCAAAAGGACGAAGTGAAGAGAATATTTTGTGTTCCCAAAAAGTAACATGGCGAGATACACGAAGTCTATTGGAAATAGGATCCCAACATCGATAATCTTTGTGCTCAATTCCGTACCCAAGGAAACAACACAGACGAGCACGAGGTTCTAACTTCGTGCGCTCATTTGGAAGAAGATGGACAAAACAAGCACTGCCAAAAACTCGAAGAAGATTATAATTTGGAAGACTGCCATACAACCGCTCATAAGGAGAGATATTACCTATAATAGAGGATGGAGTGCGATTGATGGTGTAGATAGCTGTATGAGAAGCTTCTCCCCAAAATTTTTCAGGGCAAGAAGCTGTGATTAGAAGAGTACGAACAATATCTAAGATGTGTCGATGTTTACGCTCAGCTCGGCCATTTTGTTGAGAAGTTCCTGGACAAGAACGATGAATGACAGTGCCATTTTAGGAAATAATTTTGAGAAACTCTGTATCTCTATATTCCATGGCATTATCAGTATGAAAGATCTTGATGCTTTTGGAAAATTGTGTTTTAACCATTGCAACAAAATTTCGATAAATATGAGTCAGCTCAGAACGATGCTTCATAAGATAAATCCATGTAAAACGAGAATAATCATCCACAAAAATCACAAAGTAGCGAGATCCACCCATAGTGGGGATAGGAGATGGCCCCCAAATATCAGAATGAATTAAATCGAAAGAAGCATGAGAAACTGATTCACTAAGATCAAAAGGCAAGGTGTGATGTTTTCCCAGCTTACATGGTAAGCAATCAAAATTCTTATTATTAACTGAACCTAAAAGACCTTTAGAAATTAAATGACTTATTCGAGAGGAAGAAGCATGACCCAAACGAGAATGCCAAGTTTTAGATGAAACTGTGGCAGCATAATTACTTGGAGCATTAGGAAGCTTTAAAGAGATAAGCTCGAATAGGCGTCCCACTTTACGGCCTGTCCCAACTATCTGTCCCATCCGTGGATCCTGCACACGACAACCATTGGAAGAAAAGTGAATATCAAAGCCAAGTTCACATAGTTGACCCACTGATATCAAATTTAAAGAAAGCTTAGGAACAATGAAAGTGTCTGGTAATGATAATGTAGAGATGGATATATTTCCTATGTGGCTAACTAACATCTGTGAACTGTCAGCTGTATGAATAATATGTGCTTGTGAAAGACCTGACGTTGATGTAAACAAATTCTTGTTCGAAGTCATGTGATTGCAACAGGCAGAGTCAAAGAACCATGAATCAGAAGTACCTAGAGTCACAGACAAAGCAAAGGCACTAGAGACTGAGGGATTAGAGGTACCGGATTCTCGAAGAATGCAACGAAGATCTTCTAAAGATAAGGTAACATATGAGTTGCTTGGAGAACCCTCAATATTAGCAGCAGTAGTGGATGAACGGGCATGTGGACCTTTGTATCGGGATCGATTGGTTGCCCCTATAGGTTGCTTAGGTTGTCGTCGATAACAAGTGGATGCAAAATGACCAATTCGATGGCAATGCGTACAGTAGGGCCTGTTTGAAGAAGAATAGACAAGAGTTGCAAGAACCGCTTCTCTAGGAGTAGACAGAATAGGGCGATGCATCTTCAAGGTAGCAAGCCGAGTCTCTTCAGTCAATAATTCTGAAACAACCACCTCAAGACGAGGCAACGGATCTCTATGCAGAAGCGAAGATCGAACGGGTTCAAACTCATCATTAATGCCATCAGAAATTACATAATACGCATACGATCACGATATTCAGCAAATTTGAATGCATCAGTATCAGCATCCCATTTTGGCTCAAATAGAGCCAATTGATCCCAAATTGCATGCATAGAGGATAAAAAATCATTAATGGACTGATTTGTCCCTTGATGCATACGGTGTAAATTTCTTAGCAACTGATACTGATGAGCAATATCCGAGGTGGAATACCGACTTGCAAGCAAATCCCATGCTCCCTTTGCTGTATTTAGGCGACCAAATTGAAGCCTGATGGAAGGAATCGAAGTATTTCGAAACCATGTTAGAATCTGATGATTCTTGCTGTCCCAATCCTCCAAACGCTCGTTAAATTTATCTTCTGTTTCCCCACCAGCTCTCTTAGGCAAGGGAATTTCGCTGGTAATGTAACGCCAGAGTTTACGCCCTCTCAAGAAACTTGATATTTCTTGAGCCCATAAAATATAATTGGTTCCATTCAACATAGTTTGAATGGGTACCAGCACATCCATTTTATCCATTGAAAATATTGTTTTTGAGTATAAATATAAAAAAAAATTACTGCAAGACTGCAAAATTGAAGAAATATGACCCCAAAAATGGAATCAGCACGTCAAAATACCTCGAGAGCCGAGCCAATCAACTTTCGATCAACGGTCTTGGTCAACGCTCACTGGACTTGGTCCAATTTAATGACGTAGCGAAGCAGCTGCAACAGTGGAGAATCGTCCACTCTCCAATAAAGTATCATGGTGAAGATAAAAAAAAATTCCCAATCTTCAATAATGTCTCCACTCTCCAATGCACGATAAAGAAATCCCAATCTTCTGAGCTTATATAACGCTTTTAAGGCATGTTGCTCCTCGGGTTCCAAAAGGTCGGCTAGACTACCCACAGATGACGGAGAGCTATGGGTCTCTCGGCTAGATTGCAAAGGCTCGGATTTTGGCCGACTGAGCTCGAGAGACGACGGTTGCGGGGTCGCGGCTGCTCAACGATGAACGGCGCGGTAGCGGAGAGGAGACAGAAACTGGCGGCTGGGAGTTGGCTCGCGAGGGTGGATCTACGAGCACGAGTGGCGCGAGGGTGGATCTGCGAGCGGCGCGAGGGTGGAGTAGGCTCGCAAGGGTGGATCTGTGAGCACGAGCAGCGTCTTGGGTACGCTGCTGGAAGGTGAGCAAGAGCAGCGCGAGGGTGGATCTGCGAGCGGATCTACGAGGCGAGCACGAGCGGATCTGCGAGCACGATCGGATCTGCTAGGCGCGGATCTGCGACGAAGATGAATTGATATGGGCGGAAGGCGAGCACGAGCGGATCTGCGAGGCGCGGATCTGGGAGGCGCGGCTGAATCATAGACGAATTGATATGAGCGGCTGAAACGAGCACGAGTCAGCGGCGTCGCGAGGCTCGGCTGGATCTCGAGAGGCTCGACGTCGACAGCGCGAGGCTCGACGACGCTGGATCTTGCAACTCGGCGGCGCGAGGCTTAGGTGGTGGGTGTGCGGGCTCGGCTAGTCTGTAAAGAGAGAAACCCAGATTGACACGGCTCATGTGATGAAGATGAAGGCGTCGGCGAAGGAGGAGAGGAGACAAGGTAAAGAGGGAAACCCAGGTGAAGGCGTCGGCGAAGTGGCTTAGCTCATAGGACAATTCACCTAGCCAAGAAGGCTCTGATACCAAGTTAAAGTTAAGGAGGAAGAAGGTAAACGATGGATTTTTGTGTATTTCATTCTTTATTTTACAATGTACAGAAGGAGCCTATTTAACATGGTTTACAAGAATAAATACAATAACTAATCAATTACAATCAATCTGATTGATTGATATCAATCAGAATGATAAAATATCTAACAAATACAACGGTTGAAGGAAGATGACTGGTTGTCTTTCTTCACTTTTACATTCGTTTTCCATCTGACAATTTTGTTGTATACTCTAAGGTATTAGGGCTTGTTCAATTCAAAGATGGCTTTAGGACGCTCTGTACAAAGGATTGAAGGATGTGCACAAATTATCCTATTCACTGTTTGATAATGTCATATGGACTGGATAAACTCGAATATACCTGGATAAAATTCCGGATAAGAAATCTTGGGGATGGAGTGGGATAACCCGGACTGGATAAAAAAAATTAAAAATAACTCAAAAAACCTTATCTTCCAATAGTCAGACTTCCGACCCAAGTTTAGTTAAAGCACTGCTGCTCCTTGCTGGGTTCTTAGATAGATCAATGGAGGGTGAAAATAACTACAATGATTTTCGAACCGCTTCTTTTTCAGTTTATTTGAATTCAGCACAAGATAACTTCGTGCAGAAGCTTGGTGAGTCGGCTCAGTTCTCATCTCATGTTCCAAAAGGCTTAGGGAAGGTCACGGCTAGAGAGGGCGAAATCGGTGTCTCTGGTGCCAAAAAATACTTCAACATGGACATACATAAGGACTTTGCTCCACAACTTATGGATGATTACGTGAGGAAATTCAGGTATAAGAAAGCTTGAAGACCAGGTCCGAAACACCGAGTTTGAGCTCTAACACGAGTTGGAACAGCCAAACTTCTTTCTTGAGTGTTAAGGAATGTAGTTAATTGTAACGGACACCACTAGTGTAGCAATATTTTGTAATTAATATTGTAACGTCTGTAGTTAATACTCCATTAATATAGCAACATTCTGTAGTTAATATTGTAACGTCTTAGTCCATTAATGTAGCAATATTCTGTAATTAATATTGTAACGGACAATTCAAATTACTTTGAATTAGTCCTTGAAGAAAAACTCTATAAATACAAATGCTATCCTAGTGTTAAGGATAAGTGAAATTCATCCTCAAACCTTAAGTATATTTCTTACATAGTATCAGACGACCGGTCGGATCTTTGAAAAACACCGGCATATTTATTCTTTCTCTACCATTTTTCCACCTCTCCTACCCACAATGTCATCTTCCACCTCTATTCCGGCTGTGCAACATCACCTTAGCCTTAAACTTTCCGGTGATAACTTTTTTATTGTGGAAAACTCAATTGTTTCCATTGCTTCGTAGCCAGTCCTTAATGGGATACCTTGACGGCACCACTATCTGTCCCAATCCAACCATCACCACTACAGATTCCACTATTGCAGCACCAAACCCTGCATATGATGAATGGATTCGAAAAGACCAACTTGTTCTTAGTTGGATGATATCTTCTCTTTCACCTGATGTCCTACCATATGTGGTTGGATTAGATACTGCTGCTGATGTCTGGAAGGCTCTACAAAGTGCCTTCGGATCGCTATCGTATACAAGCATTCTTCAATTTCATATGCAACTCCAGAATACATCTAAAGGTGACAAATCTGTCTCCACTTATCTCCGCAAGGTAAAGTACATTTCAGATCAATTAGCTGCTGCCAATCGCCCTTTGGGGAATGAAGAATTAAATGCCATTGTCTTTCGTAATCTTGGCTATGATTTTTCTGACATTGTTGCTGCCTTAGCTACAAAACCTGATCTTATAAAATTTCCTGAACTCCATCGATTGCTCCTCAATCATGAGCTTCGAATGAAGTCTTCCGCAGTGCCTATAGAGGCAAATGCTATCACTTACACCCCCTTCATCATCTATCCCTCTTATTCCACCACAATCGAATATCAATTTTCAACCTTCTACCACTCAAAATTCTCAATATCGTGGACAAGGCAGCCAGCGCAATTATGGGAACCCGGGAAATCGATCTAAAAATAGAAAAGATCGATGCCAAATTTGTCAGAATTATAATCATACTGCTGCAAGATGTTATTTCAGGTATTCGCAGTCTAACAATAGTGCTATTCAGCCTATTGCTAATATGGCTGGAATTCTTCCTTCCCCATCACAGCAAGATTGGTTTCCGGATACTGCAGCTACTCACGATGTGACGCCTGACGTTACCAATCTGCAGATCTCCGCACCACATAACGGTAACGAATCTCTTTGTGTAGGTAATGGAGCAGGCTTAGACATTGTTAATGCCGGTTCTTCCACTCTTAAAACCCCTATCAACAACTCTTTCAATTTCTCCAATATCCTTCATGTCCCCACCATTACACGTAATTTGCTTTCTGTTCACAATTTACGCGTGATAACAATTGTTTCTTTGAGTTTCATCCATTTCACTTTGTTGTGAAGGATTTGCAGACCAAAGTACCATTGCTCCAAGGTTCGCTTAAGGATGGACTATACCGGTTGTCGGGTCTTTATGCCTCATCTCCATTCGCCAACACCATCTCACTTGATTCTTCCACCACCGCCACTACCTGGCATGCCCGAATGGGTCATCCCCAACAAAGCAAAGTTCACTCATTGATTCATTCAAACAATTTGCCATGTTCTACATTTGATTTCAATAAATGCGCTTCTTGTTTGTTAGGCAAATCTCATAAAACATCCCTACCCCCTACTCATAGCATTAGTAAAGAACCTCTCGATTTAATATTCACCGATGTATGGGGACCTGCTCCGATTGATTCTGTTTCTAGCTATAAGTATTTTGTCATATTTGTTGATGATTTTTCCAAATATACTTGGTACTATCCAATTCAAAATCGGTCTATGGTACCTTCAATTTTCGAAAAATTCAAGACTATGGCTGAGAAACAATTTGAAAAATCCATCAAAGCTGTACAGTCTGATTGGGGTGGGGAATACAGAACCCTAAATAAAATTTTCTTGAACAATGGAATTCTCCATCGTATAGCTTGTCCACACACTCACGAGCAAAACGGAGCAGCTGAGCGAAAAATTCGTCATATTGTTGATACCGGTCTTACATTATTGGCTCATGCATCTATTCCTATTAAGTATTGGCCTTATGCTTTTGAAACTACCATTTATCTTATTAGCAGATTACCAACACCACTTTTAAACAATATCTCACCTTTTCAAACACTTTTTAATCAAAAATCAGATTACAAGTTTTTGAAAATATTCGGTTGTGCTGTTTTTCCTTTATTAAGGCCATACAATTCGCATAAATTTTCATTCCGTTCTACTCAATGTGTGTTCTTAGGATATAGCCCATTGCACGTTGGTTACCGTTGTTTAGATTACAAAACTGGACGCATGTACATTGCAAGACATGCTAATTTTATTGAAAATATTTTTCCATTCGCCACACTTGGTACACATTCTTCATAAATATTATCGCCATCACATCCTTGGCTGACGATCTTCACAGCTGGTGTGTCCTCCCATGCGAACCATGGTGTTAATGGTAATATCCTATCTTCTACCCCATCATCTAGCATTACGCCACCCACCTTTGAAGAACCATTACCGACATTATCAAGTGCTAATACTGCTTCAACATCTAACACGTTGATTTCTAGTCCGTCTAATGCTGGTACAGGTTCTAATGAGAATATTTCAGACGCCTCCTCACAGCAGGCTAATGTGATATCTCAACAACTGATTTATCAAGCACAAAGGACCCATCCGATGCCGCGTCAAAATCCAAAGCCCAACAGTAAATATCCATTACCATATGTGAACTTGACTGAAATGAGTTCTAAAGAAGAGCCACAGTGCTTCACCGAAGCTAATAAACATGAAAAATGGAGGGAGGCGATGCTTCAAGAATTTAATGCTTTATTACGTAATGGAACATGGGTTTTGGTTCCACCTAATCCCAAAGTAAATGTCGTGGGTTCCAAATGGATTTATCGAGTCAAGACACATGCAGACGGTTCAATAGACCGATACAAAGTCCGTCTAGTAGCCAAAGGCTATAATCAGCAAGAGGGTATTGACTATACGGAAACGTTTAGTCTAGTCGTTAAAGCAACCACAGTCCGTACAGTTATTTCATTGGCAGTGACAAAGAATTGGAAACTCCGACAGTTGGATGTTAGCAATGCATTTTTAAATGGTAACTTGACTGAAGAAGTCTACATAGCCCAACCTCAGGGCTTCGTTGACGAAGAAAAGCCAAACCATTTATGCAATCTACAAAAATCCTTATACGGATTGAAGCAAGCACCGCGCGCTTGGTTTCATCGGCTGAGCGTCTTTTTAGAAACATTGGGATTTATCAGATCAAAAATCTATACTTCCCTCTTCATATTACATCGGTCCAATTTCTCCATTTACATGCTCATCTATGTTGATGACATTGTTATTACAGGATCAAACTCGGCATTTATTCAAGACACCATCGAATGCTTGAACAAGGAGTTCTCCATTCGGGACTTGGGTGACCTTAATTATTTTCTGGGAATTGAGGTACTTTAACATCCATCTGGGCTCCTCTTGTCACAACAAAAGTATGTCACAGATCTCCTCCACAGAACCAGAATGGATGGTGTTAAACCGGTTCACACGCCCATGGCTACAAATACCAATTTAATCAATCAGGGTAAGCCACTTGAGGATGCCAGTTTATACAGAAGCACTGTAGGAGCTCTTCAATATGCCACCCTCACTCGACCAGATATCTCCTATGAAGTAAATAAAGTCTGTCAATTCTTGAAAGAACCAACAAAAGATCATTGGAGTGCGGTGAAACGCATTCTACGCTACTTAAAAGAAACCATTTCACATGGACTGCTCATCAGTTCTCAATCTTCCACAGAACTCCATGCATACAGTGATGCAGACTGGGCAGGTTGCCCCATTGACAGACGTTCAACAAGGGGTTATGCAATTTATATGGGCCAAAATCTGATTTCTTGGTCAGCCAAGAAGCAACATACAATTGCACGTTCATCAACTAAATCCGAGTATCGGGCATTGGCAAATGCCACGGCAGAAGTGGTATGGCTACAATCATTGTTACAAGAATTGGTTATCTCTCAATCAAAACCTCCTATTCTTTGGTGCGACAACCTAGGAGCAACATATCTTACGGTGAATCCACTTTTCCATGCTAGAACAAAGCATATTGAGATTGATTTTCACTTTGTCCGCCATTTAGTGTCACAATGCAAACTTGAGGTTCGCTTCATATCCACACGTGACCAAATAGCGGATATCTTCACCAAGCCTCTTACACGGTGTCGTCATGATCTGCTCAAATCCAAGTTGAAGATCATCCAAAAGACCACCTTCAACTTGCGGAAGCCTGTTAAGGAATGTAGTTAATTGGAACGGACTCCACTAGTGTAGCAATATTCTGTAATTAATATTGTAACGTCTGTAGTTAATACTCCATTAGTATAGCAATATTCTGTAGTTAATATTGTAACGTCTTAGTCCATTAATGTAGCAATATTCTGTAATTAATATTGTAACGGACAATTCAAATTACTTTGAATTAGTCCTTGAAGAAAAACTCTATAAATTCAAACGCTATCCTAGTGTTAAGGATAAGCGAAATTCATCCTCAAACATTGAGTATATTTCTTACATTGAGAAGCCTTAAGAGGGTTCCATATCGGGGGGAGCAGAACAGCTCCAACGGGAGGATCTTTTTCCGTATGACTTAGCTGCTGCTAGTCCTATTCAGACAGGAAGTCCATAGACTTCAGCAAAAACATTCAAGGCAGACATCACCGCGGCGGATCCGGATCTCCTGCCAAGGAATTTCCATGGCAAGGGGATCCCCACCCTCCACATGGGGGTGTTCCACCCCAATGGAGGGTGGGGATCGCCAGGTGATCCTGACCCCACCGCGGCACGTAGGAGGCTACTGGCGTGCTGGATAGCACATCCCATGCCCATATTATATCGGATATTTACCAAACACAGGCTTTTCACAATCTAAATTACAATACGAAGGATTTCTAATCTCACCTGATTCTATTTTATCTCAATCCGTGTCCGAATAACCAAACACGTTTGGAATACGTATTTGTTTTACAAAGCTCAATTGACTTAGGAATTTGTTCTAATTTACATAGCCAGAACCATCGGTATCATCAAGGAGAACTAGGACATGTCAAATTGCGGGGTCGGATCGGGTTAGGATCGGATCGAAAATGATCTCGCCTTTTTTACTCATTTAATTTTTTTTAACATATTTCCATGAATACAAATCTAGCGTCTCATACCTGACCCGATCTATATCGCTAAAATACTTTTATGGCTAATCCAATTTATTTAAAAAAAATGATTTTCTTCTTCCTCCGTCGGCAACAACCGCCGACTGGCCAACCACTGGCGACATCCGTTGACCGACGCGGTGGCATGTGGCGACTAGTAGAGGTGGCAAAATGGGTCTAGAACCCACATTTGGCCCATATTTGATGGTGGTGGGTCAAAAATGGGTTAGCTTAAGTACTTAAATGGGTCATAAATGGGTTGCTTAAAAATTTTATGGCTCATAAATGGGTTTCAAATGGGCCATAAATGGGTTAGCTAAGAAAACTATCTTAAGGCAATCATAAATAAGTTTTGTGAATATTTTTTTAAAAATCTAATTTTTTAATATTTTAATAATTTGTTTTTTATATTATTTTTTTTCTTTTCTATTTTCTTTTTTCTCCTGCCTTGGCCGTCGCTCTGCTTTGGCCGCCAATGGTCACCGCTGCCCACCTCCGGTCACCATCACCAACCACCACCCTCCGCCGCCGTCGGCCGTCGACCGCCGCCATAGTGCGTGTGCAGTTGCCTCTACGAACATTGCTTTACGCCATTAATAGAGACGACGCCAAATTCTGATTTTGGTTTTGGATGAGGAGTACGTGCCGGTGCTGTATATTTCCATATCGACATCATCGATATAGCGTTGCGAGGAAAAAAATCGACCCACGCTTCGTTTTTCCCGATCAATTCATCCGAACATGACGAACTAGGGTGGGGTACAGTTGAGCCTACTTGGACAAATACAGTGACAACCCCCCATATACGATTGAGTATTTGAATAGAATTTTTTGAATACCGTAGCTTAACTCAACTCGATCGTACAGTCAAATTGAAGACCGTCACAAGCTTGGGCCGTAAGAACTCAGATTATTTTATTATTTTCTTGGATATGAGGTTAGCAACGCAAACTATAAAGATTTCGATGTCTGATTTAGGCAACTATAGATATTTTGAATGCAACTAACGGAAAAGCTCAATTAGTATTGAAGTCTTTTAACTTAACTCGGCAAGATAAACCAGAATCGAGTACGAGTCAGCGTCGAAACCTGCCGGAGCACCTCCCTTCCCGAGCTCCGATTACGCCCCCTACGCCTTCAGAAGCGGCAGCCCGTGCGGGGAGAGCTACAGCTTCGGCGACGGAGGTGGCGAGTAGTAGTTTGAGGGGACGACGATGGCAGGAAGCGGGCATCGGTCAGCAGTGGCGAGCAGAGGTGGCAGATGGCCGGTTATAATAAAAAATTATTTTATAAAGAAAAAATTTAAATTTTTTCAGAAAAAATTCAATTGCATGTTTTAGCAATATAATTTTTCTTAATAAATTATAAGAAATAAATATTTCATAATTTAGCTAAATATATAAGTATTTAAGTAATACGGGTCGGGTCGGGTATGGGTCGGGTATGGGTTGGGTCGGGTATGGGTCACTAAATTTGCATTGGACGAATATTGGTCAAAACGGGTTAAATGGGTCAATATGGGTCAAACCATATTCGACCCCACCCATACCCGACCCGACCCACCCATTTGACGCCTCTAGCGGCTAGCAATAGACGACCGGCCAGATTTTGTAGAAGAAATAAGACATCATAAAATTAAAAATCACAAAACTGACTCACTTAACATAATTAGGTTACCCATTTAAATCTATTAAATTATTGAGTAACACATTTATGACTCACCCAAGCTTGTAATCACCATCACGTCTCATCACCAGTTACCTTATAAAGACTTGGTTTTCTGGTTTTTTTTCATACCTTAAAGCTGGACTAAATTTCCCAGATACCAATACTCTTGATTCGAATCTCAAGTCCATTAGGTGGTCGTGGACAGAAGCCGAGTTGCTCGAAAAAGGACGGTTTCTTTCGGTGAAGTTCCAAGAGGTTTTGAAGAGGTTTTGGAGGTGACTTGGAGGAGGAAGAGTTGCAGGAGGCGGTCAATCTTCTGGTCGGACGTTGCCTGGACAATGAAGGGAAAAGATTCGGTCTTTTCAAGTCCGTTGGTGTGAGATTGCATAATGGAGGTTTAGAGCTGGAGGGAGAGAGCAGCAGCCATTAGAGAGAGAGAGAGAGAGAGAGAGGGGGGTTCGGTCGTCCATCCCCAGATCTGAGTCACCGAGGCCTCGTCGGGAGTCACTGAGGCCTCGTCCCGAGCCGGCATGGGTCAGCAGGCTTCGGGAAGGTCTAGGCAAGCTCCGCTATCCCTTCCCGATGGCTGTGGCGGCCGACACCGGGGTGTTTTCTTCGGCCGTTGAACGACAATGGTACCAAACTGAGTGAAGCTCCGTTCCTTGTTGGCATATGAAATGCAATCCGGATCCCCTGCCAAATGGCCTCGTTTTCGGTCTAAGGCGCCACGTTAGATCAAATGGTGGTTTTGCAACACCACATGGACAGGTTTATATATATATAAATTACCAGCACATATTAAAAATTTAATTAGAACTTCCACGTGTTTAATTTGGCCGGAGTTTCTTCGCTTTGGCACTTAAGGCTGCGTAGCCGTGTGATAACGTTTCTGTTCCTGGTACAACTTTTGGAATAGAAATACTTTTTTTCTATTTCTATTCCCGGCAACGATTTCTGATAACAGAAACGCGTTTGGTACCTGCAAAAAAATTCTCTTCCCGGAACAAAAAATGACAAAGAGAAGAGTATGTGTTAATGAAGTGAAAAAGTGTTTCCAATTATTTCTAAAAAATATTTCACATGTGTTTTTAAAAAGTGTTCCGGGAACACAGAATAAGTTTTTTTTTTGTTTCTTGTTTTTGCTTCAAAAGTGTATATATTTCTCAAAAGTGTTTCCAGAACACTTTGGAAGCACCTTTTTATTATAGGCGTTTCTGTTCCCAAAGTATTTTGAGAACACTTTGGGAACATAAATATTATTTCTAGACCGTTGCCATACGCAATCTAAGTGATTGTTTTTCTCCGATTTTAGCATTTAAGTGATAGTTTTGAAGTTTTTGGCATTAAAATAATAGCTGTACACAATTTTTGGCACTTCTAATATATTTCTCCTGATTTGAAGCTCCACATGTTGGTGTTTCGATGCTTACCACTAAAACATAATCATGGCCTATGCTAAATGTTTCGTCTTTTCTATGCACCACACCAATTGCCACAAAGGTTTAAGAAAAATGACATTAATTGTCACACACTGATCCCCGGGCTCGCAACAACCCTACCAAATCGTCTCAGGTCATAAAGGACGACGTCCAGACACGTCATCGACCCATTATTATTATTTTTCTTTTAATTAGCGCATGCGGAATGTGCTACTCCCGGACAATTATAAAATTTATAGGGATAGAAAAGTGGGAGAATACAACAATCACATCAATCAACATCAGAAATTATTGTTAATTTTGGGAAAGTTATAGTATCTAAAAGCCCACTCTTCAGGCTATTTCTCATGACCACCAAAAGATATCGACTCAGGATCATTAACCATACTTCAAGCTACTCCAAAACATATCAATGTCCACGTCCTCTCTTCACATCTTGTATATCGCTACTCTATGGTTAGAGACCTGAAAAATGTTCCCACAAAGGGGTGAGATATAAAATCTCAGTGAAGTCAACGCATAAGTCCGAGTAGGATAATGACTCTCCCAAGGCATCCTATACATGCAAAGCAATATCGATGGAAGATCAATAGCAAGCAATCCATGCCACAGTAACTGTCACAAGATAAGGTCAACATTTCAACGAATCATCAACCACATGCGTACTTACCCCACCTTAGCACACACATAAACAGTCTATATGCATACATGCACTCATTACATACAACCAAGGCATATAACCAGAACACTCATCACATTTCGCATACGCAAAGCACCACACATGTTCTGGTTATTAAAGACCATTAGGCTTGGCACACTAGTCAGTTGGTGCCCTTCTGGCATGATCAAGCATCGTCCCTTACTTCCGGCGACGGCATCCAATAGTCCATGTGACTCTGCTCGACAAGCCAGAAGACAATGACTGTCGATACGGCATGGCACTACCGGAATCCCTATAGGGGCTTCAGTCCTTCACAAGCTGCGACCGGCAACCGATCAGTCAGAAGACAATATCTGTCGTGCATCCGACCAATCAGAAGACAATGATTGTTGAGAATACCCAATCGACCAGAAGACAATGATCGTCGGATATCCATTATATGACCACACGAGCACACCAGACAATCAAGCCAGTTCTTTTCTTTACATTTAGTCAAATGCACTGACAAACGGTCGTGCTCAAAACTTGGCTCAATGCCATTTTTCGTGCTCAAAATCAGGTTCACACATGGTCATATGCACATACATATTATCCACCAAATTTTGCATCCATAAACACGGTGATCAATCATCATATGCACATCAATCATGACATTCCACAGTCATCAGATAATCACCAAATAATAAAACAGTAATTTCATGATAATAATCGTCTAAAAATTAATTAACAAATAATTATTTATCCATGCCATATTTAATTAATCCGTCTCGATTAATTAATCCATATTCCAATTCACATAATTAAAGTATTTTAGCGAGCACAAATAAATAAGTCGATTATAATTCAAATAAACATATCCGACGCTAGCTAATTATTCTAATCGCAATCAATTTTAGTTAAACTAATCCTCGAACGCAGTTAATGCCCTATTCAGAGTTTAGGGGTTAACTCACAGACTCCGACTATCAATGTCAAGTCGGATACGGTAATGACAACGAATAAGGCTTTGGAATGATGGCGATCCTTGAAAATCTTCAGGCACGAACTTTGGACTCGGGCTCGGAAACTTGGCCCACGGCTTGGCCACTCGGCCTAGAATCTTGGCCCACTTGGCCTACGGACTCGGCCCACCGGCCCGGCCATGGCCCAGGAAAACTGGCACACGGGGCCGGCTCACGGCCCAGTAAAACAGGACACGAGCAGGACGTCAGGAGCTTCGGTGGCTGACTGGTGGTGGTGCAGTGCGGCGTCGGGGCAGGTGGACGTCGGTGGGGGTGTGAAGTGGTCGGAGGAATGGTGGGGCTGTGGAGCTCGGGTTGAGTCTCCGGTTCGAGCGTCGGTTCTGATCAATCTAAGCTCACGGGTCGGGATCCGAGGGCGGCGAAGCTCACAGCTCCGGAGACAGCAACTAGTGGCTCGGGTCGGCACTGTTCACGACCCTAGGGAGCTTCGGTGGCCGCGGATGGTTGGGTGAACGTCGGGGACTCGGAACCGGGGCCGAACAGAAGCTGGAAGGGTCGGACCGCGTCGGGTGCTCGGGACTGCGACTCCGGATGTCGGAACAGCAACGAGCCAGCGCCGGGAAAGCTGAACAGAGGGTAATCAGTGACTGTGGGTGGTCTTACGGCTCGGATATAAACAGGAGCAGAACCGAGCAGTCCAAACAGAGGTTCGAGCGACCAAACAAAAACGTCGGACCTCGTGCTCGCAGGTCCAAGACGTCGCAATGTCGGAGCAGGTTCGGACAACGGCTGGAAAGTCGTCAGAAGCTGGTGTGGCAGTTCCGAACAGGGCTGCAAACGACTTCAGATGGGGTGAGGAAGCTCAGGTCAGCCGGCTACGAGGCTAGATAGCAGCGAGATCTAGTCGGATGGTGGGAAAAATTTTGGGTGGGGCCGGATCATGCGCCCCACCCCCTCTCTCTCTCTGTCATGTGTCAGAGGAGAGAGAGTGACTGTGGGGCGCATTGGGGCCGCCCCACCCAATATCTTCTCCGGATGGTGTCCAACGGTCGCACGGCTGCTTGTGGATGCTTCGGAGTGGCGGTGGAACCGAACGGGGATGTCAGGTGGCTTCAAGTTCCAAGGGAGGTGATGTAGGACAACTAACGTCGTAATTTTACTGATCGGGATGTCACCAATTTGAGAAAGTTATCGAATATCCAACTTACCGATTGAACGACTTATCGAGCTTCCGATCTACCGAATATCGTTTCGATTAAATTTCAATATTCAATTTAGGACATCTTTAAGCTTAATTTGTAATATTTCAATATTCGTTTTTCTAATTTTAGGAAACTTAGTAATATAGATATATATAATATTTGATTCGAATTCTCTTAGATTAGTTTAGATATAGTTTTGATAATGTTATCTTTAGCGATTCTGTTTCTTTTATGAGTCCTATCTATCCTTCCAATCTTTGTAATATTCAGATTATTATCAATCAAATACAATTTATTATGAGAAATTGATTTTCTGTTTATCGTTACCCTGCGCCAGGAGGACTCGGTTTGGGCAACGAGCAGAGGAGGAGGTCGGCGTCGGGGTGGAATCTGGATGGTGGTTGAGCGACGGAACAGCGACTGGGTGGTGGTGGTAGCAGCGGTGGTAGTCGAGTAGGGTGGTGTCGCGCGCGCATAACAGAGAAGGAGTTGCAGAAATTAAATAGAAGACGGAGGAGGAAGCGATGAAGAAGAAGAAGACGTGGAAAAGGGAGGTGTTCCATCCGTCTACAGTATGAGAGAGAAATAAGAGGACACGTGGTTCACAAATAAAAACGTGGGGAGGGGGTCTGGTTGCGTGTGGGCAAAGAGAGGGGGACAGAGAGTGATGAATGGGGGCACCAAATTTTCTTAAAATCCTCTACGAATCTTTAGCTGATAGGAACCTTGGGGGGGAAACAAAATGGAATTTGGTTTGAGAGTAACTACATGGGGCCCATTCATTCACTCCCCACAAAACACGTGGGTTTTCAGCCAAACAAGATGGGAATGGGGAAAAATGATATTTTCGACAGAAAGCCACAAGGCCCACAAAAATAAAATC
The DNA here is from genome assembly GCA_021437785.1 of Rhodomyrtus psidioides. NCBI lineage: Eukaryota > Viridiplantae > Streptophyta > Magnoliopsida > Myrtales > Myrtaceae > Rhodomyrtus > Rhodomyrtus psidioides. Next base: position 849,910 of record JAILYB010000146.1, on the reverse strand, counting down.
AAATCCAATTAATAACATTGTCTTAACTAAATAGATTCGAAGGACAAAAAGATAATTTTACAAATGGGCATTGGAGGGTCATTTTACTCGATCGACTGAGGGTAAAATTGAAATTTCCGCATTTAGGGTTCGAACGAAGCTAAATTTGCTCGCGACGAGTTTCGATTTTACGAGTCAAAGTTTGACGATTCAAACTTGACTCTTTCTAACAAACGTTGCGGAATAGCCAATCGTCGTCTTCTAAATCTTCAAAACCAAATTTCACTTTCCACCCTGGAATTTATAATTACGTCGAAAGTTCATGACATCACATTAATAATCCTTTAACTTTGATACATTTGCAATATCATCTTTATACTTTTAGTTTATTCAATGTAGCCTTTGAACTATTTATATATGTTCAGTCAAATCCCTAAACTATAAATTTGCTCAATTTAGCTCCTTAATAATTCGTAAATGTTCAATATTATTCTTCATTAATTCACAAGTTTTCCTAACTATACTATTCCCCAAATTTTAATATATATATTTCCAACTCTATCCATTATCTAAATCAACAAAAAAATGTGCGGGAACTTTTATTACTTTTTTACTTTGTTTTATCTTTATAAATGTTACGATGGTTCCATTTAGGTATACTGTAACTCATGGTCTCTACAATAGTAAAAATAAACCTCATAATGAGCAGTATGTGGTTGATATTCATGCCATTTTATTTTCCTATACTTAAAGAACCACGAAACACACACACACACACACACACACAAATTGACGGTTTTATCTATCCAAAAAAGTCAAAAAAAAAAAGTTTAGATTAATGTAAGTATGTTTACCTATTGATAAATTAATATCATCCTTAGATATCTTTGATTAAACACTAACTCTCAAAACAACATTACTCTAAGTCAGGTTGTAAACCAGCAATTAGAATCATTTTAAGCATAAGTGTTTTTATAAGGATAACTATCTAAATATCATTCCTTATCTTTTAAATAGATAACATTTTCAAGTTTTAAAAGTAAAGCACAAAAGGACATTTGGAGTGCAATATGTGTATGGCATTCACTTTGATGCCAATATTTTTTTTGAATCACATTAATATCAACAGTGAGAAATTCCGATCAAAATATATACGTGCCATTTTTTTTATTTAAAATGTTTTAGTGCCACGTCATATATAAGTCCACATGGACTCCACGTGGCAATATTTGTTTTTCCCTAAAAACCAGTCTACGTGGAAATTTTATTTTTTTAAAAAAGGCCATATGGCAATTTTTATTCAAAAATTCACTCTTAAAATTTAAAAAAAAAATAAAAAAAAAAAAGTAAAAACTCAATGGCAGCGGCAAGGGATGTGCATTGCCCTCGCCGCCACCGCCCCATCCCCGCCGGCAATGGCCAGCAACTGGTGGGGCCTAGTCAGTCGGGGTCACCTTGTTAAGCATTGGAGAGGATAGCCAATGGTGGCCCGCGACCAGGCTTGGGCAAGGGCCAACAACCCTCACCTGATCTAGGTGAGGATCGAATTTTCTTTAATTTTCTTTAATTTTTTTGTTATTTAGTTATTTTTAGCTTAATTTTTAATTTTTTTAGTGCAAATTAGAGAGTAAATTTTTTATGCTTTTGCAGATGAAGATCGAATTATAAATTTTCAGATACAAATGCTGAAGTCTTGATGCTTTTTTAGCCATTTATCTATTTTTTTAATTTTTTTAATTTGTGTTTTAGTATTTAGCTTATTTTTAATTTTTTAATACTAAAGTGAATATTTTTATTAATTTTTTGTATTGCCGAGTAGGATCCTCCGGTGAGCCATTAGACATCACAGTAACATTTTCAGCGATGCTTACCAGAGTTGGCACGCAAATAATCATTTTTAAAAAAAATGTCATTTAAGTGATCCAAAAAATATTGATACCAAAGCAAGTGTCGTTCATAAATATTAGCACTCTAAGTGGCATACTTTTTGTTATTTACATAACGGGTGAAAATCAAACGTATATTGTGAAACCCAGGCAGTATTTTAATCATAAAATCCTACGAATTAAACATAACATCGATGGATTTAGGGATCGTCGAAAGACAAGATCGAACGAATCGAAAGTGTAAGGACTAGATTGACTATTGATAGACAGTCAACGACCGTATTGAACAAATTAAAAATCCCATAGTGATATTGTATATGGAGCCAAAGTTTATGGATCAATATGTTATTTTTTAAGGGTAAACGCGAAACCTTTTTTTTTTTTCCTTCTAAGGAAACACTTGAAGAGTGCTCTGTTACACTGACATAGCTTTGCAAAATTTGTTGCCGTGTCGGACACGGACACAGCTTTGCAAAAATATACATAAAATATAAAACGTATCTCAGCGTGTCGGAATTCTATATTTTTTATGTCGTGTCGTGTCGTATCCTGTGTCTGTGTAGCATAAGAAGAGTGCCCCAAATACAACTACTGATGGTGGATCAGATGACACATCAAATGAGGTGAATAGACAAAAACAACATGAGAGCTCAAACGGTTGGGAAAAGGAAGGGCTTGGCTAGCCAGAGTGGCATGGCTGCTCTGTCATACCATTTTATTTTTTTCTCGAAATAACTAGTAATCTGGTAATTTGTCGCGGTGTAATTTCTCTGCTAACCCTCTGGGCTCTCGCCACCTCGCTTTGTCCCTTTCTTTCGCCCCTTCAAGTTTGAACCCCACTTATGTGGTGGGGCCCCACTGTAATTTTTTTTTTATAAAAAAAATATATTATTTTTTTTAAAATTTTGGGTCGAAATTAAAAAAAAAAAAAATTGGGGAATTTTCTTTTTTGGACAAAGATCTTCTGGAGTTCGATCATTTGACAGTATATATGTCTGCCAAATAATCCGAGGGAACTGCATTGACACCTGCCTTCTCGCTCTCCTCCTCCCCCTATCATCTTCTTCCACAATTGCAAGATATTCAGCCCACCACCATCTTCATCATCACCGGCCAGAATCTGAAGACCGAAAGAGGAATCGAAGCCATCATCACTCGCCGTCTCTCGTTCTCGCTTCTCTCTCCCCTGAGTCCCCTCCATCATTCTCCGTGCAAGAACTTCGAAGCCCTCCCCCATACGTAAAAGCACCGATCATTGCCCGTAATCGAAAAATTTTGGCGTGGGAGGAATTCGTACGGCCACGACCTACTTTCTTGATTTTCGCGAGATCGGATCAATCTCAGCTCGAATTCGGACATGGGGTTCGACAAAGAAGCGAGCTCGTCGTCGCAGGCCCTGAGGCCGCCCCTCCCTCGCGAGGACACGCCTCTTCTCGGTAAGCCGCCCCCTCTCTCCTCGCAGTCCAAGACCTTCGCGAACGTGTTCATCGCGATCGTCGGGGCGGGGGTTCTCGGCCTGCCGTACGCGTTCAAGCGCACCGGCTGGCTCATGAGCCTACTCATGCTCTTCTCCGTCGCCGCCCTGACCTACCACTGCATGATGCTCCTTGTCATCACCCGACGCAAGCTCGAATCCGTCCACGGGTTCTCGAAAATCGCGTCCTTCGGGGATCTGGGGTTCACGGTATGCGGTTCCATCGGTCGGATCGTTGTCGACATCATGATGGTGCTGTCGCAGGCTGGGTTTTGTGTCAGTTACTTGATTTTCATTGGTAATACGGTGGCTAATTTATTGAATCCCGGTTCGGATAGGGGTGTGGGTGCGTATTTGAGTTCGAAGATATGGGGTTTTTCCGCAAAGAGTTTCTGTATATGGGGGTCTTTGCCGTTCCAGTTGGGCCTAAATTCGATTAAAACATTGACGCATTTGGCACCTTTGAGCATTTTTGCGGATGTAGTCGATCTCGGAGCTATGGGCGTGGTGATGGTTGATGATGTGAGTATTATTTGGAAGAATGGGGTAGAGGTTCAGGCCTTTGGGGGTCTGTCTGTGTTCTTTTATGGACTGGGTGTGGCTGTCTATGCTTTTGAAGGGGTCGGAATGGTGTTGCATTTGGAGTCTGAGATGAAAGATAAGAGTAACTTTGGGAAGATCTTGGCCATCGCAATGGCTTTTATTGCGTTGATGTACGGAGGATTCGGGCTGCTGGGTTACTTTGCGTTTGGCGAAAACACCAGGGATATAATTACGGCTAACATGGGGAAGGGCGTAATTAGTACTCTGGTGCAACTGGGTCTCTGTATCAATTTGTTTTTCACCTTCCCTTTGATGATGCACCCGGTTTATGAAATAGTGGAGAGGCGTTTCACCGGCGGAAGATATTGCATTTGGCTGAGATGGCTACTGGTGTTATTAGTGAGCTTGATTGCCCTGCTGGTGCCTAACTTTGGGGATTTCTTGTCATTGGTCGGAAGCAGTGTATGCTGTGGACTGGGATTCGTGTTGCCGTCTCTGTTTCACTTGCTCGTGTGCAAGGAAGAGATGAGCTGGAGAGGTTGGAGTGTGGACATGGGGATTATTGTGCTGGGACTCGTGCTAGGTATCTCAGGGACTTGGTATGCGCTCGTGGAAATTTTCTCCACTAAGGTATGATTTTGAGCTCCATTTTGAAGTTTCATACAGGGTAGCGATCGCTCTGTCACACGAGTGGGCTCTTTCCCTGTACAATAAAAATCAAGAACGCATAGTATTTGTTTATCCTTTGGCAAAATTCCAATAAGCAGTACATATATCAGTGTGCTAAGCATGAATCATCTGAAAGGTAAATACGATTTCCGTGTTCTCAACGCTCATCTTCTACTGATTTCCAGATCACGAAGCTCCTATACTTTGTCAACTTTCAGAAGCATTTTACATTATATGTTGCTTTGTCTGATCAATCAGTTTGTTGGGCACGCTGTTCTCGTGTTGACATTCTTTATAAAAACTTGCAGCGTTTAGTTTTCCAGTTGTGCAATTGTTTAGTGAATTAATTGTACACAGAGTAGTCAATAAAGATAGAGCTCATAGTGGTATGCTTATGAACTACGTCTATTCACTGGAAGCAAGTTTAGGAAGATATCCCCTTCAAGAGTTTATGGTAAAGAAGTTCTTTTCATTACTTTCTTGGAGAAAACTTGAGAGTAGTTTCCATACCAGATTCCCTGACAAGTGGAAAACAATGCTTGGTTTCTAATTCCTGCGAAGAACTCAATCTCATCATCTATGCAAAGCATGGTCGATGTTGCAGGCCTTTTTGCTGGTGAAACAGGGGATATGAAGTAGTTGAGTGTTAGAAAGACGCATACGAAACATATGCTCCAGTTCGGAGAGATGAAAGTAGATTCTTTGCCGTGAGGATGCAATTACTACCCTGTTAGTTCTTGAAGGGACTATAGGATCTTGCACGGATTTCAGCTCGCCTCCTATCTCATCCCCAAGAGCACTGGAGCATGTCGTAACTGTGGGATACACTTACCCGAGGCGAGCTTTCTCGATATGAAATTAAAAAAAAAATGAAAAGAAATGGACCGAAGTAGTCGAAAGGGCGTAACTTTCTTGCGGTGCAAGGCCCCTGTTCTTTTGCTTTCATTTGGAAACTAAAGTTTCTTGTTAACAAATAAGTACCAAGGCCTTGATCTCCTTCTCCTTCTCCTCCTTATTCAAACCATTTTTCTCGTGCTAGAAGAGCTAATGATCGATTAATGAGGAGAGCAGTCCTTTGAAGATGACAAAACATGAGTTTTACAGTAGCCAATTAGTGAAGAGAATACTAAAAGCAGCAGCAAACGTGGTCAAAACTTTGTATCATGTTTTTCCTCGTTCCACCTAAACAAAATGTCATGCCTCACATAGAAAAGGTTTCGAGATTTGTTAATTTTGGGATGCGACGGTCGTCGATGTCTGAGAATCTGATCTTTTGAGAGGCAGCTTCCTTTTGACAAGGACATGAATTTGCAATGATGCGAATTAATTACGGTTCAAACTTGAATGGTGGCTTTCTTTAGTTTGGACCAGTATAAGAAACTTGTGTAGGGACGAATATGACTGAAAAGGATGGAAGCTGTTCTTATCACCGAAGCTCACGCAGAAAAAGCTCAGATTGCCAGTTTGATATGTCAAAGAAAGGTTGAATCCTCCAAGAGCCGAATGGTCGCAAACTTTTTTTTATGAGTTAATATCATGAAAAAATCTTTAATTAATTGATAAATTTATCCCAAATTACTTTTTTTATCATAAAAAATTTAAAATTAATATACTTGTGATAAATTTACCACCTGTGTTAAATTTACTCTATGTTAGTTTTCTTTAAATTTAACCATCAAATTGCTGAGTTAAAAGGCACGTGTCAGTTCATGTATGTACCAGTTTAGGGTTTTACCTCCGTTTGTTACATGTGTATCAATTTGGGATTTTTTCGTAATATTATCTCAGTTTAACGAAGGATAAATTCTTTACAAGTGTACCGGTTTAGAGTTTTTCGTGCTCTAAAAAAATTAGTTTATGGTAAATTTATTACAGATATACCAGTTTAGAGTTTTTGATGATTTTTTTTTTTTTGAGATAAATATAAATTAGTGTCTATTGTACTAGGGGATGCTTGCTGAGGTATACGTTTCGAATCTTCGAGGCCCTGGTAAGTATAGTTATCGCAAATTCAAGTTAATTATGTTTTGCCTCTTGCTTGCACAAAGACGATCCAAAAATTCCCAAAGATGGTCCTTGCAGATTGGATCGTCCAGGAAAGATAAAAATAAAATAAAAGGAAAACAATACAAAAGAGGAGAACTTTGGATACATTCTTAAGGGTTTCCTCATTCTTTGCGCAAGAACTCTTCACACCAGGAAATTGGAAACATAAATTCAGTGGCCCAAACAAGACATCCATATAAGAACATCCACGCCCAAACGGCGATAAAACTAGCAATCCTACGTCGGAAGAAAGTATTGTGCACCCCAATAGAATTCGAAGGAAACTGGGGCGAAAGCTATTTTATTCATCCAACGGCGAGAACAGAATCAAAACATCGTTTCTATAGCTGTTGTATGACATAAAGAATTTACGATCCTCAATCAGGAGAACATGGAAAATTACGAATTCGAGAACTTTAGAACAACAGGAAGAAAGAGAGGATATCATCCATCATCGAAACCCCTCAAAAATAAGCATAGATCACTGAAAAGCTAATAATACACACAAAAATAGTACAAGAGCATACTCTATGATCCTCCAATCGGTTGCAAAACAGAATGCAACACAAACAAACCACTTGATGTACTCGATAGCGCGGTACGGGAAGTGACGAAGCACAAGTCTTTTACCAGCTAGAAGGCACTCCAGTTGTCTGAACTCTTTGGAGTATGACCCCAATTATCTGAACTTTTCGGAGTTTGACTCTCCTTGGAAGTCCTAAACGGGCCAGTCCCAAAAGGATCTGAATCATCAAATGATGGAAAACCATGACCCTGATCGAAGTCGACACTGCTGCGCATTGAATCAAATCGGGTTAACGTTTCGCGCTGGGGAAAGCTTTCACCATCATGCGTGTTGAAAGAATCAAATCTCGAAAACATATCGCGTTGGGGGAAGGTTCCACTGTCTTGCGTGTTGAAAGAATCAAACCGCGAAAATGTGTCACGCTGGGAAAATACTCCGCTGTCGTGCATGTTAAAAGAATCAAATCTGGAGGAGCTGTCGAACGACGGTCCTGATGGCTCACTGTATTTTGGAGAAAAGCCTGAAGTATAGAGTGGTGTGCTGGGAACAGATTCATCAAAAAATATGCTCTTCTTCTGTCTCGGGAAGCTGTCGAATGATTGTCGTGATGGCTCACTGTATTTTGGAGAAAAACCTGAAGTATAGAGTGGTGTGCTAGGAACAGATTCATCAAAAAACACGCTCGTCTTCTGAAAACCAGCCTGCGACGTCCCAGTCCGGATAGGATTAAGGCCAAATTCCATTGATCCAAATAAGTAATCATCTTTGAATCCTTCATGATCCGTATCCTACATCACATACAAAAAGTGAGAACACGATAAAATTTTTATTGAGCAGAGACAATTTGACCACTCAGCTATAACTATACAGAAGTGCAATCGACAGAAAGCATGATGAGTGTTAGCACTAAGGCTGTCAGAATTTACTCATATACTAGAGTTCTGAAAGTTATGCATTAATTGAATCTTAAGATTAAATAATAGAAACATGAGATCTCAACTAGCTCCAACGATACCAAGCGTGAGAAATAGTTGTCAAACACCAAGAACTATAGATTACCGGGTTAAGCAACAACGTAATGTTAAACATGGAGATGAACGATACATAAGACAAATATAATCACATTAAAAGATAATACATATCTTTTTATCAAGTGTCAATCAAATTGTCTAGAGACTTTTGCTTTTTCCAGAGATAAATCAAATCTACCTCAAATACCCAGAACTAAAGAGGTTACTGTGCCGTGTTCTCAAGCTCAAATTGATCATAATCTCAATCACAGAAAAATAATTTCGGGAACTTATCAACCAGTGTTTGGTAAATCTTGAGATGAATAAGAATCACAAGAGACGCTAAAAGTGCCTTAAAAGATCACAAGGGTATTAGAAGAAGCAACTCTATGCATATCCCAGTAGAGCCTTGCTGATCTGCAGACTGCAGTAGCAAGGGAAAAGCAGTAGCTTCAATGGTTTTCGCATAATACGGCAAGTCATGGTAAGGCTTAAAGTTTGCCGCAGACTTCATTTCTAATGGTTTCACATGACACAATTTACGAGTCCAATGAAACATAGGGAGGTGATTGAGCTGGTGTAATCGAGCCAATCCAGTGTCTTGCCTGACCTCAACTTGCCTCACATGCTTGGGTTCAATGATTTAATTTCCTGCTCAGCTTGACTTGAATTAAAATTCAAGATACTTAAGCTTGGCTCGACTCGACTTGAAAAAAATCAAGTCACAAAATAATCTCGACTATTTTCCTTTCCCCTGAATTATATAACTGCAGGGGAAATATTGTGTAGATCTTTTTGTCTGACTCTAATTAAATTTTGTCAAAAAAATAATATAAGCTCGATTAGGCTAGTGAGCCTATCGAGCTAAGCATTGGTGATCTCGAACTCAACTCACCAAGTCACTCATATAGCTTGAGCTCAAGCTCGACTAAAAATCAAGCAAGTCGTTCCTGGGTAATGATCGAGGTGAGCTGGATCTTTCTCACAATGGCCGAGAAAAACCATATGAAGATAAATGACAAATGGGACAGGACAGACTCTTCTGCCTGACAAAGATGTAGGAATATTCCATAGCAGCTCAATCTAGCAAGTCAGCAATCTCAACTAGTCGAACAAGTCAACACGCTATTTTACTTCTCTATTCCCAAAATAGTTCACTTTCCTGATTCACGATTTTTAAATTAAGCAACTTTAAGATTTATAAAACAAATGGTGTGTGTGTGTATATATATATGGTTTTTACAACATATCTCTGCTCCAAATTCCAAGCCACACTTAAAATACACATACGACGAGATAAAGAAGAACAATTCAAGAACCATTATATCCAAGTTCAATAAGTTGGCACACAATTTGACTTCTTCTCTATTTGCAGTAAGAATTGACTCGATCTCCCAGATAATAATATCAAAAGAATGAAACTTTAAGAAAAGTCTATGCCAACCAGGCGAAACCAATTGGTTGAAAGTAAATGCCCGTAATATCTGTACGCAGGCACTCACCAGCAGTTCAGATAATATGGTTTGTTTATCTCCTAAGCAGACATATACCATGCATTAAGCAACCAACCTTTGGAACATGTAAGCATAAATTAGATGGTACAAAAAGAATCTTACCTTGCTGGAACTTACTGGATTGAATCCCCTTTGTTTATCTCTTACGCAGACATATACCATGCATTAAGTAACCAACCTTTGGAACATGTAAGCATACATTAGATGGTACAAAAAGAATCTTACCTTGCTGGAACTTACTGGATTGAATCCCCACACGGAGTCTACATCATCATTAGTGTCAAATGTTCCCCATGCTGGTTCATCAAAAGTCCTATCCCCAGAGAGAACAGAGCCGGCAGCCTCATGGTCACTGCATGTGGTAAAAGTACGCATGCAATTGTCAGTGAAAGTAAGATTGGCTTGTTGAAATTGATCACACCGTAACAATAGAGTTCCGCCTCCCACACTGCAAAGATCAAGGATGCAACGTATAATGATATAAAGCAAGGTGAAGAACCCTCACAATAAAAAGATCTAATAACAATGCCCTTTTGAGCTGGAAAAGAATTTTCATTTTTAACAGGACAAAAAAGAAAAACATTCAATGAGCTATTTTATCTATGAGTGAGCATTAAGTACCAAGCAGCAATTGTTAAATTTGAATTAGGGCTAACTCTTTTCTTAGGGTCTCTTATATACACCTGAAACTACATAAATGTATATGTTCTTGCTATACAGAATATCAAACAGAAACCACATCCCCGCTGGGACAATACTACAGGAAACTATCCTCACATTGAAAACTGTGATGAGTACTGTAGCGCATAAGGGGAACATGAACAAAATAATCTCGAATCAAAGAACACTAGTCCATCTGCATTTAATTTACCGACTCATTTTTGCTAACATCTCTCCTCTGTCTCTCACAACTCAACTAAACAGTTAGGGGGGAAGCATATGCCAAAATCAAGAAGCATTTGTCCAGTGTACGGAAAGAGACAAATAAACAATCACCAAGCATTGTGGAGCTAGTGATGCAGCCATAACGTCAAATGAGTGGTTTGAGACCAAAATACCAATGCTACAATCATTTTTAGAAAAGATCGACCTTTGGCATCACATCAAACTAGACTAAGAGTCCTAAAGGATTCGGATTCTTTTCCAAATTAAATTCGTCAACAATCTATTAGACTTTGAGCTTTATTAGGATTCTAATTTCAACATTTTATTTGAACTAGAATATCATGTTTCTTATTTCTGTTTAAAGTAGGAATGATGTTTTCTATTTAGGTTTCCTTTTTCAAGTTCTAGGAGGAATATATTCATTAATATTAAAAGTGGATGACAAATATCAAATTGTAGCACACATCCACTTCGGAATTGTGTCATGCAATTCTTCCCTCAGGTGTGATGCCCAAGAAACGTTAGGGGTGATGCTTCTAGAGGTGCCATGCCTAAAAGGATGTACTCGTTCTGAGTTATCGTTCATTTTGAGTTCTCTTCAAATTCACAATCTAATCAGGGTGAGCCACTGCTTTGGGACTCGGCATCCAGCATTGTCCTACATCAACCATAAAGCAGATGAAGTTCTCCGATGACAATATCCACATAAGCAGATAACCAAACAGTAATGAAGGGAGGACCTAGAATTTGACATTTCAAAATCACGGTGGTTGCTGTAACGTAACAGCAACGTAAGAGTTTGCTGTTACAGCAGCAAACTGCATACTACCTCTACTATCTACACATGGTATGTGCTAAGTAGAACTACCGAAGAGTTTACCTACACTCTTTGCATAAGTGGCATTGCATTGTAGTAATATTTTTTACCTTTGGGTTTCTTTGTCATAATGCAATGAAGAATCCACGGTGGTTGTCTTTCCATGGCCAGAATCTGCAAAATCTCTGGAGGGACTTTCAATCGCACTTGTAGCTGCAGGACTGCTTGGTGCGCTTTTGGGTGTGCCATCTTCATTTTTGTTGTGATGTATTCCATTTTCGACCACATGCCCATCTGAAGTCAAAGGCTTCTCTTTGTCCACATCTGCATGAGGTGATGAAGGGGCAACAGGGCTCTTAGGTGCAGATGGCTTAACTGCCTGAGCTGATGAAGATTTCTGTTTAGGGGGTGCTATGACATTTTGTGCATCAAGCGTGAACTCCTTGACAAATGTGAAACCTGCATTGATGGTACAGAGCAGCATTATATTAAACATAAATCTACAGAAATGGGGAAGCATGATAGAACCACCGATAACCATTACACACAATCCTTTACAGTTAAAATTAAAATGCATCATGTAATCTATGAAGGAATTATGTCAGACTGTATCTCACCACATCCCAACTACCAATAGCCGTATGCTAGCTCAATGATAAAATCCTCCATGCATTGGGATGAGACAGTAGAGAGGAGACAGCTCAATATTATTGACCAATTCCAATTAAAATACCTAGAAAAGGAAAAACCATTGTAAAAAAACACGGCAGATGAGAAATATCATACCTTCTTCTTCAAACTTATCCCAGTCTTCATCCCAGTCAGCAGCTGTCTCTTGGATACCAGATTGCCAGCCTTCAAACATGGACAACAAAATATTAACCAGCCAGAAGCATCAGCGAAACTAAACTCTTGCAAACACAAACAAAACAAACAGACAAACTTTACAGAAGAGAGCACATGAAATTGATGAGCTTAACAGATCACAATAACCTTTAATAATTAGGTAGTGCACAAGAAGCACCCGTTCAGTAATATCCTCAAGCTACGTTTAAATGTCTTAAAGCTAATCGACGAGATAGTAACGTATATGCTAAAAGAATCAATCATTGTTCACATGTGAATGTCTGTAAATGTATAGACAACACACACAACCTCAATACAGCTGTCAGATAATTTTATCTGCGGAAAGAATGTCCCACAAGATGAAGCAGTTTCTTCATGAGGATAGAGTAGAGACCATGGACAACCATCAAGAAAATCTCCAATACTCAAACAACATGCCCAAAGCAATCATACAAAAGTGTACAGATCACTTTCCATTATAACGTACTTGGAATGTTGATGAATTATACATGTCAAGATGAAACTCTGCTTCAAAATTTAGGATCTTTCCAAAGGAAAATAGTATTGTTAATAAATAAATCATTCTTTCACCTATATGAATTGCAATCTTTTTCTCGATATTGCAAAAAGTTTGTGAACCACAAAATGGGTCTAATTCAAATACTTTGTCTTCCTTCCCTCTATTTGGTCAAACTTAAATGTCTCTATACATTTCCCTCTCATAATCACATGTTATCTCTTCTCATCTCTCAAGGAATAAGTCCCGTGCACAAACAACTGAGAGGTCAGGGTGTCAGAATGTTGAACATTTGCATAGTTTAAGTGGTCAATGATGATGACCCATGTTAATATTTCTTATTAACTCCTTAATATTTAGGAGTTAAAGGAGGCAGCTTAAGTTCCTACAGACGTAAAGTAAGATCATTCCTTAAGTTGATAGAAGTTGACCTTCTCGACCACTCCTGAAGCAATCTGCTTCTCACAAAAAAATAAAAATAAACAGACTATAGAGCCAATGAAATCTACATTAACTTAATTAATGAAACAAGAAATTGCAAGTAATAACCAGAAGTATTTTGTTATGCAGCCAAATTCATAGAGATGATCAAGACAATCAGAATTGTAAGAAAATTACCAAACGGAAGTTCAAGAAGTGAAGTTGGCTTTGCACGTAGTCCATACTTCTTGCAGCGCTCATTGAGATTTTTCACAAGGTCATCAAGATCTGTCTGGATATGTTCAGCACGGCCCTGGGAAAGGGGGAAAAAGGCAACTAAGTATTTCTTTACAACTTAACAATCCCACCTGTTGAATAATTACCTGTAGAGCACCATCAGCACCACCGTCTTTTTCCATGCTGACGATAGCTCGGTACAGTTCCATTTTCTTCTCCTGTAACAAATAAAAAATTTAAAAAATCCAATTGAAAGGGAAACATAACTCCATTCTATTCAAGCAGAGGGAATTCCACATACAGTCGCTCCCATTTTTTGCTCTAATTAGTTTGAATGGCCAGTCTTTAATTCAAGTGGTCAATACATCAGATGAACTATACAAAACCAATTAACTAATCAGGTCAACAGTCTACTGCAACAAATAATACCTGTAAATCACGGAATGTAGCTTCTTCAATGGTTAACTTAGAGGCCACATCTCCAGCTTGCCTGCATTTCTCTTCGTATTTTTTTGCTAAGGCCTCCACCTAAGTCAATAGGTCATTATGTTTACTACGATAGAATAGCTAATATTTAGAATATGAGCATCCAACAAGTACCTCACGTTTGTCGCCAGATACTCTTTCCACAATTTCATTGACGCGATTGTCACATCTGCTTTTATACAGTACCTATTAGAGAAGGGAAGTCAAAGGCAGACCAGATGTACAGATATTATCCTCAGACTAATATGCTAAAATTGTGAATTGTGTAATGATGGTTGGCGGCCATTGAGACAGAGACATGAACAAAGTATTGAAAAGATGAAAGGAAGATGTATTGGTAGATAAGCTAAATCAATTTTTTCTGTTTGCTAGTCACTGAATTGTCAAACCAACTCATTAAATTGGATGACATGGCCAGCTTTCTATAGGTAAGATGTTCATCTAGTATTTGCGAAAAAATGGTAATACCAAAACAAAACACAGAGGCTAAATCACTACATGGATGGACACTGGAATTGTATACATCCTGGAGAACATATTCCCGTCAATAAGTAAGAGGCTTATATGAAGAGAAATTACTCACCAGTTCTTGCATCTTAGTACGGTAATACTCAATTTTCTCTTTAGAATCCATTATTTCTTTCTCCAGCTCCTCCACCTACAGTGAAGAAACAAGGTCGAAATATTTTAATCCACACCAAAACGGAAAAGGGACCAAATCTTCAATTGTGGGATTATATAATCTTCAAGAAAACTGAACAAACATTTTGCATAATGCAGCTGCTACTACAGCTATCGATTACTTCTTGATGCAGACGCAGAGGGAAGTGCGATCTAGTCAGTATGGCACAAGGGAGATCCTCTATATGATCAATAACCATGTATGCAGCTGATGATAGTCTGTGAAGAGTTATACTTTGACTAATTTCTCAAAATTACGATGGCATGGTTGATGCATATGTAACTTATGAGTCAGAGTGGAGAACGTTGATTGTGAATCACAGTACCTAAGCAAATGTTATATGTACTTCATAGATAGCCAAAATGCTTTTCAAAGAGCCATCTAATAAATCCATAAAAATTACAAACAAAAGCACACTCCATATCACAAATGAATCTCAAACAGATAAGGATGACCCAAGATCCGCATTACCTTCTTATCAGCATCCATTGCTTCCTGGAACTTTGAACTGAGAGAACTCTGTTCCTCCTTGCTAAGCTGGTCCACAAGGTGCTTCTCCAGAACCGGAACCTTTTTCTGCTGCCTGGGCTGTACCGCATCATCCGATGGAGGGGCAGCAGGGGGCCTTGGAGGCCTTCCTCTGGCTGAATGTGCCATGTGCTGAGAACCAGGTGCAGCCATCCCTTGTTGCTGCAAACCTAGCAACAACAGAAGGCATTATTCGATTATGACGTCAGAAACGTAGGAGCATTAATACATAAAGAAGTTGTTCCATCAGTACCAGATGCATGCGCCCAAGCTGCATTTGCATATCCCCCAGATGGTTGACCAGGCTGGTCAAATACTATGTTGCTTGGAAGCACAGTTGGAAGGGTACGTCCCTCTCTATATCGCTCCAACAAATAGAGTGCAATACAGAACTCCCTGAGAGAAAGCATGCTATCATTATCCTGATCCGACAAGTCCCACACTTGCTTTAAAATCTCTGACAAACACAAACAGGCAGTAGATGATGAGAAAAATTTGTCCAAAAAACATAAAGCATCAACTCCAGAAAGAGAAAAACATAAAAACCAAATACAGCATGATGGCAAAATCCTGTCCAAGCCCATCATGCAAAAACAAAGGACGAACTCATCTTCAACTTTCATTATTGATCCTATAGTTAACAATGAGAGCTCTTACTTTATGACTTTTTTCCTGGGGTTGAGCAGAACATTCTTTCATCACTTTTTTGTTACAGTGCCTTTAGAGGGCTACAATTACATTTTCGAAACACGGAGTTATATAAGAGATCGCATTTATCATTATAACACAATCAAACATGCGCATGAACCCCAGTCCAAAATCCTGTCCAAGCCCATTATGCAATAAATAAAGGATGCACTCTTCTTAAACTTTCATTATTCACCCTACAGTTAATAATGAAAGCTCTTACTTTACGACTTTTTCTGGGGTTCAGCAGAACAATCTTTCATCAGTCTTTCATTATGGTGCCTTTAGATTGGCTACAATATCATTTTTGCTACCCACAGTTCATACAAGAGATACATTTGTCATTATAACACATCAAAAGCTCCATTTAGTTCAAATTTCTACAAGAACCATCACTCCAACTTCCAGAGTTTGATGGAAAAACCAGCAGAACACTCTACTAAAGAACTTACCATTAAAGAGAATGAAAGAGAGCCAGTTTAGATGTAGCCCACTTTCAGTCAATGAAATAGATACTAGCGGAACAGCCAATCCAAAAAAAGAAACTATCAGACTTTACCTCGAGGAAGTCTCCAACTCAGAAAGAGGTTGCGCGCCTGTTCACCAGTAATTTTTCCATCTTTGTCTTTGTCTACTTCCACAAATACTTTCATATATTTCTGAACATCCATTTGAGTCATCTTAGGCCATGGCATCTGTGATTGGCTGGAAGGTGCATTAGCAGTTGGGGGTGAAACCACAGAGGATGAAAATGTGGATGTGCTTGCAGCCGAGACCTGCTGAGCCGGTCTCAAAATAGACTGAGATGGCCGGGTTTGCCCACCCACAGGTTGCATAGCAAATGAAGTTTGCAGAGATTCAAAAGCATTTGGCCGAACAGAAGGCTGATTAGCAGCAGACAGAGGAGAAGTGGCCGATGAGTTAGGTGCATTGAGTGCAGAAGATTCTTGCCGTGGTTGAGGTTGGGTTGCTGAGAAAGCACCTTCTCCGAAAAAAGAGTTGGAAGCAAATCCATTGCCTGAAACAGCCATTTGTTTGGGATCCCTAAGATCCGGCCTGGATGGTGCCGCAGAGGGAGCCCGTGGTCTAGGCGGCAGTGAAGTTTCATGGCCTAATGCAGAAATCCCAAATCCATGTGGAGTCATTGAGGAGGTAACTCCTGTATTGGGGACCTGAGAGATTGTTCCACTAGGAGGTCCTCCCATCCTTCCGCCACTCCAATCACTTGAAATGCTCGAGTTTGGAAGAGATGGACCTGCTACGGAACCTCTCACAGGAAAACCCTGGGTGGGAGCACCCTGTGCTGGCTGCAAAGCTGAAGCAGATACTGCTTGTGGACGCAACGGACTAGCTTGAGAAGAGAGCTGCTGCTGGCTTAAGTTTACACCAAGAGGTGCTTGTGATCCTCCAAATCCAAGACTCTGGGGAGTTGATGAAGCAACGACGCCAGCTTGAGGAGCAGCTGCTTGGACGCCAGCTTGAGGAGCAGCTGCTTGTGTGCTAGTGTTTGGCTGTTGTGCAGGAACACCAGCAAGATTTATCTGCGGTGCAGGAATTTTAGCAGCGGCTGGGCTATATAATGCAGCCTTCACAATTTCAGGAGTCAGTTCCCGTTTTTTTTGTGCCACCGTCACGAGTTTAAGAGCATTATAAAATTCAGCTCGACCAAGGAAACCAGTCCGATTCTGGTCAGCATAGTCCCATACCTTTGAAAGAGAAAATGAAGTCAGAGATAGGGATAAATTTAGGTTCTATAAACGAGGCACTCGACTTCAATGAATTGATCACACTAGCAAGTTGTAGCATGAACTTCAAATGCAAAAAGACAACACATCTTCGCCTGTACACAGGAAACTCCATTCAGGTGTTGACTTGCCCTTGTAGAACTTACCCCTATAACCTCCAAATGAGTCCACATAATTGCTCCCATATGATGTGTCATTTTCATATATAGCCAACTGGAAAGAAATAAACTTTCTCAAAAAAAAAAAAAAAAGTGCCCACTAAAATAAAAGCACACGGAGAAACAGCCACTGTTGAAACATTCATATGCCATCCTCATCCGGGTCGTGGTTTATCTATTCCTCTTATTACTCGAAGCTCTCTTGTTGGTTCATATCATACTTCTATTCAATTTTTTAGCTTGTATAACAAGGCATTTTTCGAAGTTTGCTACCGAAAACATAACACGAAGAAAGGAAGAGGTCGGCCGAAACTTACTTGGGAGGAAAGTAGTAAAACAAAGATTTAATAGAGTGGGAAATATATTGGTGTACGGTTTGTCTTGGGATGGAGTAGAGGAAAACTATTAATATTGTGGAGGGGTAGAATTCTCATGTTCTTGATTGTCCTTTTTAGTTTTTTCCTATATATATATATATATATATATATATCTTTGTTTTTTTATTTTTATATATTTATCTCTTTTCCCTCAATCGGTCTTGCTTTTATTTTATGTATCTTAGGAGTTCATCGACCGCTGACCCAAATTAGTTTGGGATAAAGATGTTGATGTTGATGTATAACAAGGCATTGTTCATTGAAGATGCTGAATGGATTTCAATGAACTTCCAAGCATTGATCGTTTCTTCACTCTAACAAGCACTTATCATGAATTTTTGTACTAGGCATTCCCTAGACACGGCCAATTAGATGTGTTCATTTCCTCCAACAATAGCCAGAGTCTTTGACATGACACTCAATCTAGAGGAATATGAAAAGATTCCATTTTCACAACAATGTTGTCAAGAACAGTCTTGACACGTTAATATGGTAACACACCATGGCAAGAAATTTTATTGATTAATGTGTATCTGTGTGGAGGAGATGTCATCAACATATACACATCCATTCAAATATTAGATGTTAGATCTTTTTTCTGGATATGCACAGTGACTAGATCCTTTTATCTACAAAAGAAAGTAAAGATAGCGAATTGCGCCCGAACAAAGTTCCTCCAATGAGTGCTAGTGACATATACAATGCCTAAACAATCAGACATCACAAGAACTCTAAAGTGGTTATCTTAGTTCTGATAACTTTGATCTCACTCCCACTCTCGTCATATATATTCTACAATGTGAAGTCCATTCTTCCATGAAGACCACACACACTAACATTTCCATCTCCAAAATTCAACCAACCACCAAAGAACTGTCTGATTAGACCTTCACAGTAAGTACTACTACTAAAACTACTTAAGCATCTAAACTATCCTCGCAACCCTATCCACGCCACTCCCTCACGCCAAAAGCACCAATCAACCGACGCAATCAAACTCGCGACCCACCAGACACAGCCACACAGACGCGCACACCCAAAACCACAAAGAGAAGCATCCGGAATCACCTTGGCGAGGACCGGCTTGGGCAAGCCAGAGGCCTGGAAGAAGGTGACGGCCTCGAGGCCACTGATCCGGCCATCCCGATCCAAATCCGCCCTCCTGAAGTACAAATCGAAGAGATCCACATTGGCCGGTTGGTTCTGCGCCGACGCCATGGACGGTCCCACCACCGATCGCCGCCCGATTCGGGAAATCCTTCGCCGCCGGTCAGAGCGCGGAATCACGGAGCGACAACATAGAGTGCACGACCTTCGCTTCCGACCTCCTCCGAAGACCTGAGCGGTGAGGTTTCAGCAGAAGAGAGAGAGAGAGAGAGGGGGGTGGGGGGGATCGGCGCGGGGAGGTTTCAGCCTCTTCCCGATTCCAAACTTCCCTTCGAATCGGAGATTGAGAGCAGAAAATGGAGGAGACTGAGGCTTCGAGGGCTGAAGCTGAAAAAGCAGAAATCGAAGATGAAGACGGTGATGATGACGACGGACGAAGACGACGAGTTTCTCCGATTTAATCTGGTGAAAATTTTATAAAAATTAAAAATGGTGGTCTCTACGAGGTGTAATGTTCAGGACTTCAAATGAAGCGAGATTAATTATCAGCTTAATTAAACTTAATTAATCCCGGAACCGGTAGTTTGGTAATAATGTCGAAAAGAGAAGGGCAAAATGGGGAGAGCGCCGGTCGATTTTCAGCCCAATTGGCGGCCCATTAATTAGAGATGAAAGGGACTTAACGAAATGGAAGGAAAAAATAAAAAATTAGGGAAATCGTTAGGGACGAGATTGTCGCGACGAGATCCATTAGCCGCCTAATGGAGCCCATCCTTGGCTTTTCTTCTTATTCCCAAAAAATTACGACCATGCTTCGAAATTCATTTTTATTTATGCGCTCAAGCCATCGTTCCTCTATCAATTTTTATTTTTTATTTTTCCAAAAGAACTCGAGTGATCGAGTTACCGCGTATGGAAAATTTCTTACATGGTTCGAGTTTATCTCCATTACCGATGCCCGTGTTGATTTATCCCGAATATGTTGTACTAAATATTGTGTTGAATTAAATATTTACCCAAAGAAAGACCTGATACCACCAAAAGGTGAAGGTGGTCAGTTCTAAGATGGACCGGTTCCCATCCTGCGATCGAGAATCAGGAACCGACCCAGTCCACTCAAAGAACTAGTGCTTTCGGGTTGGATAGGGATTGGCTATATTTTCTTTCCTTCTAGTACTGACTTATTCAATGATTTTATGAATCCGATAGTTAAATAGAAATTGAAACCGTACATTTAATGCATCTCAAATAATAAAAATTATGTGGCACAAGGATGTATCCGTGCACTTAACTAATGTTGAAAAAAAGTCTCCGACCTCATCTTAAGGACAGTGTCGCGACCCGTCCGAAAGCGGACGCGGCTAATGGATTACCGATCGCGGGCCTTGGATCGGCGCGGGCCCTCCCAGGCCCATACCAAATCGCGGCGGGAGTATTTTTCAAAGAGATTCGGCGATAAGAGCCGATCGATTTCGACCTTAGTGTGGACGTGGTGGCATGTGCAACTTGTGCATGCATTTGGAGTTGCCACCGGTCTTTCTTGGAGGGTAGACCGGAAACCTTACTGACCGATTGGGAGAGATCGATCAGTTCTGCGGAACTAGAGATTTTGGGTTCGGGGACTTGGTTACGTCGGTGTCATTACCAACGCCATTTCGGTACCTAACGCGAGTGATTTTCCTGACTAGGAGTTCATGCAAGCGCAATTTTGGGTGAGGTAGGTTTGCTTCAGGGTTTCATACAAATTGGAAGACTATTCCTATCAATCACAATCAATTTAAATGAAAGCGCAATCAAGTGCATAAATAAATCATATCAATGCACGTCAATTCACATCACATGGCCTCCTAGTATAGCCATAAGGGCTTAGGGAAGACATGATTTAGGACCGAGGTAAAATGGGAAGATTTGGAGGCGATTTAGCCTGAAGGGCAAAATCGTCAATTTTTGGAAGACGATTCACCCAAAGGGCGAAATCGTCATTTTTAAGAATGATCGGGTTCAAAACACCCGGGATGAGCCTTGGCCAATTGATTGTGGCCATTTCCTATTTTTGGGGATTTTCCTGAATTTTTTAGAATTTGTTTGGAAGACGGTTTGCCGGAAGGGCAAAATCGTCATTTTTGAAAAGACCGAGGGCCGAAAGACCAGAAACAGGTTGTAGCCAGTTGAATGTGGCCATTTCCTATTTTCTGGAATTTTTTAGAATTTTTCTGAATTTTTCGAATTTTTTTGAATTTTTTATGATTTTCTATTTTTTTATTGATTTTTGAATTTTTATTATTATTTTTTATTAAAAATAATAAGAATATATATATATAAAATTATTCGGACCGGGTCGGATGACCCGGCCCACGCCCGGATCCGCGACCCAGCTCCGGCCCGCCCCATCCATGACAAAACGGCGCCGTTTCAAAGATTGAGAACGGACGCCCCTGATCTAGCCACGTAGCGCATCCTCAGCCGTCCGATCGATTTTTTTATTATTATTCAAAAATCTTTTATTAATTCTGAAAAATCATTTTTATTTTTGGCAAATCTCAGATCGCGACACGTGGCTGAACCACGGCCGTCCGATCTGGGTTTTGTTTTAAACGGCCGTGGACCCCCCCTACGCTGACGTGGCTGCCGACGTGGCATGCCACGTCAGCATTGACCGCTGACCCACCGGACGACTCGCCGGAGAAGACGATGAACAGTGTCTTCTCCGGCGAAAGTCGCCGGACCCTCGCCGGATAGCCAAAACCGACGTGAAAACGTCGCCGAATCTCCCATGCTTTGATGCCAAATCAAACTTCACCGCCTCCAGACCAAAAACCAGCCATTTCATGGGCGAACCGACGCCGGAAACCGCCCCAAACATACCAATCCCGAACCGGCGCCGGCGAGCTCGTTCGCCCAGTTTTTTTGTTCCAAACTCGATTTCATTCTATCACGAAGCATGCAATAGAGTTAAGGAAATTTACCTGAGGCTGTTTAGAGCTCGAGGACCGCGGCTTGTGCCGGTGAGGGCTCTCGGCTCGATCCAAGCACCTTCGAGCTCCGACCATAGCCTCCCGCGCGATTTCGATGCAAAAATGAGATGACACGGGCGTAGGACAAGTTCCAAAGAAGTTTAGAAGCCAGTTTAGCACAGATAGAGCTCGGGGATGGCCCGGCCGAGGCTCGAACATTCGAACGCTTACTTAGGCAATTCGTCGAACATATTGTGTGCGTAAGTGAAATGGCGGTAGGGGAGCAAAACTGACCTGTATCGAGCTCCACCACGGCCACTGAAGCTCTTTGATGACCTCCGCAGCTCTGGGGTGTTGGTTGCCTCTCGTTGTCGTTCCCTCTGGCCCCGTTTCGCTCAAATTCCCCCTCCTTCACTCTCGGCCCGAGCTCCCTCTCCCCTCTCTTTTTTTCTTTTGTTTCTGGCCGCCGGTCCACAAAGCCAACTCCCCACCATTGCTTTTCCTCTCCACTACAACTTGTCGCCGCCTTTTCGAATCAACCGACCCCCAGTGGTCTTTTTTTTAATCGCCGGTGAGGTCCCCTGCCTTTTAGCTTTCGGCCGGTGGGTCTGCAACTAAGTTGCAGACCCGGTCGGACCAGGTCGGGTCGGGCCTGACCCGACCGGCCCGGTTCGACCAATTTCGCCCAATTGGGTCCCAAATCGACCTATTTTCATGAAATTGATGGCAAAATCGGACTCCTTGACATGTTTTCTATCAAATAGAGGTATTTTAGTGAACCAATTGATTGGAATTTAGCGAAAACCCCAAATTACCCTTAGGATCCGAAATTGATTTTTGCTTAATCGAGGGCCCAAACGACCGAATTAGCCAAAATTGAGGCCACCAATGGATTCACCATGATGAAAAACATAGGGTAGTAGTGTTTAATTTGAATGGGTATGCCCGTATGAAATTTAATTTCAAAAATTGTGAAACCGGGGACTAAATTGAAAGAAAATTGTGCAATTAAGTCCTTTTGGCTAAAATTGGTCAAATTGGAGGGCAAATTGACCCAATTGCACTTCAATACTTTATAATACAACGTCATAGCTTACAAAAGGTGAGAATTGAAAATTAAAAGACTTGAAAAGGAATTTTTGGGCTCGGTTCGGGTTTATGTTTGTTAAGGAACATAGTGACCCGAGCCGAATTTTTGAGATTTAAAGTGACACACTTGAAGAGGAAATTAAAACAAAATTATTGAACATTTTTTGTATTTTTCTGACCACGAATGGTATTTTTCTGATTTTTTGGGTATTTTTAATAATTAAATAAATTCGAAAAATATTAAAAAATACCAAAAAATATTTTTTGCTCAAAATTTGTTCCTGAGGCTAGGCCAAGGCTTCCAAAGTTGATTTTGTGATTTTATGACCTTTTTTGATATTTTTAATTAATTTTAAAAAATAAAAATCGTAATAACAGATGGTCAAAAATCAGTCAACAGACAAGTTTGCCAATTTTCGTAGCTCAACCATGGAAAATCCTTGACTTTGATTCCCATGCCCAAAATAATCTAACACTATATATCGTAATCGATAATGGCATTGATTATTGACTATATACAAACGACAACAAACATGCTTGAAGGAGATTCTTAGACTACGACAAAACTTGTGAGTTGCGACTGATATTTTTTTATTTTGCTCGAAAGGAAAATTTTCATTTTACTTGAAAGATATGTACATAACTTCAAGATAGAAATGAAAATCAAACAAAGTAAATAAATATGGAAGATAAATCAACTTAGTATCGCCTGGCTGACACTTTCTCATTCCACCACAAAGACGGATCTTCAAAGTATGAAAGTACAACCGATGGCTGATCATCAAGTCTTGTATCAACATCAGTTATGAGCATACGTCGAGATTATCTTCTCCAATAACTACGGATTTGCCAAAAGATGGTGCGTGCGTAAATTCGACGTCCCAGCACCATTATCTTATAGATATAAAGACAACATCAACAGGTTGAAAGAGCACAGAAAACACATCGTAAATTCTAGATCTATTTCTAAATCAAAATAGAAGAGCACCCAAATCTAAATCCAATTCTAGATCGGGAGAGAAGACTTGTAAATGAGAGGATAAAAAAAAAAAAAGGTGGGGAAGGGAGAGACTCCCCTAAAACTGGCTGCAAAAGGAGGGGTTTGGCGGCAGGCTAGAAGGAGAGAAAACCCTGCGGCTGATCTATTTAAGACGGTAATTTTTCCACGGTACGGAAGAATTGCAGCATTAGCTGCATCTCATTGCTCTCACTTCCTCCTCCTCCTCCAAACCTGACCATCCTAACCCTCGCAAGCCCTTCCGATCCCCACAATAGTGCCAGCCCGCCCACATACTCCCACCCCAAATTCAATTCAAGCCTCGGAAGAAGAGATTTGCGAATGCAAGGAAAAACGAAAAGAGAGTAAATCATTTAAATCAAGAAATTTATCTCAGCTTTTGTGTGTGCAAAGAACAGAAGAGGGGCTTCTTACAGCGACGAGCAGGGGAGACGATCGCGGGGGACTGAGCGTCAAGTGCAAGAGAGAGTGGTGAGACCTCGAGAGTCGAGACTAAGTAAGTAAGTATTGAGCGCGAGAGAGATGAACGGAGGGTGTCGCGAGTCGAGAGGCTGAGCAGGTTACTAAATTGAGAGAGATGAAGAGTAATATAATGATTCGGTCCGGCGAAGGTGAGAATGGTTGTCGGGATCAGAAGGCCCGAATAAGGTGCGACTCCTGATAACTTCTACATGGCAAAAGGGATAGGAATGGACCGAACTGCATACCGAATAGGAGATAACGTGAATTGCATATAATACAACTTAAGAAGATACATTTTGACGTAATGTTAACTCTCAGTTTTTGAAGTCCAAAGTTAAGCGTGCTCAAGCTAAAGCATTATTAGGATAGATGACATATTGGAAAAATGTATGCATAAACGCCAAAGGACAAAATCATGAGGCTCGGTATGGAATGAACAAATTCGGACAATACCTTGAGTGAGTAAAATCTAGAGCGTCTTTCGACGTAACGACAATTATTAACTTGAGAACTATAAAGTTCGGCATACTCATGCTAGAGCACTACCGGAATGGGTGACCGCTTGGGAAATTGCATGCATATACTTCAAAAGACAAAATCGAATATTAGGCTTGTTATGAGGTGAGTCAAAGAGGACAATGGAGGTAAATTCAAGGAGTCATAAAGTAATCTCAATTATCAAGGAAACTTTTGACTTGTAAGAGCCATCAATAACTAGGGGTGTCAATGGACTGGGTCGGGCCGAATTATTTTTTTCTTTCTTTTTTTTAATAAATTTTTTTGAATCAAAATTAATTAGCAAACCATCAAATGAAAAAATATAAAAAGAAAATATAAAAATAAATTAAATTTAAAAGAAAAACGGGTATTAAAAAAAGTTTAGCGCCGGCCTGACCTGAGTACAAGACCCGGCCCGAAAAGGCCCGAAAATGCAAGAAAGTTTTCGGGCCGGGCTGGGCCAGCCCGTCTGGTGCGGGCCCATTTGACAACCCTACCAATCACCATGAGGGAGCCGAACTGATGAAGAGTCACTTGAGCCCTAATAATTAATTTAAGGCAACTAGTTTCGCATTATGTTTTAGTCTGGTTCCACTCAAGGAACCGAGAACCAAATCGGTTCTTGTAATTCCAAATGATGAAAACTGGGAACTGAACCGATTCCTATGGGATCCACCCATAACTGGATGATTCAGTCCGATTCCTAGGTTAGATCGGAGCGATGGTTAACCCTACCAAAAAGCACAAATTGGTGCACTCGTTGTACATTTACACTAAATTATTTTTTGTGTCATAACAAACCCCAAACTGGTACACTCGTACTACATTTTCCTCAATTTAATTCTCGTGTCATAAAAAATCACAAATTGATAAAATCTTGTCAGATTTACCACAAACTTACATATGTACCACATTTACCCAATTTTTTGAGATTTTCTGCAACTTGAAAATTAATTTAGTGTATATGTGGCACAAAAGTACCGGTATGATGTTTTTTGGGACACAAAAAATAATTTGAGGTAAATGTAACATGAGTGCAGGGCTGAACACATTGAATTGACCAAACTAGAAACCACCTAGATTGGACTGAACTGATTGGATTGGTCAAGGTCCAAGGGTCTCTAGTGCGATTCTTGGTTCAAGGGGGGAATCAGGCTGATGGATCGCACAACTGGACTGACAATTTTTTTTTTGTTTTTTTAAATATTCTAAAATCCAGCTTTGTGTCAGCCTCTCAAAGCACGAATGACAACCATTTTCTTTTCGAACTCTATTTCCAATTAGAAATAGATTTTTCTATTTTTATTCCTTGTATGATTTTTTGAGCAAAGACACGCGTTTGATAACGACGTAAATTTCTGTTCTCGAAATAGAAATTCATTTAATAATAGCACAAAGTTTCTACGGTTGCCAACCGCTAGGCTCACTAGCTATTGGTGGACCGAAAATCGATGACCGGCGGATCGAAAATCGGCAGATGGTGACGGGCGGACAGCCACTGACGGCTAGCGAACTAAGACCGGTGGATGGTGAATGGCAATCGGAAAATGGTGAACGACGGGACATGAGAGAGGCGATTGATGGCCGACGGTAGAGACATAAGAGAGGAAGATTGCACGCGACAAAGACGGGGTGAGTAATGAGAAAAATTCTTATTTTTGTTTTTGTTTCAAAAACAAAAAGATAGAAAATTACTAACTCCTTCATTCTGTTTCAAACCAATTTATCAACCAAAAATTTATCCCGAAATTAAAAAAAATGAAATTACATTACCAAATGGATTTCTATTCTAAATCTGTTCCTCGAAACACAAAAAAAAAAAAAAACAACATAGAAATAGAACTGTTGTCATTCGTGCACTTGGCATTTCCCTAATCGAGTATTCCCAATTCACTTGGCAAAAGCGTCTTTTACCCCTCCGAAAGTCCGAATCTCCTTCTCATTTCACTCCATTCTTCGACCCATTTTTGTAATTCCATAAGCCATTCCAAGTGCAGAATCACCACCATTTTCTTATTCTTCAGTACCACCTCTACCATTCTGGTGACTTGTCTCTGAGCTCTCGAGATCTCTCTCTCTCTCTCTCTCTCTCTCTCTCTCTCTATGGCAGCGAAGATTGGGTCTTCAGGCACAACTCCTTGGACGAGAGCAAAGAGAGGCTCCTCTCCAGAAAAGGGTACTTCGACTTCGGCCTGAACAGCATGGATGGGAGCGATATTTGCTCTGTTTTTTTAAGAATATGGCGTGCGGTTCATATGAATGAATCACACTGTTTCATTTTCAGCCGTAGACCTATTGATGTTGGTTGCAACTTAAATGTAAAGATATATCCATTATTTACCGGTTTCACTAGACCGCCCTTGAACCGGGATTGGCAGACTGGGTACCGGTTCCGGGGATAGTCGGATTGGGCCGAGACCGATCATCCTTGCACGGGTGTATCAATTTGAGGTAAATGTGATACGATTGTTTCAATTTGTGCTTTTTGTTTAACTACAATTATTGGACATGCTTTAAGAAATAGAGTGAAGTCAGTTTGACACATTCTGAACGACGAAAAAATTAGCTTGATTGATTAACATTTTAAAAAAGGGAAAATAAATTAAAATTGAGCTTAACATTTGTCACTAGTTTGTCCTTTTTTGTTCAATTACTTGTGTTGAGTTACTCTAGACAAATCTTACTAATGTGAATGACCCAGCAAAAGGTTAAGTATATCAAGTAGAGCTTAGGTTTGACTCAAGCTTATCAAACGGCTGAGTTGGGTTGGGTCATAAATGGTTCGATTTAAAATGACCCATTAACTTGTTTATGACTCAGTTATCACAGTGCAAATTTCTCGATTCATATATGAGCCGACCCAATCCAATCCATATTATTAAAATACTTTCATATTTAATCTATGAAAACTTGTTTCTTATATATATATATTTTTAAATTATACTACTAAATCATTATGGACAACTTTTATAATTTAAAAAAAATGTTTCTTTCTTATTTTTAAAAAAATCTGATTTTGTATTTTTCATTGTTTAAATTTTTTCTTCTAAGATGGGCGAGCCTTGCTGGCACCTAGGCAAGGGTTGGGCCGTTGCCCAGGCGGTCACTAGGCGAGGGTCCGCCGGAGCACTTGCCAGCTTCGTACGAAAAGAAAAGAAAAGAAAGGATAGTAATATAACAAAATAATAACAAATGTTAAAGAGTTGTAAATAGGTTTGATGACCACTCATTGACTAATAATAACCTTGATAAGCTGAACGTGTTGGAAATGGGTTTGCTCCCACGTACACTTAAGCTTATAACTCCAGTCATTAACAATCGATTGTGGCCCGTTTGATTGAATATGGGTTAAAAGTGGGTCCCGATTTTTACCTCTCTAGGTTTGAGACTATGAATTAGTATCCATTTTTTATTGCAGTATTGATATTGGATATGCAATTTCATCTCAATAAATGGGATCCAGATCCCCTGTCCTAAGGGTATGGATCCTCTGCTTCTCCACCCTTGAAATAGTAATAAAAAAATTTTTCCCCCTATTTCAAGGGTGGAGATCCCTCTGCCTTAGAAAAACTAAGGCAGAGGATCCAGATCCCTACCCTAGTGGCAGGGGATGGCAGGGGTTCCCGCTGATTTCAACCGTAGGATCTTTCCCCCAGAGAGAGAGAGAGAGAGAGAGAGAGAGAGAGAGAGAGAGAGAGAGAGAGAGAGCAGTGGATTCTTATCGATATCAGATAACGAGCAATTGTACTATATCCAGAAGTCAATATGACACTCTGAAGCATTCTACTTAGTATGTAAACAACAAACACAATTATTCCTGGGACCATCTGTCTAATGGTTGTCAAATCAGTTCTCTGCCTGGAGATAGTTTATCAGTTTGTTGTCCACTTGGAAAGCCTTTGCGAGGACATCGACATTGATCGGCGGCTTCGACCCAAAGATGGAATTTGCAATTGTAATTAGTCCGGGGTTTTGGCTGCTCAAGAAAGCGAAGGCCAGTGCATTCGTTTGTCCAATATTCAGCTGGAAGTGAATGAGGCCTTGCGGAAACACGAAAACATCTCCTTTGGTCAGGACTTTGGTAAAGAGAGTGTTGTTTAATTGGTTGGATGTGACGAAACCGACGTGGAGCGTGCCCTCCACGACCGCTAGCATCTCGGTGCCACGAGGATGAATGTGGGGAGGGTTCAGACCGTACGGAGCAAAGTCAAGGCGGGCCATGGCGATGCCGAGTGTGTTGAGGCCTGGGAATTGGTCGACGAAAGCAGTCGTGACTTTGGATCCG
Source organism: Rhodomyrtus psidioides (assembly GCA_021437785.1). Taxonomy (NCBI): domain Eukaryota; kingdom Viridiplantae; phylum Streptophyta; class Magnoliopsida; order Myrtales; family Myrtaceae; genus Rhodomyrtus; species Rhodomyrtus psidioides. The sequence goes on along the minus strand of JAILYB010000146.1, from coordinate 820,465 downwards.
AGCTGATTCGCTGTGTTCCCGGGTATCTGAACTTTGTGAAGAAGAAATCATCTGCTACGGCGAGCTTCAGGTCCTTGCAGAACTTCCCATTCACAAACACCGCAGAGTTGGGGTCGTCGACGGCGACACAAAAGTCCTGAAGAGGACTTTGGTCGGAGGCAAAGGCATGGGATGATGCCAAAGCCAATAAAATAAAGGCTTGAAAGAACTTCATCATGGAAAAATTTCTGAGCTTGGTTTAGTCTGTCTCGAAAATTTTGCTTCGTTGGAGATTGTTGTGAAATGCTGCAAGTGTAGCAACTCTCTATATATAGGAAGCAGCTGAAGCCAGGAACGCTGCTAAGTCCACAACAATTGTTTATCCTTCCGGGTTGCTGGTGAATCATTATTCTGCAACCTCAACCACCTCATGTTTCTATCTAGCTTTTAAAAATAAACGAGTTCTCATCGAGAATTAGTCATAATTCTCACAAAAAAGAAATTCTCATACACTGCATATTTATTTTCCGTCAGTCATTACATCTAGATGAGTCAATTGAATTTAATTTGAGTAGGCGATTAGACCAGACTCAGTCTGAAGATTTCAATCAAGAGAGGGGAGTGTGACGAAATTTGAGGTGCCATTTTTAGCTTAATTCAGCCCATTCATGCTTAATAATTTAAAAAAAAAGGCTTTAATTAAATATTTATTATTTACGGAAAGCCTTATTGAGCAAAAGATGCGCAATAGCCCATGATTGACTTGAGAAATTTGGCCAGCTTAATTGCACTGGGCTTGGCCGAATTCTCTAGTTATTTTAATGATTAATTTGTGCAATTTAGCCATTTGGAACTTATTTCCAATCATATTCCGATCCCAGGTTTGTTTTGCAAAATTAAGAAACTTTAGGCCCTAAGCTTGCAATAGTTTTATTTATAAATACAAACTTATGCCTAGGATTTGAGGAGGCCACATTCATTGAAAAAACACGGCATATTGAAGGGTCTCACAAAAAATTCTCTCGACGAGAATAGAGAAGCATTTTCCTCGGTGGTCTTCATCCTTCGTTCAATACATAGAGAGAGATATCTCTATGGATGCTCCTCACCCATGCTCCAAGGGCTCCGAGGGAAAGAGGAGACAAGGACAAGAAAGAATAGAAAAAAAGGCATCAGACTTTTCTGGAAGGTGTGATAAAAGGACCCCAGTGAATGAAACGGGTCGTTCCATAGCTTAGTTGAAGGCAGCCCCATTGGCGTGAAGCTCATGTGCAGATAAAGCCGAAAAAGGAGCACGCTCTCAACAGTTCCTGTTTGCATCACCAAAGGCTCAAACTTCAATACTCCTTCGTGCACATTTGTTGCCATGAATTTAGCCGAGGAGTCGCGTTAACCCAATGTTTTAGCTTCTGTTCCAGCAGGTTTTGTGCATTGATTAAGTGCCGATTCAACAACTGTTCGACACGAGTTCACTTGCTGTTCGGTGTTCCTAATTCTCTGCTGATTCGTGGCATTTACACTGCGGTTTGATGTTAATTCCATTGCTTTTTGCTCTTGCTTACACCCTGGTTTAGTGCTAGGTTCCCTAAGCTATTGGAGCAAAAGATCGCTTCTGTCCAACCCCATTCAAGGGGATAATTATCACACCCTTTGGCGCAAATAATTTGCTGTTTCAGCTGCGTTTTTTGTGCCAATTCATCCCCGTTTCATGTCAATTGGAGCTTAGGTTCGTTGCTGCGAATTGCGTCCCATTGAATCATGCATAGCTCCTAGACGGAAGTCTTCATCCGCAAGTCATTTGGTTGGCGTACGAATTTGGCAATTTAATTTGTCAAATTAGGTAACGAATTCCTCCCCTTGAAAATTTTTGGCTTTGTTGCTTAATTTGATTGGATCGCATATCTTGCTTCAACATTTTACCTATCTTAAGATGCCATAGATAAATATTTGCTTTGATTGGATATATTGTTTAACTTGAACATTATCTTTGCATATCTTGGTATCTTGGGGATAAACATTGCTTGAACCGTTTATCTTTCCTAATTTGACGATTATCCAAAATATTTTTGAATATCATAAAATAATTGTCCAACTTTGGAAGATATGAATCTTGATGGATAAGGTAAGATTGCTTTGCAATTCTCGGCAATCCTATGTGGTTTTCAAAATTGATATGCCTTGGCGGATTTTTTTTAGCATGTTTATATTTTGCATATTGTTTATTATTTGTTTTGTTATAAAGTTTGAATTTTAGTAAACAATATTGCCCATAACACATGCTCCCCATTGTTCCATGTCTCTCGGAAAACGTACATTAAAGGAAATAATATGACTTCAATCTCGAAGTACGATCGTGCCCGTACGTGTGAATTAGATATCAAATCCTTAATCTTGAGGAGCAGATTGCTAATTCTTAAATAGAATTTCAAGGTTTGCCCTATGTAAATAGGGACGACGGTAATTCTATTATATATTCACTTGCTAACCTAATCTTGGGGATGTTGTGAATAAAATAGAAATTTCGGATTTAAAGGTGTTTTACGGGCAATATTGTTTATTTATGTTCAAATTTTCATTGTTTTCATGTATAATTAAATTCCTGAAAAATCCCAAAAAATGCTATGCTTCTTTTTAAATCTAATCACATTTCTTTTGACTTTAGGATGGCTTTTTATTTTTTTTCCATAAATCCGAAAATGCACAAAAATACCAAAAAATGTCATTTGCATTGCATGTAATTTAGTTTGCATTATCACATTTTCATTTCATGCATATTTGCCACGTCATTTTGCCATGTCATTATATCTCACATGTCATATAGTTAGATTGCATTAGCATTGCATTAAAGAAAATAAAAAAAAATTAATTCAAATCATCAAACTAAGGACTTTTCATGAAATTGGTACATGTTGACACCTGATTTTTGACCATCCGTTATTATAGTTTTTTTTATTTTTAAAATTAATTAAAAATAGAAAAAAAGGTCAAAAAATTTCAAAATCAACTTTGGAAGCCTTAGCCTAGCCTTAGGAACCAATTTTGAACAAAAAATATTTTTTGTATTTTTAAATATTTTTTGGAATTTATTTAATTATAAAAATACCCAAAAAATCAGAAAAAATACCATCCGTGGTCAGAAAATTACACAAAAATATTCTGAACTTTTATTTTAATTCTATCTTCAATATTTTCACTTTTTATTAGGGAACTTTGGCTTGGTTCATGGGGTTCCTTCACAAACCTAATCCCGAACCGGGCCTAAAAAATCCTTTTCGAGTCTTTTAATTTTCAATTCTCTGTTTTTTATAAGCTATGACATTGGACTCCAAAGTATTGAAATGCAATTGGGTCAATTTGCCCTCCAATTTGATCAATTTTAACCAAAAGGGCTTAATTGCATAAAAATCTTTCAATTTAGTCCCCGGTTTCACAGGTTTTGAAATTAAATTTCACACGGGTACACCCATTAAAATTAAACACCTCTACCCAACAGTTTTCATCATGCTGAATCCATTGGTGGGCTCAATTTTGGCTAATTCGATCGTTTAGGCCTTCGATTTGGCGAAATCAAATTTCGGATCCTAGGGACAATTTGGGGTTTTCACAGAATTTCAATAAATTGATTCACGAAAATACCCATATTTGATGGAAAACATGTCAAGGAATCCGATTTTGCCATCAATTTCATGAAAAGAGGTCATTTGGGGGGTCAATTTGACGATTTGGTCGATTTGGCCAAACCGGGTCGGTCGGGTCCGACCAGACCCGACCCGGTCCGACCCGGTTCTGCAACAATGCACAGAATGTGCAGCAAGGTGCCCAGAACGTGAAAAAAAAACAGGGGGGCGGCGAGTCGCGATTTTCTAAGAAAAAAAGGACGACGCATGCGGGGGACACGAACGGGTGGTCGACAATCGTTTGTGCGGGTTAAAGGACCCGAAAAAGGGTTGGTCGGCCACGAGGAGGGGGATATACTCGGTTTTTTTAACCGAGCTCGGAGGGATGAACAAAGGGGGAGCCGAGAGAGAAAGGAGGATTTTTTGAGCTGAGGGGAAGCGCGAAACGGCGTCCTCGGACTTTCAACATACCAAGGCGAACATCACCAAAGGCTCGGCGGTCGTCGGCAAGCTCCGGATAGGTCGGTATCTCGCCGGATCTCCATTTGTTTTTCCGCGCATGCTATGTGTTCGATAAAATGCTCAAATGAATGCTATGTCTTTGGGGGTCTCGGTCGTGTCTTCCCGAGCTCCATTTGCGCGTGTCTAGCCTCAAGCATGCATTAGAACCGACTCTAAGCCTCGTTTCCCCTTTATTTTGCATCGAACGCCACCGAAAAACGAGGGCCGGAGGTCGCCGAGCCATACCCGGACCAAGAGCTCACGCCGGCGAAGCCGGAGGTCGCCGACCATCAAAGGACCATAGGTAAGCTTCTAAACCTTCCTTAGATGCCACGTGAATGCCCGGAACCGAGTTTAGACGAATAAAATTTTCTCAAAATTCCTCGCCGGAGCCGGGTTCGGGGAGGTCCGGTTTGGCCATTTTTCGAGGTAAAATCTGTCATAATTTGCTTATATGTTGTTGCTGAAGTTGTGAGGAGTTGAATGCCGCAAGAACGGGCGAAAAATACCAAGTTTCGGGCCCGTTTCGCAATTTTCCGGCGACCTCGCCGGAATTATTACTATTCATCGTCTTCTCCGGCGACCCGCCGGTCGGTCAACGGTCAACGGCCGACGTGACGTGCCACGTAGGCAGCCACGTCAGCCGGGTGGGGTCCGATCCATGTATTTTCAAATAAAACAAACGGACGGCCACGATCGCGACACGTGTCGCGATCCTGGAATTTTTGGAAAATTAAATAAATGATTTTCGAATAATCGATCCGGCGGACGAGGATGTGCCACGTGGCTCACTGAAGGACGTCCGATCTTGTACAAGATCGGACGCACCAGAGGAGGCCACGTGGCACGTTCTAGAGCGTCCGATTTGTGGGTTTTTCTAAAAAAGGAAAAGAAATTGATTTTTGATCCGACGGTCGTGATCGAGCCACGTGGCTCTCTGTGAGTCGCCCGATCTAGTGGAAGATCGGGCGCACGAGACGAAGCCACGTGGCACGACGTGGGCCGTTCGATTCAGGAATTTTCGGATAATTAAATAAAATAGATAAAAAAAATCAAAAAAATTGTTAAAAAATGGAAAAATGTTTAAAAATATAAAACGACGTCGTTTTAGGCCGGTTTCGACCCCTAGGGTCGGGCCGGGCGCCCGAGAGGCGTGGGCCGGGTTTGACCCGGCCCGGAAAATATTTTTAAATATTAAAAAATTCAGAAAATAATAAAAAATAAAAAAATTCAAAAATCAATAAAAAAATAGAAAATCATAAAAAACTCAAAAAAATTCGGAAAATTCAGAAAAAAATTATAAAAAATTCCAGAAAATAGGAAATGGCCACTTTCAACTGGCCACGACCTGTTTCGGGTCTTTTGACCCCCGATCTTTCCAAAAATGACGGTTTTGCCCTTCCGGCAAACCGTCTTCCAAAAAAAATTCTAAAAAAAATTCAGGAAAATCCCAAAAAATAGGAAATGGCCACAATCAACTGGCCAAGGCTCATCCCGGGTGTTTTGAACCCCGACCCCTCTAAAATGACGATTTCGCCCTTTGGGCGAATCGTCCTCCAAAAATTGAAGAAAAATCAAGAAATTCCAAAAAATTCTCAAAAATGGGAAATGGCCACAATCAATTGGCCATGGAATATTTTGAGTAATTCGGTATCCAAATCTTCCAAAAATTGACGATTTTGCCCTTCGGGTTAATCGTTCCCAAATCTTCCCATTTTGCCCCTGGTCCTAAATCACGCCTTCCTTAAACCTTTATGGTTATACTAGGAAGCCATTGATCTGAATTGATGTGCATTGATGTGATTTATTTATACACTGGATTGCGCTTTCACTTAAATTGATTGTGATTGATAGGAACAGTCTACCAATCTGCATGAAATCCTGAATCAAACCTACCCCACCCAAAATTGCGCCTGCATGAATTCTTAGCTAGGAAAATCACTCGCGTTAGGTACCGAAAGGGCGTTGGCAATGACACCAGCGTAACCAAGTCCCCGAACCCAAAATCTCTGGTTCCGCAGAATTGATCGATCTCTCCCAATCGGTCAATACGGTTTCCGGTCTACCCTCCAAGAAAGACCGGTGGCGACTCCAAATGCATGCACAAGTTGCACATGCCACCACGACCACACTAAGGTCGAAATCGATCGGCTCTTATCGCCGAACCCTTTAAAAATATACTCCCGCCGCGATTTGGTATGGGCCTGGGAGGGCCCGCGCCGATCCAAGGCCCGCGATCGGTAATCCATTAGCCGCGTCCGCCTTTCGGACGGGTCGCGACAGCTGGCGACTCCACTGGGGACCTCTATTCTAGAACCTATGGTTCTAGACCCCAAGTGGACTTAGGCCGTAATTAAAACGCTGAGTGATTTTTCTAACCCTGCAGGCGCTCTTGAAGGTGAGGTAAGTCCGCTCATGGTATGTGTTATATGTTTTTGCAGATTGGAGAGATAAGGGGTGTAGTCCGTGATTAACATTGTCTTATGCAGGTTGGCGTAGGAATGTATGTTTTGTGGATGATTTGAAGCGCTGATTGATAAACTGTTGTGCATGACTTGCATTGTGATGATCACGACACATGGACACACACAACCGCGCCTAAAACCCCGGGTGCCGCCTATAATAAAACAATAGAAGGGATTGAAAATGGAATCTCCGTGAGGAAAGACACGGGGTAATCCACTTTTCAATTCCGCTCATTTCGAACTATGGATCGAGCCCCAATGCAACGATAGTTGTGCAATGGAATCTGCTCTTTCTAGAACTCGAGGTGGGAACCTTGACCTTAGGTGCCAAATCCTTTGATTTTTAGAAGTTTTATCCTCACTTGTCTCATGTGCATGTCGTTAGATGGTTGGTATGTCTAAAGCCACCTAAAAAAAAAAAAAATCGGTGATCCTGAAGTCACGTCTCGAAGATTGGAACCGGGGCATCTCCAAGTGTTCGGACCACATTCCTTTGATTGGTTTGGCATTTTTGGTTCTCTTGTATAAGACTAATTTTGCTGAGGTTCTCTCTATCTCGTCCCTTAGATTGATTGTATTAGGGATCTATTTGTATTGTATACATCTCGATAAGGCTCATTTCCATCGATCTTAGGGGCAAATTCCCCAAACCCGTGGAGCATAGTGGAATTCGTCTCTCCAGTGTAAAATACATTTGGCCGCGGAGCCACTCGTTTGGTAAAAGGACGTATCATTCCTAATTGATTTTCAATCAGATCTGGGGATAAATTTTTCTCCAATTTTTTTTTATCTCAGGTGATAAAAGAGACAACGCACCCAAAAGCTCATGCATTCAAATGACAAAACAGACGTCGCCCAGCTGGGGCAAATGAACCGTAGGCGTTGCAAATACCTTCAAGCACGGATGGAGGGATTTGATAGATGTTGTTCATATTAATATGCAACATCAAAACGGAATGCAAATCAAGTGTAAAAGGACGTATCGTTCCAAAATGATTATTTTCTTGATATGGGAATAATGCTTCCTTTCTTTTTCCTCTCAGATGATGATCAAGAGCAGAGGACGCATGATGTAATGCTTTCAAATAACAAACAGGGAACATCAAATACCTCAAATGGCGACTGTGATCGAGAGAATCACCAAACCGCCACATGACGAATCCCAAGAATATTAAGCTGTCTGGAGACAGATAAAATTGATCAAGGACTCTGACAATCGAGATGGATGAATCTGCAAAAATCAATGGGAGCAGGTTCCCCCCATTTGCTTTGAGGAGCCAAACCGGGGGCAAACTCTCATGATCCCCCATGAAAGCACATCAGACCAGGGTCAGCGAATTCAGAGATGACAAACAGCAAAACCATGCCTAACTGGGGCAAGTGAATCATTTGTACACCGGACGTTTCTCCTCTGGCAAAGTCAATGGACGCAATAACAGAGTCGTCCGCATCAGAATCAAACCCCAAGATACGAATTTGGGTGAACGGTAACCTTGTATCGTTCCAGTTTGGTCTTCGAAGACCACCTGCCTAACATGAGTTTTTACTCATTTTGCAGGAAATCGTTGGCAACGAAAGCCTCAAAAGAAAAGAACTCGCCAACGAGGAGGCGAATAAAATTATTGACCTTGGGAGTCAGCACTCCAAGAAATGGTATTTGATTACAAGATCGAGTGGAGGGTAAAAAGTATCGCTTCCACACTTCATGCTTTGACATGCATTTCGATAACAATTTCCTTTTTCCTTGAATAAAAGGAACTCTGAAGAGTGGCGTTGGAATGCGTCCAAAAATACAAATGGATCTCCTCTGGGGCAAATCCTTGAGAATGATTCATCGCCAACCAAACGGAGGGATCAAGACCACAAGATAGAGGGCCAAATCCTGCAAGCCACGAGTTTGTGTTCAAATGGAAACACAAAGCAAGAACAAGGCTGTATCGTTCCAATTTGCCTTGAATTTTGGAACACAAACTGACAACTAATTCCCGTCTTTGACAGGGGATCGCCATCAAGGTGAAACAGGTTTTCACACCCCATGAATTACCCGTTGGAGTACACGACCGAGGGTAGGATGTATCGTTCTAAATTTTTGAAAAATTCGTGAACGTACAATAACATGTTTTCTCTGCATTTTCAGGGATCTCCAGCCGCGGGGGACAGGTAAGTATCCCTTTCCCCAATCCATTGAAGATGTTAAATAAAAAAGAAAAGCTTTCAGAATCTAATGTCTAGAGAAGACATAGAATTCAAACCTCATTGGCATTCAGGTTTTAAGACAGGAGGTTGTCTGAACATGGATAAGAACATGCATGGTGCATCGTAAAATCCCCTTGACGGGTAAAATTTTTGGAGAAAATGAAAGAGATTGTTTCCAATCAAAAGTTCAAAACTTTCAAAAGGACGTTTTCTCAAAAGACGAGAGGCAAAGCCTAATCCAAACACGTCCTATACACACTTGAGATAGAAATGGAGCGGATCAGATAGTAAAATCTGGACCTACGAAAATAGGGATTATTCCCAGCAATTACATAGATTGGGATGACGGAGGCATTCGTTTCATATCCCCAAACACTACAGGTGACCATTGCCAACCCATTCGAACGGCGGTTTTCATTCTCAACCTTGGCAAGAACCACCCCACGTCGGGGCAAAAGGGAGGTGAGTCCAGCAGCATCATGAGAAAATGGTTAGAAATTTTCTTGCTCGGACTAACATTAATCTTTGTGTGTTGTTTATATGGTAATCCAAGTGCCATAGGATGACGAGAAGCATTCATTTCTCTATCCCACACACCATATCCTTTGCATAGCCAAGTTGAGCCTGCAAATTCATTTCATAAACCCGTTGGTGATCATTGCAAATTCCAAGACAAAGGCAGATCACTTCAGAAACGAGGGAGTTCAAGACCTAGGGTTTACGGAAAAACTACTAAGTCGATACTCAAGCGTGCTAAGAGCCAAATCATATATCTAGCACAATTGCCAAAGCATCTCACTTGCGACAAGGGATTAAAAAAATCCCAGCATCAGAAAAGAAAAAGCAAAGTGCCTGGTAAAAACAAGGCCGATGCTCACATAAACTGTTTGAGTGATCCCCAATGAAACCTAGTTGGGAAGAGAAAATTTCTAAAGGAGTCAAATCAAAAAGACCGCTCCTCCAAATGATGTCAAGCGTGGAAGAAAGACGCAGACAGAGTTGTCAATCCCTTAATGCAGCCAGGGACGCTCTCTAAAGAATTCGTGCACACCTCAAAAGCTGTTGCACGTCTCAAAAATCGAAGATACAGAGAGGAAAGGGCAGGTGGTAAATTTGCAATGATCACCAATGTCAAACCCCTCATGAATTCTGGGCCAAAAACAAGCTTTTTCGGTCCCCAATCCTACCAATGTTACAACCCCGAAACAGTCTTCTCTGACTAAGACACTTGGGTTAACATATTGCTTAGCTCGAAGAAGTACGAGCAAGACTATTTCTTTCTCATTTTGCAGGGTTCTTGACTTGTAAACCCGGAGCAGATGGTGAAGACTTTCATTCAATGGCCTCGACTCCAAAGCGGGTCCCCTTTGAAAACCAATATCCAAGCCTAACATTACGGTCCCGTGGAAGACCTCTCGACCGATCAAAATGTATGCGCTGCGAATGAGCCTAAAACCTAGGCACAGGTTAGTAGGGAATTGAATGCATCCCCTGTAAAAAAACCACTATCGCAAAACAGGTGAGAAGACTTCCTTGTCGAGAAATATTCCAATTGATGTTTTGAACAAACTCTTTTGGAAGTTTCAAATTGTTGGATCCAGATTTTCCGCGCAAGGGATTTGTGATCACATTTGCATGTTGCAAGAATGCTTTGGATAACCTCCAGCAGCAAAATGCACATTTCATGATTAAAACTTAAATCATACGGTTTTGTCAAAATGGACAGTCGTGGTCTTCCCAAAGATTACTAACGTTTTCTTGGTGAAGAAAAATCTTTCAGGCTCAAACTTCCGCAGGATACCTGGAGAACCCAGCTCCCAGAATGTCGCCTCAACAGACCCAAGTGAAGCTTTGTCAAGATGAAATCTTTCACTGCTTCAAAATTGAATTCCCTGCAAATTTCGGGACCTTTCAAAAGAAGGGGTAAGGATAGAACCCTTTTTCAAAAGAAGTCAGCAAACTGTCCCAGCAGGACGTGGAGAACCCTCGTCCTAGGACACCCTCTTTAAAAATATCAAGCAGTCTCATCGGACGTGGAGAACCCTTGTCATGAGACCCCCTTCTCAAAATATCAAACAGTCTCATCGGACGTGGAGAACCCTCGTCATGAGACACCTTTTCAAAATATCAAACAGTCTCATCGGACGTGGAGAACCCTCGTCATGAGACCCCTTTTCAAAACTTAGGTAGTCTCATCGGACGTGGAGAACCCTCGTCATGAGACCCCCTTTCAAAACTTAGGTAGTCTCATCGGACGTGGAGAACCCTCGTCATGAGACCCCTTTTCAAAACTTAGGTAGTCTCATCGGACGTGGAGAACCCTCGTCATGAGACCCCTTTTCAAAATTTAGGTAGTCTCATCGGACGTGGAGAACCCTCGTCATGAGACCCCTTTTCAAATATCAAACAGTCTCATCGGACGTGGAGAACCCTCGTCATGAGACCCCTTTTCAAAAATCAAGCAGCCTCATCGGACGTGGAGAACCCTCGTCATGAGACCCCTTTTCAAAGCAAAACAAAGGTAGATACCGCCTGAAGGGTCAATTCAAGGTAGATACCGCCTGAAGGGTCAACTCATGGTAGAAACCGCCTGAAGGGTCAAATCATGGTAGATACCGCCTGAAGGGTCAACTCAAGGTAGAAACCGCCTGAAGGGTCAATTCAAGGTAGATACCGCCTGAAGGGTCAATTCAAGGTAGATACCGCCTGAAGGGTCAACTCATGGTGGAAACCGCCATAAGGGTCAACCAATGGTAGAAACCGCCATAAGAGTCAACTTGATGGTAGAAACCGCCATAAGGGTCAACTAATGGTATGACCTACCATACAGGTCAGAGCTTAATCTCCCTAGGATATTCTGAACGAGTCCTAGGTATCTTCTTGAAAGTCATCGCAACCGGCAGCATCTGACAGGTGAGCTTCAGGTAAGCCTCTCTCACTCCGGCCCATGTTCGAATTGCAAGAGTAAACTGGTGATTAATTTGAGCATTCATCAAAAGACTTGAAGGTCCGATGTCATAGCATTTTTTCCCCCAGTCGAGTCGGTCAAGATCCAGGTGTCATTTTGTCTTTGAAAGCAACCTCTGACGAGCTCACTCTCAAAGAGGGGCAGCTGTTGACACCTGATTTTTGACCATCCGTTATTATAGTTTTTTTTATTTCTAAAATTAATTAAAAATAGAAAAAAAGGTCAAAAAATTGAAAAATCAACTTTGGAAGCCTTAGCCTAGCCTTAGGAACCAATTTTGAACAAAAAATATTTTTTGTATTTTTAAATATTTTTTGGAATTTATTTAATTATAAAAATACCCAAAAAATCAGAAAAAATACCATCCGTGGTCAGAAAATTACACAAAAATATTCTGAACTTTTATTTTAATTCTATCTTCAATATTTTCACTTTTTATTAGGGAACTTTGGCTTGGTTCATGGGGTTCCTTCACAAACCTAATCCCGAACCGGGCCTAAAAAATCCTTTTCGAGTCTTTTAATTTTCAATTCTCTGTTTTTTATAAGCTATGACATTGGACTCCAAAGTATTGAAATGCAATTGGGTCAATTTGCCCTCCAATTTGATCAATTTTAACCAAAAGGGCTTAATTGCATAAAAATCTTTCAATTTAGTCCCCGGTTTCACAGGTTTTGAAATTAAATTTCACACGGGTACACCCATTAAAATTAAACACCTCTACCCAACAGTTTTCATCATGCTGAATCCATTGGTGGGCTCAATTTTGGCTAATTTTATCGTTTAGGCCTTCGATTTGGCGAAATCAAATTTCGGATCCTAGGGACAATTTGAGGTTTTCACAGAATTTCAATAAATTGATTCACGAAAATACCCATATTTGATGGAAAACATGTCAAGGAATCCGATTTTGCCATCAATTTCATGAAAAGAGGTCATTTGGGGGGTCAATTTGACGATTTGGTCGATTTGGCCGAACCGGGTCGGTCGGGTCCGACCAGACCCGACCCGGTCCGACCCGGTTCTGCAACAATGCACAGAATGTGCAGCAAGGTGCCCAGAACGTGAAAAAAAAATAGGGGGGCGGCGAGTCGCGATTTTCTAAGAAAAAAAGGACGACGCATGCGGGGGACACGAACGGGTGGTCGACAATCGTTTGTGCGGGTTAAAGGACCCGAAAAAAGGGTTGGTCGGCCACGAGGAGGGGGATATACTCGGTTTTTTTAACCGAGCTCGGAGGGATGAACAAAGGGGGAGCCGAGAGAGAAATGAGGATTTTTTGAGCTGAGGGGAAGCGCGAAACGGCGTCCTCGGACCTTCAACATACCAAGGCGAACATCACCAAAGGCTCGGCGGTCGTCGGCAAGCTCCGGATAGGTCGGTATCTCGCCGGATCTCCATTTTTTTTTCCGCGCATGCTATGTGTTCGATAAAATGCTCAAATGAATGCTATGTCTTTGGGGGTCTCGGTCGTGTCTTCCCGAGCTCCATTTGCGCGTGTCTAGCCTCAAGCATGCATTAGAACCGACTCTGAGCCTCGTTTCCCCTTTATTTTGCATCGAACGCCACCGAAAAACGAGGGCCGGAGGTCGCCGAGCCATACCCGGACCAAGAGCTCACGCCGGCGAAGCCGGAGGTCGCCGACCATCAAAGGACCATAGGTAAGCTTCTAAACCTTCCTTAGATGCCACGTGAATGCCCGGAACCGAGTTTAGACGAATAAAATTTTCTCAAAATTCCTCGCCGGAGCCGGGTTCGGGGAGGTCCGGTTTGGCCATTTTTCGAGGTAAAATCTGTCATAATTTGCTTATATGTTGTTGCTGAAGTTGTGAGGAGTTGAATGCCGCAAGAACGGGCGAAAAATACCAAGTTTCGGGCCCGTTTCGCAATTTTCCGGCGACCTCGCCGGAATTATTACTATTCATCGTCTTCTCCGGCGACCCTCCGGCCGGTCAACGGTCAACGGCCGACGTGGCGTGCCACGTAGGCAGCCACGTCAGCCGGGTGGGGTCCGATCCATGTATTTTCAAATAAAACAAACGGACGGCCACGATCGCGACACGTGTCGCGATCCTGGAATTTTTGGAAAATTAAATAAATGATTTTCGAATAATCGATCCGGCGGACGAGGATGTGCCACGTGGCTCACTGAAGGACGTCCGATCTTGTACAAGATCGGACGCACCAGAGGAGGCCACGTGGCACGTTCTAGAGCGTCCGATTTGTGGGTTTTTCTAAAAAAGGAAAAGAAATTGATTTTTGATCCGACGGTCGTGATCGAGCCACGTGGCTCTCTGTGAGTCGCCCGATCTAGTGGAAGATCGGGCGCACGAGACGAAGCCACGTGGCACGACGTGGGCCGTTCGATTCAGGAATTTTCGGATAATTAAATAAAATAGATAAAAAAAATCAAAAAAATTGTTAAAAAATGGAAAAATGTTTAAAAATATAAAACGACGTCGTTTTAGGCCGGTTTCGACCCCTAGGGTCGGGCCGGGCGCCCGAGAGGCGTGGGCCGGGTTTGACCCGGCCCGGAAAATATTTTTAAATATTAAAAAATTCAGAAAATAATAAAAAATAAAAAAATTCAAAAATCAATAAAAAAATAGAAAATCATAAAAAACTCAAAAAAATTCGGAAAATTCAGAAAAAAATTATAAAAAATTCCAGAAAATAGGAAATGGCCACTTTCAACTGGCCACGACCTGTTTCGGGTCTTTTGACCCCCGATCTTTCCAAAAATGACGGTTTTGCCCTTCCGGCAAACCGTCTTCCAAAAAAAATTCTAAAAAAAATTCAGGAAAATCCCAAAAAATAGGAAATGGCCACAATCAACTGGCCAAGGCTCATCCCGGGTGTTTTGAACCCCGACCCCTCTAAAATGACGATTTCGCCCTTTGGGCGAATCTTCCTCCAAAAATTGAAGAAAAATCAAGAAATTCCAAAAAATTCTCAAAAATGGGAAATGGCCACAATCAATTGGCCATGGAATATTTTGAGTAATTCGGTATCCAAATCTTCCAAAAATTGACGATTTTTCCCTTCGGGTTAATCGTTCCCAAATCTTCCCATTTTGCCCCTGGTCCTAAATCACGCCTTCCTTAAACCTTTATGGTTATACTAGGAAGCCATTGATCTGAATTGATGTGCATTGATGTGATTTATTTATACACTGGATTGCGCTTTCACTTAAATTGATTGTGATTGATAGGAACAGTCTGCCAATCTGCATGAAATCCTGAATCAAACCTACCCCACCCAAAATTGCGCCTGCATGAATTCTTAGCTAGGAAAATCACTCGCGTTAGGTACCGAAAGGGCGTTGGCAATGACACCAGCGTAACCAAGTCCCCGAACCCAAAATCTCTGGTTCCGCAGAATTGATCGATCTCTCCCAATCGGTCAATACGGTTTCCGGTCTACCCTCCAAGAAAGACCGGTGGCGACTCCAAATGCATGCACAAGTTGCACATGCCACCACGACCACACTAAGGTCGAAATCGATCGGCTCTTATCGCCGAACCCTTTAAAAATATACTCCCGCCGCGATTTGGTATGGGCCTGGGAGGGCCCGCGCCGATCCAAGGCCCGCGATCGGTAATCCATTAGCCGCGTCCGCCTTTCGGACGGGTCGCGACAGTACCAAAAGGGCATTAATTGAAAAATTAATGTAACCAAGTCCCCGAACTCATAATTTCTAGTTCGTAGAAATAAAATAGTTCTCACGCTATTTTATTAAGGTTTCTAATCTACCTATCAAAAAAGATTAGTGGCGGCTCCTAAATTAAAAATCATTTCAAGAAAACCTAAGTTGCGAATTGGTAGAACTTGGGAGAGCCCGTATTAGGTTAGTTAACCTAATTAGCCTAATAATCCATTAACCTAATTTTAGGTCGCTATAGACCCCAAACATCTGAATGTACTAAATCAAAACTAGTAATGGAAACAAAAGAGTTAATAGGAAAAAAGTGGTGCAAATTGTTTAGCTAAAGGACAACTAGTACTAGGACACATAAAAATAGATGAGACATACCTAGATACACCCTACTGACCCAAAAAAGATAAATAGGATGCAGATGTATGACCCAGACACCGGTGCCAACAAGCAAGGACGAAGATGTTGGGAACAGGTTGAGGTGAGGGAAGCTGGAGATGCTGCATTGAATATAATCCTCCATGTCCACTACCCATGCCAATCGTCCGGCCACTCGTGCAATCCTGCACAACACAAGAATCAATAGTAAATGTTGCCATATAATCCATATCAGTAAGTTGCCCAATATATAAAAGATTAAGGGCTGAATTTGGTTTATGCAGTACATTAGACACATTAAAGCTGCTAGGGATAGTAAGATAGCCATGCATAGTGGTTGTAAGAGAGGATCTATCAGCTGTAAAGAACTCTTCTAGATTTTTTAGTGTAGTCTACTAAATGAGATGATAAGCAGAGGCAGTCACATGATGAGCAGCCTAGAGTCAAGAATCTAAGAAGAACTATCACCTAAGGATTGCGCAATAGCTGCAGTAGCAACAAATGAAGATGCACCAGAAGAACCTAGATAAAGCAAAGCTAAATGATAAAACTGAGCCTCAATGTTAGCAAGACGATCATCCGAAGACAAGGATGAAGTGGCACGTTTCGCGAATGGAGCAAAAACCGGTGCAATTAATCGCGAGGTTGCATCAGAAAAATCACATCTCTTCTGGAAACATCGATCTTCAGAATGTCCAGTTTGCTTAAAATAGTTACAATAAAAATGTGAACCTCGCTGAGAAGAAGCACACTGGGAACCACGCACAAAACCACGCTGAGAACCATCAAACTAAAAACCACATTGAGAATAGTCAAATCGGGGATTAGTATACAATACTCACAAAAAGTAAACCTTTACTCGGATACCATGATAGATTCAAAGAAGCATATGATGGAATACTTAATTACAATTAGGCACGAGGCCGATATAAGTATACATATAAGAAAGGGTTAAAATACATACGATAAAGGGAAAACTCTAATATAATATATACAATATATCTGCATGAACGACCATACAATGTCTTTTATGGAGAGTCTAGCCACCTCATATTCCACTTTGGACATATTTTTTAATAATAAAAGGCACATATGAATTATTATTCAATTGTTGGCCGGAATTTATCTCAGAGGCACTTAAGTGATCGTTTTTTCTCCTATTTAACATTTAAGTTATCTGGCAAAAAGTTTCGGCTCTAAAGTGAACATTGTACAAAAGCTACAACTCTTTAGCATCACAAAGGAAACCAATTCCTTGAATGGCCATGAAGATGATAGATACACATCATGCCTTATTGAACATAACGTCGAGAAAGAAGGGTGAATGATGCCGAAGACGATGAATTTCTCGGAGTCCTTTTCTTACGATTTGGTGTTAAATTTTACAAATAAAGATGATGGTCTACGAGTTGTATGTTTAGACTTTGAACGAAATGATATTAATATTGGTTTAACTAAATCGAATTAATCACTAAAGTAGCAATTAGCAAGGTTAATACCACGAAAAATCTAAAATTTGTACACTTCTGATAAATTTATCCCAAATTAATTTTTTTACCATAAAAAATCCTAAATTGGTACACCTAGATGGATGATATCTTTTTAAACTTGGGAATTATCTGAAAATATCTTGAAAATTCCTGAGAGATATTGCTTAAATTTAATTAAAAAAATTGAATCTTGGCGAATGGGAATGTGGACCACATGGATTTTCGGGCACCCCAATTTTTTTTTTTAAATTATGTGATATTAGTGGTTAGTTTTACTTATCGTCTGGTGTTTACCTTTGCCTTGCTTTGCATATCATATCATTTGTCACATTTGTTTATTTTTGTTGTGATTGTCTTGGTTTGTTATAAAGTTTGCACAATTATAACCAAATATACTCATAATATTTGAGTCTCCTATGTACCTTGACTTTTCGAAATGTGCAAAGGGTAACATTTGACTTTTTAATCTTAAAATATGCTTGTGCTTTCACCGAAATTACATACCTTAACCTCGATCTTGATGAAATGGATGGGTAATTTTGTATAGAATTTCGTATTCTACCCTTCCTAGAATGGGATGGTAATATTTTATACTATATCCGCTTATTTACTCAAATCTAAGAGTATGTTGCGGATAAAAAATCAAAATTTTCAAAATTTAAGATTTATTACGAGCGTATTTATTTATTTTTGTTCATTCATTCTTTGCTTTAATTAAGTCCAAAAAACACAAAAATATATCAGTGTTTTCGTATATCATATGGTCATTTGCATTGCATTTTTCTAAAAAAAAATCATCATTTAATTCACAACATCAATTTAAAGAGGTTTTCATGAAAATTGGTATTGAAAGGGCATTAATATTTCTAATTCATGTAGCAAAGTCCCTGAACTCATTTTCTCTGATTTGTAGAAGTAATTTATTTCTCCCGCTAACTTATTTAGGTATCTAATCGGCCTACCAAGAAAATAATTAGTGGTGACTCCATATTGATTTTTTTTTTCACGAAATTGAACCTAAATTGCGGTTCAGTAGGATTTGGGAGAGTCTATCTTATGTTAGTTAATTTAACTAACATAATAATCCGTTAACGTGGAATTCTTGAATTTCAAGTCGCGATAATCCAAAGCCCATAAATTATTAGGTTAATATCACGATAAATCCCAAACTGATATATCTGTGAAATTTTTTCCCCAAACTATTTTTTACCATCAAAAACTCCAAACTGGTATACCTGTGATAAATTTACCTTAAACTAATTTTTTCACCATGAAGAATCATAAATCAGTATACCTGTGACATATTTACCATCCATTAGTTTGGATTAATACCATGAAAAATCTCAAGTTGATACACTTGTAGCAGACAGAGAGTAAAAATCCTAAAGTGATACACCCATGAACTGGCACACGTCTTCTAACTAAGCAATTTGACGGTTAAATTAGACGAAAATCAGCGGAGGTTAAATTTATCACAGGTGTACCAGTTTGGGGTAAATTTATCATAAGTATACCAGTTTGAGATTTTTTATGGCCAGAAAAATAATTTTTTTTGTAAATTTGTCACATGTGTACCAGTTTAGGGCTGCCCAGTATATTAACACTAAATTATTTGATCCTAACATTTTGAAAGTGTATGTAAGCCAAGATGTCAAGTTCGATGAAGAAAGCATGTGGGAAGAGAATTCCAAAGTTGATGCGGATACTCATGATGATTCAAGCCAAACAGAGTTGGAGGATCACTCATAACCTTCTTCTCCACTATTTTATCCAAGTTCATCACCATCGACTTCTTCAAAAGGCGTCGATGACTCGATCGTTCCAAGATCAAGAAGATTGTCCCAAATTTATGAAACTACTGATGGGTTTCATCTTGGATGTCTTCATGTTGATTCTGAGTCTCTTACATACGATGCTGTCAAAGAAGAGAAATAGAGGCAACCATGAATGAAGAAATCGAAGCCATCATGAAGAATCAAACATGGGAGCTTGTTGTCCTTTCGAAGGACAAGAAGGCAATCGGTTTCAAATGGGTTTACAAGGCCAAGAAGAATGAGAAAGGCGAAGTTACAAGGTATAAGGCAAGACTCGTGGCGAAGGGATATAAGCAAAAGGCTGGTATATACTATGATGAGGTCTTTGCCCTTGTCATCTGCATTGATACGATGAGATTGATGATTTCTATTGCCGTTCAAAATGTATGGCAAATTTATCAAATGGATGCCAAGTCCGCATTTTAAATGTCATGCTTGATGAGGAGATTTATATTGAACAACCCCACGGGTTTACAACCAAAGGTCATGAAGGCAAAGTATTGTAGTTGAAGAAAGCTCTATATGGGCTTAAGCGAGCAGCATGAGCTTGGAAATTCAGAATTGATGCCTATTTCAGTGAAGAAATTCGACATGACCGATAATGGTCTCATGAATTATTTCTTGGCATAGAAGTAAAGAAAAGTGCCAATGGAATTTTTATTTCCCAAAAAGATATGCTGAAAATATCCATGAAAATTTCAAAATGAAGAACTGTAGCTCAATCAATACACCATTGGAGTGCGGAGGCAACTTTCGAAGTTTGATGATGTGTTGATGTTATTTAATGCATTATAGAAGCTTGATCGGAAGCCTGAGATACTTGACATGTATGAGACAAGATATCATGTAAAGTGTTGAAATTATGAGTCGATACATGGAGAAACCGAAATCGACTTATCATAGTTTACACTACATGTCAGTCTAAATCCTTCGAACTAAGAGATTATTTGGATAGTGATTATGGGGGAGACATAGATGATTGAAAAAGCACTATAGGCTTTATATTTTTCTTTGTGATACTGCTTTCACGTGGTCATCATACAAGCAACCAAGTGCTATTCTATCGACATGTGAAGCCGAATATGTTGCAGTATCCTCATGTGTTTGTTATGCAATATGGATTGAAAGGCTCCTCAAGGAGATTCATATGGAGCAGCTACAATTGACAGAAATCTATGTCGGTAATGTTTATGCTAGTGCTTTGGCGAAAAATCCAGTTTTTCATGAACAGAGCCGGCATATCGATGTTCGATGTCACTTCATTCGAGAACAAGTGAGAGCGGAAGAAATTGAAGTCTCACATGTAAAAACGGGGGACCAAATAGCAAACATCTCTACGAAGCCCCTCAAAATCGATGCATTTCGGAAGTTCAAGAGTTTCCTTGAATTGATTGATAGAAAAGAATTTGGTTTAAGGGGAAGTGTTAGATAATAAACCAAATTCATGATCAGAGTGTGGATATCCGTTCGGCTCCTAGAAGTATGCATGAACTAGTGAATGAATCAAGACTTATCTTTATTGTCGTGTAGCTTTTAAGAGGGCAATTTGCCAAAATAAAATTTTTTAAAAAAATACTTACCAATTTAATATTAAAAAAATATTTACCAAATTGGGCCGCCGATCAGCACCCAAAACGGGACTTGGGTCAATTGCGGCCCCAATCGGCAGCCTAATTGCTGATTGGGGCCGATTTTTTTTTTTTTCAATGGATTCGTCTCGAAAAATTATACGAAATAAAAAAAAATCGTTCCAAACGGACACCCGAGCGATGAGATATGCCCTTTCAAAGTATTATTCCATCAGATTTTTAAAACTTCGCTAATTTAGGCATCTATTTAAACAAGTAAATTATAAAATTGTTCAATTAAATAATAAATTATATTGAAATTACGTAAACTTTGAGTAAAAAAAGCACTACATAATTCATATTCCACCATTAAAATTAACTTTTAAAGTTACATATATATTTTTTTATAAAAGTATCAATTAAATAATAAATTATAATTGATGCCTAAATTATTATTTATTATTTAATTGATACTTTTATAAAAAATATAAATTAAAAGTCAATTTTAATGGTGGAATATGAATTATGTAGTGCTTTTTTTCCAATTTAATACAAAAAAAAAATCATTTACAAAATTAGTTACTATTAAAAAGTATTTACAATTTTGGATCTCGCGCGCCCGGGGAAACAGAGCGCGAGACCCGCGCACTGTACAAGGCAGTGCGCAACTTGCACGCTGCTCATAGCAGCGCGCAACTCTGCGCGCTGTACAAGGCAGCGCGCAACTTTGCTTGCACGCTGCCAAGCCTTGTGCATATGCACAAGGCTTTTTTTTATTATATTTTTTTCTTCTTTTTTTTTTACTTTTTTATTATTTAACTTGTTTTTAATTAATTATTTTTTTTCTTGTTTTATTTTAAGTGGCCGTAGCCACGATCAAGATCGCCGATCGTCGTCGTCACCGGTCGCCGCCTTGGCCGATTTTAATTTTTTTTTTCGTCGCTCTGCTGCCACATCGCCTCGCTCGCTTGCTCGATGACGTGCCTCGGCCCCGCAGCCCTATCGCCTCGCTCATTTCATTCGCTTGCACTGAACTCACAACAATGGCGTCAGCGATCTTGACCGTGGAGCATTTTTTGAACAAAAATATTTTTTTGTGTTTTTGTTCTCGGCTACGATTTTTGGGAAAAAAACGCATTTGGTAAGTAAAAAAAAATACTTTTTCCGCTGGCAATCAGCGGCGACGTCGAACGGCGGCGACGGTGACAGCGGCGGAGACCGGCGGCAACCAGCGGCGACAGGCGGCCGGTCGGTCGTGGTCGGGTCGGCGGCGTGGGTGGTGGTTCCAAAATTGTTCCAAAACACAGAAGTAATTTTTTTTTTTGTCAAAAGTGTTCCCTGGCACAAAAGTGTTCCGCGGAACACTTTTGGAACCACCACCCATCGCCACCGACGCGGCCACCACCCGCCGGTTACCGCCACCAGTCGTCGCTGCCGCCGGTCGCCGCCGCCATTGGTCGCTGTAGGTCGCCCGCCGCCGCCGGTCCCCGGCCTCCGCCGCCAGCTGCCATCGCCGCTGATCGCCATCGAAAAAGTATTTTTTTTTACTTATCAAATGCATTTTTTCCCAAAAATCGTAGCCGGGAACAGAAACACAAAAAAATATTTTTGTTCAAAAAATGCTCCACGGTCAAGATCGCTGACGCCATTGTTGTGAGTTCAGTGCAAGCGAATGAAACGAGCGAGGCGATAGGGCTGCGGGGCCGAGGCACGTCATCGAGCGAGCGAGCGAGGCGATGTGGCAGCAGAGCGACGAGAAAAAAAATTAAAATCGGCCAAGGCGGCAACCGGCCACTACGGCGACGACGACGATCTTGATCGTGGCTACGGTCACTTAAAATAAAACAAGAAAAAAAATAATTAATTAAAAACAAGTTAGATAATAAAAAAAGTAAAAAAAAAACAAGAAAAAAATAATAAAAAAAAGCCTTGTGCATATGCACAAGGCTTGGCAGCGCGCGAGCAAAGTTGCGCGCTGCTATGAGTAGCGCGCAACTTGCGCGCTGCCTTGTACAGCGAGCAGAGTTGCGCGCTGCTCCCGGCAGCGCGTGGGTCTCGCGCGCTGTTTCCCCCGGCGCGCGAGACCCAAAATCGTAAATACTTTTTAATAGTAACTAATTTTGTAAATAAATTTTTTTTGTATTAAATTGGAAAAAAAACCCAATTCTGTAATGCTTTTTTTGTTCCTCAAAGTTTACGTAATTTCAATATAATTTATTATTTCATTGAAAATTTTTATAAAAAAATATAAATTAAAAGTCAATTTTAATGGTGGAATATGAATTATGTGGTGCTTTTTTTTCCTCAAAATTTACGTAATTTCAATATAATTTATTATTTAATTGATACTTTTATAATTTACTCTTTTAAAACTTTAAATGGATGCCTAAATTAGCAAAGTTTTAAAAGTCCGATAGAATAATACTTTGAAAGGGCATATCTCACCGCTCGGGTGTCCGTTTGGAACGATTGTTTTTATTTCGCATAATTTTTCGAGACCAATCCATTGAAAAAAAAAAGAAAATAAATAAAAATAAATTTCGGCCCCAATCGGCAATTGGGCAGCCGATTGGGGCCCAAGTCCCGTTTTGGGTGCCGATCGGAAGCCCAATTGCCAACCGGCACCCAATTTGGTAAATATTTTTTTAATATTAAATTGGTAAATATTTTTTAAAAAAAAATTATTTTGGAAAATTGCCCCTTTTAAGAAGTCATAATTAAGCGAGTCTTTCAAGGGTCCTTTTCAATTTTATGAGTCATCTCAAGAGGTAGTTCAAAAGTCATATATCGAGCTTATAAATAGACATGTCTAGTAACCATTTTTGTAGGGGTCAATCAAAGTGAAAACACATAGAAAAGTATATCCGTTTGTGAGAGTTCGTGAGTGCCTCACCTTCGATTTGTTCCATCAACAACTCTATATATAGGAGTTAGTCATTTGACTTAGTCCCAGCCAATTGGCCTGCAGAAAGCAGCTACCCTGCCAAGTCCACAACATTTGTTTATTCTTCCGTGTTGCTGCCGAATCGTTCCTCAACCTCCACCACCTCATGTTTCCATCTTGTCTGTAAAAATAGACGAGTTCTAATCGAGAATCAGTCATTCAATCTTCGACGAGAAGGATTCCCACTTTACTTGTCCTTTTTAATGTCCTCAGATTTTCTCTTCTAAAATAGATGCATAGGGCTAGTTCAACTTTAAATGCCAAGTTTTTAGAACATTGGGTAATCAGACAGAAAACTGAGGGAAGTGATGATTTGTGGATATCCATAGGAAGTAAATTGGCAGCTTGCCATGTGTTCCTACATTATCTTGAATTGACAAGTCGCTATGTACATATGATGCGCCTCGAGAAGAACTGGCCCTCTCTCAATCAGGACGAACCTGAACCTGCGCAGGACATCAGAACAGTCAAGAAGGAAACCAATATTTTAATATGATTGAAGAAGTCCACTTCCATATCAGATAATATGCTTTTTCTTATCTGGGAAAGAGGATGGGTCAAAGAAAGGGGCATTTTCCGTAGCAGTTGTGGAAAAATTCCTCAAATGAGAAATAAACTACAACGTAGGAGACTTGGCATAGATCTGGGAAAGATTGCTTGTCAGAGAAAATTTCGTACTGGGTCAACACCACCATCGTCTATAAGAAGGGACAACGTCTCCATACAAGACATCTCACTCCTATCTGAAGCAAACAGCAGAAGAGAAGACATCAAAGCCCCAGCTCTCCAGCGCACCACTGCAATGAAGTTTCTTCCAACTAGCCTTCTCATCTTGGCTCTGGCAACTGCCACTGCTTTTGCCTACGACCCGAGTCCTCTTCAGGATTTCTGCGTGGCCATCAATGACCCCAAAGGTTGGAGCTCTGCTATAGCGTTACTCATATATCTCTGCTTTAACGATCCTAAAGGAAATGCTTTGTCTCTGCCTAGATAAGCCTAATAACAATAATTCGGTTTGTTCTGCAGTATTTTTGAATGGAAAGTTTTGCAAGGACCCAAAACAAGTCACAGCAGATGACTTCCTCTTTAAGGGGTTTAGATACCCAGGGAATACTGCGAACCAGCTCGGATCGAAAGTCACGCCCGCTTTTGTGGATCAATTTCCGGGGCTCAACACTCTCGGCATTTCCATGGCTCGTATCGACTTTGCTCCGGGTGGCCTGAACCCTCCCCACACTCACCCTCGGGGGACCGAGATTCTGGTCGTATCTGAGGGCACACTGCTTGTTGGCTTCGTCACGTCCAACCAATTGAACAACACCCTTCTCACCAAAGTCTTGTACAAAGGGGATGTGTTTGTGTTCCCAATCGGCCTCATCCACTTCCAGCTGAACATCGGAAAGACCCCCGCACTGGCCTTTGCCGCTCTGAGCAGCCAGAACCCAGGAGTCATTACCGTAGCTAATGCGGTGTTTGGATCGAAGCCGCCCATTTCGGCCGATGTTCTCACCAAGGCCTTCCAAGTGGACAAGAAGGTGGTTGACTACCTCCAGGCGCAGTTTTGGTACGACAACAATTAAGCTGATACATTGACCAACTAGACATTGCATTACCCCTGCACTCACAATAGATAATTTCTTTGATTGACAATAGCTTCTCAATAACGAATTGCTCTTTATGTAACTGATCATGAATGTCTGAAGTAATAAAAGATCATTCTTTATCGTTGATATGAGGCAGACTCGCTTAGGTTTATCCGTATTTGATTTCTTCTTTTACTTCCAACAGATTCTGCGGCTTCACTTTCTCCCAAATAATTGTATTTGTCACGTTTTCTGCTGGAGTCTCTGCTATTTGTTGTCTCCATTTGCACGGATAGTGATTTAATTGTGAACCATGGATCGAGAAATAAATGGGTAATGTTACACGTTCTAAAACTCTCGCGTTAATTCTTCCAAAAAAAAAAAAAACCTCCAATTTTAGGTCCGATACTAATTATGGCTCGAACATTTTTTTTCCTAGAAAGTATCCCCGGTCTAACTATTTTTTTTTAAGCCCAACTTTCACTATACCTTTAAATCTAGCCAAGCGTCCAAGATTCTCCACTAGTTTATACAAGACTATCAACATCAGAAAACTATCATTGTTTAATACGAAGATGAGGGTTTGATGAAGACAAATGTTTTTTATGATAATTCTCTAACTGGCCTTGAGGTTGATAATTTTAAAGAAACTAATTACGATTTTGGGACAAGTGAAAGTTGGTAATTTTTTGGACAAAAAAAATTGTATGGACCAAAATTATAATTGGACCAAAAGTTAGGGATTTTTTTAGAGAATTGGGCCAAAACTTTACTAAAAAGTAAAAACTAACTAAATGACAGGAAGCCTATGTGACGTGCGCCATGTCATCAATTACACGTGGAGTCAGCACCCAAACTTAAAAAAAATAAAAAAAAACAATAAACAAGGCTCTAACTCATATATCATTACCTATTCTTTCCAAATGTATGTCTGCTCGACTATTATCTCACACTGTCATGAAAGTATGCACTGACAATTTTTCATACTCATCATAACTTTTTAACGGCGAAAATGACACCATAATTTCTATAACTTTCGTATGACGCTCATTTTTGTGCCAAAGCATTTCCTCCAATCACTTAAGTGCCACCTTAAAAAAAAACAAATCATCATCAATTAACTATCAATTCTAATTTGTCGGAAATGTGACGTGATAATATTTTATTAGTTTCCCAAACAGACGTGGCTCACTGGCGTGCCTAGTCAACATTAGTAGCCCTAAATGACATCGTCTACATGTTTTGCCTCAAATATAAACCCTAATTCGAAAAATATCAAGCCTTTTCCAAATTCTTCAAACCGGAATTTAGACCAAGCAATTTGCTACAACTGGAACTCCAATCAACGTGACATTACACCGAGAAAGCACTCAATTAGAGAACATGAAAACCCTACTTAAACGAAGTTGTCATTATCCCGTCGTAGTAAAACATAGCAAAGGAGATGATGAAGAAAATGAACACCGCGTTTACAATGTACATTGCGAGCCATCGATCCTTCATCAAGAGGGTGAGGATGCAAGTGTTGTCGTAAATCGCGTGACAATGAACCTACCAATTCATGATTTCGACTTTCAGCATGAGAATCGAGATGGCAGCCCCTGAGAGTGAGAGGTCGAGAGCCACGAGAAACTTAAGGAAATAGGCCGAGAACCACGACGAACAATGTTGCAAATGTTAAATAAATTTAGCCTGCCGAACAAGCTTCAACTAGTTTGCTGCAAATTTCTTTGGTGCATTCAATTGTTGGTTGACTCTTATCTCCACGATTTGTTGGTGAAGCAAAGGAAGCATCCATCCACCGGTGCTTTTGCCAATACCTGCGTTGTTGGGAGTGCGCAGCAAAAGTTCGATTCTACCACCTTCACTCAAAATTACAAAATCTCTTCCTCACGTGTGAGCCCAGTATGCCTTCGCACAGAAGATCGCCAAAAGGAAACTCAAGTTCAAGCCCATTAACATATCCAGTTAGGCCCACCTTCATTCAAATGCTTAAGCCAATGAGTTATAAGCCCACTAGGATATATTAGCTATTCAACACCACATCAATTCTTCGATATGAGACTTTTTTAACATAACACACATGCGTATATTAACGCGTATCACAAGTTCACAAATGATCACAAGTTCATGTGTATCTTAACATGTGTCACATGGTTTGTAACTGTTTAGAAAGTAATAAGTCAATTTAACTCTCTGAAACACTTCTATTACCAAAGTGTAAAGAAGCATGAGGACTACTTGCCAGTTCAATGCTTGCACCAGCAACGCAAACAAGTGTTAGAACTGCTACAAGACTGCACGAGACTGCTAGTGCAAAACCAAACTTACCGGTGCAATGTTGTACTTGCACTGCCAGCACAACAAAAACAAGTGCTGGGGTAAGCATGACACTACACCAAAACTTGTTGGTGAAAAATCGGACTTGCTGATGCAGTCTTGTGCTTGCACCAGTAGCACAAACAGGTGCTGATGCAAGCGCAAAACTGAACCAACACTTGTCTTGAATAAGTTCAGCATAAGACTAGCCAAAATCTAGACATAACATAACAACCACATGCACCGTCGGTCTAAAGCAAGACAAAATTTAGAACGACTAATAGTATAGAGAAAAAAACCACTGCCTTTTCATTCGAGTACTTTTTTCCATTCGGATTGACTGAATATCCATCGATTAAACATTCAACATTTAAAAACATACCAAAACCAACCAAAATCTGAATAAGTACATAGCAATCCCCATAAGTCGATTTGGTTATCCCTTGCCAAAAAAGAAAATCATGTACTACACACCAAACAAGAAAATTATAGCCAGTAGGGGTGACAAAAACAAAAACATGATCCACCCAAACCGAACCGAATCGTGCCCAATCGGCTGATTTTGGATGGTAATTGGCGAATACTAGTCCGGTTCCCGGTTCTAATTCTCTAGAACCGGCGGATTCCAGTTCGGTTCTCGATTTCGGGTGGAAACTGTTAGGATGCACATGTGGTTGTGTTAGAGAAGTCCCACATTGGAGAATTAATATGGTGTGGAACAGTTAATCTATCCAAGTTGTCCCATAACTCATTGGTTTAAGCTTTTGAGTAAAGATGAGTCCAACTGTATATGTTGACGTGCTCGGACTTGGGCTCCCTCTTGGTGATCTCTCGGGCGAAAAGTATCGGACTTCTGCTGTGTGCTATCAACAAACTAAGTAGCACCGATACCGATATCGACACGGAGACACGATACGCCGATACGTCATTTCTCAAAAACTGAAAAATCCGACACGTCGGGGATACGTTGTAGTAAATATATATTTATATATGTACATGATAAATTATTATTTTTATAATAGTGAATATAATTATTGCCGCCCCCATGACATCAGCCCTTCACTTCCCTTTCCCCAAGTTTCTCTCTCTCTCTCTCTCTCTCTCTCTCTCTCTCTCTCTCTCTCTCTCTCTCTCTCTTTCCTCGATGGACGCTCGACCCCATTCCCAATCTTCTTCTTCTTCTTTCTTCTTCCTTCCTTCTGCTTCTCTGAGTCTGCGACCAACCTAAGCAACCTTTCCCCCTCCATCACCACCTTCACGCCTCCATCTCTGCCCACACCACTAGTCACCACTCACTCCGTCGTCGGTCGCCAAACTCGGCCCAACCGCAAACTGCGAGGGTCCAATTTGCCGAGACCCGTGGAGCTCGAACTCCTCACCTGCATCGCCGAGTTCAGCTCGCCTCCGTCGAGCTCGTCGCCGTCGCGACCCGTCGCGTCGCGCCGCCAGTTTCCCTCGACCGCCGCTCGAGCTCATTCCAAGGCCGAACAACCCACGACCTTCCCCTTTCCGGTTTTGCCATCCAAGACCCAGATCTGGCGAGCCTCGCCCTTATTCCGCCATCCCCACGCCTCCCCAGATCTGTGCTTTCCCGCCTCCTCCTTCACAGATACATATGTCACCGGCGTTGACCGCATACTAAAAGTTCGATACGCGTTGACCACGTTTCGGACTCGTATCGGACGCGTATCGATATCTGACAAGTATCCGATAACGACGTGGTGACCTAACCAAGGTATCGGTGCTACATAGTTAACAAATGATATCATAATCGATGGTTGATTGGTGAGCCTCCAATTTGTTCCGGTGTTTGGTGGAATCTAGTGACCAACTTGATTTTCGGTGTGACATTGTGGTGTAGGAATGTGGGCCCGATGGACGTTGATGGTTATTCAAATTGAGATAAGTTGGCGCGGTGGCATTGTGGTGTAGCAATGTGGGACCGATAGGCATTGATGAAGATTCAAGTTCAGATAAGTTGGTGCGGAAGGATACTTGGATTAAATGGAGTAAACTTAACACTTAAGCTCACACATGAGGGGGAGATTGTTAGGATGTATATATGAGTTGTGTTAGAGAAGTCCCACATTGGAGAATTAATGTGGTTTGAAGCAGTTAATATATCCAAGTTGGCCCATAACTAATTGATTTAAGTTTTTCAGTAAAGATGTGCAACTAAATATGTTACGGGCACGAACTTGAGCTCCCTCTTAACGATCTCCCAAGCGAAAGGTATCGGACTTCTACTGTGTGCTTTCAACAAACCATCGGTTGCGCGGAACAAACGATCGATAAAAAATAAATAGACAGAACGAGCAAAGTAAATCGGACACAAGATGTACGTGATTCGATCGTAAAGACCTACGTCCACGGGGAGAGCAGCAACGAATTCCACTATAGATCAAGCGATACACGGAGATTACAGATCACTCAAGTTACACAAACACACTCTTAGTGTTTTCCAGCCCAATTACATCCAAGAACACACACAATGTTTAGCCCCCAATTCCTAGCGAAATAATCTCTCAATCACGCAAAGGAATTAAATACAAATCTAATAACAAGATTTACCTGGCTTCGATATTTGAATTCTTGATGTAATTCCGCGAACAAACGAAGATCCAATTCCAAGCACTCGACGAACGGCGCTTCAAGACCTTTCCGTTTTCTTCGAACGAAAATTCAATGCTCCGTGGAGAAGTCTCTCTCTGCTGCGATGCCTCAGGAATTTGGCGCCCTTCTACTTTTATATGAAAGAAAGAGCAACAGCCTTTTTTTTCGTCAACCATGCAAGAGATTTCGAATTGATGCCAGACCAACTTTCCTTGTTTGAGTCAGTCGGTCAAAGAAAATCCAACATGGACTTTCTTTCCTGCACACCACCTTTTGCAACAGAGGAAAGTAAATCTTCTCTCCCTCTTTTCCACTTTATTTAATTCATTATTGTTATCTTCAAGGAGAATCCACTGTGAGCAACCATGTGATTTGGTCAAAGAGTCTAAGATTACACTTTCCCTTTTTGACTTTTCTTTGGCTTCAAGAATTCTCGCGTTTAACTGAAGCTGCAGGCGAACAAAACACTACAACCCAAATCTCCTCTTTCATCAGGGCCCACCATTATTCAATTTCCTCTTTAGCACATGCGTCCATTCACTTCCATGCTTTACTTATCCATCTCATCAACGTTCTTTTTGTTACGGGCTCAATATCGAGACATCTTTTAACAATCTCCACCTTGGCTTGATGTTTGAGCCATATCACAATCGCTTCGCTAAAATTCGAACATCATCTGCTACTCTCCCAACAGCCCCAATGGGCTCAACCCCCACAGACATAATCCAAATTCAAGCCGCGCTTGAACTTCGCCATAACTGAGGATATCATCAAAACGCCAACTGAACATGCACCTTTAACTGCTCCACAAGGACTTTTTGACACAAGCTCCTTAATCACAGATAAAGCAAAATCATCGTTGCATCCATATCTGTCAGGAGATCGAAAACGTACCTTGTCAATATTAACAGTTACAACAACCATTGGCTTTACAGGCTCCACCTCGCTACAATCACCATCTGTGTCAATTACTTCGCTAGTATCCGCTACCTCAGGAGTTTCTGGTTGCAACTCCACCTCAAGATGAACACCGTCCAGATCCGTATGAACACTTCCACAATCACTCCTAGCCAGAAGTACTGGAGACTCGTCAAAGGTAACTTCTCTGCTGCAAATAGGTGAATTTATATCCGGGCACCATAACTGATAGCCTCGCTCACCTCGTGCATAGCCATGGAATATGAACATTGCCTCCACATCAAGCTTACCATCACTTACTCGATAATAACACAGGCAATTAAATATTCTAAAAAAAGAATTATCAGCAACATTACCTGACCATACTTCTTCGGGAGTCTGATATCCAATCGCAGTCAATGAGGATCTATTCACTAGGTAGCTCGCTATACTAAGCGCATCCGCTAGAATTCTCCTAGTCATACCAGCACTAGAGATATTTTTACGGGCTGTCAAGTGTAACGCTCTACTCATTAATTCTACAAACTGTTGTGGTTTACTAGCACTAGTGCGGTGTTTCACTATGCTCTTTCTCATGCAGAATTTATTTACCAGCTTCGAGCAGGACTCCATGCTACTGTCAATTCGCACATGCTTGATCAACTTACTAGTTTCCGTTCCGATCAAAGCTCTCGACCGCGTATTCCTAACAACATCATCAATCTTGTGCATTGGCACAACTACCCAAGCCTTCCTCGAGTAGCCATTAGACTCTCGAACAGATGTCGACGTCTCAAGAGTAAAACTTATCAATGTCTCACCTTGAAGTTCATACAGGTCACTATGCTTGATTCCTTTCATTATCACGAGTGCACCTCGAACAATATTCAGGACTCCACCTCGTGAAGAATACCTGCATCTAGCTGAATCTAAAGCACCCAAAGAAATTAAGTTTTTTTTTTCAATTCTGGAACATGTCTTACCCCAGTCAATGTCCTCACAATACCATCATGCATTCTGATTTTAACATTACCAATACCCACAACATCGCATTCAGCGTTGTTTCCCAACTGCACTTTACTACTATCCATGCATTGATAAGAAGTAAACCAGTTCCTGTTTGGTGTAGCATGAAAAGAACAATCAGAATCCATAATCCATCAGTCAAACGACGAATTCTCAATGACAGACAAGACACAATCGACACCATATGAATTTTCAGCTACAGCTGCAACATCATCCGCAAATTCAACTCCAATTCCCTTAGCCCTTTCGTTTTTCAGCTTAAAATAATTTCTTCTAAGATGCCCTCTCTTGCCACAATTCCAACAGATATCACCGCCAGTCCTAGACTGACTACTTCTATTCATGTTCATACTACTTCTGCTAATACGAGTACTAGCTCTTCCTCTTTCACCTACTAAAGCAGCAGATACAGATTCGTCAGATTCTCTTCTACGAATATCCTCACTCAGAATTAAATCTCGAATCCCATCAAACGTCAAACTAGTTGACCAAGAAGAATTACTAACAGCAGTAACTGTAATATTCCAACTATCAGGCAATGAGGATAATAGAATCAAAGCATGTACCTCATCTTCAAAGTCAATCTCAACTGAACTCAATTGACTAACGATCACATTGAATTCATTGAAATGATTAACAACAGATGTACCTTCGCTCATCTTCAAGTTAAACGACGTCGCATCAAATAGACCTTGTTGATCGCTGAGGGCTTCTCGTACATGTCCGACAAGGCTTTCATCAAACCCGCAGTGGTCTTCTCCTTGACGATATTAAACGCGACGTTACGAGCCAACGTCGGCCAAATAACACCCATCGCTCGTCTATCCAGCAATTCCCAATCGGTTTGCTTAATCGTTTTTGGTTTCTTCCTAGACAAGGGCTCGTGCAGCTTCATCTGATATAAATAATCTTCTCTCTGCATCTTCCAGAAACCAAAGTCCTTCCCCTCAAATCTGTCAATTTTCACTTTAGCTTCCTCTGTCGCCATCGATTCGCTTCAACTCAAGCAAGCCTAGCTCTAAAATCAATTGTTGCGTGAAACAAGCGATCGATCAAATAAATAGACAGAACGAGCAAAGTAAATTGGACACCAGATGTACGTGGTTCGGTCGTAAAGACCTACGTTCATGGGGAGAGCAGCAACGAATTCCACTATAGATCAATCGATACATTGAGATTACAGATCACTCAAGTTACACAAACACACTCTTAGTGTTTCCCAGCCCCAAATATATCCAAGAACGCACACAATATGTAGCCCCCAATTCCTAGCGAAATAATCTCTCAATCTCGCAAAGGAATTAAACACAAATCTAATAACAAGATTTACCCGGTTTCGATATTTGAATTCTTGATGTAATTCCGCGAACAAACGAAGATCCAATGCCAAGCACTCGACGAACGACGCTTCAAGTGTCACGCCCCGACTCTCGACCCGCGACATCCCTTGCCAAATCGCCACGAGGTCATAGAAATAGCGTCCCAGGCACATTATCGACCTAACACTTACTTGCGCAAGCGGAAACGTTTTAAACCCTTGACAACAAAATCAAATAGGGATAGAAAAGTAGACAGTCATTCAAAAACATACGATTACAAATCATTCGACATACACAGATGAGTAGATTAGTCTTAACCCTACTTAGAAATACAACACCACACTTCGGGGTAGCTAGACAAGACCTCAAAGGGTCACTCAGTCAGATAAGGTTACTTCCCATCTACTTCAAAAGACTAAACCAATGGCCAATCCTTGGCGTCCGCGAGCCTTCATCCAAAGGGACCTGAAATTGTTATCCCACGACGGGGTGAGGATAAATCTTAGTGAATCAAGCCTAACCTCGGTTAGGAAACTGATTCACCCAGGGCATCGCAACAGAAGGTTCACTTAAACATGTACCACAGTCAGTCACAATCACAGAAGGATAATCATCCACATGCACACTTACCAGCTTCTTCAGCCACACATAATGCAATGCTTGACTCGACTCAACAGTCATATCAGTCACTCACTCGAACAAATATCACACCCACAAGTATGCACATGACACCACACCAGTCCATTTATTAACGATGATCGTGCCCACGACATATGAGATGATCTACGCGAAAAGGGGCGTGATTCGACTCTCACAAATAACGCGATCCAGTACCTCAGTACAATCCAGCATTCTACCGGCAGGACCAGGCTACGTTCCTTTACTCTCGACAACGGCTACTACGAGAGGTGTCTCCAGTGCACCCAGCACGGCACCAGTAAGTAGGCATCCCTAAACGGGGCATCGGTCCAACACCAGTTGCGACCGACATCCTACCAACTCCGCATCCGTACTAGCTAATACCGGATCAGAGTGATCGTGCTTCTGACAAGTCGTCTGATTCCACCAGATTGGTGCGAAATGAACTTGCTAGGACATCATCGTTCCTTCGTATGACCACACAATCCACATCCAGCAATCAACCCATTTCATTATCTTTGGTTAAGGCCGGATACTAACACAAGCATGTCAAAGTTTTGGCCAAATGCTATTTTCATGCTAAACTATGTCTTTTGGTTTCGCACACGGACATATGCAGATGCAGACTATCCACTAGTCACCACAACCACACACAGGACATGTAACCTCCAATCAACGATCCACATCCAATAGTCATTCCAGCCAGTAAATGTCATCGAATCAATTGCGAGTATTAAATTTCGATTAGACATTTTAAGGCTCGATTCGTGCAATAATCCTTTATTAACCAAACCAGTCGATTTAAATCGTCGATCGCTCGCTCGCCTCTAGCCTATCGCTCGCTCGCGATCAAACATCGGCAATCCATTACTCAATAAATCAATCAATATTCATCTAGCAACAATTAGCCACAGACAATCTAATCATTCCGACTAACCAAATCGATCGGCCATTTAACCTAATCCCAATTTCTATTTAGACCGACCCCGATCGTGTACCTAAATTGCACAATTGACTAAAAGACTAATCCTAGGCGTAATTAGCGTCCTAACCAAGGATTAGGGTCAACTCACTATCTGATTAAGCTCGGGCTGATTTAAACTCAACGATGCGACGGTGGCGGCAACGAACGATGACGGCGGCGGTTTCCGATGAACCCACGGTTTCCTTAACCTAACGATTAACAACTCAGCCCGGCAGCAGCTAGGACACGTCGTGGAGGTCCGGCAAGGTGGCGGCGGAGGCGACGAAGCTCCGGCGACCGGCGAACGACCTAAAACAGAGCCGATTAGCAGTCGGAACAGGGAAACCGGGGTTGTTTCGGGTGATTTCTCGGGCTCAAAGGCCGGGACAAGGCCGGCCAAGGTTTGTAGGCTCACCTAGGGGTCGATGAGGGTCGTCGGGACAGGCTGAGGATGGCGGAAGGCGGCCGGAGGCGGTGGAGCAGCGTCGGAACAGAACCGGCGAGATCAGGGCACTCCTCGCGCACAGAACATGGGGGGGAGATCCGGGCTTCTTTGCAGCTCCACAGGCAACGACGACCTCCCACAAACTTCAAGGGTCAAGAGAGGGGTCTGAGGTGGCCGTCGGTAGCGGAGGCGAGCGGCGGTGGCGGCCGGCTCGGCCGAAAACAGAATCGAACCACACTGGACACCAAAACAGGGGACCGGTGGTTCCGTAGAGGTTTGCGGTGGTTCCGATGGGTGACAGCCAGCGAGGTTGGGTCCGGGAGGTCGGGAGGACACTGGTGAGTGACGGTGTGGTAGTGGTTGGCGTTGATGGCGGCTCTGACGGCCGGCGGAGGAGGGGAGGAGTTATCGAGTCTGGGAGGACGAATAGAGCAGGGACTTCCTTGGCTGCTTTGCGGTCGTCCGATGGCGAACGGTGGCGTCGGACGGGTCTACGGTGGTAGTAAGACACGGTTGAAGGTGGTGGTGGCCGGTGGTGAGGCAGTGGTCGGCCAAAAACTAACCAAGAAGGAGGAGGAAGCCTCGATTTGGAGGGGGAGGGGCTGTCGTCGTGTGAATAGAAGGAGAGAGGAGAGAGCAGACGGGAAGAGAGAGAGAGAAAAGAGAGAAAGAGCACGTGAGAGAGTACAAGGGTGGTTGGGGGAGTTGACTCTTTGACTAGACTTGTGAGTGGGTGAGATTTGTGACAAGTGGGGTCCACCCAAAGATTTTATTTGCTTGGCTCTTGTGAATTATTGGAGGGTGAGAGAGTCAATTCCCAAATAGAGACTGAACGAAATTTAGTGCACTGAACAGAGGGGCAACTGGTCTCTTCACAGGCCAAGGTCGGTCAGGGTAAGGATCGAATTTGAGGATTTGAATCCTAATTTGCAGCGACTAAGAATTCGAAACCTAATATAAACCGACTGAAACTTCAGAACTCGTCCAATTATCGTCTCTTCAGTCCTTATGATCCAATATATTTTAACGACTGAATTTCAATATTAATCCTTTTTATTGAATTCAAGCACATTGTAGAAGTCGAATTTCCAGGGCGTCACAACTCTCCCCCACTTAGGAAATTTCGTCCCCGAAATGGAAATACCGCTACAATCCTTCTAACAAAAAATAATATCTATTCCACATAACAACATTAATCTCCCAAATGACTCAATCAGTTCCAAAGTTTTACTAAACCACCTTGACTAGCGGAATCGCCTTGTTCCGGAGCACTCGTTCTTTTCTATCCACGATTCTAACTGGACCTTCCACACGCACGACGCTTGCTCTTCCAATTTACTTTCCTCTTAACTCAGCACCTGAGCGGGGTCCGATTTGTACTTCCTTAACATCGACACATGGAAGACATTATATTTTAGCAAATCTCAACGGCAATACAAGACAGTAGCCAAACTCCCAATTCCTCCAAAATATTGAAAGGTCTAACACACCTTGGGCTTAACTTTCCTTTATTGCCAAAACGAGATGTCCCTCTTCATAGGCGACACCTTCAAAGAGACATAAATGTCCATCTGAAATTCCAATGGTCTTCGTCTCCTATCGGCATAACTTTTCTGATGGCTCTGCACTGTCCTCAGTCTGTCTCTGATAACCTTGACAGCTTCCATCGGCTGTTCTACTACTCAAGACTCGTGATTTTTTTTTTCACCAATTTCAATCCAAACAGACTAGCGTTCAACACGCTTTACCATACGATGCCTCGAAAAGTACCACCCTAATGTCCTGCTGGTAACTATTATGTAGGTAAAACTTCACCAGATGTAACTGTTCCTCTCAACTATCTTGAAATTCAAAACATATGCCTCAAACCTGTACTCCAAAGTCTGAATTGTCCTTTCAAACTGACTATCCGTCTTCGGACGATAGATTACACTGAACTGCAGTTTCGTCTTTCCAAATCTATACCACGCTTATTTCAAATCACTCATTATCTCCAATTTATGCACCGAAATCACAGAGTGACCATCAAACCCAAGTCAAATTCAAACTTACGATCCTCGTTTACCAATATGCCACAATTTTATATCCACAATTCGTTTAACCAGGTTGAACAAGTTTTCTCTAAGGATTCAACTCAATCTATGACCATATAACCTTGCTGTCCATTCAACTGCCGAATATCCATTCCCGCAAATCGATTGGTTCTTTCTTAACTTCCAATGAGCAGAGTTTAACACCGCCCCTCCTCTTATTCCATAGAGGTCAATCACCACTAACACTAATGGCAATTTGGGCATTTTGCTTACATGGAGAAAATTGACTATTGATTCGCCTCTTCTTCAATGCCTTGAGATTTGGAATCACCACTTGTCAATTCTAGAAACATCAGAAGAATTACTGAACTCAAGCGCCAAACCTAACTAAAAGTCAAGCCATCCATTCTGTTGAACAAAGTCAGCTCACACGCGACTGACGAGTCGAGGGCCGCCTCAAATATTCCGGTTTAGGGTTGGAATCACCCGTTCCTAGACCGGTCGTACAATTGAACACTGTCAAGATCACCTCTCATGACCAACTCAAGTTGATGCAGGATTGGTTTAACTCGATCCGTAGTTCTCTAGCAACACAACACATAATCCAGGGTAGCTAATCCTTGACTAGTGTGTGGCTGGTACGGGGTTCTAGTACAAATCGTCCCTCACTAGGTCCATGGCCATCATGATGATCGATCAATGCTAGCCCGCAAATCATGCCACGAATCACTCCCTGGTGCACTTCAGGGTGATCCTGTGGTTGACTTACAGTTGAGCAAGATCATCCCGAATAGATCCATGCTTGATTTCAGATCGCCACACAGTCAAACCTCAATCAGCACAATCGACTGGTAAATCAGGCCATCATCTACATCGAGGGCGACCTCTAAATTCTCGGTGGCTTCCTCAACCCTCGGTCGTTGTTTGCGAGCAGTCCGAGTCTTAAGCTTGGGTCAACCCTAGACCTTGGGGCATCACTCTCATACCAAGCTGAATCTCTTCACACTGTTAGAATCTGTACCTGTACTGTCAATCGGCTTACTGCACTCCAAACTGAGTCATTTATCCCTTGACTTCTTGGAAGTTTCATCGCAAATCCATTGTGATCTTCTTCCACATTTACTCTAGAATCCCAAATGACTGCAGCAGTCCACTAGGCTTGTAATGCCGCTCTTTAACTTATCGATACGCTAACTCTTCGCCCTAAGCTTGGCCGTACCATTTTTTTTTCTCTCAATCCCTTAGTAGCCTTATCTCAAATCTTGGTGCCTCCTCAAGCTATTCGAACTAACACTGAAACTACTACGGTGAGTTCCGATCGGTTTTCTATTTTACCAAAAGCAAGACCCTTATGATCATTACTCCAAGAAATCATGTGGCCCTATGATGCTTCCAATGCGCCACTCTGATAACTATCCATCCTTAATTGTCACATCTCGCAATCTTAAGTTTATTCTGGGGTATCACCAATCTTCATAGCCTATGCAACCAACTGGCGACCTATCATGTCATCCAACCTTAGATTGCCATTACGATTTTTCCTTGTTCGTCTTTACTATCCTCGTTCCATGCAAGGCTTTATTAATTACAGTCTTCAGGCAGGATACACTTCACCATGACCTTATTAGGTTACTAGTCAACTGAACCACACGGGCCTCAAGTCATTCCAAGACTACCTTTGACCTACTGCAAGTCCTTCGACCAGGATTCAGAGGTATAACCCGATCTT
This sequence comes from Rhodomyrtus psidioides, assembly GCA_021437785.1. NCBI lineage: Eukaryota > Viridiplantae > Streptophyta > Magnoliopsida > Myrtales > Myrtaceae > Rhodomyrtus > Rhodomyrtus psidioides. The sequence goes on along the minus strand of JAILYB010000146.1, from coordinate 781,323 downwards.
CACCAGTTCTGCAAAGCACATAAATCTAACTTACCCATTACATCTCAATTCATCCACAATCTCATGTTCATCACCCAAAACACAACACCACACAACGGACTCACAAACACGATCTTCACTTTTAAGTCCCACTTTAATCACATGTGGAGAAAGATCTTCATCGTTATTCAGCACACATTATCTGACTTCCCACCGATCCTTATCCATTCGTGTCCTCTGACCCCAAGAAAGTTCATCACACCTCAGAGATCAATCTCACAATTCACACTTGCTCTTCGGCGGATATTCATTTAGTCATAACTTAGGATCCAAAGAAAGCAACAGCTAAGATAATATGAGTAAAACAACACTTCAAACATATGTAATCCAAAAAATTCTAGTCATCTTATTACAAACCCATATCCATAAGTCTATCCATAAAAAGTCTTTTCCACTCAACTAGCCACGGCTAGTTCATAACTAGAACATCTTAGCTCAAAAGTCACCCTACTCCCAGTAGAGCCAATCTCGTTTGTTCTGTTAAACATCTCATTGAGGTTGTCCTTCTTGCGGCAGCGATGCTTGGTTTGTCTTATTCCTCAGCGGGCAACCCTTTACTTAGTGACCAAGCTGGCCACATCCGAAGCATGCTCCACCTCTGTACGGACACAGATCATTCCCATGTTTACGGTGACACATGCGACATTTCTCACTTTGGCGGAACATCGGCTTTCTGATTGCACTTCTTCGGTTAGACGGGATGTGATACTTGTTGATATACATCGGCCTCTTCTCCAACCAACGGTTAGTCCTCGCAGAAGGCACGAATCGTCACCCAAATGCGATTGGTCTGTTCGTCATGCTCTTCTCCACAGATTGAGCCCTTTCATACAATTCACTAAAACTCTTAAGGTTTCGTGGCACCAGTTGATCCTTAATCTTCAGTTTCAATCCTTCACGAAATATTCTCATCCTGTTCATAGGATCTCCAACTGTCCATGGTGCAAACTCTGACAGCTCAGTGAATTTCGTCTCATATTGCTTTACTGTCATTTGGTCCTGTCGAAGCTGCAAGAATTCAGCCATCTTTTTCTCTCGTCTACAGTCCAAAAAGTACTTGCCATAACAGGCTTCAACGAAGGCATCCCACACCGGGACCATACCTTCAGGAAAGATCTTTCTTTGTGTGGCTTCCCATTACGCATTAGCGTCACCTTGAAGTTGGTAAACGGCCAGTGTTACCTTGTCCTCTTCGAAACATCCTAGCACAGTGAACGCCTTCTCGATTTCCTTAATCCACAAGATTGCAGCCTCTGATTGCAGCCTCTGGGTCTCCTAATTCTTTAAACTTCGGCGGCTCGAGATTCAAAAACTTTTCCATCAGCTCGAGTATTGGTCGCGTACCACTCTCATTTTCAGTCAATGTGTCTTCACGTGAAACGGCGGTAGCACCAGCATTAACTTGACTACTCACTTGCTGCCCAACTACAACTATCCCAGTGTCTAACGTCTGTAGGATTTCGTCCACTCTGGGATTTGCTTGAGCTATCCTTCCACTAGACACCCTCTCATTACAGTTGCTCATTATACAGGTAACGTACGGAGTCCTGTCCACCCCCAGGCAACACGTAATGAGATAACCAATAATCAGTCAAAAACATAGGTAACAAGCACTTGTAAAAGCTTACGATCCTACTAACTATCCCAAATCCCAGCGCTCCGTATCACTCCAGGCCAATGACTAGATGGATCAGGCCGACCTTGCTCTGATACCACCTTGGGCGAGGATGTCACGCTCCGACTCTCGAACCCGCGACATCCCATGCCAAATCGCCACGAGGTCATAGAAATAGCGTCTCAGGCACACTATCGACCTAACACTTACTTGCACAAGCGGAAACGTTTTAAACTCCTCACAACAAAATCAAACAGGTATAGAAAAGTAGACAGTCATTCAAAAACATACGATTACAAATCATTCGACATACACAGATGAGTAGATTAGTCTTAACCCTACTTAGAAATACAACCCCACACTTCGGGGTAGCTAGACAAGACCTCAAAGGGTCACTTAGTCAAATAAGGTTACTTCTCATCTACTTCAAAAGACTAAACCAATGGCCAATCCTTGGCGTCCGCGAGCCTTCATCCGAAGGGACCTGAAATTGTTATCCCACGAAGGGGTGAGAATAAATCTTAGTGAATCAAGCCTAAGCTCGATTAGGAAACTGATTCACCCAGGGCATCGTAACAGAAGGTTCACTTAAACATGTACCACAGTCAGTCACAATCACAGAAGGATAATCATCCACATGCACACTTACCAGCTTCTTCAGCCACACATAATGCAATGCTTGACTCGACTCAGCAGTCATATCAGTCTCTCACTCGAACAAACATCACATCCACAAGTATGCACAGGACACCACACTAGTCCATTTACTAACGATGATCGTGCCCACGGCATATGAGAGGATCTACGCGAAAGGGGGCGTGATTCGACTCTCACAAATAACGCGATCCAGTACCTCAGTACAATCCAGCGTTCTACCGGTAGGACCGGTCTACGTTTCCTTACTCTCGGCAACGGCTACTACGAGAGGTGTCTCTAGTGCACCCAGCACGGCACCAACAAGTAGGCATCCCTAAACGGGGCGTCGGTCCAACACCAGTTGCGACCGGCATCCGACCAACTCCGCATTCGTACTAGCTAATACCGGATCAGAGTGGTCGTGCTTCTGACAAGTCATCTGATTCCACCAGATTGGTGCGAAACGAACTTGCCAGGACATCATCGTTCCCTCGTATGACCACACAATCCACATCCAGCAATCAACCCATTTCATTATCTATGGTTAAGGCCGGATGCTAACACAAGCATGTCAAAGTCTTGGCCAAATGCCATTTTCATGCTAAAATATGTCTTTTGGTTTCGTACATGGACATATGCACATGCAGACTATCCACTAGTCACCACAACCACACACAGAGCAAGTAACCTCCAATCAACGATCGACATCTAACAGTCATTCCAGCCAGTAAATGTCATCGAATCAATTGCGAGTATTAAATTTTGATTAGACATTTTAAGGCTCGATTCGTGCAATAATCCTTTATTAACCAAACCAGTCGATTTAAATTGTCGATTGCTTGCTCGCCTCTAGCCTATCGCTCGCTCGCGATCAAACAGCGGCAATCCATTGCTCAATTAATCAATCAATATTCATCTAGTAACAATTAGCCACAGACAATCTAATCATTCCGACTAACCAAATCGATCGGCCATTTAACCTAATCCCAATTTCTATTTAGATCGGCCCCGATCGTGTACCTAAATTTCACAATTGACTAAAAAACTAATCCTCGGCGCAATTTAGCTCCCTAACCAAGGATTAGGGTCAACTCACTATCTGATTAAGTTCGGGCCGATTTAAACTCAACAATGCGACGGCGGCGGCGACGGTTTCCGACGAACCCACGGTTTCCTTAACCTAACGATTAACAACTCAGCCCGGTAGCGGCTAAGACACATTGTGGAGGTCCGGCAAGGCGGCGGCGACGGGGACGAAGCTCCGATGACAGGAGAACGACCTAAAACAGAGCCGGTCAGCAGTCGAAACAGGGAAATCAGGGTTGTTTCGGGTGGTTTCTCGGGCTCAAAGGCCGGGACAAGGCCGACCAGGGTTTGTAGGCTCACCTAGGGGTCGAGGAGGGTCGTCGGGACAGGCTGAGGACGGCGGCCGGAGGCGGTGGAGCAACGTCGGAACAGAAGCGGCGCGATCAGGGCACTCCTCGCGCATAGAACATGGGAGAGAGATCCGGGCTTCTTCGCGGCTCCACGGGCAACGACGACCTCCCACAAGCTTCAAGGGTCAAGAGAGGGGTCTGAGGTGGCCGTCGATAGCGGTGGTGAGCGGCGGTGGCGGCCGGCTCGGCCAAAAACAGAATCGAACCACTTTGGACTCCAAAACAGGGGATCGGTAGTTCCGTGGTGGTTTGTGGTGGTTCCGGTGGGTGACAGCCAGCGAGGTTGGGTCCGGGAGGTCGGGAGGACACTGGTGAGTGACGGTGTGGTGGTGGTTGGCGTTGGTGGCAGCTTAGACGGCTGGCGGAGGAGGGGAGGGGTTATCGGGTCTGGGAGGCCGAACAGAGCAGGGACTTCCTTGGCCGCTTTGCGGTCGTCCGGCGGTGAACGGTGGCGCCGGACGGGTCTACGGTGGCAGCAAGACACGGCTGAAGGTGGTGGTGGCCGGTGGTGAGGTAGTGGTCGGCCAAAAATGAACCAAGAAGAAGGAGGAAGCCTCCATTTGGAGGGGGAGGGGCTGTCGTCGTGTGAATAGAAGGAGAGAGGAGAGAGCAGACGGAAAGAGAGAGAGAGAGAAAAGAGAGAAAGAGTACGTGAGAGAGTACAAGGGTGGTTGGGGGAGTTGACTCTTTGACTAGACTAGTGAGTGGGTGAGATTTGTGACAAGTGGGGTTCACCCAAAGATTTGATTTGCTTGGCTCTTGTGAATTATTGGAGGGCGAGAGAGTCATTTCCCAAATAGAGACTGAACGAAATTTAGTGCACTGAGCAGAGGGGCAACTGGTCTCTTCATAGGCCAAGGTCGGTGAGGGTTATGATCAAATTTGAGGATTTGAATCCTAATTCGCGACGACTAAGAATTCGAAACCTAATCTAAACCGACTGAAACTTCAGAACTCGTCCAATTATCGTATCTTCAGTCTTTACGATCCAATATATTTTAATGACTGAATTTCAATATTAATCCTTTTTATTGAATTCAGGCACCTTGTAGAAGTCGAATTTCCAGGGCGTCACATCAAGACCTTTCCGTTTTTCTTCAGACAAAAATTCAATGCTCCGTGGAGAAGTCCCTCTCTGCTGCGATGCCTCAGGAATTTGGTGCCCTTCTACTTTTATATGAAAGAAAGAGCAACAGCCTTTTTTTTTCGTCAACCATGCAGGAGATTTCGAATTGATGCCAGACCAACTTTCCTTGTTTGAATCAGTCGATCAAAGAAAATCCAACATGGACTTTCTTTCCTGCACGCCACCTTTTGCAACAGAGGAAAGTAAATCTTCTCTCCCTCTTTTCCACTTTATTTAATTCATTATTGTTATCTTCAAGGAGAATCCACTGTGAGCAACCATGTGATTTGGTCAAAGAGTCTAAGATTACACTTTCCCTTTTTGACTTTTCTTTGGCTTCAAGAATTATCACGTTTAACTGAAGCTGCAGGCGAACAAAACACTACAACCCAAATCTCCTCTTTCATCAGGACCTACCAATATTCAATTTCCTCTTTAGCACATGCGTCCATTCACTTCCATGCTTCACTTATCCATCTCATCAACGTTCTTTTTGTTACGGGCTCAATATCGAGACATCTTTTAACACACCAGATGTACGTGGTTCGGTCGTAGAGACCTACGTCAACGGGGAGAGAGGCAACGAATTCCACTATAAAACGAGCAATACACGGAGATTACAAATCACACTTTAGTCACTCAAACGCTCTTATTGTTTCCCAAGCCCCAATTACATCCAAGTACGCACACAATGTTTAGCCCCCAATTCCTAGCGAAATAATCTCTCAATCTCACAAAAAAATTAAAACACAAATCTAACCTCAAGATTTGATCGACTTTGACACTTAAATTCTTAATGTAATTTCGCGAACAAAACGAAGACCCAATGCCAAACACTCGCGTGAAAAACAGCGCTTCAGTGTCTTCTTCTCGGACATAATATGTCGAAGCCACTATGTGCTCTCCTTTCTTATTCAACAACGTTAGACTTATATATGCATTAAGCCACCCACGAACAAAAACAGAATCTCATGAGGAGATCGGCCAACGTAATCCAACGATTTTCTCTCATATCTCGTCTTTTTCTTAATGACTCCAATTAGTAAAGGGAAACCAAGTCCAACATTCACATTCTTGTTCTGTTGCCTCTATTCTTACGTGGAAACATGATTTCCGAATCTTCCCAATATGAAGTTCTGTTGGACTTATCAAATCCACAACGTGATAGTCAAATATTCAATTTAGACTCCAACACCGAACAAGAAAATCAATATCTCCACGAACGATCACGTATATTTAATTTCATACTTTCCTTTAAATTATCTTGAGTCGGGTTTTGTTCACGATCTCTCAAACTCGAGACATATATAACAATCTCCACATTGGCTTGACATTTGAACAATGTCACAATTACTTCCACTAGAATCTGAACTTCATCTACTACTCTCCCAACAGTCCCAATGGGCTCAACAGCCACAGACATCATCCAAGTTGAAGCACGCTTGAACTTCGCCATAACCGTGGACCTCATCAGAACACCAAATGCACATGCACTTTTAACTGCTCCACAAGGACTACTGACACAAGCTCCTTAATCACAAATAAAAGCAAAATCAATGTTGCATTCATATCTGTTAGGAGATCGAACACATACCTTGTCAATATCAACAGTTATAGTAACTATTGGCTCTATATGCTCCACCTCGCTACAAGTACCATCTGTGTCGATTACCACGCTAGTATCCACTGCCTCAGGAGTTTTTGGTTGCAACTCCACCTCAAGCTGAACACCGTCCAGATCTGTATGAACACTGCCATAATCACTCCTAGCCTGAATTACTGGAGACTCGTCAAAGGTAACTTCTCTGCTGCAAATAGGTGAATTTATATTCGGGCACCACAACTGATAGCCACACTCACCTCGTGCATAGCCATGGAATATGCACTTTGCCATCACATCGAGCTTACCATCACTTACTTGATAATAATACGGGCAACTAAACATTCTAAATATAGAGTCATTAGCAACATTACCTGACCACATTTCTTCGGAAGTCCGACATCCAATCGCAGTCGACGGGGATCTATTCATCAGGTAGCTCGCCATACTAAGCGCATCCGCCATACCAGCACTAGAGAGCATTTTATGGGACGTCTCTAGTAACGCTCTGTTCATCAATTCTGCAAACTGTTCTAGTTTACTGGCACTAGTGCGGTGTTTCACTATACCATTTTTCATGCAGAATTTATTTACTAGCTTTGAGCAGGACTCCATGCTACTATCAGTTCGCACATGCCTGATTAACTTACCAGTCTCCGTTTCCATCAAAGGTCTCGACCGCGTATTCCTACCAACAGTATCAAACTTGTTCATCGACATAATCACCTAGACCTTCCTCAAGTAGCCGTTAGACTCTCGAACAGATGTCAACGTCTCATGAGCGAAACTTATCAATATCTTACCTTAAAGTTCATACAGGCCACCATGCTCGATTCCTTTCATTATCACCAAGGCACCTCGAACAATTTTCAGAACTCAACCTCGTGAAGAATACATGCATCCAGCTAAATCTAGAGCACCCAAGGAAATTAAGTTCTTTTTCAATTCTGGAATATATCTTACTCCAGTCAATGTCCCCACAATACCATCATGTATTCTGATTTTAACATCACCAATACCCACAACATCGTATTCAGTGTTGTTTCCCAACTGTACTTTACTACTATCTGTGCACTGATAAGTAGCAAACCAGTTTCTGTTTGGTGTAGCAAGAACCAGAATCTAGAATCTAGAATCCATCCATCAAACGACGAATCCTCAATGACAGACAAGACCCTATGACACCATCAGAATTTTCAGCTACAGCTGCAATATCATCTGCAGCTTCAACTCTAATTCCCTTAGCCATTTCATTTTTCAGCTTAAAGCAATTTCTTCTAAGATGCCCCATTTTGCCATAGTTCCAACAGACACCACCGTCAATCCTAGATTGACTGCGTCTATTCATGTTCATACTACTTCTGCTAACACGAGTACTAGCTATTCCTCTTTCACCTACTAAAGCGGCAGATACAGATTCACCAGATTCTTTTCTACGGATATCCTCACTCAGAATTAAATCTTGAATCCCATCAAAAGTTAACTTGTTGATCCAAAAGAATTACTAACAGCAGTAATAGTAGTATTTCAACTATCAGGCAATGAGGATAATAGAATCAAAGCACGTACCTCATCTTCAAAGTCAATATCAACTGAACTTAATTGACTAACAATCACATTAAATTCATTGATATGATCAGCAGCAGACGCACCTTCGTTCATCTTCAAATTAAATAGACGTCGCATCAAATAGACCTTGTTGATCACAGAGGGTTTCTCGTACTTGTCCGACAGGGCTTTCATCAAACCCACAATGGTTTTCTCCTTGACGATGTTAAACACGACGTTACGAGCCAACGTCAGCCGAGTAACATCCATCGTTCACCTATCTAGCAATTCCCCGTCAGCTTGCTTCATCGTATTTAGCTTCTCCCCAGACAAGGGTGCATGAAGTTTCATCTGATACAAATAATCTTCAATCTGCATCTTCCAGAAATCAAAATCCTTCCCATCAAATCTGTCGATTTTCACTTTAGCTTCTTTTGTCGCCATCGATTCACTTCAATTCAAGCAAGCTTAGCTTTGATACTAATTGTTACGCAGAACAAGCGATCGATCAAATAAATAGACAGAATGAGAAAGTAAATCGAACTCTAGATTTACGTAGTTCGATCGTAGACACCTACATCTACGGGGAGAGCAGCAACGAATTCCACTATAAAACGAGTGATACATGGAGATTACAAATCACACTCAAGTCACTCAAACACTCTCGGTATTTTTCAAGCCCCAATTACATCCAAGAACGCACACAGTATTTACCTCACAATTCCTAGAGAAATAATCTCTTAATCTCGCAAAGGAATTAAAACACAAATATAACCTTATGATTTAATCGGCTTTGACACTTAAATTCTTGATGTAATTTCACGAACAAAACGAAGACCCAATGCCAAACACTCGCGTGAAAAATGACACTTCAATGTCTTCTTCTCGGACATAATATCTCGAAGCCACTCTGTGTTCTCGTTTCTTATTCAACAACATCATACTTATATATGCATTAAGCCACCCACATAAATGATCTGGCAAAAAGTTTGGGCACCAAAATGAGCGTCATACGAAAGTTATGACATTGTATTTGTATAATACTATAGAAATTCAATTTGTTATTCTCCTGTTTTTTCTAGATATTTCATGTCTAGAATTGACATAGAATTAGTTTTCCCTTTATTAGAAAATAGAAGAACGAGAAAAAGCTTAGATTATGCTAATTTGACCTTATTTTCATAAATTTGGGTCTAAATTTCATAGATTTCACTCTCCTACAAAGAATATTGTAGAAGATGAGGGCATCCAACGTGCATACTTGTAGTCGTGCGTCACAAGATGTTCCTATGTATTTAGACAACGCAACATTTAAAGAAAAAATGAGTCCTTAATATGGGAACCTGTCCAATGCTTCATCGAACTTTAAACATCATACATTAAAATTTGTATTTCATTCATGACATGCTAAAAAATAATGTATTTTAAATTATTTTAGTGTGCATTGACAATTAGTCTTCAAATTATGATGAAATTTTACAAATTAACTAAATAGTAATTTGACTTAAATGAAAAAAATAAGGAAAAGAAGCATTTTTTTGAAACAGAAATTTTGTGCAGTTATCAAACACGTTCTAATTCTCTAAAACTCATCCAAGAACAGAATAAAAAAAATCATTTTAACCATAATCTGTTTTCTGGATCAGAATGGTTACCATGCGCAACCTTAGAGTCGTCAAAGATGTGTAACATTCTAGGGATAAGTGCACTAGAAATTCTAAAACTTATCACTAAAGTGTAATGGAGTCATAAAACTTTCAAAAGGTGTAATAAAGTCCTAAAACTTTCAATAAGTTCAATCCATTGAAGGATTTGATTTCACCAATTTGACAAGTTTTAAGATTCAATTGCATTTTTTTAAGTTTTAGGACTCAATCGATTTTCTGACATTAATTGCATTTTTTTGAAAGTTTTAGGACTCAATTGCACGTTCATTAGGACTTCCAACATACTTATCCTACTTTTATTTAAAAATAAATGTTTTCTTTTTTTTTTTTGTAAAAAAATGATTAATTAATTTCATTTTTATCTCCTGTTACCCTATGTTTTTGGTAATCCCATCTAGATTGATGAATTAACAATTGACAATTGAACCTATTCTTTCATTTGAATTGGTAATTTTGCATATCTTCTTATCTTGAAACGTAGGGAAGTGCTTTACAAACATATATTAAAAAAAACACACATTTCATTTACCTCCTTCATCTTCATGGCTACTATAACTCGATATTTTGATTTTAATCGTACCAAACCTATTTTTTTGATTTTAGGATGAAGATTGACCTTATAACAGACACCTTTTTACCTTGGCATTTGAAATATTATGTAGATGATGTTGGAAAATATGAAAAGAAGTAACAATGTAATCGGACTTTGAGGGTGTAATCACTTTCTTTTAGGATCAATTTGCCCCACGAAGTTGCTATAGGTTTCTGGTAAATTCCTTTCAGGATACAATAAAGTCACTACGAGAATACTGGATAGCAATTCCAGTAATTCTCCTAAAACTCTCTGCGAAACAATGAAAATATGGCTCTCTCTTTTGAAGGAAAACGTAGAATGAAAATTTGATATTGAAAACTGAACAGAATTGTCTATTATATAGACTAATAAACACACCTTTTGGTGTCTAAACTGTCCATGTACGAACACATCTATTCATGTTCAAAACATCGCACCAGTTCGTGTTCAGAACATCGCACCAATTCATGTCCGAAACATCGTACCAATTCATGTCGAACAATTGCAATTCTGACATGACCGTTCGTGGTGATAACAGTCATTCGGACACAACTGTTCGTAAGTGACAACCGCTATTCGGACACAACTGTTCGTGTCCGAACAGTCACAATTTAAAAAATAAAATAAAATATAATTATAAAATATTTTATTTCGAAATAATAAAAAAAATAATTCAGAAATCGTCCGTGGCGCGCAAAGCATCTAAAAATCGCGCAATCACACGAGCACCCGTACGCGGGTATGGTGGGGTCTATCCCACTTGCCCATTTCTTTTTCTGAAAGGTTATAGCAGCATTCTAATTAATAAAGAGACTTTCTCTCTGCTTTCTATCCTATGTGGGATACAAAAAAGATATTATTTTGATTTGTTTTCCAAACAAATAACAACAATCCCCCACTTTGTTTGTAAAACAAATTTGAAAAATAAAATTTCTCAAAAGTACAGCCAAAGTTTCCATGAGATCAATATACATACGTGAAGGTCTCTTTCGAGTTAAACCTTTATTTAGTGCAAGTACCTCAAAGTTCTATCAAAGTCACAAGTAGCCGCTGGCTTTAAACTTGTTACTTTTAATAATAGTACTGGACATACCATATATATACTAAGCTCTTGTTTCAATGAGAAGTTTATAATATACTTAGCACTGTTATGGCCTTGTGCTTGTACCTTTTCATGAGCTCTCTAGAAAGCAACCATAACTTTCGTAAGAAGCGGTACCACTTCTAAGCTCATATAGGTGAAGTATATATCACGTGTTTCTGTTACTAATGAACACGATACATTAATATATTATACATCATTAAGAATATAATTCAGCCTCTAACACGTAACAGACAATACTGATTTCTCACATTTGGGGCTTAGATCAGTATTATACAATCACTTTCAGTAACTCAGTAACTTGTTCTTACCCATTAAACCATATTACTAGTGATACCCTAGTATTTGGTCGGGTTACCATTATTGGTGATTTTAATTAAATGGTTTCAACCCCATTTCTTTTGAGCTCATTATTACTACATCTCTTGGTAGCGCCTTCATGAAAGGGTCAGCCAAATTTTTGCTTGACCTTACATAGACAATTGTAATGATACCATCTTGAATCAATTGTCTTACGTACTCATGTCTTAGACTAATGTGCCTAGACTTACCATTATAAGTAGCCTATATGCTCTTGCCAAAGTAGCTTGACTATCACAATTGATAGAAATAGGAGGCATAGGACTAGGCCACAATTTTATGTCCAACAACAAATTCCTAATCCACTCGGCCTCTTTCCCACCTGCTGCTAAAGCAATAAATTCGGATTCCATCGTTGAGTGAGATATACAAGTCTGTTTCTTGCTCGCCCAAGATACAACACATCCTCCTAACGTGAAAACCCATCCAGAGGTGGAATGTTTATCTCCTATGCTTGTAATCCAACTAGCATCGGTGTATCCTTCAAGTACAGCCGGATAATTATTATAGAACAATCCTAAATTTTTTATTTTCTTAAGATAGCCAAAAATTCTGGTAATAGCATTCCAATGTTCTATACTTGGATTACTAGTATATCTACTCAACTTACACACGAAAAACACAATATCAAGTCTAGTACAATGCATCGCATACATTAAAGACCCTATAGCACTAGCATATTCAAGTTGTGATATTGCTCTACCAGTATTATAATTCAATTGAATATTGGGTTCAAACGAAGTACTCACTTCTTTGAAACCAAGATGTTTAAATTTATTTAACATTTTCTCAACATAGTGACATTGGTTCAAAGAATAACCCCCACTATGTTTTTTAACTTTAATACCTAAGATAGTATCTACTTCGCCCAAATCTTTCATTTTAAAATTTGAAGTTAGATACTTCTTAGTCTCAATGACTCCAGTCATATTAGTCCCAAAGATAAGGATATCATCAACGTATAGACAAACTAGAACACCATAGTCTTTAGTGAATTTAGAATAAATACACTTATCAGCACTATTATGCTTGAAACCATTGGACAATATGACTGAATCAAATTTCTCATGCCACTGCTTAGGTGCTTGCTTAAGCCCATAAAGATATTTAACCAATTTACATACTTTCTTCTCATGTCCAGGAAGAACAAAACCTTCTGGTTGTTCCATGTAAATTTCCTCATTTAAATCTCCATTTAAGAAAGCAGTTTTAACATCCATTTGATGAACACAAAGATCACAAAAAGATACGAGAGCAAAAAGAATTCGAATAGATGTTATACGTGCTACAGGGGCATAAGTATCAAAATAATCTATTCCTTCTTTTTGTCTATACCCTTTGGCCACTAACCTAGCCTTAAAAGTTTGGACAGAACCATCGGAATTATATTTTCACCTGAAAACCCATTTACACCCAATAGGTTTAGATCCTTCTGGTAAATCTGCTAATACCCAAGTATTATTGGACATAATTGAGTCCATTTCATCATTTATAGCTTCTTTCCAAAAAGAAGCGTCTCTAGAAGACATAGCATCACTAAAACATTTAGGATCGTCTTCTAAATTTAATACTAAAGGATATTTATTTACCACATTATTATCTCTATCTCCTTCAATGAGAAAAACATAAGTAATAAAATCAGGACCTAAATCTTTTAATTTTCTGGCTCTAGTGCTTCTTCTTGGTTCAGTCATAATTTTCGAATCCTTTGTTTCCTTTTCATGAGAATCTACTTGTATTTCTATAGGTGTTGAATTATTATTATCAATAATTTCAAAATCTGTAGAATACTTATTCTCAAAAAATTCAACATCTCTTGATTCCACTATGACATTTGATTCTAAATCAAGAAGTCTATAAGCTTTCCTATTTTCAGCATATCCAAGGAAAACACTTCTGATTGCTCTAGGACCAAACTTTGTTCTCTTAGGGTCTGGTACTCTATAATAAGCCAAACACCCCTACACTTTAAACTATGATAAGTTTGGCTTTCTACCTCTCCACAATTCATATGGACTTATATTAGTCTTTTTGGATGGTATTCTGTTATTAATATGACATGCAGTAAGTAATGCTTCACCCCATAAATTAATTGGTAGCTTTGAATTAGAAAGCATACAATTAATCATTTCTTCGAGAGATCTATTTTTCCTTTCAGCCAAACCATTTTGTTGTGGAGTGTACGGTACTGAAGTTTGATGAATAATACCATGTTCTTGACAAAATGATGAAAATTCATTTAAGAAATATTCACCACCTCTATCTGAACGTAGAACTTTAATTTTATTTTCCAATTGATTTTCTACTTCAGCTTTATATTTCTTAAACATGGTAAACGCTTCATCTTTCGATCTTAGGAGATAAACGTACAAATACCTACTGTAATCATCCATAAAGTTAATAAAATACCTTTTACCACCACGAGTTAACATTACATTGAATTCACATATATCGCTATGCACCAAATCTAACAAATTCGAATTTCTATTTGTATTCGGAAAAGGCCTCTTAGTTAATTTAGACTTAGCACAAATTTCACATTTTTCTAATTCTCCATCAAAATTGATCAAATCTAATTTTTTTCATATTTTTTAAATATCGAAAATTTAAATGCGCCAATCTACTATGCCATAAACAAGAAGAGTTAACGGTATAAATAGAAGATTCAATCTTATTATTGATACTCAGTTGATACATGCCTTCATTGGCATAACGCTTTCCCACAAATATTCCATTCTTCGACAGGATAACCTTGTCGGATTCAAACAATACCCGAAATCCCCTTTTACATAGCAAGTCAACAGAAATTAAATTCTTCCTAATCTCAGGTACATACAAGACATTCAGAAGGGTAACTTTCTTCCCATAAGTGAAGTCTAACTCCACGGAGCCTTGTCCTTCTATTTTTACAAAACTGTTGTTAGCCATTTGGACCTCTCGATAGTTAACATCAACAATCTCTTGAAAGTTCTTGATCATAGACTTATCCTTGCACACGTGGACTGTTGCACCAAAATCCAACCACCAACCCGATTGAACAGAAGTAGCATTAATTTCAGTAATCGTGGCCACAATACCATCAACTCTTGCAGAGATTTCCAAGTCTGAAAATTTATGCGTAACCATTGCCACATAGTTCTCTTGAACAGCATTGGTATTTGCCTTCTCAATTTGCATTGGTGTATTCTTCTCCTTGGAAGTGTTGTTCTTGCGGTACCTACAGTCCCTTGCAAAATGTCCCTCTTTGCCGCAAACAAAACAGCCTCCTTTCTTTTTCTTTTGTGCCTTCTTAAAGTTCTGTTCCCTCTTGCGTTTCAAGTTCGGGTTATTTTTAGACTGAAATCCATTACCCGACAGGACATTCACTTTAGTTCCATATAATCTAGAATTTTCACGCAAGCGTGACTCTTCCTCAATGCGAAGATGTTTCTGGAGTTGAACCAAAGTAACGGCTTCTGTCTTGTGCATCAGCCTTTTCCCATAGTCCTTCCAACTTGAAGGTAATTTGGCAATAATTGCTCCGACTTGAAACGCTTCTGGAATATCGATTTTTAGAGCACGGATTTTGTTCACTAGAACTTGTAGTTCATGAACTTGCTCCAGAAGGGGTTTAGTATCAATAAATTTGAAGTCGAAATACTTCGTAATCAAATATGTGTTCGTACCTTGTTCCTCTGCTTTGTATTTGAACTCCAGTGCATCCCAAATTTCCCGAGCAGATTTCATTTCCGTGAACAGGTCATACAGACGATCGGACAACGTATTTAGAATGTGTCCACGACAGAGTAGTTCATCTTCTTCACGTTTCTTCTTTGCCTTATTCACCCTCTCAATTTCTTCGACATTTGGTTCTTCTCCTTCAACGGTGGGAACAGGATCTTCAATAGGCGTCAGACACGGGTCCAGAATGTAAGATATATTCAAAGATGTAAGCAGAAACATCACTTTGTCCTACCAAAGCGAGAAGTTGTTGCCATCGAACCGATCCAACTTGACCATATTTTGATTCATCACTTTGATGGTCTCCGACTCCATTGTTGCATGAATTGATCCTAAAAATTGTTGGAAAATATGAAAAAGAAGTAACAATGTAATCGGACTTTGAGGCGTCTAATCATTTTCTTTTAGGATCAATTTGCCCCACGAAGTTGCTATAGGTTTCTGGCAAATTCTCTTCAGGATACAACAAAGTCACTACGAGAATACTGGATAGCAATTCTAGTAATTCTCCTAAAACTCTCTGCGAAACAATGAAAATATGGCTCTCTCTTTTGAAGGAAAACGTAGAATGAAAAGTTGATATTGAAAACTGAACAGAATTGTCTATTATATAGACTAATAAACACACCTTTTGTTGTCTAAACTGTCCATGTACGAACGCATCTATTCATGTTTAAAACATCGCACCAGTTCGTGTTCAGAACATCGCACCAATTCATGTCCGAAACATCGCACCAATTCATGTCGAAAAATTGCAATTCTGGCATGACCGTTCGTGGTGATAACAGTCATTCGGACATAACTGTTCGTAAGTGACAACCGCTGTTCGGACACAACTGTTCATGTCCGAACAGTCACAATTTAAAAAATAAAATAAAATATAATTATAAAATATTTTAGTTCGAAATAATAAAAAAAATAATTCAGAAATCATATGCGGCACGCAAAGTGCTAAGTGCGTCAAAATCGTGCAATCACACGCGCACCCGCACGCGGGTATGGTGGGGTCTATCCACTTGCCCATTTCTTTTTCTGAAAGGTTATAGCAGCTTTCTAATTAATAAAGAGACTTTCTCTCTCCTTTCTATCCTATGTGGGATACAAAAAAGACATTATTTTGATTTGTTTTCCAAACAAATAACAACAGATGAGCCTAATACCAAATTTAACGAGTTAAAACAAATAAAGTGAAAATGAGAAAGGCATCGATTGGATCACTCATGAAAATCATCTTTATTTTCATCCAACTTGATTCTGAAACTAGAATGCTGGTGTAGTGAGTTTTTTTCGAAAATAATATTTACAAAATTAATTCAAAAAATAATATTTACAATTTTAGGTGGGGGGCCCCGCCCGTGGGCCCCTCTCCCTCAGCAATAGAGGGAGAGGGGGGTTGCAGGCCCACCACGTGGGGCTTCAACCCTCCCCCCTCCCTCGGCAATTCAATTGCCGAAGGAGAATCCTCCGGTTTTTTTTTTAATAATATAAAAATAAAAAATATTTATAATATTAGATTAAAAATAAATTATTTAAAATTTTGGGTCTTGCCCTTTTAAATTAAAAAGAAAATTAAAATGCTTCTCTCGTTTGCTCGCTTTTACCCATTGATAAAAATATTTACCCGCCTCGCTTTTCTCTGAGCGAGGTATGATCGCTACGAGGCCCCGGAGTGAACGCCAACGCAGTTGTATCGCTCTTTTTTTTTTCGAAGTCGAGACGCGTAAATATTTTTTTTTACGTAAATATGATCGCTCCGCGGCCCCGCGAGCAAACGCCGTTGCTTCGCTCATTCGCTCGTTTTTCACAGAGTCGAGGCTCGTAAATATTTTTTTCACCTAAACATTATCGCTTCGCGGCCCCGCGAGCCAACACCGTCGCCTCACTCGTTCGCTCGCTTTTCTAGGAGTCGAGGCGCGAAAATATTTTTTTTATGTAAATATGATCGCTCCTCGGTCCTGCGAGCGAACGCCGTCACCTTGCTCGTTTGCTCGCTTTTCTCAGAGTCAAGGCGCACCAATATTTTTTTTACGTAAATATGATCGCTTCGCGGTCCCGTGAGCAAACGTCGTTGCCCTGCTCGTTCGCTCGCTTTTCTCGGAGTCGAGACGCGTAATATTTTTTTTTACGTAAATATGATCGCTCCACGGCCCGTAAGCAAACGTCATTGCCTCGCTCGTTCGCTCGCTTTTCTCGGAGTTGACTCACGTAAATATTTTTTTTACATAAATATGATCGGTCCACGAGCAGACGCCGTCGCCTCGCCCGTTTTTCTTGGAGTCAAGACGCGTAAATATTTTTTTTACAACGGGACCGCAAAGCGACGATGCGGCGTCGAAAAAATATTTACATAAATTAAAAATTAAAAATTAAAATGCTTTGTTCGACAGTCCAACTACCGAGCAAAGCAAACAAATTAAAAGTGCAAGACCCAAAACTTTAAATAATTTATTTTTTAATCTAATATTGTAAATATTTTTTATTTTTATATTATTTTGAAAAAAAAAGAAAAAAAATGGAGGGATGGAAGTTTCCCTCCCTCGGCATTTTTTTTTGGGGGTCGAAACCCTCGGCAATTTTTTTTTGGTCGAAACCCTTTGCCGAGAGAGGAGAGGGGGGGTTGCAGGCCCCCACGTGGGGGGCCTGCAACCCCCCCTCTCCTCTCTATTGCAGAGGGAGAGGGGCCTGCTGTGGATCCCTAGGTCTCCCTCGGCAATTCAATTGCCGAGGGAGACCTAAAATTGTAAATATTATTTTTAAAAAATTAATTTTGTAAATATTTATTTTTTAAATATTATTTAAAAAAACCCTTGGTGTAGTCGCTATAAATTTAGGCGATCCTAATTCACCAAGCAAAAAAAAAAAATTACTGGACAAGTTTTAAGAAATAGAGTGAAGTAAGGACGTCATTAGATTGATTGATTGCCATTAGGAAAAAAGAGAGGAAAACAAATAGGGATAATGACACAAATGATCTCTAAACTTTGACTGAATGTGCAATGTAGTCCATGAACTTATTCCAATAGTAAGTCGAACATAAACAGGAAGTAAGTTGACCATATTTCAATAGTTCATGGACCATTTTAATCAAATTAAAAGTTCAACGACTATATTGCACATTTGGTTGAAGTCTAGGCATGGGCTTTACTGGTCAAATTAAAAGTTCAGGGACTGTAATGTACATTAGATAAAAGTTCAAGGATCATTTGTGTCATTTTTCCAAAAAAATATAATCGAATTTACCATTTGTAGTAGTTTGTCCTTTTTTCTTCCTTGACTTGCGTTGCGTTTCACTCATATCAATGACACAGCAAAAGGAAAAAGGATCCATTTTTTAGTGCAATATTGATATATGATATATATAATTTCATCTCAATAAACAATGTAGAGCTAGAGAGAGAGAGAGAAACGGTAGAATCATATCAACATCTGATAACAAACAATTGTATTGGTATCCTCAAGTCAGTATGATATTGAGAAGAATTCTTCTATGTAATGTAATGAACCAAAGCGATTATTATGGTGAACAACTGTCTAATGGTTGTCAAACCAGTTCTGTGTCTGGAGATAGTTGATCAGTTTGTTGTCCACTTGGAAAGCCTTTGCCAGAACATCGACATTGATCGGCGGCTTCGACCCAAAGACTGAATTTCCGATTGTTATGAGTCCCGGGTTCTGGCTGCTCAAGAAAGCAAAGGCCAGTGCATTCGTCTGTCCAATGTTCAGCTGGAAGTGAATGAGGCCTTGCGGAAACACGAAAACATCTCCTTTGCTCAGGACTTTGGTAATGAGAGTGTTGTTTAATTGGTTGGATGTGACGAAACCGACATGGAGCGTGCCCTCCACGACCGCTAGCATCTCGGTGCCACGAGGATGAATGTGGGGAGGGTTCAGACCGTACGGAGCGAAGTCAAGACGGGCCATGGCGATGCCGAGTGTGTTGAGACCTGGGAATTGGTCGACAAAAGCAGTTGTGACTTTGGATCCGAGCTGATTTGCTGTGTTCCCGGGGTATCTCAACTTTGTGAAGAAGAAATCATCTGCCATGGTGAGCTTCGGGTCCTTGCAGAACTTCCCATTCACAAACACCGCAGAGTTGGGGTCGTTGACGGCAACACAAAAGTCCTGAAGAGGACTCGGGTCGGAGGCCAAGGCATGGGATGATGCCAAAGCCAAGAGGACAAAGGCTTGAAAGAACTTCATCATGGAAAAATTTCTGGGCTCGGTTTAGCCTGTCTGGGAAATTCTGGTTCGTTGAGGATTGATGTGAATTGCTGCATGTTAGCAACTCCATTTATAGGAGAGTCATTTGACTTGGTCCCAGTCAATTGGCCTGCAGGAAGCAGCTGAAGCCAGGAACGCTGCCAAGTCCACAACAATTGTTTATTCTTCCGTGTTGCTGGTGAATTATTCTGCAACCTACAACACGGCTAATCAGACAAAAAACTAAGGGAACTAACGATGAGTTCTCGTCGAGAATTAGTCATTCGGTCCTTGACGAGAAGGATTCCAAATTTGGCTTCCGAATGGATGGATTGGCTAGTTCAACTTTAAGTGTGAACACGGCTAATCAGACAAAAAACTGACGGAACTAATGATTTGTGGATATTCTCTTTCAGTGTGAACCTATGTAGCACCGATACGACACGGACACGGGGACACGATACGACACGACACGCTGACACGGCAGTTCTCAAAAAATAGAGAATTCCGACACGGCGGGACACGAAATATATATTTATATATATATATAATTTTGAATCGTAAGGAATTAAGTGACGATTATTGAACGATTCTTGAGACATCAGTCATGTTAAATTATGTTTCGAAAATTTTAAGCACCAGGTCCGTTCAGTACGTCAAATACTCGATTAGTTCTAGATTACCAAAAGTTTCATTTGCCCCTCAATCATACACAAAAGACTTGAATGGTGAGTTGACATAATGGGCCCCACAAATTAAAATTTCCACCAGCCCCATCACTTCTCCCCTCAGGTCAACATCCCTCTCCTCTCTCATCTCTCTCCGCACGGCCCCAATTGAATTTCACTTCATTACCTCGTTTGGGCCACGATCAGCTCGTCACTTCTTTTGCCTTTTTTTTTTTTGGTTGATCTCTCTCTCTCTCTCTCTCTCTCTCTCTCTCTCTCTCTCTCTCTCTCTTTGGCTGTTTCCATTTTCACTTTCTGTGTGAACAGAGCGGGATTAGAAAACGCCTCGCCCCGTCGGCCTCCAACCCCGACGCCTCCGACTCTGCGATTTTTGAAGAACGGAACCCTAATTAGTCCCAACCTGTTCTTGGCGTTCGATTCTCTCGTCCTAGCGCGGCTAAGTTATGAGCAGGAAACGCCTCGCCCCGTCGGCCTCCAGCCCCGATGCCTCCGACTCCGCGGTGAGTCCCTCTCCGCTTTAAAAAAAAAAAAAAAACCTAACTTTGCTTTGATCCTGCTCCGGGTTTCTTCATCCCGTCTCTCAAACTCCGCGGTGAGTTCTCCGACCGCCGCGTGCCACCGCCGAGCCCGAACCAGCCCCCGCTTCCCCCTCCCTACTCTGTTTTGCTTCAACCCCCTGCTCAGCTTCGGTTTGCAACATCGCGACGCCCTTCGAACACCATCAGCCACCACATCGTCGCCCTCTGTGAGCCTTAGACCCTCGTGCGGCCTCTCCGACAGCCCTAAAGCCACGGAACAGCCTGTAGAGAAGCCCTCGGTCAGATTTTTCCCATTTTCCCTCGGACATGGCTATTTTTTCCTTTTCCCCATCCGGACACGCGGCCGGCCATGTCCGTCCGTGTCCGGCCTTGTCGGAGCCGTGTCGGCGTGTCGCCGTGTCCGACACGCAGAAATCTTGAAGAGTGGCGTGTTCGTGCTACATAGGTGTGAACACTCCGCGTGTTTGTATGGGGAATTAATCATGATATATATATACATAGGAAGTGAATCGATAGTTGGCAAGTGTTCTGCGCTGCTCCGGATACCCCAAAAGACCTCAAATTTTAACTCGTCCTTTTGTCTTATAAAAAACCTTCAACTTTAAATGCAATCACAATTCTATCCTAATTTTTTTATCCCATAAAAAATCCCCAACTTTATGTGAAGTCCAAATTCTACCATAAACTTTTATCATCTCATAAAAAACTTTTAACTTTAGATCCAATATCAATTCTACCATAATTTTTTTTGTCTAAAATATGTACCAACTTTAGGTCTGATTTCAATTTACTCTTCTTCTTTTTTCATAAAAGTTCACCAATTTTACTTGAGTCCTAAATCAGCCTCCGTTTAACCATTCGTCAAAATCGCTGATTTTGTTCTCAGTCTTTGATCTCTGGAGCTTAGGAATGTTCCATCTCTCACAGTCGGAGAGCTCGAGCTTGGGATGCTTTAATAGCTTGTGCTAGAGTGTTTTCCATTTCTCGGTTGTTAATGAGAAATTTTGGACGAAGGGTTCATGGGAAACCGAGTATTTAAATATGATTGAAGAAGTCGTCTTCCATAACATACTTTCTCTTGTCTGGGAAAGAGGATGGGACAAAGTAAGGGGCATTTATTGTAGCAGTTGTGGAATAATTCATCTCTTGGAATAAGAAAATAATCACAACGTAGGAGACTTGGTATAGATCTGGGAAAGGTGGCTTATCAGAGAAAACTTAGTACTGGGTCAACACCAACATCATCTATAAAAAGGGACAATGTCTCCATACAAGGCATCTCACTCCCTTCTCGAGCAAATAGCAGAAGAGCAGAAGTCATCAAAGCCCCAACTCTCCAGTGCTCAACCACAATGAAGTTTCTTCCAATTAGCCTTCTCATCTTGGCTCTGGCAGCCACCATAGCTCTTGCCTACGACCCGAGTCCTCTTCAGGACTTCTGCGTGGCTGTCAATGACCCCAAAGGTTGGAGCTCTGCTATAGCGTCACTCATATGATTCTGTTCTAAGGAATTACTCCAAAAAGAGATTCTTCTTAGATAAGTCTAATAATATGAATTATGTTTGTTATGCAGTATTTGTGAATGGAAAGTTTTGCAAGGACCCAAAACAAGTCACAGCAGATGATTTTCTCTTTAAGGGTTTCAGATACCCAGGGAATACCGCGAACCAACTTGGATCGAAAGTCACGCCCGCTTTTGTGGACCAATTTCCAGGACTCAACACTCTTGGCATTTCCATGGCTCGTATCGACTTCGCTCCAGGTGGCCTGAACCCTCCCCACACTCACCCTCGTGGGACCGAGATTCTGGTCGTGGCTGAGGGCACATTGCTTGTCGGCTTTGTTACGTCCAACCAATTGAACAACACCCTCCTCACCAAAGTCTTGTACAAAGGGGATGTGTTTGTGTTCCCAATCGGTCTCATCCACTTCCAGATGAACATCGGAAAGACCCCTGCACTGGCCTTTGCCGCTCTGAGCAGCCAGAACCCAGGAGTCATTACCATCGCTAATGCGGTCTTCGGATCGAAGCCACCCATTTCGGCGGATGTTCTCACCAAGGCCTTCCAAGTGGACAAGAAGGTGGTTGACTACCTCCAGGCACAGTTTTGGTACGACAACAACTAAGTGGATACGTGGACCTCCAAGACATAGGATTACCCCTATATTCTCCATACGTGATTGCTTAGATTGACGATTTCTTCTCAATAAGGAATTGCTCTTTATGTAACTGATCGTGAATGTCTGATGTAATAAACCATCATTCTTTAGGATAGATATGAGCTAGATATGGTTAGGTTTATCCGTATTTGATTTCCTCTTTTACTTCCAACAGATTATGCGGTTCCACCTTCTCCCAAAGAAAATTTTTTTATTCACATTTTGTGCTAGAGTTTCTGTTATCTGTTGTCTCCATTTGCAAGGATTGTGATCTAATTTTGAACCATTGACCGATAAAAAAAAATTATGGGCAATGTTACACGTACTAAAACTTTGGGGAGAGTATGGTCCGAGTTGATATGGTTTTCTTAGGAACCCGGGACCAAATTAGTGGTCTCGGTTCTCAATTTTCGAAACTGAGGACTGGACAGGACCATCGGTAGGCCCGTTCCCCGGGTTGTCCAATAAAACAGATAAAATGAAACTAAAAAGGAAATGTATTTAAAAATAGGGACTTGTTCGACAGTCACATCATGATTCACATTGGTTTCCCATGACACAATAAATATCAAATAGATGTTCGATATTATACGTAGTTATGAATCTCATTTCTACAACCAATATTGTATTTAACAGGAAAATATTTACCGGAAATTTTTCCCCATGCGCAAGTTCCTTTCTTTGCGGTTTAAGTACACTACAAATGTCAAAACTCGTGCACGCTGTTCACTTTAGTGCCAACACTTTCAACCAACTTAAAAAAAAGATCATTTAAATGTCAATTTTTTTTTTAAAAAAAACACTTACTTCAGAGCCAATTCCGGCAAGCTATGTCAGCTCAAGTATTAAAAAAAATAAGCCATGTCAGCTCAAATCGCAATAGCTGCAGTAGCAACAAATGAAGATGCACCCAAAGAACCGAGATAAAGCAAAGTTAAATGATAAAACTGAGCCTCAATATTAGCAAGACGATCATCCGAAGATAAGGATGAAATGGCACGTTTCGCGAATGGAGCAGAGACAGGTGCAATTAATCACGAGGTTGCATTAGAAAAATCACGTCTCTTCTAGAAACATCGATCTTCAGAATGTCCAATTTGCTTAAAATAGTTACAATAAAAATGTGAACCTCATTGAAAAGAAGCATATTGGGAACCACGCACAAAACCATGCAGAGAACCGTCGACTGAAAACCACATTGAGAATAGTCAAATCGGGGATTAGTATACAATACTCACAAAAAGCAAACCTTTACCATGATAGATTCAAAGAAGCATATGATGGAATACTTAATTACAATTAGACACGAAGCCGATATAAGTATACATACAAGAAAGGGTCAAAATACATACGATAAAGAGAAAACCCTAATCTAATATATACAATATATTTGCATGAACGACGATACAATGTCTTTTATGGAGAGTCTAGCCACCTCATATTCCACATTGGACATGCTTTTTAATAATAAAAGCCACATATGAATTATTATTCAATTGAAGACTTTTGGCCGAAATTTATCTTAGAGGCACTTAAGTGATTGTTTTTTCTCCGATTTAACATTTAAGTGATTTGGCAAAAAGTTTCGGCTCTAAAGTAAGCATTGTACAAAAGCTACAACTCTTTAGCATCACAAAGGAAACCAATTCCTTGAATGGCCATGAAGATGATAGATACACATCATGCCTTATTGAACATAACGTCGAGAAAGAAGGGTAAATGATGCCGAAGACGATGAATTTCTCGAAGTCCTTTTCTTACGATTTGGTGTTAAATTTTACAAATAAAGATGATGGTCTATGAGTTGTATGTTTAGACTTTGAACGAAATGATATTAATATTGGTTTAACTAAATCGAATGAATCATGGAAGTAGCAATTAGCAAGGTTAATACCACGAAAAATCTAAAACCGGTACACTTCTGATAAATTTATCCCAAATTAATTTTTTTTACCATAAAAAATCCTAAATCGGTACACCTGGATGGATGATATCTTTCTAAACTTGGGAATTATCTGAAAATATCTTGAAAATTCCTGAGAGATATTGCTTAAATTTAAAAAAAAATTGAATTTTGGCGAATGGGAATGTGGACCACATGGATTTTCAGCCACCCCATTATTATTATTATTATTATTATTATTATTATTATTATTATTATAATATAATTTATGTGATATTGGTGGTTGGTTTTACTTATCGTCTGATGTTTACCTTTGCATTGCTAATTTGCATATCATATCATTTGTCACATTTGTTTATTTTTGTTGTGATTGTCTTGGTTTGTTATAAAGTTTGCACAATTATAACCAAATATGCTCATAATTTATGAGTCCCCTATGTGCCTTGACTTTTCGAAATGTCCAAAGGGTAACATTTAACTTTTTAATCTTAAAATATGCTTGTGCTTACACCAAAGTTACATACCTTAACCTCGATCTTGATGAAATGGATGGGTAATTTTGTATAGAATTTCGTATTCTACCCTTCCTAGAATGGGATGGTAACATTCTATACTATATCCACTTATTAACTCAAATCTAAGAACATGTTGCGGATAAAAAATCGAAATTTTCAAAATTTAAGATATATTATGAGAATATTTATTTATTTTTGTTCATTCTTTCTTTGCTTTAATTAAATCCAAAAAACACAAAAATATATCATTGTTTTCGTATATCATATGGTCATTTGCATTGCATTTTTCTAAAAAAATCACCATTTAATTCACATCATCAATTTAAAGAGGTTTTCATGAAAATTGTTATTGAAAGGGCATTAATATTTCTAATTGATGTAGCCACGTCCCCGGACTCATTTTCTCTTATTTGTAGAAGTAATTTATTTCTCCTACTAACTTATTTAGGTATCTAATCGGCCTACCAAGAAAACGATTAGTGGCGACTCCATATTGAATAAATTTTGCATGAAATTGAACCTAAATTGTGGTTCAGTAGGATTTGGGAGAGTATGTATTATGTTAATTAATTTAACTAACATAATAATCCATTAACATGGAATTCTCGAATTTCAAGTCGCGATAATCCAAAGCCCATAAATTATTAGGTTAATATCACGATAAATCCCAAGCTAATACACATGTGAAAATTGTTTCCCAAACTATTTTTTACGGCAGAAGTACAGCAGAAGTGTCAATATTTGTGTACGAAGATCATTTCAATACCAATATTTTTTTGGATCACTTAAGTGCCAAATTAGAGAAAAAACGATTACTAAAGTGCCAATTCCGGCAAAAAAAGGATAACTTTAGTGCCAATTCCGGTGACTTGGCACTTAAGTGATAAAAAAAATATTGACATTAAAGTGATCTCCGTACACAAATATTGGCACTTCTGCCTTATTTTTGCCTATTTTTTACCATCAAAAACTCCAAACTGGTATACCCGTGATAAATTTACTTTAAACTAATTTTTTTCACCATGAAAAATCATAAATCGGTATACCTGTGACATATTTACACTCCACTAGTTTGGATTAATACCACAAAAAATCTCAAGTTGATACACTTGTAGCAGACAGAGAGTAAAAATCCTAAAGTGATACACCCATGAAATGGCACGCGTCATCTAACTAAGCAATTTGACGGTTAAATTAGACGAAAATCAGCGGAGGTTAAATTTGTCACTTGTGTATCAGTTTTGAGTAAATTTATCACAAGTGTACCAGTTTGAGGTTTTTTGTGGCCAAAAAAATATTTTTTAGTAAATTTGTCACATGTGTACTAGTGTAGGGCTTTCCATTATATTAACACTAAATTATTTGATCCTAACATTTTCAAAGTGTATGTAAACCAAGATGTCAAGTTCGATGAAGAAGGCATGTGGGAAGAGAATTCCAAAGTTGATGCGGATGTTCATGATGATTCAAGCCAAATAGAGTTGGAGGATCACTCATAACCTTCTTCTCCAATATTTTATGCAAGTTCATCACCATCGACTTCTTCAAAAGGCATCGATGAATCGATCGTTCCTAGATCAAGAAGATTGTCCGAAATTTATGAAACTACTGATGGGTTTCATCTTGGATGTCTTCATGCTCATTGTGAGTCTCTTACATACGATGCTGTCAAAGAAGAGAAATAGAGGCAACCATGAATGAAGAAATTGAAGCCATCATGAAGAATCAAACATGAGAGCTTGTTGTCCTTTCGAAGGACAAGAAGGCGATCGGTTTCAAATGGGTTTACAAGGCCAAGAAGAATGAGAAAGGCGAAGTTACGAGGTATAAGGCAAGACTCGTGGAGGAGGGATATAAGCAAAAGGCTGGTATCTACTATGATGAGGTCTTTGCCCTTGTCATCTGCATTGATACGGTGAGATTGATGATTTCTATTGCCGTTCAAAATGTAAGGCAAATTTATCAAATAGATGTCAAGTCCGCATTTTAAATGGCATGCTTGATGAAGAGATTTATGTTGAACGACCCATGGGTTTACTACCAAAGGTCATGAAGGCAAAGTATTGCAGTTGAAGAAAGTTCTATATGGGCTTAAGCAAGCAGCATGAGCTTGGAATTTCAGAATTGATGCCTATTTCAGTGAAGAAATTAGAGATGACCGATAATGGTCTCATGAATTATTTCCTTGGCATAGAAGTACAGAAAAGTGCCAATGGAAATTTTATTTCCCAAAAAGATATGCTGAAAATATCCATGAAAATTTCAAAATGAAGAACTGTGGCTCAATCAATACACCATTGGAGTGCGAAGCCAAACTTTCGAAGTTTGATGATGTGTCGATGTTATTTTAATGCATTATAGAAGCTTGATCGGAAGCTTGAGGTACTTGACATGTACGAGACAGGATATCATGTAAAGTGTTGAAATTATGAGTCGATACATGGAGAAACCGAAATCGACTTATCATAGTTTACACTACATGTCAGTCTAAATCCTTCAAACTAAGAGATTATTCGGATAGTGATTATGGGGGAGACATAGACGATTGAAAAAGCACTATAGGCTTTGTATTTTTCTTTGTGATATTGCTTTCACGTGGTCATCATACAAGCAACCAAGTGTTATTCTATCGACATGTGAAGCCGAATATGTTGCAGTATCCTCATGTGTTTGTTATGCAATATGGCTTGAAAGGCTCCTCAAGGAGATTCATATGGAGCAGCTACAATTGACAGAAATCTATGTCGGTAATGTTTATGCTAGTGCTTTGGCGAAAAATCCAATTTTTCATGAACAGAGCCGGCATATCGATGTTCGATGTCACTTCATTCGAGAACAAGTGTGAGCGGAAGAAATTGAAGTCTCACATGTAAAAACGGGGGACCAAAT
The DNA here is from genome assembly GCA_021437785.1 of Rhodomyrtus psidioides. NCBI lineage: Eukaryota > Viridiplantae > Streptophyta > Magnoliopsida > Myrtales > Myrtaceae > Rhodomyrtus > Rhodomyrtus psidioides. The sequence goes on along the minus strand of JAILYB010000146.1, from coordinate 753,005 downwards.
AGCAAACATCTCTACGAAGCCCCTCAAAATCGATGCATTTCGGAAGTTCAAGAGTTTCCTTGAATTGATTGATAGAAAAGAATTTGGTTTAAGGGGAAGTGTTAGATAATAAACCAAATTCATGATCAGAGTGCGGATATCCGTTTGGCTCCTAGAAGTATGCATGAACTAGTGAACGAATCAAGACTTATCTTTATTGTTGTGTAGCTTTTAAGAGGACAATTTGCTAAAATAATTTTTTTTTAAAAAAAATATTTATCAATTTAATATTAAAAAAAAATATTTACCAAATTGGGTGCCGGTCGGCAATTGGGCCACCGATCGGCACCCAAAACGGGACTTGGGTCAATTGCGGCACCCATCGGCGGCCCAATTGCCGATTGGGGCCGAGTTTTTTTTTCAATGGATTCGTCTCGAAAAATTATGCGAAATAAAAAAAAAATTCGTTCCAAACGGACCCCAAGCGATGAGATATGCCATTTCAAAGTATTATTCCATCGGATTTTTAAAACTTTGCTAATTTAGGCATCCATTTAAACAAGTAAATTATAAAATTGTTCAATTAAATAATAAATTATATTGAAATTACGTAAACTTTGAGGAAAAAAAGCACTACATAATTCATATTCCACCATTAAAATTGACTTTTAAATTTATATATATATTTTTTTATAAAAGTATCAATTAAATAATAAATTATAATTGATGCCTAAATTATTATTTATTATTTAATTGATACTTTTATAAAAAATATAAATTAAAAGTCAATTTTAATGGTGGAATATGAATTATGTAATGCTTTTTTTGTTCCTCAAAGTTTACGTAATTTCAATATAATTTATTATTTCATCAAAAAATTTTATAAAAAAATATAAATTAAAAGTGAATTTTAATGGTGGAATATGAATTATGTAGTGCTTTTTTTTCCTCAAAGTTTACGTAATTTCAATATAATTTATTATTTAATTGATACTTTTATAATTTACCCATTTAAAACTTTAAATGAATGCCTAAATTAGCAAAGTTTTAAAAGTCCGATAGAATAATACTTTGAAAGGGCATATCTCATCGCTCGGGTGTCTGTTTGGAACGATTTTTTTTTTTATTTCGCATAATTTTTCGAGACCAATCCATTGAAAAAAAAGAAAATAAATAAAAATAAATTTCGGCCCCAATCGGCAATTGGGCCGCCGATTGGGGCCCAAGTCCCGTTTTGGGTGCCGATCGGAAGCCCAATTGCCAATCGGCACCCAATTTGGTAAATATTTTTTTAATATTAAATTGGTAAATATTTTTTTTTTTAAAATTATTTTGGAAAATTGCCCCTTTTAAGAAGTCTTAATTAAGCGAGTCTTTCAAGGGTCCTTTTCAATTTTATGAGTCATCACAAGAGGTAGTTCAAAAGTCATATATCGAGCTTATAAATAGACATGTCTAGTAATCATTTTTGTAGGGGTCAATCAAAGTGAAAACACATAGAAAAGTATATCCGTTTGTGAGTGTTCGTGAGTGCCTCACCTTCGATTTGTTCCATCAACAACTCTATATATAGGAGTTAGTCATTTGACTTAGTCCCAGCCAATTGGCCTGCAGAAAGCAGCTACGCTGCCAAGTCCACAACATTTGTTTATTCTTCCGTGTTGCTGCTGAATCGTTCCTCAACCTCCACCACCTCATGTTTCCATCTTGTCTGTAAAAATAGACGAGTTCTAATCGAGAATCAGTCATTCAATCTTCGACGAGAAGGATTCCCACTTTACTTGTCCTTTTTAATGTCCTCAGATTTTCTCTTCTAAAATAGATGCATAGGGCTAGTTCAACTTTAAATGCCAAGTTTTTAGAACATTGGGTAATCAGACAGAAAACTGAGGGAAGTGATGATTTGTGGATATCCATAGGAAGTAAATTGGCAGCTTGCCATGTGTTCCTACATTATCTTGAATTGACAAGTCGCTATGTACATATGATGCGCCTCGAGAAGAACTGGCCCTCTCTCAATCAGGACGAACCTGAACCTGCGCAGGACATCAGAACAGTCAAGAAGGAAACCAATATTTTAATATGATTGAAGAAGTCCACTTCCATATCAGATAATATGCTTTTTCTTATCTGGGAAAGAGGATGGGTCAAAGAAAGGGGCATTTTCCGTAGCAGTTGTGGAAAAATTCCTCAAATGAGAAATAAACTACAACGTAGGAGACTTGGCATAGATCTGGGAAAGATTGCTTGTCAGAGAAAATTTCGTACTGGGTCAACACCACCATCGTCTATAAGAAGGGACAACGTCTCCATACAAGACATCTCACTCCTATCTGAAGCAAACAGCAGAAGAGAAGACATCAAAGCCCCAGCTCTCCAGCGCACCACTGCAATGAAGTTTCTTCCAACTAGCCTTCTCATCTTGGCTCTGGCAACTGCCACTGCTTTTGCCTACGACCCGAGTCCTCTTCAGGATTTCTGCGTGGCCATCAATGACCCCAAAGGTTGGAGCTCTGCTATAGCGTTACTCATATATCTCTGCTTTAACGATCCTAAAGGAAATGCTTTGTCTCTGCCTAGATAAGCCTAATAACAATAATTCGGTTTGTTCTGCAGTATTTTTGAATGGAAAGTTTTGCAAGGACCCAAAACAAGTCACAGCAGATGACTTCCTCTTTAAGGGGTTTAGATACCCAGGGAATACTGCGAACCAGCTCGGATCGAAAGTCACGCCCGCTTTTGTGGATCAATTTCCGGGGCTCAACACTCTCGGCATTTCCATGGCTCGTATCGACTTTGCTCCGGGTGGCCTGAACCCTCCCCACACTCACCCTCGGGGGACCGAGATTCTGGTCGTATCTGAGGGCACACTGCTTGTTGGCTTCGTCACGTCCAACCAATTGAACAACACCCTTCTCACCAAAGTCTTGTACAAAGGGGATGTGTTTGTGTTCCCAATCGGCCTCATCCACTTCCAGCTGAACATCGGAAAGACCCCCGCACTGGCCTTTGCCGCTCTGAGCAGCCAGAACCCAGGAGTCATTACCGTAGCTAATGCGGTGTTTGGATCGAAGCCGCCCATTTCGGCCGATGTTCTCACCAAGGCCTTCCAAGTGGACAAGAAGGTGGTTGACTACCTCCAGGCGCAGTTTTGGTACGACAACAATTAAGCAGATACATTGACCAACTAGACATTGCATTACCCCTGCACTCACAATAGATAATTTCTTTGATTGACAATAGCTTCTCAATAACGAATTGCTCTTTATGTAACTGATCATGAATGTCTGAAGTAATAAAAGATCATTCTTTATCGTTGATATGAGGCAGACTCGCTTAGGTTTATCCGTATTTGATTTCTTCTTTTACTTCCAACAGATTCTGCGGCTTCACTTTCTCCCAAATAATTGTATTTGTCACGTTTTCTGCTGGAGTCTCTGCTATTTGTTGTCTCCATTTGCACGGATAGTGATTTAATTGTGAACCATGGATCGAGAAATAAATGGGTAATGTTACACGTTCTAAAACTCTCGCGTTAATTCTTCCAAAAAAAAAAAAAACCTCCAATTTTAGGTCCGATACTAATTATGGCTCGAACATTTTTTTTCCTAGAAAGTATCCCCGGTCTAACTATTTTTTTTTAAGCCCAACTTTCACTATACCTTTAAATCTAGCCAAGCGTCCAAGATTCTCCACTAGTTTATACAAGACTATCAACATCAGAAAACTATCATTGTTTAATACGAAGATGAGGGTTTGATGAAGACAAATGTTTTTTATGATAATTCTCTAACTGGCCTTGAGGTTGATAATTTTAAAGAAACTAATTACGATTTTGGGACAAGTGAAAGTTGGTAATTTTTTGGACAAAAAAAATTGTATGGACCAAAATTATAATTGGACCAAAAGTTAGGGATTTTTTTAGAGAATTGGGCCAAAACTTTACTAAAAAGTAAAAACTAACTAAATGACAGGAAGCCTATGTGACGTGCGCCATGTCATCAATTACACGTGGAGTCAGCACCCAAACTTAAAAAAAATAAAAAAAAACAATAAACAAGGCTCTAACTCATATATCATTACCTATTCTTTCCAAATGTATGTCTGCTCGACTATTATCTCACACTGTCATGAAAGTATGCACTGACAATTTTTCATACTCATCATAACTTTTTAACGGCGAAAATGACACCATAATTTCTATAACTTTCGTATGACGCTCATTTTTGTGCCAAAGCATTTCCTCCAATCACTTAAGTGCCACCTTAAAAAAAAACAAATCATCATCAATTAACTACCAATTCTGATTTGTCGGAAATGTGACGTGATAATATTTTATTAGTTTCCCAAACAGACGTGGCTCACTGGCGTGCCTAGTCAGCATTAGTAGCCCTAAATGACATCGTCTACATGTTTTGCCTCAAATATAAACCATAATTCGAAAAATATCAAGCCTTTTCCAAATTCTTCAAACCGGAATTTAGACCAAGCAATTTGCTACAACTGGAACTCCAATCAACGTGACATTACACCGAGAAAGCACTCAATTAGAGAACATGAAAACCCTACTTAAACGAAGTTGTCATTATCCCGTCGTAGTAAAACATAGCAAAGGAGATGATGAAGAAAATGAACACCGCGTTTACAATGTACATTGCGAGCCATCGATCCTTCATCAAGAGGGTGAGGATGCAAGTGTCGTCGTAAATCGCGTGACAATGAACCTACCGATTCATGATTTCGACTTCCAGCATGAGAATCGAGATGGCAGCTACTGAGAGTGAGAGGTCGAGAGCCACGAGAAACTTAAGGAAATAGGCCGAGAACCACGACGAACAATGTTGCAAATGTTAAATAAATTTAGCCTGCCGAACAAGCTTCAACTAGTTTGCTGCAAATTTCTGTGGTGCATTCAATTGTTGGTTGACTCTTATCTCCACGATTTGTTGGTGAAGCAAAGGAAGCATCCATCCACCGGTGCTTTTGCCAATACCTGCATTGTTGGGAGTGCGCAGCAAAAGTCCGATTCTACCACATTCACTCAAAATTACAAAATCTTTTCCTCACGTGTGAGCCCAGTATGCCTTCGCACAGAAGATCGCCAAAAGGAAACTCAGTTCAAGCCTATTAACATATCCAGTTAGGTCCACCTTCACTCAAATGCTTAAGAGAATGAGTTATAAGCCAACTAGGATATATTAGCTGTTCAACACCACACCAATTCTTCAATATGGGACTTTTTTAACATAACACATGTTGACACCTAAATTTTGATTTCTTATTTAATAATTTATTGCATAAAAATTAGGAACTAAACTTAGTCCCTAGCAAAATAAAAATTAAAAAAATCAAATTTGTTTTTATATAATTCTCATTTAGATTAATTTAATGGCATTGCATTTGCATTCATAATCGGATGGCGACATATTCATCAAACAGCAATGAATAAAGAAAATCAAACTCCATCTGCATAAATCCTTTCTACCGTGGAGATACTTCTGGTCCATGTCCTAGTCGAAGCTCCAAATCAAGCCCGTCCATGGTAGAGTTTTTGGAGCTGTCGCTGATGTCGTCAACCTTAGGTGGATAAGGTGAGATTGGGAGAGATTTTGGGCTGTTCATGCGACCCCAATCACGTGAAAAGAGAAAGGAAACTTTGTGTGAATGAAAGATACATAGCCCAAAATAGTGATAAGATTGGGTCATCTAGGGAAAAGAAATATTTGATTGATACGACAGGTGTAGCATAAGGTTGGAAAATCAACTAAAAGAGGAAGGACTAAATACACGGCCTTGTGGTGGAATAAATCTGGCCATCAAAGAAGGGATGTTCATGGAAACCTACAAGGAAAGAATCCTTCGTGCACTAATTTGTAGCCAATTCACGATGGCAAATTTGAGTAATTGACTCCACGAGTTCAGACATTTCAAAAAGAGACGTGAGGGATATTTGCTGATATAACAAGCAGACTCCGCTCACTAAAAAGGGGGGGACAGATTGTAAGACAGGTCCATGATGTTGGGAATTAAGTCAAATTCATTAAGTGTTATCAGTGATCGTTCGACTCCCATGGCATAATTAGTATTCCGATGTAATTATAACTCCCATGGCATAATTAGTATTCCGATGTAATTATTGTTTTAGTAGACATAATTAGTTGAGTCTATCATCTTTTAGGATGTAATTGTTGTTTTAGTCTTTTCACTTTCCTAGAGAGACTCAAGAGTCATGTTTTAAGCCTATAAATAGGTGAGTCTTGTAACCATTTCAATATGGGTGAATCGATTGTGAATACACTAGATTGAAAAGCCACCTTCCGTCTCCTCTTCCTTGTGTGAACAAAGTTTCTTTGAGAGTGCTTGTTGAGAGCCCCACAGTCGTTTTATCCCATCAAATTGGTATCAGAGCTTCACGGTTTCGTGATTATGGCGTCAACAAGCAACCTTCCTTTTCAGTATCCAATCCTCACTAAAGAAAACTATGGCAAGTGGGCTTCCAGAATGAAAGCCATACTCGGCGCCCATAGTGTGTGGGATCTTGTCAACAATGGCTATGATGAGCCAGATGAAGATGTCGCGTTGACTCAGGTTCAGAGGAATGCGTTGGAGAAGACTCGTTCGAAAGATCAACTCGGGTTGTCAATCATCTTTCAAGTCTTAGATGATTCTATGTTCGAGAAAGTCTCGAATGCTACTACATCTAAGGAGGCATGGGAGATTCTTCAAACTACGCACCAAGGTGTTGAGAAAGTAAAGAAGATCCGCCTTCAAACTTTGAGAGGCGAGTTCGAGGTAATCCGTATGAAAGAATCTGAGTCGATTTCTGATTATTTCACAAGAGTTTTAGCTATTGTGAATCAGATGAAAAGGAATGGCGAAGATGTTCCTGATGTTCGTGTTGTCGAAAAAATCCTGCGGTCGTTGGATAAGAAGTTCGACCACATCGTTGTCGCTATCGAGGAATCGAAAGATGTCGATTCTATGACGGTCGATGAGCTCATGGGTTCGTTGCAAGCCCATGAAGAAAGACTGAAAAGAAACAAGTCTGAACCGGTGGAGGAAGTACTCCAATCTCGATTGAATATCCGAGATGACAAAGGCCAAAGAAGTGACCCTGTGCAAACTCGATGGGTCAATCAAGATCGTGACCGAGGACGCGGTAGAGGCCGTTTCCAAGGAAGAGGTCGTGGACGAAGCGGAGGAGATTTCGCCCGAAGCAATGAGTGCTTTCATAATCAAAGAAGTACTCGTGGAAGAGGAAGAAACACAAATAGCCGGTATGATAAATCAAAGGTTCGATGTTATCATTGTAATAAATGTGGCCATTATGCTTATGAGTGTTGGCAGAAAGAAAGTACGGTGGCAGATGAAAAGGCGAACCTGGTGAATGATGGTGATCAAGTTCTTATGCTGGCATTTAAAGAAAATGCTGATGAAAAGAATGATACGTGGTACTTGGACACTGGAGCAAGTAACCACATGTGCGGCCGAAAGGAGATGTTCGTTGAAATGGATGAGACAGTAAAAGGAAAAGTCTCGTTCGGTGATAATTCTCAAATTCTTGTCGAAGGGAAAGGTACGATTTTAATTCATCTGAAGAACGGAACACGTCAGTTTATTACTAACGTGTATTATGTGCCAAAGATGTCGAGCAATATTTTGAGTTTGGGACAGCTTCTTGAGAAAGGATTTACTGTCCAGATGAAAAATCTATGTCTTATGTTGAGAGATTGCAATAATAAGTTGATTGCGAATGTGAAGATGTCGAAGAATAGGATGTTCACTCTGAACATCAAAGATGATATGTCTACATGCCTTCAAGCATGTGTAGACAATCCTTCGTGGCTATGGCATTTGAGGTTCTGTCATCTCAATTTTGGCGGACTCAATATGCTTTCTCGCAAGAAGATGGTGTATGGCTTACCGCATATTGATCACCCCGATCAATTATGTGAAGGATGTGTAATTGGCAAGCATTCTCGAGCAAGTTTTCCGAAGGAGTCGACTTATCGAGCGAAGAAGCCATTGGAGTTGATTCATTCTGATGTATGTGGTCCGATCACTCCTCAGTCGTACGGTAATCATCGCTACTTTGTTACGTTTATTGATGATTTTACTCGAAAGACTTGGGTGTTTTTCTTGAAAGAAAAATCAGAGGTGTTTGATACGTTTAAGCACTTCAAGAAAATGGTTGAAAAGGAGAGTGGTTATTTTATCAAGTCTTTAAGAACTGATCGTGGAGGAGAATTTACTTCTGGAGAATTTAATCAATTCTGTGATTACCATGGCATTCGACGTTTCTTAACGGCGCCGTATTCCCCACAACAAAATGGTGTGGCTGAGCGAAGGAACAGAACCATTCTCGACATGGTTCGCAGTATGTTGAAAAGCAAAAAATTGTCAAAGGAGCTTTGGGGCGAAGCTGTCAGATGTGCAGTTTATTTGCAGAATCGATGTCCCACGCAAGGACTCGATGGTGTTACCCCAGAAGAAGCATGGAGCGGGAGAAAACCTACGGTTTCTCATTTAAGAATTTTTGGGAGTGTTGCGTATGCTCACGTACCCGACCAGAAAAGATCGAAGTTGGAAGACAAGAGTAAAAAGCTCATTTTCATCGGGTATGATTCCTCATCAAAAGCTTACAAATTGTTTGATCCTGACACTTTGAAAGTATATGTAAGCAGAGATGTGAAATTTGATGAAGAAAGTTTGTGGGAGGAAAATCGACAACTTGTCAAAACCAGTCATGATAAATTTGTCGAAACCGTTCGTGATGATTCTGTCGAAATGGAGATTGAAGCTCATTCACCTTCTCCGATGTTCTCTCCATCATCGTCAGCTTCAACTTCAAATACTGTCGAAGAATCGCTAGCACCGAGATCAAGAAGACTTTTTGAAATTTATGAAACTACCGATGAGCTTCACCTTATATGTCTTCTTGCAGATTGTGAACCACTTATTTTCGATGAAGCTACCAAAGAAGAAAAATGGAGGAAAGCCATGGATGAAGAGATAGAAGCCATCGAAAAGAATAAAACGTGGCAACTCGCTGATCTTCCGAAGGACAAAAAGGCGATCGGTGTCAAATGGGTATACAAAGCCAAGAAGAACGAGAAAGGAGAAATCACTCGTTATAAGGCCAGACTTGTCGCAAAGGGCTACAAACAGAAAGCTGGGATCGACTATGACGAGGTATTTGCACCTGTCATCCGAATGGAAACCATCAGACTAATGATTTCCATTGCAGCTCAAAATCGGTGGCCAATCTATCAAATGGATGTCAAATCGGCATTCCTGAATGGCGTTCTTGAAGAAGAAATTTATGTCGAACAACCCACTGGGTTTGTTGTGAAAGGTCATGAAGACAAAGTGCTGAGATTGAAGAAAGCTTTGTATGGGCTTAAGCAAGCTCCAAGAGCTTGGAACTCCAGAATCGATGCTTATTTCAAGGCAAATGGCTTCGTACAATGTCCGTACGAACATGCTCTCTACTTGAAGCATGAGAAAGGTGATGTTTTATTGGCATGTTTATACGTTGATGATCTTGTCTTCACAGGAAATAATTCTGGATTGATTGACACTTTTAAAGCATCGATGGTGAAAGAATTTGAAATGACAGATAATGGTTTGATGAGTTATTTTTTGGGTATCGAAGTGAAGCAAAATGAAGATGGGATTTTTATTTCCCAAAAAAGATATGCTGAAAATATCCTTGAGAAATTCAACATGAAGAATTGCACTTCGGTTAATACTCCGATGGATTGTGGTGCAAAACTGTCGAAGTTCGATGAAGGTGTCGATGTTGATTCAACATATTTTAGAAGCTTGATTGGAAGCTTAAGGTATTTGACCTGTACCAGACCAGATATAATGAACAGTGTCAGAATTGTGAGTCGATATATGGAGAATCCGAAGACATCTCATCTTAAGGCAGCAAAGAGGATACTTCGGTACATCAAAGGTACTATCTCTCTTGGCTTGTATTATTATCAATCTGAACTATTTCAACTCAGAGGTTATTCAGATAGTGACTATGGGGGAGATGTCGATGATCGAAAAAGCACTACGGGCTTTGTATTTTATCTGGGTGAAACTGCTTTTACATGGTCATCAAAGAAGCAATATAGTGTTACTCTGTCGACATGTGAAGCGGAGTATGTTGCTGCATCATCGTGTGTTTGTCATGCGATATGGTTGAGAAAGTTGCTCAAAGAAATCCATATGGAGCAAAAGGATGCAACGGAGATTTTTGTTGATAATGTTTCCGCCATTGCTTTGGCGAAGAATCCAGTTTTTCATGAGAGGAGCAAGCATATCGATGTTCGATATCATTTTATTCGAGAACAAGTCAGCGACAAACAAATTGAAGTTGTGCACGTGAAGACCGGTGATCAAGTCGCAGATATTTTTACGAAACCTCTCAAGATCGAAGTGTTTCGGAAATTCAGAAGTTTACTTGGAATGATCGACGGAAGAGAATTTGGCTTAAGGGGGAGTTTTGTTGGGAATTAAGTCAAATTCATTAAGTGTTATCAGTGATCGTTCGACTCCCATGGCATAATTAGTATTCCGATGTAATTATAACTCCCATGGCATAATTAGTATTCCGATGTAATTATTGTTTTAGTAGACATAATTAGTTGAGTCTATCATCTTTTAGGATGTAATTGTTGTTTTAGGATGTAATTGTTGTTTTAGTCTTTTCACTTTCCTAGAGAGACTCAAGAGTCATGTTTTAAGCCTATAAATAGGTGAGTCTTGTAACCATTTCAATATGGGTGAATCGATTGTGAATACACTAGATTGAAAAGCCACCTTCCGTCTCCTCTTCCTTGTGTGAACAAAGTTTCTTTGAGAGTGCTTGTTGAGAGCCCCACAGTCGTTTTATCCCATCACATGATGGGTTGAGAATACATGGCAGAATTTTTCTCGAGATTTCCATAGCGAAACACTAAGAAAATAGAGACAAAGAATTCGCAAGTTTCTTTGTTGGTGCTTCATCTCGCTAGTCCGTTCGCTGAGATTCTCTACTAACACTGGCCTCCTCGACAAATACATTGGTTTCCCAAGCGTAGATGTGCGAGACACATTGCCAAAGCCAGCATGAGTCATCGCCCTCTTGAGATCTTTCTATGGTACTACTGATCTCGGTCCGGAGATCACCCATCAACTGACCGCCTGTGAACCAGTTGTGGACAATAGTTTAACGTTGCCATGGACGTTGCAAAGAAGTCCCTCGTGACGAATCGTTCCGATCTCCAGATCAGCCTTGCTTTCGCGTACAATCAGCTTTGTTCTTTATCGATATTCGACGTCTAACTCGTTTGTTCATTCGTGATAGAATTGCAGCAGTTTCAAGCTCAATTCGTAGCGGATTCGGATCAAAAGGCGGCTGTTTTAGTTGATTTCACTTCGGTATGTGAAAAGTGAAGAATTTTGTATAAAAAGGGTCTGAGATGAGCAGTGAGCTTCGTAAAGCTACTGTACCAGTAGCAAGGCGAATCCTCAACCTGCCTCTATTGCATCAAGTCGCTTGATTAAGCCCAACTTGCACTTCTTGTTGGCTTGAAGCCCTCGGTCCAAGAGAGTTTACAGGATTTTGGCTAATTAAATTAGTGAAGTGAACTTTTTTTTGTCTTTCCGTTCAAATCTAGCATAATGACATGGACTCTGTGATTGTGCTTCATGCAAGCAAAAGGTTAGTTTCTGACAGGAAAATCTGAAGGTTTGGATGAGTGTCGGCACGAATGTTCAACAAGAGGAGTGATGGCCCGAAAAAGTGGTCCGCCGATCTCGAGCCATTCCGATCCATTGAGTCGAAATCAGACATCGCAATCCGCAGTATTTCAAATTAGGCTAATTAAAGTTCCTCATCATGATTCATCATCATCGTGAATATCATTGCTTGGGTTGAGAAGTCGGTCTGCACCTACGGCACCCACAAATCTCGAGCCGATCCGTGAAGGCTCCGGCACCGTTCCGTCCGAAGTGCAAAGCTTGGAGTGCAAGTCTCAAGCGACATTCAAATTGGAAAGCGATACTTGGGTGTCACGCCCCGCTTTCCTTACGAGCACGTACATCCACAATACGCTGTAATTCTTGTCCCAGGATACTCCTCATATACGGCTAGCTAAAATGAGACTCGCATGCGGAAGACAGAAGAAAATAAAACCCCTCCAAATACTCTCCACTTATACATACAACCAAGAATGAGATGCGGGGAAAACAAGCAACTTTTATACATCGAAAAGATAAGTCCGTACATAAAAGACCAAGATCCCTCTCAACAAAAGCACAGGTTGGGACAACAAAAAGGGAAGACAAAAGGAAGCCACTAAGTCCAACCACCGGACCATCGTCCTATAAAAACACACCAAAAAGGTCAAGTGACTACAAACATACTAAGAAGTGCTAGACTCATCGGCTTGTTCCATATCCTCGGCTGGGTCGTAGTCCGAAAAAGCCTCTGATGAAACCTCGATGGAATCCTCTTCCATATCGTCCTCGGAATCTAAAATCTCGATGACTTCAATACTTGCCTCGCCCGTCGGTTCTTCTTCAGGTATGTTCCTCGATCCCACGGTAGAAGTCTCTATTTCTATTTCCTCTCGGGTCGGGTGGCACCAAGGGGGTACAACTCCTCTGGGTACATCTTGGGGTCTTAACTGCTCAGACATACCTTCACCTTCCTTACGATACCATGCTTCGAACCTATGGGGTTTATTTGGCGCTCATGGCTCGTCCACCCATACTACAGTAGTCCGTCTAATATATACTATACCACGATAGTCAGGAAACTCTTCAATAGCCCTAGACATCTCCTGGGGTTCACCCAAGCGAATTGGCAGCATTCTTTAATTCCTAGGGTCTGGAAAAATAAGGTCCCACTAAGGGGTGAGATCGACATCTCAGTAAGAAAAGTCCTAGTCCTAAGTTAGGCCAACCGTACACTCAGGTAAAAGCGAATATGAACCCAACGTATAAACTATAAAATGATGCATTTAACAACCATAAATAATACAAGAATAACACAAGCATCTTTATGCATTCATAGCAGCGTATTCCATCAAATAAAACAAGTTCACATCACCAATCCAAACCACGCCTTTCTTCCTTTCCAACCATTATTTGATTCAAGCCCGCGTGTGTAACGCCTCAGGCTAGGTCCGCGTACTTACGCATCAGACCATCTCATTGACAAACCCGCGTAAAACGCATCAGGTTTTCAATATCATCTCCGACCCGTGTCGACACATAACAATTCTCGTCCCGCGTCTCACGCATCAGGACATTGGTCATAACAATCCCGCGTCTCAACGCCTCAGGGTGCCACAAGTTTCTCAAGCATGCCAGGATTCATCTCAACTCAAGACATTGTAATCAAACACGAGCTCACGCATCGAGCTATAATTCAAGGCATGCGCAACAATCAATTTCAACAACCAAGAGAAACAAGCAACACGTATCATGACCATTCAATGAGCATATAAACAATAGGCACAACACTTGATCATAAATCAAACAATATCACCAAAGCTCACCAAAGATTAGCATATTCCTCATCGGATTTACCCAATCGAGTCCAATTGTTCTAACCAAGGTTAGGAACTTCCTTACCTAAAATTTAACTCAACAAAATTCACTCCCCAAGCACTTCAAATGCTCAGCCTCCCACACTTCCAGAACAGGGCAGCCGCGCTCCTAGCGGAAATCAAGTGATTCGTTAACTTTTCTTCGCCTAAACCTCAATTCACGGAGTATAAACCTCCATAACATGTCAATAAACGTCCTAACACATCTCAATGACCAAGTCCAAACCGAATTCCAACACGAACAGCCCTTACAAACACAACCAAAAACAGAACCGAAACAGGGCACTCCCCTGTTCGGTCTTCAATCAGCTCAATCAGCCTCAAACCTCAATTCAACTCCTTGATTTTTCTGTAAATACACTTACTAACACAAAGTTCTACATGCCAAGAGATCTCACCGAAAGTTCCAACCCAAGGCGACGCCAAAAGGTCCTTGAATAACACCACTCCTTCTGAGTCTGCAGATGGACAGATTCTGTCCTTCCAAACATCACAACGAAACAAAATTAAGATGTTGTTCTTTTTCGCCCAAATTTCTACAGCAACTCAGTATATGTGTCTACTAGGTCTCCACAAAAATTTAGCTCAAAATTCCTCCATTAAGGGGTTCAATGAAAAGCAAACCGGAGCCTACCTCCAGTTCAATCAGTTTCCGTCGACTCGCGGGAGATTGGCCGGCCGGAGCTCCACAGGTGGCCAATCGACGTGATTCCAATTGGAAAAGTTCGGTAACAGGGAGATCTTCGCGATGATATATGGCTCGCGATCTGGTTGTTAACGGTTGAAAAGTTAGGCGCTGATGAAGTGGACGAAAATTCTGATCCTGCAGGTCTGGTTCTGAACGTGAGGAAGAAGAAGAAAAATGGAGAAGATGATGGTGCTGCTGGTGCTGGTCGTGAGAAATGGCAGAAAGAGGAGGAAGGAAATGACTTGTCATCCCCAAAATATTCTAGAGCTTGCTTAGGTGTATAGCTTAATTATTGCTAACCATATATTCATGACATTTGGAATTTTCCTCATAATATCACAATTCCCTTCCAATTTTGCCCTCAATGATTCAGCTGGCACCTTGGGGATGACCAATTGACACAAATTCCCTTGTCTAATTGATAACATAAAGTCAAAGCTCCAAGGGCAAAATCGTCTTTTCACACCCTTCGTCCGAAAAATCATTTTCCTACAAATTTTCATCCTCGATTAGGCGTCGTCCAATCCAAACACATTGTTACAAATCTTCATTTTCATTTTTCATTTCCGAGATCCCAAATCGTGATCGATTTCTCATCGTTCGTACATTTCAATCTATCTCGAACTAACGGGCGGCTTTTGCGGACATTACGCGTATCGACTCTGTGATTCTCATCACACTTAGGAAAATCCAAACTACGGCAATCTTGGTTGTCATGTAATCACAAAGGTCTATTACTAGTCCCGACGGCCGCGATCGTCATAAATCGATTTAGGAAAATTCGCAAATCATACGTTGGTTAAGCGGTATCACCCGCGTCCCAATCGTATAACACTAGCAATGGATTCCTTAATCGTTTTCTGATCGGTCTCAGTTCTAAATATCCCTCGACGATCCTTATGGTCAAAACGCCGTGTTCAAATCGAATTTCCTAGGTCCACGTACCTCGTCGCGCGTTAGCCTTTCCCCTTTGGTTAGTTAACTCGCGATTGATCAGATCCGAGCGAGATATCACTGAAATACTTCGATAAATATCTTACAATCAAAGGTCTCGAAATGACAGGAAAATCAGACTGTCACAACTCTTTCCCCCTTACGAAAATTTCGTCCTCGAAATTTGTTACAGTTCACTAGTCAAACAAATGGGGGTATTGACGCCTCATTGCCTCTTCGTTTTCCCACGTTGTGCCTTCAGTTCCATGATGCTCCCACACTACTTTGACCAGCGACACCGTCTTGTTCCTCAAAATGTGCTCCTTACATTCTTCGATCCTGATGGGTCTTTCCACATACGAAACCTTGTCGTCCAATGCTATGGTCTCGTAATCCAAAACATGTGTCGGATCTGGCTCGTACTTCCTTAGCATCGATACATGGAAGACATTGTGTACTTGGGACAAACTTGGTGGCAAGGCAAGTCTATAAGCCAAAGTCCCAATCCATTCCAAAATCTCGAATGGGCCTATATATCTCGGACTCAACTTCCCTTTCTTTCCGAATCGGGATATGCCTCGCATAGGTGATATCTTGAGAAACACATGATCACCAGTTTGAAATTCCAAGGGCTTGCGTCGCTTATCAGCATAACTCTTCTGGCGACTTTGTGCAGTTCTCAACCTATCCCTAATTACTTTTACCGCTTCAACCGATTGTTCTACCAGTTCTGGTCCAGTGATACTTCTTTCTCCTACCTCATCCCAGCACAAAGGAGTTCTGCACGCTCTTCCATAAAGTGCCTCAAATGGTGCCATTCCAATACTTTGCTGATAACTGTTATTGTATGCGAACTCCACTAAATGCAAATTATCTTCCCATCCGCCTTTAAAGTCTATAACGCAAGCTCGCAACATGTCCTCAAGCGTTTGAATCGTCCTTTCCGACTGTCCGTCCGTCTGCGGATGATACGCTGTACTAAACTGTAATCTAGTTCCCATAGCGTCCTGAAGACTCTTCCAAAAATTCGCCGTAAACTTAGGGTCTTGATCTGATGTTATCGTGATAGGTACTCCATGTAAACGTACGATCTGCCGCATATACAATTCAGCATACTTGTCCATCGCAAAGTCCTTTTTCACAGGGATAAAATGCGCAGACTTAGTTAGCCTGTCTACGACTACCCAAATCGAATCATGTCCTTTCTGACTCCGCGGTAATCCCATAACAAAATCCATCGTTACGTGCTCCCATTTCCACTCTGGAATCTCCAAAGGTTGCAATAATCCACCGGGCTTACAGTGCTGTGCTTTCACCTGTTGGCATGTCAAACACTTTGCTACATGCTTAGCCACATCCACTTTCATACCGTTCCACCAATAGTGCTGACGCAAATTCTGATACATCTTTGTACTGCCTGGATGAATACTGTAATTACTCCGATGAGCTTCGGACAAGATTCTTTCTTTAAGCTCTACATCATTAGGCACGCAAAGACGTCCGCGAAATTTTAAAATTCCTCCCTCAGTTACCTGGAAATCATCTTTCCTCTTAGTTTCATCCAAATTAAGGATTTTCTGGATTTCAGGATCCGTGATCTGTAAAACTTTTATCCTTTCTTGAATTTCCGGCTCAATTCTCAATGTCGCTATCAAGCTTGTCGTTTGGCTCACTTCCAATTTGAACTCTGAGTCCCTCAATCCTTCAAGTACAGACCATTCTTTAACCATTAAGTACGCAATACTAGACTTTCGACTGAGCGCATCGGCAACTCTATTTGCCTTTCCAGGATGGTACAGAATGTCGCAATCATAATCCTTAAGTAGTTCCATCCACCGACGTTGCCTCATATTTAACTCCTTCTGAGAAAACAGATATTTCAAACTCTGGTGGTCTGTGTAAATTTGGAACCTTTCGCCACATAAGTAGTGTCTCCAGATTTTCAGGGCGAAAACAATCGCAGCTAATTCCAAGTCATGCGTCGGATAGTTTAACTCATGGGGTCTCAATTTCCTTGAAGCATAGGCCACTACCCTTCCGTGCTGCATTAATACACACCCCAATCCTTTTAATGACGCATCGCTATAAATTTCAAAGCCGCCAGGTCCAGAAGGTATCGTGAGAACTGGTGCCGTTGTCAAACGATGCTTAAGCTCGTGAAAACTCCTCTCACACTTATCCGTCCATTCAAACTTCGTAGACTTCTTAGTTAAATGCGTCAATGGCATAGCTATAGACGAAAACTTTTCCACGAAGCGTCTATAATAACCGGCCAATCCTAGAAAACTCTGAACCTCAGTGACCGTCGTAGGTCTCGGCCAATTTATCACCGCTTCTATCTTTGTAGGGTCTACTGAAATCCCTTCTCCAGATATTATATGTCCAAGAAATGCCACTTTGTTCAACCAAAACTCGCACTTACTGAATTTGGCGTAAAGCGAGTGTTCCCTCAAGGCCTGTAAAACAATTCTTAAGTGTCTTTCGTGTTCTTCGTTACTCCTCGAGTAAATTAGAATGTCATCAATGAACACTATAACGAAACGATCGAGGTATTCCTTAAACACTCGATGCATCATATCCATGAATGCAGCTGGAGCATTCGTCAAACCAAAAGGCATTACTGTAAATTCATAGTGTCCATATCTCGTTCTGAAAGCCGTTTTCGGAATATCCTCCTGCTTAATCTTTAACTGATGGTATCCCGTTCTCAAATCGACTTTAGAGAACACTGAAGCTCCCTGCAACTGATCAAACAGGTCATCAATCCTTGGCAATGGATACTTATTCTTAACAGTCACCTGGTTCAATTGCCTGTAATCTATACACAGACGCAAAGATCCATCCTTTTTCCTTACAAATAACACTGGTGCTCCCCATGGCGAAGCACTAGGTCTAATGAATCCCTTGTCAAGCAATTCTTGCAACTGCACCTTTAACTCTTTCAACTCTGATAATGCCATTCTGTAAGGTGCCTTCGAAATAGGCTCTGTCCCAGGAGCTAACTCAATTACAAACTCAATCTCACGCTCAGGTGGCAATCCCGGCAGTTCTTGAGGAAAAACATCAAAAAATTCACGTACCACGGCTATATTTTCCAATTTCGGTTCTTCAACTGTCGTGTCAACTACCGCAGC
This sequence comes from Rhodomyrtus psidioides, assembly GCA_021437785.1. Taxonomy (NCBI): domain Eukaryota; kingdom Viridiplantae; phylum Streptophyta; class Magnoliopsida; order Myrtales; family Myrtaceae; genus Rhodomyrtus; species Rhodomyrtus psidioides. The sequence continues at coordinate 734,679 of JAILYB010000146.1, read as the reverse complement.
TAAGTAAGCTCGGCATCCCTCATCCAATAATTTTGTCGCTTCAAGTGACGAAACCAAAGGAATGGAAGTTCCCCCACGACTTCCCTTAAGCTTATAGCTAGGACGACCATCCGGATAGAAACGGATTACCTTTTCACCACAGTCGACTACAACTTTTTGTCTATTCAACCAGTCCATTCCAATAATCACATCAAAATCAAACATAGGCAGTACGACCAAATCTATCCTTTCTTCTCTACCATTTATGACTATCTTGCAATCCGCACAACCTAGTGAAACTATCACTTTATCCTTTAGCGGAGTAGTAACATACAAAGTCACATTCAAAGGCTTCAAGTCCATTTCAACCATATCAGCAAAACGAGCAGACACAAAGGAATGCGAAGCTCCAGGATCAAACAATGCATAAGCAACTTGGTCGCACAAGTAAACCATACCTGTAACCACCCCAGGCACATTCTCTGCTTCACCTCGAGCTACAGCATAAACTCGCCCTTGAGCTGGGGGTCTCGCCAATTCATTCTGCGGAGCAATAGCTGGGGCTCCTGCCTGTGGTCGTTGTCCTTGAGGTCTAGCCAACTGAGTTTGGTTGGGACACCATCTCATCTGATGGCCCATCTGACCACACTTAAAGCATGCGCCTGTCCTAGTCGGACAAGGTCCCTTTCCATGTCTTCTTCCGCACAAGCGACAGTTAAGGTTGGACTGGTACTGCGGCTTACCAATGTTCTTCCTTGCAGGAGGAATAAAACGCCTACTACTCATCATCGGTCTCTTACCCAACTGACGATTATCTCGAGGTATGGGGAACCGTGATCCTGATGCTATTAACCTCTCTCTCATGTCTCGTTCTATCATTTGTCCCCGTTCATAAACTTCCTTATAAGTTCTCAAATTCATGGCCACCATCTGGCTGCGAAGTTCGGGTCGTAACCCATCTCGGAACCTCCGCATCTTTTCTATTGGATCATCCACGTAACGCGGTGCATACATAGACAACCTTGCAAACTCTGCTTCATATTGATCAACCGTCAAATGACCCTGACGTAAGTTCTGGAATTCCACTAACTTGCTTTCTCGCGCAGTCTCCGAGAAATACTTATCATTAAAGACCTCCGTAAACGTAGTCCAATTCAAAGCAATGCCTTCAGGGAATACTCCACCTTTAGTGGCCTTCCACCAGTCACTTGCCGTTCCATCCAGTTGGTACACCGCCAGGAGTACTTTTTCCTCATCCGTACATTTCAGGACTCCAAAAATTTTCTCGAGCTTTTCTATCCATCTGGGTGCTAACTCTGGGTCACCAGTTCCATTAAACTGAGGTGGCCTCAACTTCACAAATTGTTCCACCAATTGACCTATATCTCGAGGTGCAATAACATTACCCGGCATATTGCCAACTCTCACATTTTGACCAGCATTTACATTAGCTTGCGCATTACTAGTTCCAACGCCTTGGCCACTGCTACCACTACCTCCGCCCCCTGCGTTAGTACCTGTCGTTGCATTCACTGCAGTCAAGGCCGCGCCCACAGCTTGGGTTATAGCAGCATCTCTATCCTGAGCCTGTCTATCAATCAAATTCCCTATTCGTTCCAAAGCTCTCAACACATCTCCCATTCTAGGATTCTCTGCCGCAGGTGGTCCCGAACTGGAAGCCCTAACACTGGGTCTTCTACGTCTTACAGGTCGATCACTCATACTTATGCTCCCTGCACCACTATAATTCCACCACGGAATCAAAGACTTAGATCACCCATTCCAATCTATTAATTCTATGTTACACCACGAACAACAGCCACTTCACACAATTTAAAGTATAGAAGTGTGCCACAAGTTCAAATAGAATACTCAATGCTTCATCAAGCAACCATTAGCAATCAAGCACATGCTAGTACGAAGCTTGGCCATGTCCAATCATCACAACAATGTCACTTTCATGATGCCAATCACATGCGCCAATCACATGCCATGCATTACTCAACATACTATAGCGAACCCTTCCTACGGTCTTGCTACCTAGTCACCCCATATCTCATTCCTCCTTATTACTTCAATCCTCAATCAACTTTGGATCGAGTTGACCTCGCTCTGATACCTCTTCAACTAGGATGTCACGCCCCGCTTTCCTTACGAGCACGTACATCCACAATACGCTGTAATTCTTGTCCCAGGATACTCCTCATATACGGCTAGCTAAAATGAGACTCGCATGCGGAAGACAGAAGAAAATAAAACCCCTCCAAATACTCTCCACTTATACATACAACCAAGAATGAGATGCGGGGAAAACAAGCAACTTTTATACATCGAAAAGATAAGTCCGTACATAAAAGACCAAGATCCCTCTCAACAAAAGCACAGGTTGGGACAACAAAAAGGGAAGACAAAAGGAAGCCACTAAGTCCAACCACCGGACCATCGTCCTATAAAAACACACCAAAAAGGTCAAGTGACTACAAACATACTAAGAAGTGCTAGACTCATCGGCTTGTTCCATATCCTCGGCTGGGTCGTAGTCCGAAAAAGCCTCTGATGAAACCTCGATGGAATCCTCTTCCATATCGTCCTCGGAATCTGAAATCTCGATGACTTCAATACTTGCCTCGCCCGTCGGTTCTTCTTCAGGTATGTTCCTCGATCCCACGGTAGAAGTCTCTATTTCTATTTCCTCTCGGGTCGGGTGGCACCAAGGGGGTACAACTCCTCTGGGTACATCTTGGGGTCTTAACTGCTCAGACATACCTTCACCTTCCTTACGATACCATGCTTCGAACCTATGGGGTTTATTTGGCGCTCCTGGCTCGTCCACCCATACTACAGTAGTCCGTCTAATATATACTATACCACGATAGTCAGGAAACTCTTCAATAGCCCTAGACATCTCCTGGGGTTCACCCAAGCGAATTGGCAGCATTCTTCAATTCCTAGGGTCTGGAAAAATAAGGTCCCACTAAGGGGTGAGATCGACATCTCAGTAAGAAAAGTCCTAGTCCTAAGTTAGGCCAACCGTACACTCAGGTAAAAGCGAATATGAACCCAACGTATAAACAATAAAATGATGCATTTAACAACCATAAATAATACAAGAATAACACAAGCATCTTTATGCATTCATAGCAGCGTATTCCATCAAATAAAACAAGTTCACATCACCAATCCAAACCACGCCTTTCTTCCTTTCCAACCATTATTTGATTCAAGCCCGCGTGTGTAACGCCTCAGGCTAGGTCCGCGTACTTACGCATCAGACCATCTCATTGACAAACCCGCGTAAAACGCATCAGGTTTTCAATATCATCTCCGACCCGTGTCGACACATAACAATTCTCGTCCCGCGTCTCACGCATCAGGACATTGGTCATAACAATCCCGCGTCTCAACGCCTCAGGGTGCCACAAGTTTCTCAAGCATGCCAGGATTCATCTCAACTCAAGACATTGTAATCAAACACGAGCTCACGCATCGAGCTATAATTCAAGGCATGCGCAACAATCAATTTCAACAACCAAGAGAAACAAGCAACACGTATCATGACCATTCAATGAGCATATAAACAATAGGCACAACACTTGATCATAAATCAAACAATATCACCAAAGCTCACCAAAGATTAGCATATTCCTCATCGGATTTACCCAATCGAGTCCAATTGTTCTAACCAAGGTTAGGAACTTCCTTACCTAAAATTTAACTCAACAAAATTCACTCCCCAAGCACTTCAAATGCTCAGCCTCCCACACTTCCAGAACAGGGCAGCCGCGCTCCTAGCGGAAATCAAGTGATTCGTTAACTTTTCTTCGCCTAAACCTCAATTCACGGAGTATAAACCTCCATAACATGTCAATAAACGTCCTAACACATCTCAATGACCAAGTCCAAACCGAATTCCAACACGAACAGCCCTTACAAACACAACCAAAAACAGAACCGAAACAGGGCACTCCCCTGTTCGGTCTTCAATCAGCTCAATCAGCCTCAAACCTCAATTCAACTCCTTGATTTTTCTGTAAATACACTTACTAACACAAAGTTCTACATGCCAAGAGATCTCACCGAAAGTTCCAACCCAAGGCGACGCCAAAAGGTCCTTGAATAACACCACTCCTTCTGAGTCTGCAGATGGACAGATTCTGTCCTTCCAAACATCACAACGAAACAAAATTAAGATGTTGTTCTTTTTCGCCCAAATTTCTACAGCAACTCAGTATATGTGTCTACTAGGTCTCCACAAAAATTTAGCTTAAAATTCCTCCATTAAGGGGTTCAATGAAAAGCAAACCGGAGCCTACCTCCAGTTCAATCAGTTTCCGTCGACTCGCGGGAGATTGGCCGGCCGGAGCTCCACAGGTGGCCAATCGACGTGATTCCAATTGGAAAAGTTCGGTAACAGGGAGATCTTCGCGATGATATATGGCTCGCGATCTGGTTGTTAACGGTTGAAAAGTTAGGCGCTGATGAAGTGGACGAAAATTCTGATCCTGCAGGTCTGGTTCTGAACGTGAGGAAGAAGAAGAAAAATGGAGAAGATGATGGTGCTGCTGGTGCTGGTCGTGAGAAATGGCAGAAAGAGGAGGAAGGAAATGACTTGTCATCCCCAAAATATTCTAGAGCTTGCTTAGGTGTATAGCTTAATTATTGCTAACCATATATTCATGACATTTGGAATTTTCCTCATAATATCACAATTCCCTTCCAATTTTGCCCTCAATGATTCAGCTGGCACCTTGGGGATGACCAATTGACACAAATGCCCTTGTCTAATTGATAACATAAAGTCAAAGCTCCAAGGGCAAAATCGTCTTTTCACACCCTTCGTCCGAAAAATCATTTTCCTACAAATTTTCATCCTCGATTAGGCGTCGTCCAATCCAAACACATTGTTACAAATCTTCATTTTCATTTTTCATTTCCGAGATCCCAAATCGTGATCGATTTCTCATCGTTCGTACATTTCAATCTATCTCGAACTAACGGGCGGCTTTTGCGGACATTACGCGTATCGACTCTGTGATTCTCATCACACTTAGGAAAATCCAAACTACGGCAATCTTGGTTGTCATGTAATCACAAAGGTCTATTACTAGTCCCGACGGCCGCGATCGTCATAAATCGATTTAGGAAAATTCGCAAATCATACGTTGGTTAAGCGGTATCACCCGCGTCCCAATCGTATAACACTAGCAATGGATTCCTTAATCGTTTTCTGATCGGTCTCAGTTCTAAATATCCCTCGACGATCCTTATGGTCAAAACGCCGTGTTCAAATCGAATTTCCTAGGTCCACGTACCTCGTCGCGCGTTAGCCTTTCCCCTTTGGTTAGTTAACTCGCGATTGATCAGATCCGAGCGAGATATCACTGAAATACTTCGATAAATATCTTACAATCAAAGGTCTCGAAATGACAGGAAAATCAGACTGTCACAACTCTTTCCCCCTTACGAAAATTTCGTCCTCGAAATTTGTTACAATTCACTAGTCAAACAAATGGGGGTATTGACGCCTCATTGCCTCTTCGTTTTCCCACGTTGTGCCTTCAGTTCCATGATGCTCCCACACTACTTTGACCAGCGACACCGTCTTGTTCCTCAAAATGTGCTCCTTACATTCTTCGATCCTGATGGGTCTTTCCACATACGAAACCTTGTCGTCCAATGCTATGGTCTCGTAATCCAAAACATGTGTCGGATCTGGCTCGTACTTCCTTAGCATCGATACATGGAAGACATTGTGTACTTGGGACAAACTTGGTGGCAAGGCAAGTCTATAAGCCAAAGTCCCAATCCATTCCAAAATCTCGAATGGGCCTATATATCTCGGACTCAACTTCCCTTTCTTTCCGAATCGGGATATGCCTCGCATAGGTGATATCTTGAGAAACACATGATCACCAGTTTGAAATTCCAAGGGCTTGCGTCGCTTATCAGCATAACTCTTCTGGCGACTTTGTGCAGTTCTCAACCTATCCCTAATTACTTTTACCGCTTCAACCGATTGTTCTACCAGTTCTGGTCCAGTGATACTTCTTTCTCCTACCTCATCCCAGCACAAAGGAGTTCTGCACGCTCTTCCATAAAGTGCCTCAAATGGTGCCATTCCAATACTTTGCTGATAACTGTTATTGTATGCGAACTCCACTAAATGCAAATTATCTTCCCATCCGCCTTTAAAGTCTATAACGCAAGCTCGCAACATGTCCTCAAGCGTTTGAATCGTCCTTTCCGACTGTCCGTCCGTCTGCGGATGATACGCTGTACTAAACTGTAATCTAGTTCCCATAGCGTCCTGAAGACTCTTCCAAAAATTCGCCGTAAACTTAGGGTCTTGATCTGATGTTATCGTGATAGGTACTCCATGTAAACGTACGATCTGCCGCATATACAATTCAGCATACTTGTCCATCGCAAAGTCCTTTTTCACAGGGATAAAATGCGCAGACTTAGTTAGCCTGTCTACGACTACCCAAATCGAATCATGTCCTTTCTGACTCCGCGGTAATCCCATAACAAAATCCATCGTTACGTGCTCCCATTTCCACTCTGGAATCTCCAAAGGTTGCAATAATCCACCGGGCTTACAGTGCTGTGCTTTCACCTGCTGGCATGTCAAACACTTTGCTACATGCTTAGCCACATCCACTTTCATACCGTTCCACCAATAGTGCTGACGCAAATTCTGATACATCTTTGTACTGCCTGGATGAATACTGTAATTACTCCGATGAGCTTCGGACAAGATTCTTTCTTTAAGCTCTACATCATTAGGCACGCAAAGACGTCCGCGAAATTTTAAAATTCCTCCCTCAGTTACCTGGAAATCATCTTTCCTCTTAGTTTCATCCAAATTAAGGATTTTCTGGATTTCAGGATCCGTGATCTGTAAAACTTTTATCCTTTCTTGAATTTCCGGCTCAATTCTCAACGTCGCTATCAAGCTTGTCGTTTGGCTCACTTCCAATTTGAACTCTGAGTCCCTCAATCCTTCAAGTACAGACCATTCTTTAACCATTAAGTACGCAATACTAGACTTTCGACTGAGCGCATCGGCAACTCTATTTTCCTTTCCAGGATGGTACAGAATGTCGCAATCATAATCCTTAAGTAGTTCCATCCACCGACGTTGCCTCATATTTAACTCCTTCTGAGAAAACAGATATTTCAAACTCTGGTGGTCTGTGTAAATTTGGAACCTTTCGCCACATAAGTAGTGTCTCCAGATTTTCAGGGCGAAAACAATCGCAGCTAATTCCAAGTCATGCGTCGGATAGTTTAACTCATGGGGTCTCAATTGCCTTGAAGCATAGGCCACTACCCTTCCGTGCTGCATTAATACACACCCCAATCCTTTTAATGACGCATCGCTATAAATTTCAAAGCCGCCAGGTCCAGAAGGTATCGTGAGAACTGGTGCCGTTGTCAAACGATGCTTAAGCTCGTGAAAACTCCTCTCACACTTATCCGTCCATTCAAACTTCGTAGACTTCTTAGTTAAATGCGTCAATGGCATAGCTATAGACGAAAACTTTTCCACGAAGCGTCTATAATAACCGGCCAATCCTAGAAAACTCCGAACCTCAGTGACCGTCGTAGGTCTCGGCCAATTTATCACCGCTTCTATCTTTGTAGGGTCTACTGAAATCCCTTCTCCAGATATTATATGTCCAAGAAATACCACTTTGTTCAACCAAAACTCGCACTTACTGAATTTGGCGTAAAGCGAGTGTTCCCTCAAGGCCTGTAAAACAATTCTTAAGTGTCTTTCGTGTTCTTCGTTACTCCTCGAGTAAATTAGAATGTCATCAATGAACACTATAACGAAACGATCGAGGTATTCCTTAAACACTCGATGCATCATATCCATGAATGCAGCTGGAGCATTCGTCAAACCAAAAGGCATTACTGTAAATTCATAGTGTCCATATCTCGTTCTGAAAGCCGTTTTCGGAATATCCTCCTGCTTAATCTTTAACTGATGGTATCCCGTTCTCAAATCGACTTTAGAGAACACTGAAGCTCCCTGCAACTGATCAAACAGGTCATCAATCCTTGGCAATGGATACTTATTCTTAACAGTCACCTGGTTCAATTGCCTGTAATCTATACACAGACGCAAAGATCCATCCTTTTTCCTTACAAATAACACTGGTGCTCCCCATGGCGAAGCACTAGGTCTAATGAATCCCTTGTCAAGCAATTCTTGCAACTGCACCTTTAACTCTTTCAACTCTGATAATGCCATTCTGTAAGGTGCCTTCGAAATAGGCTCTGTCCCAGGAGCTAACTCAATTACAAACTCAATCTCACGCTCAGGTGGCAATCCCGGCAGTTCTTGAGGAAAAACATCAAAAAATTCACGTACCACGGCTATATTTTCCAATTTCGGTTCTTCAACTGTCGTGTCAACTACCGCAGCTAAGTAAGCTCGGCATCCCTCATCCAATAATTTTGTCGCTTCAAGTGACGAAACCAAAGGAATGGAAGTTCCCCCACGACTTCCCTTAAGCTTATAGCTAGGACGACCATCCGGATAGAAACGGATTACCTTTTCACCACAGTCGACTACAGCTTTTTGTCTATTCAACCAGTCCATTCCAATAATCACATCAAAATCAAACATAGGCAGTACGACCAAATCTATCCTTTCTTCTCTACCATTTATGACTATCTTGCAATCCGCACAACCTAGTGAAACTATCACTTTATCCTTTAGCGGAGTAGTAACATACAAAGTCACATTCAAAGGCTTCAAGTCCATTTCAACCATATCAGCAAAACGAGCAGACACAAAGGAATGCGAAGCTCCAGGATCAAACAATGCATAAGCAACTTGGTCGCACAAGTAAACCATACCTGTAACCACCCCAGGCACATTCTCTGCTTCACCTCGAGCTACAGCATAAACTCGCCCTTGAGCTGGGGGTCTCGCCAATTCATTCTGCGGAGCAATAGCTGGGGCTCCTGCCTGTGGTCGTTGTCCTTGAGGTCTAGCCAACTGAGTTTGGTTGGGACACCATCTCATCTGATGGCCCATCTGACCACACTTAAAGCATGCGCCTGTCCTAGTCGGACAAGGTCCCTTTCCATGTCTTCTTCCGCACAAGCGACAGTTAAGGTTGGACTGGTACTGCGGCTTACCAATGTTCTTCCTTGCAGGAGGAATAAAACGCCTACTACTCATCATCGGTCTCTTACCCAACTGACGATTATCTCAAGGTATGGGGAACCGTGATCCTGATGCTATTAACCTCTCTCTCATGTCTCGTTCTATCATTTGTCCCCGTTCATAAACTTCCTTATAAGTTCTCAAATTCATGGCCACCATCTGGCTGCGAAGTTCGGGTCGTAACCCATCTCGGAACCTCCGCATCTTTTCTATTGGATCCTCCACGTAACGCGGTGCATACATAGACAACCTTGCAAACTCTGCTTCATATTGATCAACCGTCAAATGACCCTGACGTAAGTTCTGGAATTCCACTAACTTGCTTTCTCGCGCAGTCTCCGAGAAATACTTATCATTAAAGACCTCCGTAAACGTAGTCCAATTCAAAGCAATGCCTTCAGGGAATACTCCACCTTTAGTGGCCTTCCACCAGTCACTTGCCGTTCCATCCAGTTGGTACACCGCCAGGAGTACTTTTTCCTCATCCGTACATTTCAGGACTCCAAAAATTTTCTCGAGCTTTTCTATCCATCTGGGTGCTAACTCTGGGTCACCAGTTCCATTAAACTGAGGTGGCCTCAACTTCACAAATTGTTCCACCAATTGACCTATATCTCGAGGTGCAATAACATTACCCGGCATATTGCCAACTCTCACATTTTGACCAGCATTTACATTAGCTTGCGCATTACTAGTTCCAACGCCTTGGCCACTGCTACCACTACCTCCGCCCCCTGCGTTAGTACCTGGCGTTGCATTCACTGCAGTCAAGGCCGCGCCAACAGCTTGGGTTATAGCAGCATCTCTATCCTGAGCCTGTCTATCAATCAAATTCCCTATTCGTTCCAAAGCTCTCAACACATCTCCCATTCTAGGATTCTCTGCCGCTGGTGGTCCCGAACTGGAAGCCCTAACACTAGGTCTTCTACGTCTTACAGGTCGATCACTCATACTTATGCTCCCTGCACCACTATAATTCCACCACGGAATCAAAGACTTAGATCACCCATTCCAATCTATTAATTCTATGTTACACCACGAACAACAGCCACTTCACACAATTTAAAGTATAGAAGTGTGCCACAAGTTCAAATAGAATACTCAATGCTTCATCAAGCAACCATTAGCAATCAAGCACATGCTAGTACGAAGCTTGGCCATGTCCAATCATCACAACAATGTCACTTTCATGATGCCAATCACATGCGCCAATCACATGCCATGCATTACTCAACATACTGTAGCGAACCCTTCCTACGGTCTTGCTACCTAGTCACCCCATATCTCATTCCTCCTTATTACTCCAATCCTCAATCAACTTTGGATCGAGTTGACCTCGCTCTGATACCTCTTCAACTAGGATGTCACGCCCCGCTTTCCTTACGAGCACGTACATCCACAATACGCTGTAATTCTTGTCCCAGGATACTCCTCATATACGGCTAGCTAAAATGAGACTCGCATGCGGAAGACAGAAGAAAATAAAACCCCTCCAAATACTCTCCACTTATACATACAACCAAGAATGAGATGCGGGGAAAACAAGCAACTTTTATACATCGAAAAGATAAGTCCGTACATAAAAGACCAAGATCCCTCTCAACAAAAGCACAGGTTGGGACAACAAAAAGGGAAGACAAAAGGAAGCCACTAAGTCCAACCACCGGACCATCGTCCTATAAAAACACACCAAAAAGGTCAAGTGACTACAAACATACTAAGAAGTGCTAGACTCATCGGCTTGTTCCATATCCTCGGCTGGGTCGTAGTCCGAAAAAGCCTCTGATGAAACCTCGATGGAATCCTCTTCCATATCGTCCTCGGAATCTAAAATCTCGATGACTTCAATACTTGCCTCGCCCGTCGGTTCTTCTTCAGGTATGTTCCTCGATCCCACGGTAGAAGTCTCTATTTCTATTTCCTCTCGGGTCGGGTGGCACCAAGGGGGTACAACTCCTCTGGGTACATCTTGGGGTCTTAACTGCTCAGACATACCTTCACCTTCCTTACGATACCATGCTTCGAACCTATGGGGTTTATTTGGCGCTCCTGGCTCGTCCACCCATACTACAGTAGTCCGTCTAATATATACTATACCACGATAGTCAGGAAACTCTTCAATAGCCCTAGACATCTCCTGGGGTTCACCCAAGCGAATTGGCAGCATTCTTCAATTCCTAGGGTCTGGAAAAATAAGGTCCCACTAAGGGGTGAGATCGACATCTCAGTAAGAAAAGTCCTAGTCCTAAGTTAGGCCAACCGTACACTCAGGTAAAAGCGAATATGAACCCAACGTATAAACAATAAAATGATGCATTTAACAACCATAAATAATACAAGAATAACACAAGCATCTTTATGCATTCATAGCAGCGTATTCCATCAAATAAAACAAGTTCACATCACCAATCCAAACCACGCCTTTCTTCCTTTCCAACCATTATTTGATTCAAGCCCGCGTGTGTAACGCCTCAGGCTAGGTCCGCGTACTTACGCATCAGACCATCTCATTGACAAACCCGCGTAAAACGCATCAGGTTTTCAATATCATCTCCGACCCGTGTCGACACATAACAATTCTCGTCCCGCGTCTCACGCATCAGGACATTGGTCATAACAATCCCGCGTCTCAACGCCTCAGGGTGCCACAAGTTTCTCAAGCATGCCAGGATTCATCTCAACTCAAGACATTGTAATCAAACACGAGCTCACGCATCGAGCTATAATTCAAGGCATGCGCAACAATCAATTTCAACAACCAAGAGAAACAAGCAACACGTATCATGACCATTCAATGAGCATATAAACAATAGGCACAACACTTGATCATAAATCAAACAATATCACCAAAGCTCACCAAAGATTAGCATATTCCTCATCGGATTTACCCAATCGAGTCCAATTGTTCTAACCAAGGTTAGGAACTTCCTTACCTAAAATTTAACTCAACAAAATTCACTCCCCAAGCACTTCAAATGCTCAGCCTCCCACACTTCCAGAACAGGGCAGCCGCGCTCCTAGCGGAAATCAAGTGATTCGTTAACTTTTCTTCGCCTAAACCTCAATTCACGGAGTATAAACCTCCATAACATGTCAATAAACGTCCTAACACATCTCAATGACCAAGTCCAAACCGAATTCCAACACGAACAGCCCTTACAAACACAACCAAAAACAGAACCGAAACAGGGCACTCCCCTGTTCGGTCTTCAATCAGCTCAATCAGCCTCAAACCTCAATTCAACTCCTTGATTTTTCTGTAAATACACTTACTAACACAAAGTTCTACATGCCAAGAGATCTCACCGAAAGTTCCAACCCAAGGCGACGCCAAAAGGTCCTTGAATGACACCACTCCTTCTGAGTCTGCAGATGGACAGATTCTGTCCTTCCAAACATCACAACGAAACAAAATTAAGATGTTGTTCTTTTTCGCCCAAATTTCTACAGCAACTCAGTATATGTGTCTACTAGGTCTGCACAAATATTTAGCTCAAAATTCCTCCATTAAGGGGTTCAATGAAAAGCAAACCGGAGCCTACCTCCAGTTCAATCAGTTTCCGTCGACTCGCGGGAGATTGGCCGGCCGGAGCTCCACAGGTGGCCAATCGACGTGATTCCAATTGGAAAAGTTCGGTAACAGGGAGATCTTCGCGATGATATATGGCTCGCGATCTGGTTGTTAACGGTTGAAAAGTTAGGCGCTGATGAAGTGGACGAAAATTCTGATCCTGCAGGTCTGGTTCTGAACGTGAGGAAGAAGAAGAAAAATGGAGAAGATGATGGTGCTGCTGGTGCTGGTCGTGAGAAATGGCAGAAAGAGGAGGAAGGAAATGACTTGTCATCCCCAAAATATTCTAGAGCTTGCTTAGGTGTATAGGTTAATTATTGCTAACCATATATTCATGACATTTGGAATTTTCCTCATAATATCACAATTCCCTTCCAATTTTGCCCTCAATGATTCAGCTGGCACCTTGGGGATGACCAATTGACACAAATTCCCTTGTCTAATTGATAACATAAAGTCAAAGCTCCAAGGGCAAAATCGTCTTTTCACACCCTTCGTCCGAAAAATCATTTTCCTACAAATTTTCATCCTCGATTAGGCGTCGTCCAATCCAAACACATTGTTACAAATCTTCATTTTCATTTTTCATTTCCGAGATCCCAAATCGTGATCGATTTCTCATCGTTCGTACATTTCAATCTATCTCGAACTAACGGGCGGCTTTTGCGGACATTACGCGTATCGACTCTGTGATTCTCATCACACTTAGGAAAATCCAAACTACGGCAATCTTGGTTGTCATGTAATCACAAAGGTCTATTACTAGTCCCGACGGCCGCGATCGTCATAAATCGATTTAGGAAAATTCGCAAATCATACGTTGGTTAAGCGGTATCACCCGCGTCCCAATCGTATAACACTAGCAATGGATTCCTTAATCGTTTTCTGATCGGTCTCAGTTCTAAATATCCCTCGACGATCCTTATGGTCAAAACGCCGTGTTCAAATCGAATTTCCTAGGTCCACGTACCTCGTCGCGCGTTAGCCTTTCCCCTTTGGTTAGTTAACTCGCGATTGATCAGATCCGAGCGAGATATCACTGAAATACTTCGATAAATATCTTACAATCAAAGGTCTCGAAATGACAGGAAAATCAGACTGTCACATTGGGAGTCAAGATCAAGGTTAAGCTAAAGATGTTTGATGTTTGCATAGCCAAACCACTCACCATCGACGATCAACCTCGCTACCCCCACCAACCAAGGCTTGGAGAAGTCCCTAGGTCTTTTCGGTTCTTTTCATTTCTTCTGTGCAGAGTGGAAAGGAGGCGCATCCATCATGAGTCAAAAGGGAGTATCTTGGCCTCTAGCTTTCTTTGTCCTTTAGTATACTTTCGTGACTGTTAATTCTTCACTGATAGCCACGATCTTCCCTTTTGTTCATCCTCACAGATTCATCCAAAATGGTACGGGATCACGAAGAGATGAAAGGTGAGAGACCACACGCTGAGGACAAACCTTATGGCTTTCTCGCAAGCGCCAGAATCAAAATCTGATTCTGGGTGAAAATCTATGGAAGAAAAGGGGAGTTTTAGGCTGTGAGACAACCCAAAGAAGGAAATTTGAGATCGAAATTGGCCAAAAGAATCTTCCACCGTCTTGACCTTGAAGGGGCATAAGAGGACAATTTGGTGTCAATCTCTCTCGTCTTTATCTTCCACTAAAAATCTTGGTCCATAATAGATTCTGTTATTGCTTTTGTTTCAATTTTCATTTTTTGCAGGACATGTGTAATTAACTCATCAAACATGGATCTTGTCATGCGTCACTGAGAGACTTCAATCGATTGTGGAGTCTTGATGTCCAATTACTTTTTTTTCAAGGACAGCTAAAGCCATCCACGCACTCGCAGTCCACCACCGCAAGCTCCATCTTCCACGAGAAAGCGGCTGTCCGGATGCGCCATGACCTTGACTTTCGTCATTAAATTTCAACAAATATTCTGCGTTTTTAATGTGGTGAGTCAGCTTGTTGTTGGCCTTGTTAACTTTGCAGGTTATGCGGGTGTCGATTCGAGAATCCCAACGACAGAATTGAGCAATCAGAATTCGTCGAGCATGATACGAGAAAATCCAAAAGGAAATATTTTGAGTGTTGAGTATCGATCCCAATGGAACTCGACGAGCTATTGTCCCCGACGTCCCTGCAACTCCAGTCAAACTTAATAGGCTCGTGGCATGGGTTACTGTCTTTGTCTATTTTGTATTATATTGTAATTATCATGTATTTCCTCTGTTTTGTAGCATTTCATGCATCATGTAGTTAATTGCATTGCATTGCATTTTACCAAAAGAAAACCCTAAAAATCATTAAAAAAAATCAAAATATTGCTCTTTTCCAATTTTCATCAAAATTGCCAAACCAATATATATTTCATGAAAATGGTACCGAAAGGGCGTTAATTGAAAAGTTAGCGTAATCAAGTCCCCGAATTTGAAATCTCTGGTTCGTAGAAATAAGGTATTTCTCCCGATACTTTATTTAGGTGTCTAATTAGCCTACCGCGAATTGATTAGTGGCGACTCCAAGTTAAATTATTTGCATGTTAGATATTGAACCGTAAGTTACGATTTGGTATGGACTTGGGAGAGTCCGAGCTAGGTTTAACAGCTTAGTAATCCATTAGCCTAGAAATCTTTAATATTTTAGGTTGCGACAACACACATGCGTATCTTAACGCGTATCACAAGTTCACGAATGATCACAAGTTCATGTGTATCTTAACATGTGTCACATGGTTTGTAACTGTTTAGAAAGTAATAAGTCAATTTAACTCTCCGAAACACTTCTATTACCAAAGTGTAAAGAAGCATGAGGACTACTTGACAGTTCAATGCTTGCACCAGCAACGCAAACAAGTGTTAGAACTGCTACAAGACTGCACGAGACTGCTGGTGCAAAACCAAACTTACCGGTGCAATGTTGTACTTGCACCGCCAGCACAACACAAACAAGTGCTGGGGCAAGCATGACACTACACCAAAACTTGTTGGAGAAAAATCGGAATCGATGATGCAGTCTTGTGCTTGCACCAGCACTCTTGCACCAGTAGCACAAACAGGTGCTGATGCAAGCGCAAAACTGAACCAACACTTGTCTTGAATAAGTTCAGCATAAGACCAGCCAAAATCTAGACATAACATAACAACCACATGCACCGTCGGTCTAAAGCAAGACAAAATTTAGAGCGACTAATAGTATAGAGAAAAACACCACTGCCTTTTCATTTGAGTACTTGTTTCCATTCAGATTGACTGAATAAGTACATATCAATCCCCATAAGTCGATCTAGTTATCCCTTGCCAAAAAAGAAAATCATATACTACACACCAAACAAGAAAATTATAGCCAGTAGGGGTGACAAAAACAAAAACATGATCCACCCAAACTGAATCAGACCGTGCCCAATCGGCTGATTTTGCATGGTAATCGGCGAATACTAGTCCGGTTCCCGGTTCTAATTCTCTAGAACCAGCGGGTTCCAGTTCAGTTCTCGATTTTCGGTGGAAACTGTTAGGATGCACATGTGAGTTGTGTTAGAGAAGTCCCACATTGGAGAATTAATATGGTGTGGAGCAGTTAATCTATCCAAGTTGTCCCATAACTCATTGGCTTAAGCTTTTGAGTAAAGATGGGTCCAACTGTATATGTTGACGTGCTCGGACTTGGGCTCCCTCTTGGTGATCTCTCGGGCGAAAAGTATCGGATTTTTGCTGTGTGCTATCAACAAACTAAGTAGCACCGATATCGATATCGACACGGGGGCACGATAAGTCGATACGTCATTTCTCAAAAACAGAAAAATCCGACACGTCGGGGATACGTTGTAGTAAATATATATTTATATATGTACATGATAAATTATTATTTTTATAATAGTGAATATAATTATTGCCGCCCCCATGACATCAGCCCTTCACTTCCCTTTCCCCAAGTTTTTTTTCTCTCTCTCTCTCTTTCCTCGATGGACGCTCGACCCCATTCCCAATCTTCTTCTTCTTCTTTCTTCTTCCTTCCTTCTGCTTCTCTGAGTCTGCGACCAACCTAAGCAACCTTTCCCCCTCCATCCGCGACCTTCACGCCTCCATCTCTGCCCACACCACTGGTCGCCACTCACTCCGTCGTCGATCGCCAAACTCGGCCCAACCGCAAACCACGAGGGTCCAATCTGTCGAGACCCGTGGAGCTCGAACTCCTCACCTACATTGCTGAGTTTAGCTCGCCTCCGTCAAGCTCGTCGCCGTCGCGACTCGTCGCGTCGCGCCGCCAATTTCCCTCGACCGCCGCTCGACCTCATTCCGAGGCCGAACAACCCACGACCTTCCCCTTTCCGGTTTTGCCATCCAAGACCCAGATCTGGCGAGCCTCGCCCCTATTTCGTCATACTCACGCCTCGCCAAATCTGTGCTTTCCCGCCTCCTCCTTCACCGATACACGTGTCATCGGCCTTGACCGCATATCGGAAGTTCGATACACGTTGACCACGTTTCGGACGCGTATCGGAGGCGTATCGATATCCGACAAGTATCCGATAACGACGCGGTGACCTAACCAAGGTATCGGTGCTACATAGTCAACAAATGATATCATAATCGATGGTTGATTGGTGAGCCTCCAATTTGTTTCGGTATTTGGTGGAATCTAGTGACCAACTTGATTTTCGGTGTGACATTGTGGTGTAGGAATGTGGGCCCGATGGACGTTGATGGTTATTCAAATTGAGATAAGTTGGCGCGGTGGCATTGTGGTGTAGCAATGTGAGACCGATAGGCATTGATGGAGATTCAAGTTCAGATAAGTTGGTGCGGAAGGATACTTGGATTAAAGGGAGTAAACCTAACACATAAGCTCACACATGAGGGGGAGATTGTTAGGATGCACATATGAGTTGTGTTAGAGAAGTCCCACATTGGAGAATTAATGTGGTGTGAAGCAGTTAATATATCCAAGTTGGCCCATAACTAATTGATTTAAGTTTTTCAGTAAAGACGTGCAACTGAATATGTTACGGGCACGGACTTGAGCTCCTTCTTAGCGATCTCCTCGGCGAAAGGTATCGGACTTCTACTGCGTGCTTTCAACAAACCATCGGTTGCGCGGAACAAACGATCGATAAAAAATAAATAGACAGAACGAGCAAAGTAAATCAGACACCAGATATACGTGATTCGATCGTAAAGACTTACATCCACGGGGAGAGCAGCAACGAATTCCACTATAGATCAAGCGATACACGGAGATTACAGATCACTCAAGTTACACAAATACACTCTTAGTGTTTCCCAACCCCAATTACATCCAAGAACGCACACAATGTTTAGCCCCCAATTCCTAGCAAAATAATCTCTCAATCTCGCAAAGGAATTAAATACAAATCTAATAATAAGATTTACCCGGCTTCGATATTTGAATTCTTGATGTAATTCCGCGAACAAACGAAGATCCAATGCCAAGTACTCGACGAACGGCACTTCAAGACCTTTCCGTTTTTCTTCGAACGAAAATTCAATGCTCCGTGGAGAAGTCTCTCTCTGCTGCGATGCCTAAGGAATTTGGTGCCCTTCTACTTTTATATGAAAGAAAGAGCAACAGCCTTTTTTTTTCGTCAACCATGCAGGAGATTTCGAATTGATGCCAGACCAACTTTCCTTGTTTGAGTCAGTCGGTCAAAGAAAATCCAACATGGACTTTCTTTCCTACACACCACCTTTTGCAACAGAGGAAAGTAAATCTTCTCTTCCTCTTTTCCACTTTATTTAATTCAGTATTGTTATCTTCAAGGAAAATCCACTGTGAGCAACCATGTGATTTGGTCAAAGAGTCTAAGATTACACTTTCCCTTTTTGACTTTTCTTTGGCTTCAAGAATTCTCGTGTTTAACTGAAGCTGCAGGCGAACAAAACACTACAACCCAAATCTCCTCTTTCATCAGGGCCCACCAATATTCAATTTCCTCTTTAGCACATGCGTCCATTCACTTCCATGCTTTACTTATCCATCTCATCAACGTTCTTTTTGTTACGGGCTCAATATCGAGACATCTTTTAACAATCTCCACATTGGCTCGATGTTGGAGCCATATACAATCGCTTCGCTAAAATTCGAGCATCATCTGCTACTCTCCCAACAGCCCCAATGGGCTCAACCGCCACAGATATCATCTAAGTTCAAGCCGCGCTTGAACTTCGCCATAACTGAGGACCTCATCAAAACACCAACTGAACATGCACCTTTAACTGCTCCACAAGGACTTTCTAACACAAGCTCCTTAATCACAGATAAAGCAAAACCATCGTTGCATCCATATCTGTCAAGAGATCGAAAACGTACCTTGTCAATATCAACAATTACATCAACCATTGGCTCTACAGGCTCCACCTCGCTACAATCACCATATGTGTCAATTACTTCGCTAGTATCCGCTACCTCAGGAGTTTCTGGTTGCAACTCTACCTCAAGCTGAATACCGTCCAGATCCGTATGAACACTTCCACAATCACTCCTAGCCAGAAGTACTGGAGACTCGTCAAAGGTAACTTCTCTGCTGCAAACATGTGAATTTATATCCGGGCACCATAACTGATAGCCCCGTTCACCTCGTGCATAGCCATAGAATATGCACCTTGCCTCCATATCGAGCTTACCATCACTTACTCGATAATAACACAGGCAATTAAATATTCTAAAAAAAGAATTATCAGCAACATTACCTGACCACACTTCTTCAGGAGTCTGATATCCAATCGCAATCGATGGGGATCTATTCACCAGGTAGCTCGCTATACTAAACGCATCCGCTAGAATTCTCCTAGCCATACCAGTACTAGAGATATTTTTACGGGACGTCAAGAGTAACCCTCTGCTCATTAATTCTACAAACAGTTGTGGTTTATTAGCACTAGTGCTATGTTTCACTATGCTCTTTTTCAGGAAGAATTAATTTACCTGCTTCGAGCAGGACTCCATGCTATTGTCAATTCGCACATGCTTGATCAACTTACTAGTTTCTGTTCCGATCAAAGCACTTGACCGCGTATTCCTAACAACAGCATCAATCTTGTGCATCGGCACAACCACCCAAGCCTTACACGAGTAGCCATTAGACTCTCGAACAGATGTCGACATCTCAGGAGAAAAACTTATCAATGTCTCACCTTGAAGTTCATACAGGTCACTATGCTTAATTCCTTTCATTATCACGAGTGCACCTCGAACAATATTCAGGACTGCACCTCGTGAAGAATACATGCATCCAGCTAAATCAAGGGCACCCAAGGAAATTAAGTTTTTTTTCAATTCTGGAACATGTCTTACCCCAGTCAATGTCCTCACAATACCATCATGCATTTTGATTTTAACATTACCAATACCCACAACATCGCATTCAGCGTTGTTTCCCAACTGCACTTTACTACTATCCATGCATTGATAAGAAGTAAACCAGTTCCTGTTTGGTGTAGCATGAAAAGAACAACCAGAATCCATAATCCATCCGTCAAACGACGAATTCTCAATGACAGACAAGACACAATCGACACCATATGAATTTTTAGCTACAGCTGCAACATCATCCTCAGATTCAACTCTAATTCCCTTAGCCCTTTCGTTTTTTAGCTTAAAACAATTTCTTCTAAGATGCCCTCTCTTGCCACAGTTCCAACAGATATCACCGTCAGTCCTAGAATGACTACGTCTATTCATGTTCATACTACTTCTGCTAATACGAGTACTAGCTCTTCCTCTTTCACCTACTAAACCAGCAGATACAGATTCGCCAGATTCTCTTCTACGATATCCTCACTCAGAATTAAATCTCGAATCCCATCAAACGTCAAACTAGTTGATCCAGAAGAATTACTAACAGCAGTAATAGTAATATTCCAACTATCAGGCAATGAGGATAATAGAATCAAAGCATGTACCTCATCTTCAAAGTCAATCTCAATTGAACTCAATTGACTAACGATCACATTGAATTCATTGAAATGATTAGCAACAGATGTACCTTCGCTCATCTTCAAGTTAAATGACGTCGCATCAAATAGACCTTGTTGATCGCTGAGGGCTTCTCGTACATGTCCACAAGGCTTTCATCAAACCCGCAGTGGACTTCTCCTTGACGATATTAAACGCGACGTTACGAACCAACGTCGGCCGAATAACACCCATCACTCGTCTATCCAGCAATTCCCAATCGGTTTGCTTCATCGTTTTTGGTTTCTTCCCAGACATGGGCTCATGCAGCTTCATCTGATATAAATAATCTTCTATCTGCATCTTCCAGAAACCAAAGTCCTTCCCTTCAAATCTGTCGATTTTCTCTTTAGCTTCCTCTGTCGCCATCGATTCGCTTCAACTCAAGCAAGCCTAGCTCCAAAACCAATTTTTGCGCGAAACAAGCGATCGATCAAATAAATAGACAGAACGAGCAAAGTAAATTGGACATCAAATGTACGTGGTTCTATCGTAAAGACCTACGTTCACGGGGAGAGCAGCAATGAATTCCACTATAGATCAAGCGATATATTGAGATTACAAATCACTCAAGTTACACAAACACACTCTTAGTGTTTCCCAGCCCCAATTACATCCAAGAACGCACACAATATTTAGCCCCCAATTCCTAACGAAATAATCTCTCAATCTCGCAAAGGAATTAAACACAAATCTAATAACAAGATTTACTCGGTTTCGATATTTGAATTCTTGATGTAATTCCGCGAACAAACGGCGCTTCAAGTGTCACGCCCCGACTCTCGAGCCCGGGACATCCCTTGCCAAATCACCTCGAGGTCATAGAAATAGCGTCCCAGGCACACTATCGATCTAATACTTACTTGCGCAAGCGAAAACGTTTTAAACCCCAGACAACAAAATCAAACAGGGATAGAAAAGTAGACAGTCATTCAAAAACATACAATTACAAATCGTTCGACATACACAAATGAGTAGATTAGTCTTAACTCTACTTAGCTGTAACTACCAAATACAACCCCACACTTCGGGGTAGCAAGACAAGACCTCAAAGGGTCACTCAGTCAGATAAGGTTACTTCCCATCTACTTCAAAAGACTAAACCAATGGCCAATCCTTGGCGTCCGCGAGCTTTCATCCGAAGGGACCTGAAATTGTTATCCCACGACGGGGCGAGAATAAATTTTAGTGAATCAAGCTTAAGCTCAGTTAGGAAACTGATTCACCCTCGGCATCGTAACAGAAGGTTCACTTAAACATGTATCACAGTCAGTCACTATCACAGAAGGATAATCATCCACATGCACACTTACCAGCTTCTTCAGCCACACATAATGCAATACTTGACTCGACTCAACAGTCATATCAGTCACTCACTCGAGCAAACATCACTTCCACAAATATGCACAGGACACCACACCAGTCCATTTATTAACGATGATCGTGCCCACGGCACATGAGAGGATCTACGCGAAAGGGGGCGTGATTCGACTCTCACAAATAATGCGATCCAGTACCTCAGTACAATCTAGCGTTCTACCGGCAAGACCGGGCTACGTTCCTTTACTCTCAGCAACGGCTACTACGAGAGGTGTCTCCAGCGCACACAGCATGACACCAGCAAGTAGGCATCCCTAAACGGGGCGTCGGTCCAACACCAGTTGCGATCGGCATCCGACCAACTCCGCATCCATACTAGCTAATACCGAATCAGAGTGGTCGTGCTTTTGACAAGTCATCTGATTCCACCAGATTGGTACGAAACGAACTTGCCAGGACATCATCGTTCCCTCTTATGACCACACAATCCACTTCCAGCAATTAACCCATTTCATTATCTTTGGTTAAGGCCGGATGCTAACACAAGCATGTCAAAGTCTTGGTCAAATGCCATTTTCATGCTAAAATATGTCTTTTGATTTCGCACACGGACATATGCAGATGCAGACTATTCACTAGTCACCACAACCACACACAGGGCAAGTAACCTCCAATCAACGATCGACATCCAACTGTCATTCCAGCCAGTAAATGTCATCGAATCAATTACGAGTATTAAAATTTGATTAGACATTTTAAGGCTCGATTCGTGCAATAATCCTTTATTAACCAAATCAGTCGATTTAAATCGTCGATCACTCGTTCGCCTCTAGCCTATCGCTCGCTCGCGATCAAACAGCGGCAATCCATTGCTCAATCAATCAATCAATATTCATCTAGCCACAATTAGCCACAGACAATCTAATCATTCCGATTAACCAAATCGATCGGCCATTTAACCTAATCTTAATTTCTATTTAGACCGGTCCCGATCGTGTTCCTAAATTCCACAATTGACTAAAAGACTAATCCTAGGCGCAATTAGCGCCCCTAAGGATTATGGTCAACTCACTATTTGATTAAGCTCGGGCCGATTTAAACTCAACGATGCGACGGCGACGGCAACGAAAAATGACGGCGGCGGTTTCCGACAAACCCACAGTTTCCTTAACCTAACGATTAACAACTCAGCCCGGTAGCCGCTAGGACACGTCGTGGAGGTCCGGCAAGGCAGCGGCGGCGACGACGAAGCTCCGGTGATCGGTGAACGACCTAAACCAGAGCCGGTCAGCAGTCGGAACAGGGAAATCGGGGTTGCTTCGGGTGGTTTCTCGGGCTCAAAGGCCGGGACAAGGCCGGCCAAGGTTTGTAGGCTCACCTAGGGGTCGAGGAGGGTCGTCGGGACAGGCTGAGGACGGCGGACGGCCGCCAGAGGAGGTGGAGCAGCGTTGGAATAGAACCGGCGCGATCAGGGCACTACTCGCGCACAGAACAAGGGGAGGGAGATCCGGGCTTCTTCGCGGCTCCACAGGCAACGACGACCTCCCACAAGCTTCAAAGGTCAAGAGAGGGGTCTGAGGTGGTTTTTGGTAGCGGAGGTGAGCGGCGGTGGAGGCCGACTCGGCCGAAATCCGAATTGAACCACACTGGACTCCAAAATAGGGGACCGATGGTTCCGTGGAGGTTTACGGTAGTTTCGGTGGGTGACAGCGAGCGAGGTTGGGTCCGGGAGGTCGGGAGGACACTGGTGAATGACGGTGTGGTGGTGGTTGGTGTTGGTGGCAGTTCAGACGGCCGGCGGAGGAGGGGAGGCGTTATCGGGTCTGGGAGGCCGAACAGAGCAGGGACTTCCTTGGCTGCTTTGCGATCGTCCGGCGGCGAACGGTGGCGCCGGACGGGCCGACGGTGGCAGCAAGACACGACTGAAGGTGGTGGTGGCCAGTGGTGAGGTAGTGGTCGGCCAAAAACGAACCAAGAAGGAGGGGGAAGCCTCGGTTTGGAGGGGGAGGGGCTGTCGTCGTGTGAATAGAAGGAGAGAGGAGAGAGTTGACGGGAAGAGAGAGAGAGAAAAGAGAGAAAGAGCACGTGAGAGAGTACAAGGGTGGTTGGGAGAGTTGACTCTTTGACTAGACTAGTGAGTGGGTGAAATTTGTGACAAGTGGGGTCCACCCAAAGATTTGATTTGCTTGGCTCTTGTGAATTATTGGAGAACGAGAGAGTCAATTCCCAAATAGAGACTGAACAAAATTTAGTGCGCTGAATAGAGGGGCAACTGGACTCTTCACTGGCCAAGGTCGGTCAAGGTTAGGATCGAATTTGAGGATTTGAATCCTAATTCGCGGCAACTAAGAATTCGAAACCTAATCTAAACCGACTGAAACTTTAGAACTCGTCCAATTATCATCTCAGTCCTTACAATCCAATATATTTTAACCACTGAATTTCAATATTAATCCTTTTTTTATTGAATTCAGGCACCTTGTAGAAGTCGAATTTCCAGGGCTTCACAATTCTCGCCCACTTAGGAAATTTCGTCCCCGAAATTGAAATACTGCTACAATCCTTCTAACAGAAAATAATATCTATTCCACATAACATCATCAATCTCCCAAATGACTCAATCAGTTCCAAAGTGTTACTAAACCACCTTGACTAGCGGAATCGCCTTGTTCCGGAGCACTCGCTCTTTTCTATCCACGATTCTAACTGGACCTCCATGCACGACGCTTGCTCTTCCAATTTACTTTCCTCTTAACTCAGCACCTGAGCGGGGTCCGATTTGTGCTTCCTTAACATCGACATATGGAAGACATTGTACTTTAGCAAATCTCGACGGCAATACAAGACAGTACACCAAACTCCCAATTCCTCCAAAATTTTGAATGGTCTGACACACCTTGGGCTTAACTTTCCTTTATTGCCAAAACGAGATGTCTCTCTTCATAGGCAACACCTTCAAAGAGACATAATTGTCCATCTAAAATTCTAATGGTCTTCGTCTCCTATCGGCGTAACTTTTCTGATGGCTCTGCACTGTCCCCAATCTGTCTCTGATAACCTTGACAGCTTCCATCGGATGTTCTACTACTCAGGACTCGTGATTTTTTTTTCACTAATTTCAATCCAAACAGACTAGCGTTCAACACGCTTTACCATACGATGCCTCGAAAAGCACCACCCTAATGTCCTGCTGGTAACTATTATGTAGGTAAACTTCACCAGATGTAACTGTTCCTCTTAACTACCTTGAAATTCAAAACATATGCCTCAAACCTGTACTCCAAAGTCTGAATTGTCCTTTCAAACTGACTATCCATCTTCGGACGATAAATCACACTAAACTGCAGTCTCGTCTTTCCAAATCTATAGCACGCGTATTTTCAAATCACTCATTATCTCCACTTTATGTACCGAAATCACAGAGTGACCATCAAACCCAAGTCAGATTCAAACTTACGATCCTCGTTTACCAATATGCCACAATTCCATATCCACAATTTGTTTAACCAGGTGAACCAGTCTACTCTAAGGATTCAACTCAATCTATGACCATATAACCTTGCTGTCCATTTAACTGCCGAATATCCATTCCCGCAAATCGATTGGTTCTTTCTTAACTTCCAATGAGCAGAGTTTAACACCGCCCCTCCTCTTGTTCCATAGAGGTCAATCACGACTAACACTAATGGCAATTTGGGCATTCTGCTTACATGGAGAAAATTGACTATTGATTCGCCTCTTCTTCAATGCCTTGAGATTTGGAATCACCACTTGTCAATTCTAGAAACATCTGAAGAATTATTGAACTCAGGCGCCAAACCTAACTAAAAGTCAAGCCATCCATTCTGTTGAACAAAGTCAGCTCACACGCGACTGACGAGTCGAGGGCCGCCTCAAATATTCCGGTTTAGGGTTGGAATCACCCGTTCCTAGACCGGTCGTACAATTGAACATTGTCAAGATCACCTCTCATGACCAACTCAAGTTGATGCAAGATTGGTTCAACTCGATCTGTAGTTCTCCAGCAACACAACACATAATCCAGGGTAGCTAATCCTTGACTAGTGTGTGGCTGGTACGAGGTTCTAGTACAAATCGTCCCTCATTAGGTCCATGGCCATCCTGATGATCGATCAATGCTAGCCCGCAAATCATGCCACGAATCACTCCCTGGTGCACTTCAGGGTGATCCTGTGGTTGACTTACAGCTGAGCGAGATCAACCCGAATCGATCCATGCTTGATTTCAGATCGCCACACAGTCGAACCTCAATCAGCACAACCGACTAGTAAATCAGGCCATCATCTACGTCGAGGGCGACCTCTAAACTCTCGGTGGCTTCCTCAACCCTTGGTCATTGTTTGCGAGCAGTTCGAGCCTTAAGCTTGGGTCAACCCTAGACCTTGGGGCATCACTCCCATACCAAGCTAAATCTCTTCACACTGTTAGAATATATACCTGTACTGTCAATCGGCTTACTGCACTCCAAACTGAGTCATTTATCCCTTGACTTCTTGGAAGTTTCATCGTAAATCCATTGTGATCTTCTCCCACATTTACTCTAGAATCCCAAATGACTGCAGCAGTCCGCTAGGCTTGTAATGCTTCTCTTTATCTTATCGATACGCTAACTCTTCGCCATAAGCTTGGCCGTACCAATTTTTTTTTCTCTCAATCCCTTAGTAGCCTTATCTCAAATCTTAGTGCCTCCTCAAGCTATTCGAACTAACACTGAAACTACTACGATGAATTCTGATCGGTTTTCTGTTTTACCAAAAGCAAGACCCTTATGATCATTACTCCAAGAAATCATGTGGCCCTACGATGCTTCCAATGCGCCACTCTGATAACTATCCATCCTTAATTGTCACATCTCGCAATCTTAATCTTATTCGGTGGTATCGCCAATCTTCATAGCCTATGCAACCAACTGGCGACCTATCATGTCATCCAACCTTAGATTGCCATTACGATTTTTCCTTGTTCATCTTCACTATCCTCGTTCCATGCAAGGCTTTATTAATTACAGTCTTCAAGCAGGATACACTTCACCATGACCTTATTAGGTTACTAGTCAACTGAACCACATAGGCCTCAAGTCATTCCAAGACTGCCTTTGACCTACTGTAAGTCTTTCGACCAGGATTCAGAGGTATAACCCGATCTTCACCAGTTCTGCAAAGCACATAACTCTTACTTACCCATGACATCTCAATTCATCCACAATCTCCTGTTCATCACCCAAAACACAACACCACACAACGGACTCACAAATACGCTCTTCACTTTTAAGTTCCACTTTAATCACATATGGAGAAAGATCTTCATTGCTATTCAGCACACATTATCTTATCCATTCGTGTCCTCTGACCCCAAGAAAGTTCATCACACCTCAGAGATCAATCTCACAATTCGCACTTGCTCTTCGGCGGATATTCATTTAGTCATAACTTAGGATCCAAAGAAAGCAACGGCTAAGACAATATGAGTAAAACAACACTTCAAACATATGTAATCCACAAAATACTAGTCATCTTATTACAAACCCATATCCATAAGTCTATCCATAAAAAGTCTTTTCCACTCAACTAGCCACGGCTAGTTCATAACTAGAACATCTTAGCTCAAAAGTCACCCTACTCCTAGTAGAGCCAATCCCGGTTGTTCTGTTAAACATCTCCTTGAGGTTGTCCTTCTTACGGCAACAATGCTTGGTTTGTCTTATTCCTCAGTGGGCAACCCTTTACTTAGTGACCAAGCTGGCCACATCCGAAGCATGCTCCACCTCTGTACGGACACGGATCATTCCCATGTTTACGATGACACAGGCGACATTTCTCACTTTGGCGGAACATCGTCTTTTTGATTGCACTTCTTCGGTTAGACGGGATGTGATACTTGTTGATATACATCGGCCTCTTCTCCAACCAACGGTTAGTCCTCGCAAAAGGCGCGAATCGTAACCTAAATGTGATTGGTCTGTTCGTCATGCTCTTCTCCACAGATTGGGCCCTTTCATACAATTTACTAAAACTCTTAAGGTTTAGTGGCACCAGTTGATCATTAATCTCCGGTTTCAATCCTTCACGAAATCTTCTCATCCTGTTCATAGGATCTCCAACTGTCCATGGTGCAAACTCTGACAGCTCAGTGAATTTCGCCTCATATTGCTCTACTGTCATTTGGTCCTGTCGAAGCTGCAAGAATTCAGCCATCTTTTTCTCTCGTCTACAGTCCAAAAAGTACTTGCTATAAAAGGCTTCAACGAAGGCATCTCACACCGGGACCATACCTTTAGGAAAGATCTTTCTTCGTGTGGCTTCCCACCACGCATTAGTGTCACCTTGAAGTTGGTAAACGGCCAGTGTTACCTTGTCCTCTTCGAAACATCCTAGCACAGTGAACGCCTTCTAGATTTCCTTAATCCACAAGATTGCAGCCTCTGGGTCTCCTAATTCTTTAAACTTCGGCGGCTCGAGATTCAAAAACTTTTCCATCAGCTCGAGTATGGGTCGCGTACCACTCTCATTTTCAGTCAATGAGTCTTCACGCGAAACGGCGGTAGCACCAGCATTAACTTGACTACTCACTTGTTGCCCAACTACAACTATCCCAGTGTCTAACGTCTGTAGGATTCCGTCCACTCTGGGATTTGCTTGAGCTATCCTTCCACTAGACACCCTCTCATTACGGTTTCTCATTATACAGGTAATTTACGGAGTCCTGTCCACCCCTAGGCAACACGTAATGAGATAACCAATAATCAGTCAAAAACATAGGTAACAAGCACATACAAAAGCTTACGATCCTACTAACTATCCCAAATCTCAGCGCTCCTCATCTCTCCAGGCCAACGACTAGATAGATCAGGTTGACCTTGCTCTGATACCACCTTGGCCGGGGATGTCACGCCCCGACTCTCGAGCTCGCGACATCCCTTGTCAAATCGCCACGAGGTCATAGAAATAGCATCTCAGGCACACTATCGACCTAACACTTACTTGCGCAAGCGGAAACGTTGTAAACCCCTGACAACAAAATCAAACAGGGATAGAAAAGTAGACAGTCATTCAAAAACATACGATTACAAATCATTCGACATACACAGATGAGTAGATTAGTCTTAACCCTACTTAGCTGTAACTACCAAATACAACCCCACACTTCGGGGTAGCTAGACAAGACCTCAAAGGGTCACTCAGTCAAATAAGGTTACTTCACATCTACTTCAAAAGACTAAACTAATGGCCAATCCTTGGCGTCCGCGAGCCTTCATCCGAAGGGACCTGAAATTGTTATCCCACGACAGGGTAATAATAAATATCAGTGAATCAAGCCTAAGCTCGGTTAGGAAACTGATTCACCTACGGCATCGTAACATAAGGTTCATGTAAACATGTACCACAGTCAGTCAAAATCACAGAAGGATAATCATCCACATGCACACTTACCAGCTTCTTCAGCCACACATAATGCAATGCTTGACTCGACTCAGCAGTCATATCAGTCACCCACTCGAACAAACATCACATCCACAAGTATGCACAGGACACCACACTAGTCCATTTATTAACGATGATCGTGCCCACGGCACAAGAGAGGATCTACGCGAAAAGGGGCGTGATTCGACTCTTACAAATAACGCGATCCAGTACCTCAGTACAATCCAGCGTTCTACCGGCAAGACCTGGCTACGTTCCTTTACTCTCAGCAACGGCTACTACGAGAGGTGTCTCCAGTGCACCCAGCACAGCACCAGCAAGTAGGCATAAATGGGGGGTCGGTCCAACACCAGTTGCGACCGGCATCCGACCAACTCCGCATCCGTAATAGCTAATACCAGATCAGAGTGGTCGTGCTTCTGACAAGTTGTCTGATTCCACCAGATTAGTGCGAAACGAACTTGCCAGGACATCATCGTTCCCTCGTATGACCACACAATCCACTTCCAGCAATCAACCCATTTCATTATCTTTGGTTAAGGCCGGATGCTAACACAAGCATGTCAAAGTCTTGGTCTAATGCCATTTTCATGCTAAAATATGTCTTTTGGTTTCACACACGGACATATGCAGATGTAGACTATCCACTAGTCACCACAACCACACACAGGGCAAGTAACCTCCAATCAACGATCGACATCCAACACTCATTCCAGCCAGTAAATGTCACCGAATCAATTGCGAGTATTAAATTTCGATTAGACATTTTGAGGCTCGATTCGTGCAATAATCCTTTATTAACCAAACCAGTCGATTTAAATCGTCGATCGCTCTCTCGCCTCTATCCTATCGCTTGCTCGCGATCAAACAGCGGCAATCCATTGCTCAATCAATCAATCAATAATCATTTAGCAACAATTAGCCACAGACAATCTAACCATTCCGACTAACCAAATCGATCAGCCATTTAACCTAATCCCAATTTCTATTTAGACCGGCCCCGATCGTGTACCTAAATTCCATAATTGACTAAAAGACTAATCCTAGGCGCAATTAGCGCCCTAACTAAGGATTAGGGTCAACTCACTATCTGATTAAGCTCGGGCCGATTTAAACTCAACGATGCGACGTCGGCGGCAACGAACGATGACGGCGGCGGTTTTTGACGAACCCACGGTTTCCTTAACCTAACGATTAACAACTCAGCCCGGTAGCAGCTACGACACGTGGTGGAGGTCCGGCAAGGTAGCGGCGGCGACGACGAAGCTCCGGCGACCAGCGAACGACCTAAAATCGAGCCGGTCAGTAGTCGAAACAGGGAAATCGGGGTTGTTTCTGGTGGTTTCTCAGGCTCAAAGGCCGGGACAAGGCCGGCCAAGGTTTGTAGGCTCACCTAGGGGTCAAGGAGGGTTATCGGGACAGGCTGAGGACGGCGGACGGTGGCTGGAGGCGGTGGAGCAGCGTCGGAACAGAACCGGCGCGATCCGGGCACTCCTTGCGCACATAACAGGGGAGGGAGATCCGGGCTTCTTCGCGGCGCCACAGGCAACGGCGACCTCCCACAAGCTTCAAGGGTCAAGCGAGGGGTCTGAGGTGGCCGTCGGTAGCGGAGGTGAGCAGCGGTGGAGGCCGGCTCGGCCGAAATCAGAATCGAACCACACTGGACTCCAAAATAGGGGACCAGTGTTTCCGTGGAGGTTTGCGGTGGTTCCGGTAGGTGACAGCCAGCGAAGTTGGGTCCGGGAGGTCGGGAGGACACTGGTGAGTGACGATGTGGTGGTGGTTGGTGTTGGTGGCGGCTCAGACAGCCAGCGGAGGAAGGGAGGCGTTATCGGGTCTGGGAGGCCGAACAGAGCAGGGACTTCCTTGGCTGCTTTGCAGTCGTCCGGCGGCGAATGGTGGCGCCAGACAGGTCGACGGTGGCAGCAAGACACGGCTAAAGGTGGTGGTGGCCGGTGGTGAGGTAGTGGTCGGCCAAAAACGAACCAAGAAGAAGGAGGAAGCCTCGGTTTGGAGAGGGAGAGGTTGTCGTCTTGTGAATAGAAGGAGAGAGGAGAGAGCAGACGGGAAGAGAGAGAGAAAAGAGAGAAAGAGCACTTGAGAGAGTACAAGGGTGGTTGGGGGAGTTGACTCTTTGACTAGACTAGTGAGTGGGTGAGATTTGTGACAA
This sequence comes from Rhodomyrtus psidioides, assembly GCA_021437785.1. Taxonomy (NCBI): domain Eukaryota; kingdom Viridiplantae; phylum Streptophyta; class Magnoliopsida; order Myrtales; family Myrtaceae; genus Rhodomyrtus; species Rhodomyrtus psidioides. The sequence continues at coordinate 703,040 of JAILYB010000146.1, read as the reverse complement.
GTGGGGTCCACCCAAAGATTTGATTTGCTTGGCTCTTTTGAATTATTGGAGGGCGAGAGAGTCAATTCCAAAATAGAGACTGAACGAAATTTAGTGCACTGAACAGAGGGGCAACTGGTCTCTTCACAGGTCAAGGTCGGTCAGGGTTAGGATCGAATTTGAGGATTTGAATTCTAATTCGCGGCGACTAAGAATTCGAAACCTAATCTAAACAGACTGAAACTTCATAACTCGTCCAATTATCGTCTCTTCAGTCCTTACGATCCAATATATTTTAACGACTGAATTTCAATATTAATCCTTTTTATTGAATTTAGGCACCTTGTAGAAGTCGAATTTCCAGGGCGTCACATCAAGACCTTTCCGTTTTTCTTCAGACGGAAATTCAATGCTCCGTGGAGAAGTCCCTCTCTGCTGCGATGCCTCAGGAATTTGGTGCCCTTCTACTTTTATATGAAAGAAAGAGCAACAGCCTTTTTTTTCGTCAACCATGCAGGAGATTTCGAATTGATGCCAGACCAACTTTCCTTGTTTGAGTCAGTCGATCGAAGAAAATCCAACATGGACTTTCTTTCATGTACGCCACCTTTTGCAACAGAGGAATGTAAATCTCCTCTCCCTCTTTTCCACTTTATTTAATTCATTATTGTTATCTTCAAGGAGAATCCACTGTGAGCAACCATGTGATTTGGTCAAAGAGTCTAAGATTACACTTTCCCTTTTTGACTTTTCTTTGGCTTCAAGAATTATCACGTTTAACTGAAGCTGCAGGCGAACAAAACACTACAACCCAAATCTCCTCTTTCATCAGGGCCCACCAATTTTTAATTTCCTCTTTAGCACATGCGTCCATTCACTTACATGCTTCACTTATCCATCTCATCAACGTTCTTTTTGTTACGGGCTCAATATCGAGACATCTTTTAACACACCAGATATACGTGGTTCGGTCGTAGAGACCTACGTCAACGGGGAGAACGGCAACGAATTCCACTATAAAATGAGCAATACACGGAGATTACAAATCACACTTTAGTCACTCATACACTCTAAGCGTTTCCCAAGCCCCAATTACATCCAAGTACGCACACAATGTTTAGCCCACAATTCCTAGTGAAATAATCTCTCAATCTCGCAAAAGAATTAAAACACAAATCTAACCTCAAGATTTAATCGGCTTTGACACTTAAATTCTTGATGTAATTTCGCGAACAAAACGAAGACTCAATGCCAAACACTCGTGTGAAAAATAGCGCTTCAATGTCTTCTTCTCGGACATAATATGTCGAAGCCACTCTGTGTTCTCCTTTCTTATTCAACAACGTTAGACTTATATATGCATTAAGCCACCCACGAACAAAAACAGAATCTCCTGAGGACATCGGCCAACGTAATCCAACGATTTTCTTTCTTATCTCGTCTTTTTCTTAATAACTCCAATTAGTAAAGGGAAGCCAAGTCCAACATTCACTTTCTTGTTCTGTTGCCTCTATTCTTACGTGGAAACATGATTTCCGAATCTTCCCAATATGAAGTTCTGTTGGACTTATCAAATCCACAACGTGATATTCAAATATTCAATTTAGACTCCAACACCGAACAAGAAAATCAATATCTCATGAACGATCACGTATATTTAATTTCATACTTTCCTTTAAATTATCTTGAGTCGGGTTTTGTTCACGATCTCTCAAACTCGAGACATATATAACAATATTCACAATGGCTTGACGTTTGAACCATGTCACAATTACTTCCACTAGAATCTGAACTTCATCTACTACTCTCCCAACAGTCTCAATGGGCTCAACAGCCACAAACATCATCCAAGTTGAAGCACGCTTGAACTTCCCCATAACCGTGGACCTCATCAGAACACCAAATGCACATGCACTTTTAACTGCTCCACAAGGACTATCTAACACAAGCTCCTTAATCAAATATAAAAGCAAAATCAATGTTGCATTCATATCTGCTAGGAGATCGAACACATACCTTGTCAATATCAACAGTTACAGTAACTATTGGCTCTATATGCTCCACCTCGCTACAAGTACCATCTATGTCGATTACCACGCTAGTATCCACTGCCTCAGGAGTTTTTGGTTGCAACTCCACCTCAAGCTGAACACCGTCCAGATCTGTATGAACACTGCTATAATCACTCATAGCCTGAATTACTGGAGACTCGTCAAACGTAACTTCTCTGCTGCAAATAAGTGAATTTATATTCGGGCACCACAACTGATAGCCACACTCACCTCATGCATAGCCATGGAATATGCAATTTGCCCTCACATCGAGCTTACCATCACTTACTTGATAATAATATGGGCAACTAAACATTCTAAAAATAGAGTCATTAGCAACATTACCTAACCACATTTCTTCGAAAGTCCGACATCCAATCGCAGTCGACGGGGATCTATTCATCAGGTAGCTCGCCATACTAAGCGCATCCGCCATACCAGCACTAGAGAGCATTTTATGGGCCGTCTCTAGTAACGCTCTGTTCATCAATTCTGCAAACTGTTCTAGTTTACTGGCACTAGTGCGGTGTTTCACTATACCATTTTTCATGCATAATTTATTTACTAGCTTTGAGCAGGACTCCATGCTACTGTCAGTTCGTACATGCCTGATCAACTTACCAGTCTCCGTTTCCATCAAAGGTCTCGACCGCGTATTCCTACCAACAATATCAAACTTGTTCATCGACATAATCACCCAGACCTTCCTCAAGTAGCCGTTAGACTCTTGAACAGATGTCAACGTCTCATGAGCAAAACTTATCAATGTCTCACCTTAAAGTTCATACAGGCCACCATGCTCGATTCCTTTCATTATCACCAAGGCACCTCGAACAATTTTCAGAACTCAACCTCGTGAAGAATACCTGCATCCAGCTGAATCTAGAGCACCCAAGGAAATTGAGTTCTTTTTCAATTCTGGAATATATCTTACTCCAGTCAATGTTCCCACAATACCATCATGCATTCTGATTTTAACATCACCAATACCCACAATATCGTATTCAGTGTTGTTTCCTAACTACACTTTACTACTATCTGTGCACTGATAAGTAGCAAATCAGTTCCTGTTTGGTGTAGCATGAAAAGAACAATCAGAATCCAGAATCCATCCATCAAACGACGAACCCTCGGTGACAGACAAGACCCTATGACACCATCAGAATTTTCAGCTACAACTGCAATATCATATGCAGCTTCAACTCTAATTCCCTTAGCCCTTTCATTTTTCAGTTTAAAGCAATTTCTTCTAAGATGCCCCCTCTTGCCATAGTTCCAACAGACATCACCGTCAATCCTAGACTGACTACGTCTATTCATGTTCATACTACTTTTGCTAACACGAGTACTAGCTCTTCCTCTTTCACCTACTAAAGCAGCAGATACAGATTCACCAGATTCTCTTCCACGGATATCCTTACTCAGAATTAAATCTTGAATCCCATCAAAAGTTAAACTTGTTGATCCAGAGGAATTACTAACAGCAGTAATAGTAGTATTCCAACTATCAGGCAATGAGAATAATAGAATCAAAGCATGTACCTCATCTTCAAAGTCAATATCAACTGAACTCAATTGACTAACAATCACATTAAATTCATTGATATGATCAGCAGTAGACGCACCTTCGTTCATCTTCAAATTAAATAGACATCGCATCAAATAGACCTTGTTGATCCCAGAGGGATTCTCGTACATGTCCAACAGGGCTTTCATCAAACCCGCAGTGGTTTTCTCCTTGACGATGTTAAACACGCCGTTACGAGCCAACGTCAGCCGAATAACATCCATCGTTCACCTATCTAGCAATTCCCCGTCAGCTTGCTTCATCGTATCTAGCTTCTCCCCAGACAAGGGTGCATGAAGTTTCATCTGATACAAATAATCTTCAATCTGCATCTTCCAGAAATCAAAATCCTTCCCATCAAATCTGTCGATTTTCACTTTAGCTTCTTCTGTCGCCATCGATTCACTTCAATTCAAGCAAGCTTAGCTTTGATACTAATTGTTGCGCAGAACAAGCGATCGATCAAATAAATAGACAGAATGAGAAAGTAAATCGAACACTAGATGTACGTAGTTCGGTCGTAGAGACCTACGTCCACGGGGAGAGCAGCAACGAATTCCACTATAAAACGAGTGATACATAGAGATTACAAATCACACTCGAGTCACTCAAACACTCTCAGTATTTTTCAAGCCCCAATTACATCCAAGAACGCACACAGTATTTACTCCACAATTCCTAGAGAAATAATCTCTCAATCTCGCAAAGGAATTAAAACACAAATCTAACATCATGATTTAATTGGCTTTGACACTTAAATTCTTGGTGTAATTCTACGAACAAAACAAAGACCCAATGCCAAGCACTTGCGTGAAAAACGACGCTTCAATGTCTTCTTCTCGGACATAATATCTCGAAGCCACTCTGTGTTCTCCTTTCTTATTCAACAACATCATACTTATATATGCATTAAGCCACCCACAAACAAAAACAGAATCTCATGAGGAGATCAGCCAACGTAATCCAACGATTTTCTCTCATATCTCGTCTTTTTCTTAATGACTCCAATCAGTAAAGGGAAACCAAGTCCAACATTCACTTTCTTGTTCTGTTGCCTTTATTCTTACGTGGAAACATGATTTCCGAATCTTCCCAATATGAAGTTCTGATGGACTTATCAAATCCGCAACGTGATATTCAAATATTCAATTTAGACTCCAACACCGAACAAGAAAATCAATATCTCCACAAACGATCACGTATATTTAATTTCAGACTTTCCTTTAAATTATCTTGAGTCCGATCTCTCAAACTCGAAACATATATAACATCATCTAACCGGCCCAACCGGAACGATCCTTTTATATAATACAAATGTATGTTCTTTTACTTGAAGCCATCTCCTTCAAGGCTGGTCCACGGTGCTGTGAATGCAAGACATCTAATATGGGGATTTACTTTCTTTTTGTTAATGGCTGACCAATTAGCCAAGGATCACATAATCCCAGATTTTTCAACGGCTAAATCTATTTAGTGTTCAGTTGGTCTGATTTTGGGTTCTATATCTCGTACTCAATGCAAGGGAGCTTCCACCTTTTGGCTTGGTCTGCTGGTTGTTTACCAATATGTCATACGCAGTAGAAGAGTTTTTTTTTTTTGGCCGAAAAAGAGTATTCTCTATTCAGAGTCTTGAAATTGGTCTTGTGGTGGCACTGTTCTGGCGCCTTTTTCTTGAATTTCGTTGTGTTGAAACAATGTAGTTGAGAAAGTTACTTTTACCAAACTATATTTTGGGACTGATTCCCGTTTCATTTTTAATTGATGTCGGTGCTCGGTAGGACTGTGACTGGGATCCAATCGGGAATCGGACCGAACCGTGGTTTGGTTCTCGGGTGGATACATGAAACAAGCGGGTGGTTCACGTTTCGTATTTTTCGAAACCGGTCCCTAGCATATGGTTCTCAATTCTAGGTGGAAACACCATCTTGGAACCAATCACCCCTAATATCCAGCATCCTTCGATAGGTCAATCTCAACAACCCCCTCAGTTCCGTTTCCTTTTGATGGACTTTATTTCGATTCATAATCCTTAGCACTATTTCTAAATGGAATTGGAATTGCAGGTAATTGATATGGTCTTCGAGTCTCATATACCTACTTCTTTATTGCAGCCGTTCTCCCAATGCCGATTTTGCACCCAACACCCCAAAAAAAAAAAATTGGGATCACAATATAGAAATTACGACCACTTCACGTGAGGTCCCCACACTCTGCACCAATCAAATAAATAAAGACAGTCTTTGTCTCTCAGATGACAGATAACAACGAAAAGCACGGGTCAGGATCCCCTGCCTTAAAGGCAGGGAACCTTAATCCGGATCCAAAAAGCACTCACCAAACACAATAAAATCACTCGCATTAAAAAAAAAAATCACTCGTATTTTCCCTTTTGCTATATTCCTCCCTTTGAATCTGAGCCCCAATATATTCCCTCCAAAATCGATCCCTAAAATTTAGGGATCAACATGGTTCCAAAGTAGAATCGAGAACCGAACTGACGGTTCCGGTCCGATTTTCGATTTTGTCGTGCATGGGACCAGTTCCTGGTTCTGCCTTTTTAGGAACTGCAGGTTCCTGTTCCGGTTCCCGGTTTTACCGAACCGGAATCGGAACCGGAACCTAAATGTATAAATAGTAAACCCTAATTTTTTATTTTCTAATTTCTACTCTTCCCCACTTCTCTTCTCACAAAGACGTATGCCTCTCAGTCTTTTCTCACTTCTTCCTCTCACTCTCCACTCCCCAGCCCTTCCCTCGACGAGGACGGCCCTTCCCTCTTTGTCCGTTGCTTCATCGTCGGCACCCACACCTCCGACGGCGTTGATTGCCACTGTCCACTGGGCTCGAGAGGCCATCCCTCGACGACAACGACCCTTCCCTCGAGAGGCCATCCCTCATCGACGACGACCCTTCCTCCGCTGTCCCTCAAGAGGCCATCCCTGACCTTTTGCTAGTGGTAGCATGTCCGATTGGAATGGCATTTTCTGCGATTGAGCCTAATTCATCGTTTGACGTGTTTTGGGAAAAGTACACCTGGAGTGCCTTCATTTTCGTACGGTATGCACTTAAGTGCCTTAACTTTCAAAGTGTGCACTTAACTGCCTGATCGGAGTAAAAATGTGCAGTTGAGTGCTAACTCCGGCAAACAGTGTACACGTGGATTTTCTTTGTATTTTTTAATAGTTTCTGAAATTTTAATAAAATCCATGTGTACATTAAATATTAATAAAAATACTGTTCACCGGCGCCACGTCAGTATTTCCGGCGGCCACCTCACCTTTTCCGGCGGCCACGACAGCATAGGCACTTAAGTGCACACTTTGAAAGTTAAGGCACTTAAGTGCACAACGTACGGAAGTTAAGGCACTCCAGGTGTACTTTTCCCACGTGTTTTCCATCGTTTGATTTTGAACCTGTAGGTTTTGTCGAATCTTGTTGATGGAAGTGGGGTTGATGCCGGTGGATACGGTCCGAACTGCAGTCACGTGGTTGTTGATAGAATTGTTTATGTGAGTTTCGTCTCTGTGTTTCCTGAGCAGAACTTCATTAATCGTATACTAGAGAAATTTCACCTTTTTTTCTTTTTTTTACCTTCTTAACCTGAGTTTCGTCTTGGATTCATATAATCAGCTTTCTGATACTTCATATTCAAACTGATATGCCAACCAATAGGACGATCTTGTGTGTGTTGCTGCTCGGGAAGATGGCAAGGTAGTCGTCACTGGCTTGTGGGTCGATCACAGCTATGACATTGGAATGCCTATTGATGCTTCATCGGTGCGATTCTGTATTTCATTGTTTTATCTTGGTATCTTCGATTCTTTCATAGTTGGTGGAAAGATAAAAATCGCTTACCTTGATTGATTATAAGTCCACTGTCGCAATTAGGATTGTCTTCGGCTGTCATTTGGATCACATATATGATAGTAGCATATAATTTTCTTTCAGCTTATTCATGACTCAGAACATACTTGTCTTAACATCAGTATGAATCTGATCAATTCGCAGCTGAGTAATGTGTTCACACGGGATTGTCTTCGGCTGTCATTTGGCTTGTTCACCATCAGTATGAATCTGATCCCCATGGTTCTCCACCTTCACCTTCACCATCACACACAGAGAGAGAGAGAGAGAGAGAGAGAGAGAGAGAGAGAGAGAGAGGGAGTTGCTTCTTTGGTGAAGCTCAATTCGCAGTTGAGTAATGTGTTCACACGGGAGCTTGGGAAGCAGGCCTTGTTTTTTTTTTTTTGGGGGGGGGGGGGGGGGGGGGGGGGGGGGGTCAAGAAAGCAGGCCTTGTTTGGTTGTCGTAATTTTCTCTAAACAGCATCAATTTTCTATCTCCATTCGACCCAACCAAAAAAAAAAAGAAAAAAAAAACCTCCGTCTCCAAACTTTCATTCAATCTCATTTTAAAGAAAACACCAATTTTAACTCAGGATTTCAATTTTGATCAAAAATTCTTTTTGTTCTCGGGTACCTTGGAATCGGAACCGAAACTGGAACTTATGATAGGGTAGGTTCCAGGTTCTAGGGTATAGAGAGTAGGTTCCAGGTTCCAAAAAATAAGGAACCTGTACTATCGGGTAGGTTCCAGATTTCAAGTGGAACCTATTCGAAACCTGGAATCGCTCACCCCTACTAAAACTTTTCCTCCAAAAGCACCAAGCGCTAATTTCCCACTAGATTCGAGCCCTAATTTTGCGTGTCTTTTATGAAAAGTCTAGCCAACTCATAGTCCACATTGGACTTGTTTTTAAATATATAAAAAATGCCACGAATGAATTATCATTCAATTAAAAAGTCATGTGGGACTTTTGGCTGAAATTTATTCCAAAGGTACTTAAGTGATTTTTTTTCTCTGATTTGACACATAAATGATCTGGCAAAAAGTTTGGGCACCAAAATGATCGTCATACGAAAGTTATGACATTGTATTTGTATAATACTATAGAAATTCAATTTTTTATTCTCCTGTTTTTTCTAGATATTTCATGTCTAGAATTGACATAGGATTAGTTTTCCCTTTATTAGAAAATCGAAGAACGAGAAAAAGCTTAGATTATGCTAATTTGACCTTATTTTTATAAATTTGGGTCTAAATTTCATAGATTTCACTCTCCTACAAAGAATATTGTAGAAGATGAGGGCATCCAACGTGCATACTTGTAGTCGTGCGTCACAAGATGTTCCTATGTATTTAGACAACACAACATTTAAAAAAAAATGAGTCCTTAATATGGGAACCTGTCCCATGCTTCATCGAACTTTAAACATCATATATTAAAATTTGTATTTCATTCATGACATGCTAAAAAATAATGTATTTTAAATTATTTTAGTGTGCATTGAAAATTAGTCTTCAAATTATGATGAAATTTTACAAATTAACTAAATAGTAATTTGACTTAAATGAAAAAAAAATAAGGAAAAGAAGCATTTTTTTGAAACAGAAATTTTGTGCAGTTATCAAATACGTTCTGATTTTCTAAAACTCATCCAAGAACAGAATAAAAAAATCATTTTAACCATAATCTGTTTTCTGGATCAGAATGGTTACCATGCGCAGCCTTAGAGTCGTCAAAGATGTGTAACATTCTAGGGATAAGTGCACTAGAAATTCTAAAACTTATCACTAAAGTGTAATGGAGTCATAAAACTTTCAAAAGGTGTAATAAAGTCCTAGAACTTTCAATAAGTTCAATCAATGGAAGGATTTGATTTCACCAATTTGACAAGTTTTAAGATTTAATTGCACTTTTTTAAGTTTTAGGACTCAATCGATTTTCTGACATTAATTGCATTTTTTTGAAAGTTTTAGGACTCAATTGCACGTTCATTAGGACTTCCAACATACTTATCCTACTTTTATTTAAAAATAAATGTTTTCTTTTTTTTTGTAAAGAAATGATTAATTAATTTCATTTTTATCTCCTGTTACCCTATGTTTTTGGTAATCCCATCTAGATTGATGAATTAACAATTGACAATTAAACCTATTCTTTCATTTGAATTGGTAATTTTGCATATCTTCTTATCTTGAAACGTAGGGAAGTGCTTTACAAACATATGTTAAAAAAAAAACACACATTTCATTTACCTCCTTCATCTTCATGGCTACTATAACTCGATATTTTGATTTTAATCGTACCAAACCTATTTTTTCGATTTTAGGATGAAGATTGACCTTATAACAGACACCTTTTCACCTTGGCATTTGAAATATTATGTAGATGAGCCTAATACCAAATTTAACGAGTTAAAACAAATAAAGTGAAAATGAGAAAGGCATCGATTGGATCACTCATGAAAATCATCTTTATTTTCATCCAACTTGATTCTGAAACTAGAATGCTGGTGTAGTGAGTTTTTTTTCGAAAATAATATTTACAAAATTAATTCAAAAAATAATATTTTCAATTTTAGGTGGGGGGCCCCGCCCGTGGGCCCCTCTCCCTCAACAATAGAGGGAGAGGGGGGTTGCAGGCCACCCATGTGGGGCTTCAACCCTCCCCCCTCCCTCGACAATTCAATTGCCGAAGGAGAATCCTCCGGGTTTTTTTTTAATAATATAAAAATAAAAAATATTTATAATATTAGATTAAAAATAAATTATTTAAAATTTTGGGTCTTGCCCTTTTAAATTAAAAAAAAAATAAAATGCTTCGCTCGTTTGCTCGCTTTTACCCATCGATAAAAATATTTACCCGCCTCGCTTTTCTCTGAGCGAGGTATGATCGCTACGAGGCCCCGGAGTGAATGCCAATGCAGTCGCCTCGCTCTTTTTTTTTTCGGAGTCGAGACGCGTAAATATTTTTTTACGTAAATATGATCGCTCCGCGGCCCCGCGAGCAAACGTCGTTGCTTCGCTCATTCGCTCTTTTTTCACAGAGTCGAGGCTCGTAAATATTTTTTTCACCTAAACATTATCGCTTCGCGGCCCCGCGAGCCAACGCCGTCACCTCACTCGATCGCTCGCTTTTCTAGGAGTCGAGGCGCGAAAATATTTTTTATGTAAATATGATCGCTCCTCGGCCCCGCGAGCGAACGCCGTCACCTTGCTCGTTTGCTCGCTTTTCTCAGAGTCAAGGCGCGCCAATATTTTTTTTTACGAAAATATGATCACTTCGCAGTCCCGTGAGCAAACGATGTTGCCTCGCTCGTTCGCTCGCTTTTCTCAGAGTTGAGACACGTAATATTTTTTTTTTTACGTTAATATGATCGCTCTACGGCCCGTAAGCAAATGCCATTGCCTCACTCGTTCGCTCTCTTTTCTCGGAGTCGACGCACGTAAATATTTTTTTTTACATAAATATAATCGTTCCACGAGCAGACGCCGTCGCCTTGCTCGTTTTTCTTGGAGTCAAGACGCGAAAATATTTTTTTTTAAAACGGGACCACAAAGTGACGATGCGGCGTCGAAAAAACATTTACATAAATTAAAAATTAAAATGCTTTGTTCGACAGTCCAACTACCGAGCAAAGCAAACAAATTAAAAGTGCAAGACCCAAAACTTTAAATAATTTATTTTTTAATCTAATATTGTAAATATTTTTTATTTTTATATTATTTTGAAAAAGAAAAAAGAAAAAAATGGAGGGATGGAAGTTTCTCTCCCTCAGCAATTTTTTTTTTGGGTCGAAACCCTCGGCAATTTTTTTTTTGGGTCGAAACTGTCGCGACCCTCCCGAGCGCCATCTAATGGTTAGCGAGGGTTAATGGGCCGTCCGATGTTGTATGATCGGGCACAGGCCTCTCCCAAGGTCCATTACCCAAATCGCAACTGCTGGATATACGTGATCGACCTTCAGTGCGGTCTAATGACATGTGATGAGTGTACATGCCAAGGAGTCGCCACTAATCGTTTTGTGAAGGGTACGATCGGAAACCCTATCGAATAGTTGGCAATGATCTATTCGATTCTGCGGAAACCAGAGAAGTGGGTTCCGGGACTTAGTTACGACAACTGTCAGAGTTGACGCCCTTTCGGTACCTAAGCTGAATGGTTTATCTGATCCTAGGATTTCATACAGACGAGTGGGGTACATATCCTAAATCTAGGAGTTCATGCAGATGGGAAATACTACCCTATCAATCACAATCAATAGAAATAAGTGCGCAAATCAAGGATCCAGTACATGCAGATAAAACACATGAAAGCAGCATGGCATCCCTAATGAGGCCATATTAGCCTAGAGAAATATCAATCAAGGATTAAGAGTGATTTGGACATGATTCGCCCATGAGGGGCAGAATCGTAATTTTGAATAATTCGGGGAAAATTTACCCTTGAAAGGGTAAATCTGTCATTTTAGATGAATTGGGAAGTGAGAGGACGGGGAAAATAGGATTGGCTATCAATCCAATCCATTTCCTATTTTTTAGGGAATTTCCAGGATTTTTCTGGAATTTAAAAGTGATTTTACCCTCGGAAGGCGAAAATTGTCATTTTGGACAAAGATGAGGACTGAAAATCTTAAATATTAGGGCTGGTCGTCCACCTGACCCGAACCCTAACTTTAAGCAATTTTCAGAACTCGATTGAGATAAGAAAAATGATTTTCCTATTGAGGGGCAAAATCGTCATTTTAAGAAAAGGGGCGGGACTCGAAAACCCAAATCTAAGAATTGGTCGCTTACTTGACCCCAATTCTTACTTTGGCATTATCGATTTTATCATACGTACACAGCAAAGGCGACTTACCCTTAAAGGGTAATGTCGTCAAGTCTCGGAAGATCGGATAAGAAACCCCAAAAATAGGGTTGACCAGTTGTCTGTGGTCAACCCTCGATTTTTGGGGGTTTCTAGAATACCTAGGATTTTTCACAATTTTTCCACATTTTTTTGGAATTTTCTGGCATTTTCTAGGATTTTTCTGATTTTTTTTTATTTTTAAAATCATTTTTTGATTTTTTTTATTAAAAAATATGATTCGGACCGGGTCGACCCGACCCACTCGGGTCGGAACCCGGCCTAGACCCGAACCCGCGCGGACCACAACTCTAAAACGACGTCGTCCCAGTCTTTTTTATTTTTCGAATTATTTGGATCTGATCCAAGGGTCCCTAATGCACCGCGTGGCTAGTCTGCGCCCATTGGATCTGATTACTAGAACCTACGGTCCAGATTGGACGAAGACTTGATCGTCGCCGTCTGATCAGACTACTTAAACCTACGGCTACGATTAGAACCTAAGTCTTAATCTGAACCGTCCAATCCTACTAACCTGAATGACGTCGTCTCCTGACTGACCCATACGGCGCCGTTTCCACCATTTTTATTTTCGATTTTAAAATCATTTTCAAATTATCCTAATTCCTAATCGGACGACCACTATTTGTTGAACTCGATTAACCTGAGCCGTCCGATCTACGCTGACTCACCCTAACAGACTAACGGTCGAGCTGACTCAACAGACACGTGGACCAATGGCCGAATGCCAACTAGGAGTTTGACCGGTTGACCGCGCCACGTCAGCTTCGTCTTCAACCTCCCAACCCGGCGGAATGAACGGCTGCGCTTCTCCGGTGATGATCTGACGGTGGATTCTTGATGAAATCATGCGAAACCAACGGCAATCGACTCGCCTTATCATCCAATCTCATATATATGGGAATTGAAGCACATCGATCACTAAATCACGAATATCATGCACTGCGCCGAGTACGGCCATGGAGATTCAATAGCTCGATTCGTGACAAATCATGGCAATCCAATCACAGAATAGCATCAGAGGGGGTTTAGAAGACTTATCTCGAGCTCTGATTGAGCTCGCTCGGCCCAGATTTGGCTGGGCAAGGATGAACAGCGGTCGGCTATGAAGGTTAAGTTCAAAGACTCGATTCGAGTTGTTCGAACAAAATCAATGCAAAACCAAGATGCAGAGATGGTCAGTGGTGTTCAGGGAACGAAACGCACACACAAATCGCAAGAATGATCAAGAAATGTGTGAATCGCCATGAGTGCTCAAAGAAGAACTCGAGACTGCGACTCACCTTTTTTCGCGATTTCACGCGGCGCGGTCGGCAACGATTGCTTCCTGAAGCCTCGGACGAGCTTGTGACTACCTTTTTTTGGCTTCAGTTTGGCCGGAGACGGCCCAACCAGTGCCTTGCAGTCGAGTTCAAGTCCTCGACGACCCAGGTCGGAGGACGAGCTCTTTCTCGCGTTTTTTCTCTCTGTTTCGATTCAGTTTCACTTTCTCTAACTGAATCCCCTCTCTCCTTCAACTGAAAGCCCCTCCAAGGCTTATATAGATTTCAAGAATTTGGCGCCGAGTCGGGGAGTTTCAACCGACTCAAATAGCACGTGCTACCACGTGGTTTTACGTTCAATTGGCGTCGGGGAGGATGTGGATTTCGTCCACCCCCGTTTAGTCCTCCGGCGGGCTTCATCTCGTGCAAATTTGGCACGAATTTGTCCTGCGTTTGAGAATGTTGACTTTCGCAGGTTTAAAGGTTTGAGTGACCTCGCCGGAGCTCGTCCGGCGGTCATTTGTCATGGGGCCGGTCTTGATCGAAAGGTCTTGAGGTAAGGAGTAAGACGCCCACCAATGCTTCTTCAGCTGCCGCCGATTGCTTGGTCAATTTTGTCATCGAAATCAAACCTTCCACTGTTCATCTGCGCAGGATCTTGAGGAAGATGATGACACTGTAGCGGACCGGTTCGACCGGTCTGACCGGTCTAAACCGGTTCCGAATAGGATTTTTCAAAATTAAACTCAAATTAGTAGGAAATTTTTACAATTGAACCTCATAATCGAATCTAGAGCATGGATTCTATCAAAAAATGTGATTTTGCCCAAAAGTTCATATCAATTTCAACAAAAACCCCCAAATTTCCTTTTAATTGCAAATTGGGAATTATGCAATTGAAGGTTCAAATGATCAAATTGGGTCAAATTACCTATGCCAATCGATTCAAAATGGTGAAACCCATTGGGCAGTATGTTTAATTTGCAATGATAGCCCTTGAATTGAAAGTAATTTCAATTATGCTCAATTTCAAGGACTAAAAATGCAATTTTAGTATGCAATTTTGCCAAATTCGTGCAATTGAGCAATTTGTACAAAAAATTGGGCTAAATTGCAATAAGGGACAGTTAGAATGGATGTCAAGACCCTAGAAAATGCTAAAATTGCAAATTAAAAGACTCAATTGATATTTTTTTCTCAAATTCAATAGTATGGGTTACAAAGGAACACCCATAATTGAATCTGATTTTGAACTTTTTGTGAGGTCACAAATACAAGGGATTTACAATAAAAATATTGGCTATTTTTCCATATTTTTTTAACCTAAAATGCTATTTTTCTTGATTTTTTGAGTATTTTTTCTTTTTTCTATTTTCTAAAAAAATACCAAAAATGTGAAAAATATGGAAAATTATTTTTTGGTCAAAAATGACTCCTTGGGCTTGGCCAAGGCCACCAAAGTTGATTTTGTAATTTTTTGACTTTTTATGAATTTTTTATGATTTTTCAAAGTAAAGCTGAAAAAGACTTGGTCAAAAATCAGGTGTCAACAGAAACCCTCGGCAATTGAATTGCCGAGAGAGGAGGGAGGGTTCAGGCCCCCACGTGGGGGGCCTGCAACCCCCCTCTCCCTCTATTGCAGAGGGAGAGGGGCCCGCTGTGGATCCCTATTGCCGAGGGAGACCTAAAATTGTAAATATTATTTTTAAAAAAGTAATTTTGTAAATATTATTTAAAAAAAATTGGTGTAGTCGCTATAAATTTAGGCGATCCTAATTCACCAAGCAAAAAAAAAAATTACTGGACAAGTTTTAAGAAATAGAATGAAGTAAGGACGTCATTAGATTGATTGATTGCCACTAGGAAAAAAGAGAGGAAAACAAATAGGGATAATGACACAAATTATCTCTAAACTTTGACTGAAAGTGCAATGTAGTCCATGAACTTATTCCAATAGTAAGTTGAACATAAACATGAAGTAAGTTGAACATATTTCAATAGTTCATGGACCATTTTAATCAAATTAAAAGTTCAGCGACTATATTGCACATTTGGTTGAAGTCCAGGCATGGGCTTTACTGGTCAAATTAAAAGTTCAGGGACTGTAATGTACATTAGATAAAAGTTCAGAGATCATTTGTGTCATTTTGCCAAAAAAATATAATCGAATTTACCATTTGTCAGTAGTTTGTCCTTTTTTCTTCATTGACTTGCGTTGCGTTTCACTCATGTCAATGACACAGCAAAAGGAAAAAGGATCCATTTTTTAGTGCAATATTGATATAAGATATATATAATTTCATCTCAATAAACAATGTAGAGCTAGAGAGAGAGAGAGAAACGGTAGAATCATATCAACATCTGATAACAAACAATTGTATTGGTATCCTCAAGTCAGTATGATATTGAGAAGAATTGTTCTATGTAATGTAATGAACCAAAGCGATTATTATGGTGAACAACTGTCTAATGGTTGTCAAACCAGTTCTGTGTCTGGAGATAGTTGATCAGTTTGTTGTCCACTTGGAAAGCCTTTGCCAGAACATCGACATTGATCGGCGGCTTCGACCCAAAGACTGAATTTCCGATTGTTATGAGTCCCGGGTTCTGGCTGCTCAAGAAAGCAAAGGCCAGTGCATTCGTCTGTCCAATGTTCAGCTGGAAGTGAATGAGGCCTTGCGGAAACACGAAAACATCTCCTTTGCTCAGGACTTTGGTAATGAGAGTGTTGTTTAATTGGTTGGATGTGACGAAACCGACATGGAGCGTGCCCTCCACGACCGCTAGCATCTCGGTGCCACGAGGATGAATGTGGGGAGGGTTCAGACCGTACGGAGCGAAGTCAAGACGGGCCATGGCGATGCCGAGTGTGTTGAGACCTGGGAATTGGTCGACAAAAGCAGTTGTGACTTTGGATCCGAGCTGATTTGCTGTGTTCCCGGGGTATCTCAACTTTGTGAAGAAGAAATCATCTGCCATGGTGAGCTTCGGGTCCTTGCAGAACTTCCCATTCACAAACACCGCAGAGTTGGGGTCATTGACGGCAACACAAAAGTCCTGAAGAGGACTCGGGTCGGAGGCCAAGGCATGGGATGATGCCAAAGCCAAGAGGACAAAGGCTTGAAAGAACTTCATCATGGCAAAATTTCTGGGCTCGGTTTAGCCTGTCTGGTGAATTCTGGTTCGTTGAGGATTGATGTGAATTGCTGCATGTTAGCAACTCCATTTATAGGAGAGTCATTTGACTTGGTCCCAGTCAATTGGCCTGCAGGAAGCAGCTGAAGCCAGGAACGCTGCCAAGTCCACAACAATTGTTTATTCTTCCGTGTTGCTGGTGAATCATTCTGCAACCTACAACACGGCTAACCAGACAAAAAACTAAGGGAACTAATGATGAGTTCTTGTCGAGAATTAGTCATTCGGTCCTTGACGAGAAGGATTCCAAATTTGGCTTCCTAATGGATGCATTGGCTAGTTCAACTTTAAGTGTGAACACGGCTAATCAGACAAAAAACTTAGGGAACTAATGATTTGTGGATATTCTCTTTCAGTGTGAACACTCCGCGTGTTTGCATGGGGAATTAAACACCATATATATATACATAGGAAGTGAATCGACAGTTGGCAAGTGTTCTGCGCTGCTCTGGATACCCTAAAAGACCTCAAATTTTGACTCTTGTCACGTTTCGTCCCGTTTCATTTTTCTGTCTTATAAAAAACCTCCAATTTTAAATGAGGTCACAATTATATCCAAATTTTTTTATCTCATAAAAAATCCCCAACTTTATATGAAGTCCAAATTTTACCATAAACTTTTATTGTCTCATAAAAAACTTTTAACTTTAGATCCAGTATCAATTCTACCATAATTTTTTTTTGTCTAAAATATGTACCAACTTTTGGTCCAATTTCAATTTACTCTTCTTCTTTTTTCATAAAAGTTCACTAATTTTACTTGAGTCCTAAATCAGCCTCCGTTTAACCGTTCGTCAAAATAGCTGATTTTGTTCTCAGTCTTTGATCTCTGGTGCTTAGGAATGTTCCATCTCTCACAGTCGGAGAGCTCGAGCTTGGGATGCTTTAAAAGCTTGCGCTAGAGTGTTTTCATTTCTCGGTTGTTAATGAGAAATTTTGGACGAGGGTTATGGGAAACCGAATATTTAAATATGATTGAAGAAGTCGTCTTCCATAATATACTTTCTCAGAGGATGGGACAAAGTAAGGGGCATTTATTGTAGCAGTTGTGGAATAATTCATCTCTTGGAATAAGAAATAAATCACAACGTAGGAGACTTGGTATAGATCTGGGAAAGGTAGGTTATCAGAGAAAACTTAGTACTGGGTCAACACCAACATCATCTATAAAAAGGGACAATGTCTCCATACAAGGCATCTCACTCCCTTCTCGAGCAAATAGCAGAAGAGCAGAAGTCAGCAAAGCCCCAACTCTCCAGTGCACAACCACAATGAAGTTTCTTCCAATTAGCCTGCTCATCTTGGCTCTGGCAGCCGCCATAGCTCTTGCCTATGACCCGAGTCCTCTTCAGGACTTCTGCGTGGCTGTCAATGACCCCGAAGGTTGGAGCTCTGCTGTAGCGTCACTCATATGGTTCTGCTCTAAGGAATTACTCCAAAAAGAGTTTCTTCTTAGATAAGTCTAATAATATGAATTCTGTTTGTTATGCAGTATTTGTGAATGGAAAGTTTTGCAAGGACCCAAAACAAGTCACAGCAGATGATTTTCTCTTTAAGGGTTTCAGATACCCAGGGAATACCGCGAACCAGCTTGGATCGAAAGTCACTCCCGCTTTTGTGGACCAATTTCCAGGACTCAACACTCTCGGCATTTCCATGGCTCGTATCGACTTCGCTCCGGGTGGCCTGAACCCTCCCCACACTCACCCACGTGGGACCGAGATTCTGGTCGTGGCTGAGGGCACATTGCTTGTCGGCTTTGTTACGTCCAACCAATTGAACAACACCCTCCTCACCAAAGTCTTGTACAAAGGGGATGTGTTTGTGTTCCCAATCGGTCTCATCCACTTCCAGATGAACATCGGAAAGACCCCTGCACTAGCCTTTGCTGCTCTGAGCAGCCAGAACCCAGGAGTCATTACCATCGCTAATGCGGTCTTCGGATCGAAGCCACCCATTTCGGCGGATGTTCTCACCAAGGCCTTCCAAGTGGACAAGAAGGTGGTTGACTACCTCCAGGCACAGTTTTGGTACGACAACAACTAAGTGGATACATGGACCTCCAAGACATAGGATTACCCCTATATTCTCCATACGTGATTGCTTAGATTGACGATTTCTTCTCAATAAGGAATTGCTCTTTATGTAACTGATCGTGAATGTCCGATGTAATAAACCATCATTCTTTAGGATAGATATGAGCTAGATATGGTTAGGTTTATCCGTATTTGATTTCCTCTTTTACTTCCAACAGATTATGTGGTTCCACATTCTCCCAAAGAAAATTTTTTTAATCACATTTTGTGCTAGAGTTTCTGTTATCTGTTGTCTCCATTTGCAAGGATTGTGATATAATTTTGAACCATTGACCGATAAAAAAAATTATGGGCAATGTTACACGTACTAAAACTTTGGGGTGAGTATGGTCCGGGTTGATCTGGTTTTCTTAAGAACCCGAGACCAAATTAGTGGTCTCGGTTCTCAATTTTCGAAACTGAGGACTGGACAGGACCATCGGTAGGCCCGTTCCCCGGGTTGTCCACTAAAACAGATAAAATGAAAACAAAAAGGATGCATTACCAAGCTCCTGGCTAATAGAATTTGTGATGTTCTCTCGACTATTATCAGCCCGCCACAAAATGCCTTTGTTAAAGGCCGTCGGATTAGCGACAACATTCTTCTAACCCAGGAATTATTCTGCGGTTTTCATCATGACCCGCACTTACCAAAATGTGCTATTAAGGTTGACTTCAGGAAAGCCTATGACACGGTGGAGTGGGACTTCCTACGCATGGTTTTACTGGCCTTTGGATTTCCGGTAAGTTTCACTAATCTCATTATGACTTGTGTTACATCCCCAAAATTCTCCGTCTCTATAAATGGGGAACTTCACGGTTTCTTTTCGAGTGGAAGAGGACTCCGACAAGGTGATCCAATGTCGGCCTATTTATTCACTCTTGTTATGGAAATCTTTACAGGAATTATTAATCTCCAAACTCGACAGCCTGGTTTCAAATTTTATTGGAGATGCAAAGGAACACGGCTGTCCCACCTCTTTTTTGCGGATGATGTTCTCATTTTCTCTGAAGCTAATCCTACCTCAGTTACACTTCTCAAGTCGGGATTGGACAGGTTTTCTGAATGGTCTGGACTTAGACCAAATATGAGCAAGAGTGAATTTTTTTGCTCAGGGGCCTCGACTCATCTCAAACAACAACTCCTTTCGGTTCTTGGTTTCCAGGAAGGTGTTTTACCATTTCGGTATCTAGGGGTTCCCATTGTATCTGGTCGCCTTAGAAAAGAGGATTGTACCTCCTTGGTTAATGCAATCACAGCTAGGGCCCGTTCTTGGTCCCAAAGATTCTTATCTTTTGCGGGACGTCTTTTACTGGTCAAGACAGTTCTCCACGCTATCCAGGTTTTTTGGGCTTGTATGTTTACCCTTCCCAAGTCTGTTATTTTTCGTATCGAGCAAATTCTTAGGCAATTCCTTTGGAAAGGCCCTGAGCTAGGCACTGGTGGCGCTAAGGTATCGTGGGACAACACGTGCTTACCAAAGGAGGAAGGGGGTCTTGGCATTCGACGACTCTCCGACTGTAACAAAGCGACCATGCTCAAACATATCTGGTTACTTTTCACAGATAAAGAGTCAATATGGTGCAAGTGGATTCACACGAACTTTCTGAAGTATAGAAACTTTTGGGTTGCGAAGAAACCGACTATATGCTCTTGGTCCTGGAAAAAGATTCTTGACCTTAGACAAGATAGTGAAAAGCTATTCCGCTGGCGGGTGGGATGTGGCAATATATCCTTCTGGTTTGATTCGTGGCATCCAAAAGGGCCCTTATAAAAAAAAATTCTAACCTGGATATATATAGGTCGGGTATATGTCGGATGACAACCGTACGGGACTTTTTATCTACAGATTACTTCCCCTCTAGGGTGAACACCGTCATGGGAGCCTGGCCCCAACCCATGCCGTCCCTCACCCTTGAGATTAGTGACACTTTGATTTGGCTCGGCCATCCTTCTGGCGTCTTTTCTTCTGCCTCGGCTTGGGAGTATCTTCGGCATCGAGGTCAGGTAGTCCGATGGCACTCATTCATTTGGGACCGCCACCTTGCTCCCCGGCATTCTTTCATATTGTGGCTTATCTCGCTCAACAGGTTACCTACTCAGATAATCCTTCTTACCTATCATCGTATTACAGAAGGTACTTGTGCTTTTTGTTGTTGTCGGCCTGACTCCGTCAATCATCTATTTTTTGCATGTCGTTTTACAAAGTCTCTTGCTTTATTCTGGTCGGCTAAATGCAACTTAGCCTGGCATAACGCTTCATGGCAAGACAATCGTCAGTGGGCGATGTGCCACATTAGAGGCAATTCCTTCCATCAAAGTATAGCTAGATTCTCTTTTGGTGCTCTTTGTTACATGATATGGACGGAACGGAACCACATCCTTTTCCGAGACAAGCAATTCAATATGGTGTCACTCAATGAGCTTCTTCAAAAAGTTGTCAAAGATAAGGCTTTATCTTTTAGCCATGTTGATGACAACCCTCAAAACCGGAGGATACAAGCTTCTTGGGGCATCTCTTCAGCGATCTTCGATTGATGCTTGTGGGAGTTCGGTTTCCCTTGGTATTACCATGCAACCACTTTGCTTGGCCTTATATTTTTGTATAGCTCTTTGATTAGGTTGTCTCAGATATGTTTCTGAGTTTCTTGTAGCTGCCACGTTTTGGCTGTTTTTGCAACCCGAGCTGCCCTTACGCCTTAGGCGACACCTTGGTGGTGTGCGGCGGAGGTTTTGTTTGTAACCAGCGCTTTCTTCAATATAGATCTTACTTTTACCAAAAAAAAAAGGAAATGTATTTAAAAATAGGGACTTGTTCGACAGTCACATCATGATTCGCATGGGTTGCCTATGACACAATGAATATCAAATAGATGTTCGATATTATACGTAGTTAAGAATCTCATTTCTACAACCAATATTTAACAAGAAAATATTTACCATAAATTTTTCCCCATGCGCAAGTCCTTTTCTTTGCGGCTTAAGTACACTACAAATGTCAAAACTTGTGCATGATGTTCACTTTAGTGCCAACACTTTCAAAACGATTACTTAAATGCCAACTAAAAAAAACGATCACTTAAATGTCAATTTTAAAAAAAAAAAAACACTTACTTCAGAGCCAACTCTAGTAAGCTATGTCAGCTCAAATATTAATTAAAAAAATATAAGCCATGTCAGCTCAAATCGGAGTTGGTCGTTTAAAAAAAAATTACTTAAGTGATCGATTTGAATGTTTAGGCACTAAAGTGAGCGACGTACACAAGTTTTGGCACTTATAGCGTACTTTAGCCCTTTTTTTGCCTAGAATCCCATGTCTACGCATACCAATCTTATTTAAAAAATATTGAAAATTTGTTAGTCTGAGTGGGCGGTGCACGATCTGGTCATCGGTTCCACCTTGGCTAAAGTACACTACAAATGCCAAAACTTGTGTACGGCGCTCACTTTTGTGCCAAAACTTTCAAAACGATCAATTAAGTGTCAACTTTTCTTAAAAACGATTACTTTAGTGCCAACTACGATTTGAGCTGACGTGGCTCGCAGAAAATCTAACGTTTTAAGCTGACGTGGCTCGCTGGAGTTGGCACTAAAATGTGTGTTTTAAAAAAATTGGTATTTAAGTGATCGTTTTTAAAAAAAGTTGACACTTAAGTTATTGTTTTGAAAGTTTTAGCACTTACGTGATCGTTTTTCAAAAAAATTGGCACTTAAGTAGTCGTTTTGAAAGTTCTGGCACTAAAGTAAACATTGTACACAAGTTTTGGCACTTCTAATGTACTTAAGTCGTTCCACCTTTAAGAACCGGTGACTTCTAGAACAAGAACAAAACCATCGATTCGGTCTAGTCCATGTGGTTCTCTGTCTGATCGGTCCATCTTGCTCATCCCTACTAAAACTTTTCTAGTTAATTCTAAAAAAAACCCTTCAATGTTAGGTCCAATCATAATTTTGCCAGGAATATTTTTTGCTAAGAAAATATCCTCACTCTTAACTTTAAAAAAAAAATGCCCAACTTTCGCTAAACTTTCAAATCTAGCCACGTGTCCAAGATTCGCTATTAGTTTATTCAAGATTATCAGCATCAGAAAACTATTATTGTTTCATATGAAGGTGGGGTCTTGATGAAGACAGATTATTTATAATAATTTTCCAGCTAGCTTTTTTTTAAGTTAAGTATGTATTGACTTTTCAAAAGACTAAGTATAATGATGAAGCCGGACACAAAAATTATGAACCAATAATGACACGAAGTGTGCCAAAATGGGTTCAACGGTGAACTGACTGCAAAATATAACATCGCGGCAATGCGTGCCTACCTAGAAGCCAATGAACGGCCAAAACGAAGGTGAACAAGTGGCCAAATAAGTGGCGAAGGAGCCACAGAATGTGGCAAGGGGTTTTCCAGCTAGCTTTGAGGTTTATAATTTTAAAAAAAACTATTGATTATTTTTTTATGCACTAGGGTGAAAGTAGGTAATTTTTGTAGAAAATAATGTTTGAAGCAAAATAGCGATTGGACAAAAATTTGTGAATTTTTTAAGGTATTGGGCCTAAACTTTACTAAAAATTAAGGACAACCTATGTGACATGCGCCATGTCATCATATACATCGAGGCTACATTTGGTCATCTGGATTTCTAACCAGAACATGATTGGATAGGATATAATATGAAATTTAGGGATTTTGTCATATCATATTATATGTTTGGTGAGTCGCAGTATAAAGCCGGGTATGTTTATATCATGTTATGTTGATTGATTGCTATTTACGTCATATGGGTGTAATTGAATCTGAAAATGCACAAACCAAAAACATAATAATCTCTCATAATTTACTCCCAAATTTAGTCAGAGAGAAAATATATCATTAACATCCACTACTATGAAAAATATTGTCTTTCTGCTACTTTCGTGTTTCATACACTTTTGAAGAGAACCAGAAAGAAGGAGGTGAAGAAGTTTAGATTTTCTCGTTGTTTTCATAGATTTTTGTCGTAAACTAAAAAAAAAAAGAATCATGAAACTTCAACATGAATTAGAGATACATAAGAGAAGTGATTTTTTTTTTTAGAAATTTCATCACCCCCCATTCTTTGAGAATTAGATAGACCATTTTTAAATTTGAATATATTCGCTTAAAATCTGGGTTCTTCTACTTCATTTGTTTACATAATTTTAAATTATAAATCCTTTTTTGTCATTATTTTTATTCCCTTCCATCATTTCTTAATAAAAAATTTATTAAATAATAGACTATACCATTATACTTAAAATATGTAATGATATATATATATATATATATGATATACACAAACTACAAATGTTGTAAAAAGAAATTAGATATATCATAAAAATTAGAATAAATAAAAACAAACATTTTTTATTTTTTTAATTTTTTAAACATTAGAATTCTAATATAATGTAAATTTAATTATTATTCAAATTATATAATCTAAGAATTATTTAAAAAAATAGTTTTTATTCTATGAACAAAAGAAATCCTATCCACCGATATCCCACCTCCCCCATGGGATACTTTTATCCACGCTCTATCCCCTTTATATCCCACTTTGTCCTATCCTGAACGGGTATCAAACGGGGGATATGATAAATTTTATCATATCCTGACTTTTATCCTAACTACCAAACATAGCCATAGAGTCAGCAACCAAACTATAAATTCTAAAAAAAAATAAAAATAAGGCAAGATTATCTATTCTTTCCAAACATTGCAACATATGTCTACTTGCCTATTATCTCACACTATCATGAAAGTATGCACGACAATTCTTCATACTCTTCATACCTTTTAAATGGGGAAAATGACACGAGTAGTGACTAACTTTTATAAAATGTTCACTTTGGTGCCAAAGCATTTCATCCAATCATTTCAGTATCAATATTTTTATTTAAAAAAGGTTAATACCACGAAAAATCTCAAATCGGTACACCTGTGATAAATTTATCCGCATTGGTACACTTGTGACAAATTTACTTTTTGTTAGTTTTCGTTAGATTTTACCATCAAATTGCTGAGTTGGATGACGCATGACAGTTGATAGATGTATCCATTTGGGATTTTTACTCTCTATTTGTCATAAATGTATCAGTTTGGGGTTTTTAGTGATATTAATCCAATTTAACCGGAACTAACATGCAGTAACTTTGTCACAGTGTACCATTTTGGGTATATAAATAAATAATTTGGGGTAAATTTACCATAGGTGTACCACTTTGGAGTTTTTCATGGTAAAAAATAATTCGGGTAAATTTATCACATGTGCACTAATTTGAAATTTTTCAAAGTCAAAATAAAAATTTAGGGTAAATTTGTCATAGGTATACTAGTTTAGAATTTTTTGCGGTGTTGACCCCAAAAAATCATCAATTAAGGGTAAACTCGGATTTGGGTTGCCTGAAATCTAAAGTGGCAATATTTGATCAATTTCCCAAACTGATGTGGCTCACCGGCAAGCCCAGTCACCGTTAGTAGCACTAAATGACGTTGTCTACATGTTTTGCCTTAAATAGAAACCCTAATTCGAACATCGGAAACACCCTCGCACTGGCCTTTGCCGCTCTGAGTAGCTAGAACCCAAGAGTCATTACCATCGCTAATGCTGTGTTCGGATCAAAGCCGCCCATTTCGGGTGATGTGCTCACCAAGACCTTCCAAGTGGACAAGAAGGTTATTGACTACCTGTTTTGGTACGACAACAATTAAGCGAATACATTTGTTGGAGTTGGTGAACACTTCGGGGACCCTTGTTTCTCACACCGGGCACGCCCACGTGAGCTTAAGGAAACTGAAGTATGATCCGACGACATATGACCTATGCGCATGAAATGCGAGGGTTCGGGGGCAGCACCCCCGAAATGGATGTCACATTGCCCAACCAGCGGGCGGGGGTTCCACTCGTTTGTTGTGGGATCAAAGGGGTTTCAGATAAACTTAGATTTTGGGACCATGGGACCATTTTAAGTCATATATATTGTGCTCGTTTGATAGATTATTGTAATTAGTTGTGCGGCTGTAAACCAAAAATTATAATGAAATCTCTTTGGAAGACGTAACCCTATTTTGGGATAAACTTGGGTAAACTGTGCTTCGTCTTTTTCTTCTATTATTTCTCAAAGAACACTCTTGAGTTGGAAGTGGGAAGTGACAAAGCACTAGTCCCACATAGGAAAGGAAGAAGGCCTTGAAGTGCTTTATATATGGATACACTCTCTTTGAGTGGTAACTATCATAGCACAAGCACTATGCCTCGCGCGCACGCGCAGGGGGGGTGCGAATCCCGGACCCCGACAAGTTGAACTTGGGCGCGAGCGCACGACCTGCGTACGCGAATGCCGGACAGAAAAGTGGGCCTCGCGACAAGCCCATTTTTGCCTTCTGTTTTAATTTTTTCCAACTCAAGCCGTTATAATTCTGTGGTCAATTCTCTTCAATACTCTCAACTCTCAAGTCAAATTCTCTCAATTCTTTGAATCAACTTTCCGATCAATTCTCTCAAAAAATGGCAAGTGAAAGCTAAAATACTGGAAAGGGAAAGAGCCCGATGGCGATGGGAGAATCCGATTATCCTGTTCATGAATATGCATGTTGGGAAGACGACGATGTTTCCAATCCTAACGTCGAGCACATTGCAACGCAAAAAAGTCTTTATCCTCCTTTCTGCATGTGATGGTTCAGAAGCAGTTGCATCTGAAGGGTTCAGATGCAGTTGCATCTGATGAATTTTTTGCATCTGACGATTTTTGAATACTGCTTCTGAAGGATCAAATTTTGTGCTTCTGCCAACTTAATGTTTTCATGTTTGAAGCAGCTTGATCACATTTATTATTGCGATTCGAAGTTTAAATGATTGCAAGTTAAAGTGGCCAAGAGCAGATATCAAGGCACATGTTTCAACTGTGACAAGATAGATCACAACTTTGTGGATTGCAGATCTTCAAAGAAGAAGATTGGTGAGACTTATGGTGAATGACATAGTCCATGACATGTCTGTTATAAACCTACATTTCATTTCATTGCTTATAATTTGGTTCTGTCATTGTATAGATTAATATACATATTGTAAGTTTTTTCTAACAACTATTTCATTCTAAAACTTTGTGTAAGCATGCTGGTACTTTGATTACCACCATAACTAGAAGCAATAAGACCGTTGGAAAGGCATGTTCGGAATATTCATATAATGAGATAAATGACAATATTGATGACTCAGTGATTAACAAGAGTGCTTGCAGCACTTAGAATGATCCGCCTGATGCATGGTTTCTCTCAATATCAGGGCCCCAGTGGACACACGACATAAGGGAAGTGAACAGTACAAAGGGCAGACAAATTCATGATACTAATGCTCATAACGGAAGCTGCACATTGACAATTTTCCTATGTAAAAAGACAACATAAGTTCAACCAAGAACAAATTAAGAATTAGATTGATGCTTCAGCAGAATATATTTAGAACCATCAGTGGCTCTTACCCCATAAGACGTATCAGCTCATCATTGCCTGTATTCTAGGGGAAAAGTACCAAAACAATCCTAAACCTAGTGAACTTATGCCAATTCAATCCTAAATCTTTCGATTGTACCAATTAAGTCCCAAACCTTTTAATGATTTGCCAATGTAAGAAGACAGGGTTCTTAAAGAGGAAGGTTGATGTTTTTGAGCAGGTGTTCTATACAATGTGGAATTTGGTAGTATTTAGAGACAGTCAATCAACACATCTCTTGGGGAATAGGCACCTTGTCCTCGCTATCACCACTATTCATCAACCATCACTTTTGTTTATGTCATCAATCACTCTCTTGATATCGACAATTACTTCTTTTCATATCCAACAATCACCTCTTGCATGTCCAATAATCAATTCTTTTTTGGATAACAATTACATTAACGAAATGAGTGGTGATAAAACTTTGAACCAAGATTCTATTGTTAATAAGTTATCACACATATGAATTCATGAACATTCAATTAGACATTTCTTATGCCTCGGCAATTTTATGGCCTTGTGCTCCCTCCAGCATGATGCCCATTTAAAAAAGTTCATCCGACTTTTGTTAGAAGCGGCGCCACTTCTTATGTTTATAGAGGTGAAGTTCTTAACTAATTACCTTGGATTGCCTTGCTAAAATCTTCAACGTCATTAAGAGTACTTTCATGAGTGTCACACCCTGACTCTCGAGCCTGCGATATCTCTTGCCAAATCGCCATTAGGTCACGAAAATAGTGTCACAGGCAAGCTATCGACCTATCACTTATTTGCGCATACGGAAACGTCTTAATTCCCTGACAACACAATAAACATGGGATAGAGAAGTAGGAAACCACAATAGTCATTCACAAAAGATAATTACATTCATTAATAATAAGTATAAGAGTTTTAACCCTACTGAGTTATAGCTAGCATATACAACCCATAACTTCGAGGCGGCTCACTAGGACCTCAAAAAGATACACGGTCGGGTAAGGTTAAAGGCTCATCTACTCCAAAAGATTACTCCCACATCCACGCTTCAACTGCTCGAAGCTTCAAAAGAGGGTTGTCATACCTAAGCCCTAGAACCCTCATGAGAAGAGATCTCTATCTCCCTATCTGATTCGGGGTCCACTATCTCCCCGTCCAGCATATCCACATGGGATCCCAATAGGGGACATAAGGCCGCGGATTAGACGGTCCGTCATGTCTTCGCAACGGGCCATAGAGCACACCATGATCATCCAGATACCAGGCCTTGAAGAGGTGCAGCACTAGGTACGGCAACCCTTAATCAACCTAGACCTCGGTGACATGTTGTTCCCAGACCCGCCCCGAGGACATTTCCTTATGGTGAAGGATATAGGTCTGCCATTCGGTAGTGATGCCGAATCGGACTGGACGATTCATCACTTGGGATTTGAAAATGTTATCCCAAGACGAGGTGAGAATAAATCTTAATGAATCAAGCCTAAGCTCTGTTAGGGCACTGATTCCCCTAGACCATCCTAATCACAAGGATCACAAAACCATATAACCGCATATAACCACCAAGTACAGTCACAATATAGTAATCATCCACATGCACACTTACCATCTTTCAGCTACACATAATACAATGATTGACTCGACTCAGCAGTCATATTAGTCAATCACTCAAACAAAGCATCGC
This sequence comes from Rhodomyrtus psidioides, assembly GCA_021437785.1. Classification (NCBI taxonomy): domain Eukaryota; kingdom Viridiplantae; phylum Streptophyta; class Magnoliopsida; order Myrtales; family Myrtaceae; genus Rhodomyrtus; species Rhodomyrtus psidioides. Next base: position 674,031 of record JAILYB010000146.1, on the reverse strand, counting down.
ATCCACAAGTATTTATAGGACACCACATGAGTTCATTTATTAACGATGATCCCCACCATTGGCGCAAATTGATGAAAGGATCCATGCGATTGGTGTGATCAACTCTCACAATTAGTTCGATCACACATGGCAGAACCAGGCTACACTCCCTTTCCCTCTCGACAGCAGCTACTACAAGCGGTGCATCCAGTGCCGCCAGCACGGCACTACGAGTAGGCATTCTTATACGGAGCGTCGGTCCATCACAAGCTACGGGCATCCGACAAATCCTAAAATCTGTACTAGCTGGCACGGAGCATGAATTGTCGTGCTTCTGGCAAGTCGTGTGATTTCATACAATTGGTATATTATGTACGATTGGTACAATATGAACTTGCCAGGAAAATCCATCATTGTTCCCTCATATTACCATACAGCAGACCAGGAAATCAATCAGTTTTATTCTCTTTGATTTAGGCTGGATGCTCACATAGACATGCTCAAAGACTCGACCCACAGTCATTTTCATGCTAAAATATGTCTTTTAATTTCCGCACTCGGTCATATGCATATGCAGACTACCCAATAGTTATCACAATCACAAACGGGGCGTTTAACCCCCAAACAACGATCAACATCTAATGGATATTCAAGTCAATCAATCAAGCCATCTGAAGAGGCGATCGATCCAATAAAGGCCAACGAATCAATTACGAACACTCAAATCCGATCAAGCAACGTAAAGCTCGATTCGTGCAATAATACTTTATTAGTCAAACCAATTCGATTTAAAAATCCTCGATCGTTCGCCTATCTCTAATCTATCGCTCACTCGTGATCAAATCACAGTTTACGAACCATCAATCAACCACTCAATTCCATCTAACAACAATTAGCCATAGACAGTCTAATTATTCAACTCACTTAATCGATTATGGTCATTTAACCTAAACCGAATTTCTAACTAATTCTGCCATAATCAAATCGATGTAAATACCCTATCAACTAACCAACTAATCCTAGGCGCAATTAGCGATATAACCCAGGATTAGGATCAATTTAGTCTTGCGAGCTCGGGCAGTCAAGGCGGCGATGACACGAGCGGCGACGACGAATGGCGACGGCGATTATCGATTTCCCTTTAGAACTCTCGGGTATCCTTGGTCTTTCAAGCGGCGACACAACCCGACGGTGGCTGGAACAAGGCTGGAAGTTCAGCAGGGGTCGTCGGGACTGGTGGCTGGCAACTGGAGCTCCGCGAGCGGTGGCCGGCGACTGAAACAGAACAGATCAGCGGCTAAAACAAGGGAACCGAGGCTGTTTGAGGTAGTTCTCGGTCTCGAGGGCTAAGGCGAGGTCAGAAAAGGTTAGGGGGCTCACCAGGCGGCTGAGGGTAACAGTGGGGGCCGGCGAAGGGCGGTCAACGGCGTCGAGCAGTAGCTCAAGCCGAAACAGGGCAGGGAGCTCCCGCGAGCTTCCTCTCGACAGTCCGGTGGCTAGCGGTGGCGGCAAGGAGTGGCTGGAGGTGGTGGTCAACGGTGGTGTGTTGGTGGTCGCGCAAAAGCATAAGAGGAGGAGGTGGTGGTGGCTCGGCTCATTCTTGTGTGAGGGGGGAAAGAGAGCAGGTAGAGAGAAAGTGTAAGAGAGAGAAATGGGCGGGAGAGAGAAGAGAGAGAGAGAGTAATGAGAAGTGATTAGTTGATGGAGGATTGGACTTGGGGGACCTACTAGTCAACTCAAGTTTGGATATTTTTGTCCTATATTCATTATTGAAGGGCAAAAGGATAATTTGGCATTTTAGGACTGAACAAAATTTTGGTATTTTCACAAGTTAGGCTTGGTCAGGATAAAGCTTGGGCGAGAGGATTTGAATCCTAAATCGGGGCAACTAGAATTTTTGAAACCTAATCTAAACTAACCGAAGCTTCAGAATTTGTCTAATTATTATCTCTTCAGTCCTTACGATCCAAAATATTTTACAACTGAAATTCAATTTAATTATTTTTTATTGAATTCAAGCACTTAACAAGAGTCGAATTTCCAGAACGTCACAATGAGTACTAACCTAGTTAGAGGTGATCAGTTCTCGGGCACCCGGAGCCAAGAATTGAATCGAAGGGACTGATACCCAATCTCCAGTACCGGGGACTAGCAGGTACGATCCAGTTCCTGAGTGGTCCATTGAAATTGATCACATGAGTTTGAAACACGTATTCACATATTTTTCCAGTTTTGTTTCAGTTAAAGTGGATGCATCCTTTGCATCACAACAACATTATCAATCAATGCAAGGTTGGATGTCACTTCTCTTTACCTGCAAAAAATAAAACTGCAGAGGCTTCCAAAACTGTGCGAGCATGACCGCGCTTGTTTAGTGCACCATCTTTGCATGATTTCATACTCGAGAAAAGCCCTGAACTGAGTCATTTTCATTCCATGAGCATATGTAGAAGTACCCCTAATAACTACACTAAATGGTTTCTCAAAAAACTTTTAAGAAATAAACTTTAAAAAAACGGTTCAGGTAGGCGATTCCACCCTTGGACCAGGAACCAGACCAAAAATCATAAGTTTTCATTTTATGGAACTGAAAACCGCACCGATGCGCTTGGGGACAGTACCTAACTAGTTAGATCAGTCCGTTTTGTTGGTCCTTTTTCCTCACTCTTAAACCTTGTGCCCCATTTGTGACACCTTGGAAATTCGACTCTTGTAAAGTGCCTGAGTTCAATAAAATGGATTAATATTGAAATTGAGTCCGAATAATAGTTTGGATCGTAAGAAATTAAGTGACGGTTATTGGACGATTCCCGAAGCGTCGATCAGTTTAGATTATGCTTCGTAATTCTTAGTTGTCGCGATTTAGGATTTCAATACTAGTGCCCGAACCTAACCCCGAGCCTGGCCTATGAAAAGACCAAAATTACCCTACATTCAATAATGCACTAAAAGACAAAAATTTCAAATATCCTCCAAGTGGGCCCCATCCTTCATCTTTCCTCATGCCATGTCAACTCCCACCTACCAATCACCTCTCCCTCACATCACTCTATCTCTCATCTCTCTCTCTCCCGCTCACGATCTCTCTCTGCTTTCCCTCTCACAAGAACACCCTCCATGGAGACCTCCTTCCTCATCATCCTTGGTTGTTCGATGCCACCACCACCTCTGACGCTTTCTTCGTCACTCCGCTACCACTCCGCCATCGCCCGACTGCCACGCGCCGCCTCAAAGCCATCGGATAGCCCTCAGAAGCCCGAACGACCTCCTACCCTGTTTTCCGTCACCTAAACTCCACGGCTATTGCAGCTGCTCCAGCCACCCTACGCCACTCCCAGTCACCACATACCCATCCTCTTGCCGACCTCCCAAGGCGCCATTGAGCCGCGGGAAAGCTCTGAGAATCGACTTCCCCTGTTCGACCGTCCCCTGCTCTACTCTTGCCACGTTCACTGCTCAGCCGCCTCCAGCCATCCTTCATCACTGTCGCTACCTCCTCGTGACCACCCTTAACTCCTTCTGTTGTTCGTTGTGGCCAGTAGGAGCCATCGGACATTTGTGGAGCCGAGTTAGCCCCAACCACGCTTCCTCTACCCTGAACCGCAGCTCTACCCTATTCTGCTACAGCTATACCGCCTGTTTCACAGTTAGTCGAACCCCGCTGAGCCACCAACCACCTTCAACCGACCACCTTGGACGTCCACCAGCCATCTCCATCATCATCTCTGTTGTTCGCTGCTGGAGGAGTCCAGAACCGACGAGGATAACCCCGGTTCCCCTATTTTCTGATGCTGGTCAGTTCTGTTTTCATCCAGCCTCCGCCCACCAGAGCTCCATCGACTTTGTCAGCCCCCTGTCGGACCTCCACGTTGTAACCGAGCTACTGTCGGGTCGAGTCGCCGCTCGAAGAACCAAGGAGCCCGAGGAATCAAAGCAGAACCAAGAACCGTTTTCGCCATCGCCATTCGTCCATCGTTGCCTCTCATTCCATTCCTGTGGTGACCGCCCGAGCTTATTAATTAGTGATTTAACCCCAATCCTTCATTAGGGCGCTAATTGCGACCAAGATTAGTCGATTAGCCGGATAATGTGTTTAGGTATCGTGCTTGTGGTCGGTTTAGATAGGATTTGGGTTTAGGATTAATGGCCGCGATTGATTAAGTTGATTGTATTAGTTTAAGTTGTCTGTGGCTAATTGATGTTAGGTGAAAATGATTGATCGATTGATTGACTGTATGTTTTGATTTGATCGTGAGCGAGCGATAAATTAGAAACGAACAAGCAATCAATTATTTTTACATCGAATTGGCTAATAAAGGAGTATTGTATGAAATGGGGTCTTTATGTGGCCTAATCAAATTCGTTTATTCGGATTTAAATTGTTGGCCTTTATTAGATTGGTCACCTCGTTGGAATGTCTGATTGAGTGCCTTGAATGTTCATTGATTAAGTGGTCGTTCGTTTGAGGGTTAATCACCCTTTTGGTGATTGTAGAGTCTAATGATAGTCTGCATATACATATGACCGAGTACGAAATCAAAAGACATATTTTAGCATGAAAATAGCCTTGGACCGAGTCTTTAAGCACACCTATATGAGCATCCGGCCTTAATCAAACATAATGAAATGGATTGATTGTCGGGTGTGTATTGTGTGGTCAGATGAGGGAACGATGATAAGTTTCCTATCAAGTTCATATTGTACTAATCGTACACACACCATACCTATCGTATGGAACCACACGACTTGCCAGAAGCACGATAATTCATACCCCATGTCAGTCGTACGGTTTTAAGGTATTATCGAATGTCGTCGCAGCTTGTGTTAGATCGAAGCTCATATTAAGGAATGCCTACTTGTCGTGCCGTGTAGGTGCACTGAATACACCGCTTGTAGTAGCCATCGTTGATGGGGCAAAGGGAGGTAGCCTGGTCCTGCCAGATGAGTGTGGGATCGCACTGATTGGGGGCAATCGCGCCAGTCGCGTGGATCATCATTAATAAATGGACTTGTGTGGTGTCCTATGCATACTTGAGATAGTGATGCTTGATTGGTTGATTGTCTGATGTGACTATTGGGTTGAGTCGTGCATTGCATTATGTGTATTTGGTGATTCTATGATCCTTGTTGCTAGGGTATTCTAGGCGAATCAATGTCCTAGCTGAACATATGCTTGATTCACTGAGATTTATTTCTCATCCCGTCGTGGGCTAACATTTTCAGGTCCAAAGTGATAGAGAGGCATGTTCGATTCGGCACCCCTACTGACTAGTTGCTCGATATCACGTCCTATCTGGTCGTACGAAGAACGTATGGGAGCATCACGTCAGGACACTTTGGGTCGATGAGGGGATGCCACACCTGGTGGCACATCTCTTCAAGGTCTGGTATTTTCGTGACGAGGATAACCTCTACGGTCCGCTACGAGGGTTTGAGAGGCCGCCTAACCCAGTCGTTTACGCCCTCGCCTGGGACCCATGGATATTGATACCCCCGACGGGAAAGTAGTGAATCCCGAACCTAGCATGGATCCTGAACCGTCCGTACCCCCTTCTCTCCCTTCTAGTCAGAGTTCTGTTGATGACCCAAACGACCCGGCTCTCCCGCCTAGCTATGACAATCGATGGCCCACGCCGTGATCTTTTGGGGCCGCTGGGAGGATCTCTTTTGTGGAAGTAATATTTTAGAGTATATGAGAGTTAACCTTACCCGACCTATGTATCTTTTTGAAAGTCTTTGAGGGTCGCCCCAAAACATGGGGTTGTATATGTTAGCTGGTAGCTCTATAAGGTTAAGAATCATCTATTCTTAATAGTGTCATGATTACCTTTTGACTGACTGGCTGCCCTGTCTTCCTGTTGTACGATCCTTGCTGATCTTATTGTTAGGAGTGTTGCACATTCCACATGCGTAATATGTTATAGGTCGATAGTGTACTTGTGACGCTATCTTCATAACCTGAGGTGATTTGGTAGGGATCATAGGGGCCCGAGAGTCGAGGCGTGACACCATTACTGGATCATTGTCTCGCAATCGCTTGTTGTTACCCATTGAACTTTGACAAATTAGTTAGAAATTGTAAAGTTGGGTTTCCACTAATTATTATAAGTTATTCCATGATCTATTCCTATTAACTAAATCACTTAAGAGTCCCTTAGTGAATGAATCGACCAAGTTATTATTGAACCGAACATAAATTACTGAAATAATTCCATTAGTAATTAATTCTTCCATATCGAAAACTGATATCTCTATATTTTCCATCGCATATTTTACTGGATGCCCCAAACATAGTTGTGTCACTATTATAATGTAGATATATTCTCAGATTTTCTTGTCTATAGTGGATACTTAGGGCTAGTTCTTCGAATTTTTAGAGCACGGGTAACAAAATATATAGAAAACAGAGGGAACTGATCATTTGTGGATATTCTCTTTACGTGCAAACACCCTGCATGTTCGTGGAAGAAAGGGAACACGTAAGAATAAATAATCGTTGTGGCAAGTGTTTTCCTAGTGGAAGATGGAGATGCATGTGAAAAAGTGGTTCTTGCTATCTATGTTGCATTGACACGACACACAACACAATACGCTGATATGTGAATTCTCAAAAAATAGAGAATTCCACATGTTGGGACACGTTATATATTATATATACATTTTATATATACAATAAATTATTATTTTTATGATTTCTATAATAATAATATCGGACATATGTCCGATCACATCAAAATTTTCCTAATCACCGTGTCCATATAACTTAGCTTGGAATTGACAAATCGATGTGAACATATGATACACCTCAAGAAGAATTGGACCACGCTCAATCCAGATGAAATTGAATCTGCGCAGGGCATCGAAAAAGTAAACAAGAAAACCGAATATTTAAATTTAAATATGATTGAAGAAGTCCATTTCCGTGTCAAATGACATGCTTTTTCTTATCTGGGAAAGAGGAAGGGTCAAAATAAGGGGCATGTGTTGTAGCAGTTGTGGAACAATTCATCTCTTGGTATAGATCTGGGAAAGGTTGCTTATCAGATAAAACTTAGTACCGGGTCAACACCAACAACATCTATAAAAAGGGACAATGTCTCCATACAAGACATCTCACTCCTATCTCGAGCAAACAACAAAAGAGCAGAAGCCATCAAAGCCCCAACTCTCCAGTGCACAACCACAATGAAGTTTCTTCCAATTAGCCTTCTCATCTTGGCTCTGGCGGCCGCCACAGCTCTTGCGTACTGTTGGAAAATGAAATTAAACCAAATTCATTAAGTGTTATCAGTGACCGTTCGACTCCCATGGCATAATTAGTATTCCGATGTAATTATTGTTTTAGTAGACATAATTAGTTGAGTCTATCATCTTTTAGGATGTAATTGTTGTTTTAGGATGTAATTGTTGTTTTAGTCTTTTCACTTTCCTAGAGAGACTCAAGAGTTATGTTTTAAGCCTATAAATAGGTGAGTCTTGTAACCATTTCAATATGGGTGAATCGATTGTGAATACATTATATTGAAAAGCCACATTCCGTCTCATCTTCCTTGTGTGAACAAAGTTCCTTTGAGAGTGCTTGTTGAGAGCCCCACAGTCGATTTATCCCATCAAATTGGTATCAGAGCCTACGGTCTATGATCATGGCCTTGGCAAGCAATTTGCTACCTCTTCAATACGTTGATTTTTTAAAAGGAAATTTTGAAAATTGGGCTTCAAGAATGAAGGAGTTGCTTGATGCTCATAGTCTATGGGAGATTGTCAACAACGGCTATGAAGAGCCAGACGTCGAAGCCACATTGAATGAAAATCAGAAGGATGCATTGGAGAAGGTAAGAGCAAAAGATCAATATGCCTTGTTTGTTATCTATCAGTATATAGATGATTCTGTGTTGGAGAAAGTCTCGAATGCCACTACTTCAAAAGAGACGTGGGAGCTCATACACGAGATATATCAACAAGTACAAAAAGGCAAAGAGACACAGATAAAGAGAGTCTCAAGCGGAAAGAGCTTCGTACAAGAGAAGGCGAAAAAGCCTCAGTCCAGAGAAGGCAAAAGTGCCTTGGACCAGAGAAAGCCAGAGAAGGCTTCAAGCTATCGTAGCAATGTTCTGCTTCAAGAAGTGAAGCAAGACTCGCGTGAAGACAATTCCGGAGTTCTTGTCGAAGGCAAAGGTACTACACTATGCACTGATTCTTCTTTTATTGAAGATGAAAATGCAACACATGATTTGGACTATTGTTTTCCATTCGCTCGTCTAGAAAGCCTTTGTGAATTGGATTGTGATCCTATTAAAAAAGATCTTGATATTCAAGATGTTTCTGCAAATGAGAAGGTAATGTTTGAGGAGATGAATGCTCAGAATGAGCCGAAGAAAAGTGTGGTGTTACTCTATGACAATGACCAAGAAATTGGTCATAGTGAACTTGGTGTTGGTGACAAGAAAGAAGTAACTGTACCAGAGATTTTGAAAGATTCCGAAGGCAAAATAGATGACTTTGTTTCTGAGATCGAAACTGGTGGTAAAATTGAGAGCGTGTTTACGTTGTTCAAGGGCATGGAAGAAAGAGACATGTCATCGTGGAATTTAATCATAGGAGGTTTGGCTTTTCATGATCATGCCAAGAAATCCATCGATCTGTTTTGTGAGATGCAGAGGAACGAGACAAGGATGGTCGAAGTTCTAGTTGCACGTAGTCATGCTGAAGTCGAAGAAGGTCGTCGATTTTTCGATATGATAAGAGATACATATGGTATTAACCCGAGCACAAAGCTGTTCAACACGCACCCTCAGCTTTACAGGATCTATGTCTCCATCGATGATGTGCCTGTCGTGGCACAAACGCTGATGAAATTCTTCTCGACAAACAAGTTCGGTGAGTATCTAGACGAGAAGAACATGCACTGCACGGCCAGAATCGAGGAGATGCTGAATCAATATACACGTGAATTCCAAAAATGTGCTGAAGATGAACAGAAAATCAACTTCTTGTTTGAAGAAATGGAGTTCTTTGAAAAAGCTAAAAGGATCGGACTCCCGAATTTCCACCCTCGCACAACCATCTTGCAGCAGAAGGTAAAGCGGTTGTCGATCAAGTTGTCGACTTTCGTTTTTCATATATGGGACTTCATCGAAGATGTTGTGAGCCGGGTATTGATGCAACAATCAGAGAATTATCCTAAGCTTCATTTTTCGATGAGAAAGAAGCAGAGACAATTTTATGCAAATTACAAGAAGAGAAAGAGAATTTGGTTTAAGGGGGAGTTTTGTTGGAAAATGAAATTAAACCAAATTCATTAAGTGTTATCAGTGACCGTTCGACTCCCATGGCATAATTAGTATTCCGATGTAATTATTGTTTTAGTAGACATAATTAGTTGAGTCTATCATCTTTTAGGATGTAATTGTTGTTTTAGGATGTAATTGTTGTTTTAGTCTTTTCACTTTCCTAGAGAGACTCAAGAGTCATGTTTTAAGCCTATAAATAGGTGAGTCTTGTAACCATTTCAATATGGGTGAATCGATTGTGAATACAGTATATTGAAAAGCCACCTTCCGTCTCCTCTTCCTTGTGTGAACAAAGTTCCTTTGAGAGTGCTTGTTGAGAGCCCCACAGTCGATTTATCCCATCACGTACGACCCAAGTCCTCTTCAGGACTTCTGCGTGGCTGTCAATGACCCCGAAGGTTGGAGCTCTGCTATAGCGTCACTCATATGGTTCTGTCCTAAGGAATTACTCCAAAAAGAGTTTCTGCTTAGATAAGTCTAATAACATGAATTCTGTTTGTTATGCAGTATTTGTGAATGGAAAGTTTTGCAAGGACCCAAAACAAGTCACAGCAGATGATTTTCTCTTTAAGGGTTTCAGATACCCAGGGAATACCGCGAACCAGCTTGGATCGAAAGTCACGCCCGCTTTTGTGGACCAATTTCCAGGACTCAACACTCTCGGCATTTCCATGGCTCGTATCGACTTTGCTCCGGGTGGCCTGAACCCTCCCCACACTCACCCTCGTGGGACCGAGATTCTGGTCGTGGCTGAGGGCACACTGCTTGTCGGCTTCGTTACGTCCAACCAATTGAACAACACCCTCCTCACCAAAGTCTTGTACAAAGGGGATGTGTTTGTGTTCCCAATCGGTCTCATCCACTTCCAGATGAACATCGGAAAGACCCCTGCACTAGCCTTTGCTGCTCTGAGCAGCCAGAACCCAGGAGTCATTACCATCGCTAATGCGGTCTTCGGATCGAAGCCACCCATTTCGGCGGATGTTCTCACCAAGGCCTTCCAAGTGGACAAGAAGGTGGTTGACTACCTCCAGGCACAATTTTGGTACGACAACAACTAAGTGGATACGTGGACCTCCAAGACATAGGATTACCCCTATATTCTCCATACGTGATTGCTTAGATTGACGATTGCTTCTCAATAAGGAATTGCTCTTTATGTAACTGATCGTGAATGTCTGAAGTAATAAACCACCATTCTTTAGGATAAATATGAGCCAGACGACATGCTTCAGTTGATGCTTAATTGATTTGTTCTTTTACTTCCAAATAGATCATGTGGTGGCACTTTCGGTTGATGCTTAATTATCGGTTTTCTCCATTTGCATGGATTGTGCTGTAATCGTGAGCACTCATAAATAAAAGAACAAAAAAAAAAGCCCTTGAGTAATGTTATACTTACCAAAACTCTACTAAAAACTTTCTAAATGACATGGCAGTCTATGTGGCAAGTGACATGTCATCAACAATTACACTAAAGATCGTAAACAAAGAAAAGAAAAACATGAACAGGAAAAGATCAATCAAAGCAAATTTAATTTTATATATCATTATCCTTTCTTTCCAATGTTGCAACAGATATCCACTCGACTGTTAGCGCACCCTGTCATTGAGGTATGCACAGTTATCCTCGAAGCTCTTCATATATTTTGAATGCAAGTGCAACAGCTAATGGAAATCAATTCCTTGAGTGGCCACTGGCCATGGCGGTGATAGATGCACATAATATTGACAAAAAAGGGTAAATGATGAAGAAGACGGCGAATTTCTCTTAGTCTTTTCCCTACAATTCCTTGAATGGCAGGCTTGCAAGCTGCTTGAAATGCGTACATAATTATACTCGAGTCACGCCATATTTTAAAATTTCTTACATCTTTTAAGTTCAATTCCATTCAGGGGTGCCGTGTTGATATTCCTGAACATGTTATATTATCGAGGGAGAAAGACAAAAAAAAATCTCAAATTATGCCAATCGTGACACATCTCCCAAATAATACCCAGTGACACTTTTTTCTGACCTCAAAAACCTCAAACATGTTACCCTATGTCAAGAGTCCATTAAAGGATTTTTCAGCCGAAATGGCATCGTCACGTGGGCAATTTTTATTTCACTGCTCAAACTTCATGTAAGCTTCTCAATGTGATATAGAGTTTCTTCTCAATAAACAATCTAGCCTCATATGCATATTTTCATAGAGAGAGAGACACAGACAGAGACAGAGAGATGACAAGCAATTATACAAGTATCCAATTGTACAGGTTAATGAACAGGCACAATTGTTCTTGTGAACAGCTGACTAATGGTTGTCAAACCAGTTCTGCTCCTGGAGATAGTTGATCAGTTTGTTGTCCACTTGGAAAGCCTTTGTGAGGACATCGACATTGATCAGCGGCTTTGACGCAAAGACTGAATTCCCGATTGTTATGAGTCCCGGGTTCTGGCTGCTCAAGAAAGCAAAGGCCAGTGCATTCGTTTGTCCAATGTTCAGCTGGAAGTGAATGAGGCCTTGTGGAAACACGAAAACATCTCCTTTGGTCAGGACCTTGGTAAAGAGGGTGTTGTTTAATTGGTTGGATGTGACAAAACCGACATGAAGCGTGCCCTCCACGACTGCTAGCATCTCCGTGCCACGAGGATGAATGTGGGGAGGGTTCAGACCGTTGGGAGCAAAGTCAAGGCGGGCCATGGCGATGCCTAGTGTGTTGAGTCCTGGGAATTGGTCGACGAAGGCAGTCGTGACTTTGGATCCGAGCTGATTCGATGTGTTCCCGGGGTATCTGAGCTTTGTGAAGAAGAAATCATCTGCAATGGCGAGCATCGGGTCCTTGCAGAACTTTCCATTCACAAACACCGCAGAGTTGGGGTCATTGACCGCGACACAGAAGTCCTGAAGAGGACTCGGGTCAGAGGCAAAGGCACACGAAGATGCCAAGGCTAAGAGGACAAATGTTGGAAAGAACTTCATCACAGAATAATTTCTGGGCTTGGTTTTGGCTGTGTCGGAAATTGTGGTTCGTTGAGGATTGATGCGAATTGCTGCATGTTAGCAACTCCATTTATAGGAGTTAGTCATTTGACTTGGTCCCAGTCAATTGGCCTGCAGGAAGCAGCTGAAGCCCGGAACGCTGCCAAAGTCCACAAAAATTATTTATTCCTCCGCGTTGCTTGTGAAAATAAACGCGTTCTCATCGACAATTAGTCATTCAATCTTTATAAAATTCTCAGATTTTCTAGTCTGCAATGGATGCATAGGGCTAGTTCAACTTTAAATGGCACTTTCGAAATTTTAGAGCACGGGTAACCAGCATAGAAAACTATGAAAATTCAAATAAGGATAAAAAATGCTCACTTTCTCAAATAAAGGCCTCGGATCTTATTTCAAATAATGGCTTGAAATTGACATTATTTCTAATAAGGGCCTAAAATGATCATATCAGTCTAAAAAAATGTGACCCTCGCCTTTGGTCGGTGATGGGGCGGCTGGTCCAACTCTCCCGCCCGTACTTCCTTTTTTTTAATTTTTAATTTTTTTTAAAAAAAAATAATTTAGTTTAACTAAAAATCATATTAAATTTATATTCTAACGAAAATGCTCTTGATTGGCCAAAATCTTTACCAACCGGTTGGCTAGCGAGGTTAGGCCCATATTTGAAACAGCCATCACCACTTCAAGCCTTTATTTCAAACTATCATGGTATTTGAGGATCTCATTTGAAATAAAGACTACATCAAACCCTTTTTGAGAAAATGATGACACTTGGGACCCACAATGTGATATGACGCGACACGCCAACACGTGAATTCTAAAAAAAAAATAAAAAATTTTACACGTTGGGACACGTTTTATATTACATATACATTTTATAAATACGATAAATTATTATTTTTATAATTTCTATAAATAATACTAATAATATCGGACACGTGTCCGATCACGTCAAATTTTTCCTAATCAGCGTGTCCGCGTCGTGTAACGTAGCTTGGAAGTGAAATCGACATGAACATATGATGCTCCTCAAGAAGAATTGGACCGCGCTCAATCCAAGATGAAATTGAATCTGCGCAGTGCATCGAAAAAGTAAACAAGAAAACCGAATATTAAAATATCATTGAAGAAGTCCATTTCCGTGTCAGATGCATGCTTTTTCTTATATGGGAAAGAGGATGGGTCAAAGTAAGGGGCACGTGTTGTAGCAGTTGTGGATCAATTCATCTCTTGGAATAAGAAATAAATTACAACGTAGGAGACTTGGTATAGATCTGGGAAAGGTTGCTTATCAGATAAAACTTAGTACTGGGTCAACACCAACATCATCTACAAAAAGGGACAATGTCTCCATGCAAGACATCTCACTCCTATCTCGAGCAAACAACAAAAGAACAGAAGCCATCACCAGTGCACAACCACAATGAAGTTTCTTCCAATTAGCCTTCTCATCTTGGCTCTGGCAACCGCCACAGCTCTTGCCTACGACCCGAGTCCTCTTCAGGACTTCTGCGTGGCTGTCAATGACCCCGAAGGTGGGAGCTCCGCTATAGTGTCACTGTTCAAATGGTTCTGTTCTAATGAATTACTCCATAAATATTTTCTGCTTGGATAAGTCTAATAAAATGAATTCTGTTTGTTATGCAGTATTTGTGAATGGAAAGTTTTGCAAGGACCCCAAACAAGTCACAGCAGATGATTTTCTCTTTAAGGGTTTCAGATACCCAGGGAATACCGCGAACCAGCTTGGATCAAAAGTCACGCCCGCTTTTGTGGACCAATTTCCAGGACTCAACACTCTCGGCATTTCCATGGCTCGTATCGACTTTGCTCCGGGTGGCCTGAACCCTCCCCACACTCACCCTCGTGGGACCGAGATTCTGGTCGTGGCTGAGGGCACACTGCTTGTCGGCTTCGTTACGTCCAACCAATTGAACAACACCCTCCTTACCAAAGTCTTGTACAAAGGGGATGTGTTTGTGTTCCCAATCGGACTCATCCACTTCCAGATGAACATCGGAACGACCCCTGCACTGGCCTTTGCCGCTCTGAGCAGCCAGAACCCAGGAGTCATTACCATCGCTAATGCGGTCTTTGGATCGAAACCACCCATTTCGGCCGATGTTCTCACCAAGGCCTTCCAAGTGGACAAGAAGGTTGTTGACTACCTCCAGGCGCAGTTTTGGTACGACAACAACTAAGTGGATGCATTGACCTCCAAGACATAGGATTACCCCTCAATTCTCCATACGTGATTGCTTAGATTGACGATTGCTTCTCAATAAAGAATTGCTCTTTATGCAACTGATCATGAATGTCTGAAGCAATAAACCATCGTTCTTTAGGATAGATGAGCCCGACAACGTGCTTCGGTTGATGCTTAATTGATTTGTCCTTTTACTTCCAAATAGATCATGTGGTTGTTGGCGTGAAGCCAAAATATATCAAAAGATATTATTAAGATTTCTTTTTTATCTTTTGTCATTTCATTTTCTTCTAGGTTAAAAGATACACCTTATTTATTAGGGATATATAGGTTGTAGCCATTAGAAGAGAGAGAAGATAGAAGAGCAGCCAGAAAGCGCAAGAGCAGACAGAATACGCAAAGTAGTGAATAGAGAGAAAAAGAGAGAGAGAGGCCGTGACGGCATACTTGATTGTTCTCGTTTTCTTTTACCTTCGATCTTGTGAGAAGATCGTCAGTTGTATTCTTACTTTTCTCGAAGACTAGTGGATTCGCAGAGTGCCTCTGCGCGGAGACGTAGCCCAGGTTTGGGTGAACTTCAATAACAAATTCTCTGGTGTGTTCTTCTAATTCTGTTCTTTTATCGTTATACTCTGCTAGTGTGGATTGTTTGCTTGGATTATATTTTTGGAATTGGGACACGATTCCTATCAACTAGTATCAGAGCCTAGGTTGGCTAATCGAGAACATCGAGGATTTTTCGGTGACGTTCGATTGAAAGCAAACGGTATGGCAGAAGATAAAATTAGAATCGATAAGTTCGATGGGCAGGATTTCGGATGGTGGAAACTCCAAATAGAAGACTATCTTTATCAGAAAGATCTCTATGCACCACTTGAGGGTTGGAAACCTGAAATCGTGGAAGTTGATCCGACGGCAGAATCAAGATGGAAAATTCTTGATCGAAAGGCGCTAGGTGCGATTCGTCTAGGTTTGACGAAAAAGACAGGATGCCACATCGCGAAAGCTAAGACTGCAAAAGAAGCTATGGATATTCTAACGAATATTTATGAGAAGCCATCTACATCGAATCAGATATTTTTGTTAAAGAAATTGGTTAATATGAAATTATCTGACAGAAGTTCTGTTGCAGAGCATATTAACAGTTTCACGCAAGTTACAGGTCAATTAGAATCCGCAGGCATAAATCTGGATATGAAGTTACAAGCTTTATTATTTCTATGTTCTCTTCCGGAAAGCTACAACACCGCGGTGCAAGGAATTTCGAGCACCATGAAGGATGATTTGACTCTGGATGATGCTGTGAGCAGTATCATGGATGAAGAGATGCGACGAAAAGTCTCAGGTGGAGATAATTTTTCGGCATCTGCATCTTCAACGACACTAGCAGTGGAGAACCGTGGAAGAAGCAAAAGCAGAGAAAAATTCAGCGGGCGTGGTAGGTCACAATCCAGGGGAAAGAGAGAAGTTACAAAAGATGAGTGCTGGTTTTGTCACCAGACGGGACATCGTAGATTTCAATGTGAAGCCTACAAAAAAAAGCTGCGAGATGAGAATCAAGGAGCTAATGTGGTAAGCGATAAGCCTTTGTTAAAGAACTTGTGTTTATCTGCAGGGCTTGACTTGGCTACAGATAAGTGGTTTCTTGACTTTGGTGCTTCTTTTCATTGTACCTCGCAAAGAAATATATTTATTGATTATGCCAGTGGAGATTTTGGGCAAGTGGTTGTGAGAAACGGCCACATGTGTCCAATTGTAGGAAAAGGAACTGTGATTTTGAACATCTCAGGTGGTGGACGACTAATTTTGCGTGAAACCAGACATATTCCTGAGTTGAAGAAAAATTTGATTTCAACTAGCAAACTTGACCAAGAAGGCATGGTAACAACTTTAGGAGGCGGGGAGTGGAAGATAACCTCAGGAGCAAGAGTAGTAGCAAAGGGAAAGCGTACAGGTATACTTTACCTTCTCCAAGAAGACAATATCAGTGATATGGTTGCAACTACAGTGGCTACAGGTAATTTATCTACTCTTTGGCATTATCGTTTGGGACATCTTGGTGAAAAAGGTGTCAAGCAGTTACATTCAAGAAAGTTGCTTCCAGGTTTGCAGAAAGTTGAGTTAGATTTCTGTGAAAGTTGTATTTATGGAAAACAAAAAACTATTAGTTTTCAATTGAATGGGCGACAAAATAAAAAGCAAAAGTTAGAGTTGGTTCATACTGATGTATAGGGATCGGCTCAAGAACTCTCTTATGGTGGTAAGAGATATTTTGTCACTTTTATTGATGATGCAACAAGAAAGACTTGGGTATATGCTCTTAGAGAAAAATCAGAAGTATTCAGTGTTTTCAAAATGTGGAAAACCATGGTAGAAAAAGAAACAGGTTATCAGATTAAAGCTCTAAAATCTGATAATGGTGGTGAATACACGAGCAATGAATTTGCAGAATATTTGAGCCAAGAAGACATACATGGGTTAAAGACTGTTCCTAGAACTCCTCAAGAGAATGGTGTAGCTGAGAGAAAGAACAAGACCATTTCGAAACGTGCAAAATGCATGAGACTACATGCGGGTCTCCCGTTATACTTATGGGCTGCTACAATTGATGCAGCTGTATATTTGATTAACAGGAGTCCATCTAGTGCGCTGGATGGAGGAGTACCGCAAGAGCAGTGGTCAGGTAAAAAGGTCAATTATTCATATCTAAAAAATTTTGGTTGTATTGTATATGCTTTGATTGATAGAGAGGACAGGAAAAAGCTTGACGCTAAGTCCCAAAAGTGCATCTTTATTGGATATGGCGGCGATGAATATGGATATAGGCTTTGGGATTATGAGAATAACAAAGTCATTCGTAGTCGAAATGTGGTGTTCTAGGAAGAAAAGATGTACAAAGATCGTCAGACAGAGCATGAGACGGCAGTAGAACCAGAATATATTGAGATGGACACAATTCCTATGAATATGGTTCCAGCATATCATAGTGCATCTGAAAGGAAGGTTGTTCAAGATGAACACATTATTAATGGGCAGGCAGTTCAAGAAGAATGCGATAATCCGGAACAGACTAACGATCCTGAAGTACCTATTTTGAGGAGATCTACACGTGTGAGAAAGTCAAAGGTAATTTTTTATCCTTCAACTAATATTGTTCTGAGCCATGTCTTATATACAGATTCAGGAGAGCCGGAGACTTATGATGAGGCAAAGAAAGACACATCTCACATGCAGTGGGAGCGTGCTATGAAAGACGAGATGAGCTCGTTAATTCAGAACAAAACTTGAGAGTTAACCAAGTTGCCCACAGGTAAAAAAGTTTTGTTAAACAAGTGGGTATATAGGATAAAAAATGAAGCTGATGGTAGTATCAGATACAAGGCGAGACTTGTAATAAATGGCTTTTCTCAAAAAGAATGGATCGACTACTCCGAGATATTTTCACCAGTAGTGAAGATGACATCAATCAGAGTGTTGTTGAGTATAGTTGCAGTGAAGGATCTTCAACTCGAGCAGTTAGATGTAAAAACAGCTTTTTTGCATAGTGATTTAGATGAAAAGTTATACGTGGCGCAACCTAGAGGTTTTGAAGTCAAAGGTAAAGAACACATGGTATGTCGCTTGAAGAAAAGCTTGTATGGCTTAAAGCAAGCTCCGCGATAATGGTATTTAAAGTTTTATGATTTTATGGAAGAAAAAGGATTTGCACACTGTGAGACCGATCATTGTGTTTATTTTCGAAAGTATAGCGATGATGATATTGTATATCTCTCTTTATATGTTGATGACATGCTAGTGGCTAGTTCTAATATGAAGAGAATCGTAGAAGTAAAGAAGATGTTAGCAGCGCAGTTTGCTATGAAAGACTTGGGAGAGGCCAAGAAGATTTTAGGCATGAAAATCATTAGGGACAGGAAAAATAAGAAATTATGGTTGTCGCAGGAAAACTATGTGAACAATGTGTTGAAAAGATTCAACATGGACAAGGCAAAATCGGTTGTGACTTCTCTTGCAGGTCACTTCAAACTTTCCAAGGATATGTGTCCCAGTACTCAAGCTTTGAAAGAAGAGATGGCGGCGGTGCTGTATGCGTCAGCAGTTGGAAGTTTGATGTATGCTATGGTGAGCACAAGACCTGACATTGCACAGGCAGTAGGAGTTGTGAGTCGATATTTGCAGAACCCGGGCAAAGAGCATTGGAATGTAGTAAAATGGTATCAGAGCCGATGATTGATGTCCCACATGCGGTTACTGAGCAGGCCCAAAAGTAGACTTCATGGTTATGAAGTTGGGCTATTCAACTTGAGATAAGTTGATGCAGAAGGATACCTGAATTAAGGGGGAGCAAACCTAACACTGGAGCTCACACGTGAGGGGGAGATTGTTAAAATGTGCACGTGTGAGTTGTGTTAGAAGAGTCCCACATTGGAGAATTAATGTGGTGTTGAGCACTTAATATATCCAAGTTAGCCCATAACTCATTAGCTTAAGCTTTTGAGTTAAGTTGGGTTTGACTGAATATGTTAACGGGCTCGGACATGGGCTCCCTCTTGGATATCTCCCCGAAAGAAGGTATCGGATTTCTGCTGCGCACTCCCATCAGTGGTGACACTTTCTCCCAAGAAAATTTGTATTTATCATATTTCATCCTGGAGTTTGTGTTATCTGTTGTCTCCATTTGCATGGATTGTGATGTAATCGTGAGCACTCAAAAATAAATGATTTAAAAAAACTATGGGTAATTTTATACTTATCAAGACTTTACTAAAAACTTTCTAAATGACATGACAGTCTATGTGGCACGTGAGATGTCATCAACAATTAGACTAAAGGTCGAAAACAAAGAAAAGAAAAACATGAACAGGCAAATGTTGCGCGGACCAAGCGATCGAACGATAAAATAGACAGAACGAGTAAGTAAATCGGACACCAGATGTATGTGGTTCGGTCGTAGAGACCTACGTCCACGGGGAGAGTAGCAACGAATTACACTATAGAACGAGCGATACACGGAGATTACAGATCACACTCGAGTTACACAAATACTCTCAGTATTTCTCAAGCTCCAATTACATCTAAGAACGCACACAGTGTTTAGCCCCCAATTCCTAGAGAAATAATTTCTCAATCTCGCAAATGAATTAAAACACAAATATAGCCTCAAGATTTAATCGGCTTTAACACTAACTTCATGAATGTAATTTACGAGTAAAACTCGCAGAGAAAGGAACCCTTGCCAAGCACTCTAGCGGCGCTTCAAGACCTCTACTCCGAAAACAATCGTGGATGAGCATATATAAATGAAACCTTCAAGTTGACTTGCCAAGCACTTGATTGATCGTGAAGCCCAGCTTTCCTTTTTCTGAGTATCTCCTCTGCTGCACGATAACTTCTCTGCCTAAAAATCTGCCCACGCTTTCTCTCAATAAAATATGTATATGTCAAGAAAGGGTAGGTTGCAGACGTCAACGTGGAGAAGAGATTCGGTCAACCACCTGGACTTATCTCTTTCCTTCTTGACCACGCCCAATATTCATATCTAGAGTAAAGCAATCTCTTGGCAGAATCGTACTAGAATTAACTTTCTTCTTTTGCCTCTTTTTTTTCCTTTCTTCACAATCAAGGAAAAATTTTAGGTAGGACCGGACCATGCGCCCCATCCTCTCTCTCTCTCTTGTGTCAGAGAAGAGAGAGAGACGGTGGGGCGCATTGAGGCCGCCCCACCCAGTATCTCCTCCACAATCAAACTCCCAATCCACCATGGACTCAAAGTTGGAAATCATCGAAGCCAATTCAAAACGCGAAAGTCGACTTCGTTATTTCGAATCGGTTTCACGTACCAAATAATAATTCGAGCCGAGTTTGTTCAGCGGGCTTAAACTCAAGACATATTTAACAGAAAAGATCAATCAAAGAAAATTTAATTTTATATATCATTATCCTTTCTTTCCAATGTTGCAACATATATCCACTCGACTGTTAGCGCACCCCGTCATTGAGGTATGCACAATAATCCTCGAAGCTCTTCATATATTTTGAATGCAAGTGCAACAACTAAAGGAAATCAATTCCTTGAGTGGCCACTGGCCATGGTGGTGATAGATGCACATAATATTGACAAAGAAGGGTAAATGATGAAGAAGACGGCGAATTTCTCTTAGGCTCCGTTTGTTTCACGGAAAATATGACATTTTGGGAAAATATTTTCTAGAAAATTATTTTCGGAGAAAATGACGATATTTTCCCTTGTTTGGTTGAAATCTGAAAATAAACTGGAAAGTATTTTTCGTCGTTTGGTAAGGAAAATGAACTTCCACCGTATCCCCGCCTAATAAATTTTTTCATTTTAAAAAAAAATTATTTTCTTAATTATTTTCTTTTATCTCTCTCTTCTGCAACGACACAGTCTCTCTATCTCTCCATGGCCATGTCCTCTTCACTCTCTCATCCTTGACCTTCACACTCGCCCACACCATGCCTTCCCTCCTTCCTCCTCCTCCTGCGCCGCCGCCGCCTCCTCCGACCGCGATTTCCGCAACGAGCTCTCCCTCGCCCCCGTCTTCAACGGCTCGCCCCGCATTGTCTCCATCCACGGCTACTCCACCAATCGCCGAGGAAACAAGCTCTTACTCATCTACGAATTCATGCAAAATCGGAGCTTGCAAGATGCTCTGTTCGGCAGGAAGTGCGCCGAGCTCGCCGAGTGGCGCAGGCGGTTTGAAATCGCGGCTGATGTCGCGAGGGGGAATGAGTATTTGCACCACTGTTGCGATCCTCCGGTGATCAACGGCGACATCAAGCCTAGCAATGTGTTGCTGGATTCAGAGTTTAGGGCGAAGATTGGGGATTTCGCCTGAGAGCTGCGTGGTCAGGGTTGGGGGTGTCGGGGCGGGAGAGGCCGAGGGAGCGGAAGAGGGAGGACAGGGAGGAGTGGAGGTGGTTGACGCAGGTGGCTGACGCAGGTGGCGAGGAGGGCGAGGAGGAGGAGTGGGATGGAATTGGAGGAGACGTCGTTCAATTGGCTCTGTAGACCCATTTTTCTGCTTGGTTGCGTGAGAAAGATGGGAGAATACAAGCAGATCTGGAGGGAGGAGGAGAGGTCGCGTGAGAAGAATAGAACGTGAGTAGATCTGGAAAATGATCTCCACTTTTTAGAAACGGAAATCATTTTCTTCAGTTTTAAGAGTTTTTTTTTGTTGACCGGATAATATTTTCCATTGACCGTCCGTTTTTCGCCTCCCAAACACCGGAAATTGAGGAAAATATTTTTCGAAAAAATATTTTCTGTGAAACAAACGGAGCCTTAGTCTTTTTCTTACAATTCCTTGAATGGCAGGCTTGCAGCTGCTTGAAATGCGTACATAATTATACTCGAGTCACGCCATATTTTAAAAAATTCTTACGTCGTTTAAGTTCATTTCCAATCAGCCTTCAGGGGTGCCGTGTTGATATTCCTGAATATGTTATATTATCGAGGGAGAAAGACAAAAATAAAAAAATCTCAAATTATGTCAACCGTGACACATCTGCCCATAACTTTTTTTGTGACGTCAAAATCCCAAATAATACCCAATATGACACTTTTTTGTGACATCAAAAACCTCAAACATATCACCCTATGTCAAGAGTCCATTAAAGAATTTTTCAGCCGAAATGACGTCGTTTTTATTTCACTTAATTCACGTGGGCAATTTTTATTTCACTTAAGCCGCGTCTTTTTATGTCCACAACATTTGTCTTTAGTAGTCCATGTAGGCAAATTTTTAATTGTGCTCATTGATGGTGCCTTGATAGAGGGTAAATGGGTCACACATGTATGAGTTTGGGAATTTGGATGTCATAAAAGAAAAGTTTAGGATAAATATGTGACAACAAGGATAGTTTGGGGTCATGTCTGGCGTTTTCCTTATTATCAATTAAAGTTCAATTAGCTAAATATTGTGTCGAATAAAAAATCCCAACTAATCCAAAAATTTAGCCCTCTAAAGATATTTAAAGTCCTTTTTTTGGCGCATTACAATAAAATAGATCTGAAATTTAAAACAAAATACCACCTATGCCCTTTTGATGATAAGATGCAAAATGAAAATTCACTACTCAAACTTGATGTAAGCTTCTCAATGTGATGTAGAGTTTCTTCTCAATAAACAATCTAGCCTCATATGCATATTTTCATATATAGAGACAGAGACAGAGAGATGACAAGCAATTATACAAGTATCCAATTGTACAGGTTAATGAACAGGCACAATTGTTCTTGTGAACAGCTGACTAATGGTTGTCAAACCAGTTCTGCTCCTGGAGATAGTTGATCAGTTTGTTGTCCACTTGGAAAGCCTTTGTGAGGACATCGACATTGATCGGCGGCTTTGACGCAAAGACTGAATTCCCGATTGTTATGAGTCCCGGGTTCTGGCTGCTCAAGAAAGCAAAGGCCAGTGCATTCGTTTGTCCAATGTTCAGCTGGAAGTGAATGAGGCCTTGTGGAAACACGAAAACATCTCCTTTGGTCAGGACCTTGGTAAAGAGGGTGTTGTTTAATTGGTTGGATGTGACAAAACCGACGTGAAGCGTGCCCTCCACGACTGCTAGCATCTCCGTGCCACGAGGATGAATGTGGGGAGGGTTCAGACCGTTAGGAGCAAAGTCAAGGCGGGCCATGGCGATGCCTAGTGTGTTGAGTCCTGGGAATTGGTCGACGAAGGCAGTCGTGACTTTGGATCCGAGCTGATTCGATGTGTTCCTGGGGTATCTGAGCTTTGTGAAGAAGAAATCATCTGCAATGGCGAGCTTCGGGTCCTTGCAGAACTTTCCATTCACAAACACCGCAGAGTTGGGGTCATTGACCGCGACACAGAAGTCCTGAAGAGGACTCGGGTCAGAGGCAAAGGCACACGATGATGCCAAGGCTAAGAGGACAAATGTTGGAAAGAACTTCATCTCAGAATAATTTCTGGGCTTGGTTTTGGCTGTGTCGGAAATTGTGGTTCGTTGAGGATTGATGTGAATTGCTGCATGTTAGCAACTCCATTTATAGGAGTGAGCAATTTGACATGGTCCCAGTCAATTGGCCTGCAGGAAGCAGCTGAAGCCAGGAACGCTGCCAAGTTCACAAAAATTATTTATTCCTCCGCGTTGCTCGTGAAAATAAACGCGTTCTCATCGAGAATTAGTCATTCAATCTTTATAAAATTCTCAGATTTTCTAGTCTACAATGGATGCATACGGCTAGTTCAACTTTAAAAATCATATTAAATTTATATTCTGACGAAAATGCTCTTGATTAGCCAAAATCTTTACCAACCGTTCGGCCAGCGAGGTTAGGCCCATATTTGAAACAATCATAGCCACTTCAAGCCTTTATTTCAAATTATCATCGTACTTGAGGCTCTCATTTGAAATAAAGACTACATCAAGCCTTTTTTTGAGAAAATAATGACACTTGGGGCCTTATTTAGAGTTGTCCCTAGAAAACTGAGACTGTTGAAGGTTAGAATATCACATAAAGGAGGGTGAACATGTGATTTTAACAAGACTTGATAAATTCATGCGGAAATAACACAATCAAGTTGAGTATTATATAATAAAAAACAAGTGAAAACATAGTCTGAATATCATTAGTGGTATGATGATATTCACAAGTGCGCAAGATTCTACCATAAGTAATTAACAAGAATTGAGAGACAGAGAAATTTGCATACAGTATTTGCTGTGCTTCGGCTTGGTGCAAGCTTACTTCCAGTCTTCCATGATGACAATCTACTGATTGGATTCCACTAGACAATCAACAGAGGCTACAGAAGAAAGTGATAATACTCAAGTTTGATCTCAGTATCTCGCACATCACTCTTTGAGTGCCTCTCAAGTTTTACAATTTGAAGCTCGCAAAAGACAAGTATGAAGCTCTTTCGAACTTTGGAATTTTGATTCTGGATCTTTATTTTGCTCTTCAGTACCTTGGCCTCCTTTTATACTCTTGCACTTCCAATTTACTTGTTAGATAGTCTTCAAAGCATCACTCTCCAGTCAACCCATTGAACAAGATTGCTTAAAGAAAATTGAGGAGTCATTGAGGAATAAAATCAAAAAAATCTGTTGATATGTCGCCCATATAAACAGATCTTGGATTTCATAAGTAAGGTAGCTTGCGCTGGAATGACTGGAAATCAATCAAAGATGTCTTGCGAGAAGATTTGTGCCGCAAAATAATCTTTAAGCTCGAAGATAAAGCAATGCTTTCTATACAGGGAAATCCGCGCCAGATTACCAGCTTTGACTATTTATAAGCAATAGAGTTTTGATCCGAATATATAAATCTATGAGTGGACTTCGTAATCTGATTATATTCAGCTCTTACATAGAATCTGAAGCTATCAAATGCCTTGATAATATCCACGAATAAGGTATGCTGATATTCACGCCGTTACTTTGGTAATATCTATGAAGTAACTTTTTGAGAGGATTCAAAAAACTTCTTGCTGAAGAAAACACTTAGGCTACGTTTGGCAGTCGGGATATAAGTCAGGATAGGATAAAATTTATCATATCCTGTGTTTGATTCCTACTCAGGATAGGATATAAGGGGATATAGCCTGGATATAATTATCCTAGGGGGGAGGTAGGATAAAGGTGGATAGGATTTCTTTTGTTCATGGTATAAAAACTATTTTTCTGAATAACAAACTTTTTATATAATAAAATTAAAATAATAATTACTTTTAAATAAATTTGAATTCTAATGTTAGAAAGAAAAATCAAAATAAAAAATAACTTTTATTTTTAATTTTATTTTTATTTTTTATAAATCATATTTATAATTTGATTTCTTTCTTCTTTATAATATATAGACAAACACACTTAGTATTTATATCATTAAATATTTTAAGTATAATAGTATAGTTTGTTATTTAATGAAAAATTTTATTAAGAAATGATGGAAGGGAGTCAAAATAATGATAAAAAGAGATTTATAATTAAAAATAATAAAAATGAATTAAAAGAAACTAGATTTTAAGTAAAAATATTCACATTTGAAAATGATTTTTCTAATTCTTGAAGAGAATGAGTAATGAAATTTCTAAAAAACCTAGCATCTCCATCTCCATCTCCGTCTTCTCTATCTTTAGTTCATGTGGAAGTTTCATGATTGCTTTGTAACTTTATAGTTTATTATAAAAATTCACGAAAATAGCGAAATAGTTGAAACTTACTCTCATTCTTAGCTTTCTGGTTCACATAAAAATCTAAGAAAAGCATAACAAGAGTCAAACCTTCTTCTTCTCCATAACCTTTTGTTTCATATTGAGGTTTAACGAATATCGCAAAAAAGGCAAAACTTTTCAGCAAAAGTTGAATGTTTATATTTTTTTCTTTTACTAGATTCACCAATGAATTACAAGAGATTCTTATATTTTTCGCTTGTGCTTTTTCAAATTCATTTTACATTGATATATCGTATATACTAAACAATGAGTATGATATGATATGAACATATCCGGCTCTATTACTGCGATTCACCAAACACATGATAGGATATGGCAAAATCTCTGGATTTCATATCATATCCTATCCAATCCTATCCTGACTAAAAATTCGGGCGACCAAACGCAGCCTTAGATGCATTTATTATAATCAAGAAAAACTAAGGATAATTTTGTCATCTACAAAATTCATTAGTTTTCTCAATAGAGGCATCTGTCGTGGACATTCTCTTTTATGTGTGAACCACCCTGCATGTTTGTATAAGAAAGTAAATACGATATCCATAGAAGCTACTCGGCAACCAGGCAAGTGTTTTCCTGGCGGATGATGGAGAGGCGGAGGATAGGTCAAAGTGAGGGGCATTCTATTGTAGCAGTTGTGGAATAATTCATCTCTCGGAATAAGAAATTAATACCGCATATGAGACTTGGTATAGATCTGCGAAGTGTTGCTTATTAAAGAAACTTAGCACTGGGTCAACGCCACCATCATCTATAAAAAGGGACAATGTCTCCATACAAGACATCTCAGTCCTATCTCAAGCAAACAACAGAAGAGCAGAAGACATCAAAGCCCCAACTCTCCGGTGCACAACCACAATGAAGCTTCTTCCAATTAGCCTTCTCATCTTGGCTCTGACAACCGCCACCACTCATGCTTACGACCTGAGTCCTCTTCAGGACTTCTGCGTGGCCATCTGAAGGGAATTTCATACAAAATCACTAATCAAGATCTATAAACGAAGCGGAATAATATAGATCCACATACCCATAAGCACGAAGTGCGGATTCCAGCAATATGTCAATCAAATCGTTGTTCTGGATCGTCAAGCCCTGAGATCAAACTTGAATCACTGATCGGTAAGGTATATCACGTAAAACGAACATACCTCGATAGCCACAGATTAAGAGCTCCCGTTGCAGATGAGATACGATCCAGATCCGGCGATCGATCGTCGTTGAGAGAGAATTCTTCCATGGAGTTTTTAGGAGAGTTTTTCTGGAGGTTGAAGAGAACGACGTACGTTCTGTCTGATAGCTGAAGAGCCTAATTCCTCTCTCTCTCTCTTTTTAGAATAGGAAACAAAATCCTATTAATTGCAAATTATCGCAATTATGGAAATCGGCAATTTAGCCCTTATTTGGGTGCCAATTTCCAACATCTCCCACTCGCCCACAAAAGGCTAAATCTCTCTCTTTCTCTTCTCACTGCTTAGTTCATATGCGCAAATAATCTGTGCGACCAGCATACTATGAGAGCTTGTTGCCATACATCTGTTAGGAGTATATAGCAGCTCAAAATGGGCACATAACCTCAGAGTAGATGCAGTATGCAGTACCCTAGATCAATCAGTCACATTTACATCATATCTCTCTTGATCTCGTTGAGTACTCAAATACAATACATTGTATTCACAATCATGATTAAACTCATATAATCATAATTGGTCGACCTGTGAACACAAAAATTGAATGTGACATTAAGAATTGATCTTCCTCTTCCCTTAAACCTCTCAATCTCAGTTCAATGTCCCTTTAGATCGAATCAATCTCATGACCATAGACAACACTCTAAGATAGCGAACACCGAAAAGAAATATTGAGAAAAAGTAAGAGTCGTGAGGGGACTAAAATTGAGGAACTCTTATCCTCAAGAGTCTCACACGGCCACAGAGTTGAGATCTAAACTCTTGCCAACTCTTCTTGGTCGTCTCATGCATACGTAATATGAAGTACGTATTACGATATTCTCTTCTTTCCCATGGAGCGTATGTCTTCCAACTTTTAATACCGTACAGATGATAGCTCAGACATACTCAATGTCTAGCTTGAGTTCACAAATCTACTATCTTCAAAATAATCCATCAGAACTCACATCTGGCATTAAAGACAGATAAAGTGAAATATGTGGGATATATCACTTTCAGTATTTCACTTTCGGACATAATAAATATTATGGAATCATCTTAACACTTTAGCTAAGGCGACAACTATATTTGAATCACGATCTCTCAATTATCACCTAGATAATGAGCTTAAATTGTCTCATCTCTATTTATCACGCAGTAAATAGAGGCGATTACCCGTGTGAGTGGGCTAATCTCTATCTGTCCGACATACCTTCTCAACATAATGCACTAAGCATTAATATGCAAAAATGTCATACAAACTCATAGACATCAATAATGATAACAAATACCATTAACCATGAACATTGGGAAATATAAATATTCAGTACCCTCGTTTTTATGCACTTCTAGAGATTTCAATATAAGGAACTAATCCCTTTGTCAACACATGACTAAGGAAAACATCTCTAGAGATTCACTTCATCAGAAGATCTACTATCATTCTCTGCGTATATATGTACTGTATGTTCACATCTTTTCATACAATCATGTCTTTCACAAAATTATATTTTGTGACTTTAGTTTGGTCTTCTAATGGATCTTCAGTGTAAGCTATTGCTGCTTGGTTATCACAATTAACTAATAATTGATCCCGCAGCATCCTTAGCAACACTTCACTGACCCAAACATCTCTTCAAACCAAACACCTTTTTGTACTGCTGCTGATAACACCACGAGATCAATTTTTATCGTGCATAAAGCTATACACTTTTGCTTCTTACTACTACAAGATATTGTGCCACTGCACGGTAAGAATACAAGCCCAGAGGTAGATTTTCTCTCATCTAAACCTCTTCCTCAGTCAATATCAGTATAGCCTTCAAGGCGTAAATCTCTACCTTGAACTCAGCAAAAAATTGACAGTACTTTCTAGATACATCAGGATTCTCTTGATGGAAATCCAATATATTTGACCTAGATTAGAGTGGTACACATACCATTCCAACTGCATAACAAATATTAGGTTTTGTACACATCACAATGTACTTTAAGCATCCAAGCATAACATATGGAACACTTTCCATTTCTGCATTTGCTTGTGGAGTCTCAAGACATATTTTGCGGCTCAGAAACGAATACTTTGACATTTGCCTAACCATTCCCATTGGATAGAGAGATACCGGGAATCTCTCTAGGCCAAAATTGGGTTGGCATAGGTATAATACCACCCAGCGAATAAGCCACGCATGCAATAGGAGTATGTTCGGGTTTACAATCTTGCATACAAAATCATTCGATGACTTTATCCATATAAGTCTCTTGTGAAAAAGATCATAATCTTTTTGAACGATCTCTTGAAATCTTAATTCCAAGAATATATGCAGCTTCACCCATATCTTTTTATTGCAGAATTGGAACATAATCAACTCTTGACTGTATTAACACACTCCATATTGCTCCAAGCAATCAATATATCATCAAAATATATTGATAAGATCACATATTGATCTTAGGATCGTTTGATATATATGCAATGATTTTCATCAATCATTATAAAATCATATATCACTAAGGCATTACAAGAAAATATATATCAATATCTCAAAGACTGCTTAAGGCCATATATCGTTCTCAAAAGTCGACATACTTTTTGTTCTTGGCCAATTGTAACAAACCTAGCGAGTTGTTTCATACAAATTTTTTTTTTATTCTCCATTGAGAAAAGCAGTCTTTACATCCATCTGATATAATTCAAGATCCATACTAATCACTATTGCCGGAATAAGGTGAATTGAGGTAGATCTCACCACATGAGAGCAAACCTATTACTTCTAATTGATTATACCATTTCACCACAAGGCGGGCCTTATATCTCTCAATCAAGCCATTGGCTTTACGCTTTAATTTCGAGACACATTTGTTCCCAATGGTTTTACATCCATTCGAAGGATCAACTAGTTCCCAAACTTGATTTGATCTCATTGACTCCATCTCATTTTTCATTGCTTATATCCATTTTTCCTTATCAGGGCAAGTTAGAGCCTCATTTACATTCCTTGGCTCATCCTCTTCTTGTGAAGCGACCATGAAAGTATTTCCTTCAATGTCTAAAACGTCGACAAAACGACAGAGAACGCTTTTTCGACTTGTTCGTTAAATTGATGATTGTGCACTTAGTACATCAAGCTCCATTACGCTCCCACTTGGCAACTTATTTGCCGTATTGAAGATTGTACACTTAGTACATCATTTTCCATTACACTCCCACTCGGATTGAACAACAACAACATCTCGTTCATGTTAAGCGGTTGCAATTGAGAAAATGTACACTTAGTACATCATTCTTCATTACGCTCCCACTCGGATCAGATAATGACGGCATCTTCTTCACATCAAGTGGTTGCAATTGAAACTTGTTTGAAACAAATTCCTCACTTCTCACATTGCTCCCACTTGGATTAGATGCCCTAGTAGGGTCATCATCACTATCCAAGATTTTAAATGGAGAATAGTCTTCACTTATCTCGCCCTTTTTCAGAAATTCATTCACTAAGAATGTGACATGTCGTGATTCAAATTCAATTACACTTACCACTTTCTTGCTCACCTATAATACATACCCTTTCGATTGCTCTTAGTGTCATATGAAGACACTCTTTTATGCCTCTAAGGCCTAATTCTCATACCAATGGGAGAAACCGTATATATAGGAAGCACATCAAAATCTAAGAAAACTCAAATCTCATTTTCAACATGTCCACAACTCATATGGAGTGGTAGTAACTGATTTAGAAGGTACATGGTTAAATATCTAGACAACAATCATCAAAACTTCACCACAAAAGGTGATAGCCAAATTAGTATGTGCCATAATATACCTAACCATTCTCATTGGGCCCTGTTTCTTCTCTCTACGACTTCATTCTGTTGAGAAATCGCTGGAATAGTCAAATGTCTTTCTATTCCTGTTTCATCACATAAATATCTAAACTGATCAGATAGATATTCTCAACCTCGATCGGATCCCTTTTTTTTTAAATAATAATTTTTTTAAAGCTCAAAAATAGAATTTCTCGAAGCAACTTATGCCTCAAATTTATGAGAAATAAAAAAAAATATCCGAATCGAGTATAATCATCTATAATGTGATGAATTAAACAGCCCATGCCTTGTTCTCACATATGTTGAATCACATGTCTCAATGGATCAACTGCAAATGAAATTCAGCTCTTGTTTCCTTTCCAAATGGTTTGCTCATTGTCTGTCCCGCTAGGCAATACTCACAAATAGGCAAATCGACTTTTTAATATTGCCCTATAAGCCCTCTTCAGCTTATCTTAATATTTTTTTTATTAGGCCAATGTGACCCAGCCTAGCATGCCACATATTCATATCATCACAAATGATGAAAAAATAGTGAATAACTAATATTCACATTATTGTACCCAACAGTCTGTACAATGAAACCATCCAGAATCATAATAACTTGTTCCTAATGACAAGTCATCACTACCGTTATGAAAATTCAAACTGAAATCAAGTTTAACCAAAACTAACATGGAAAATATATTCCATTGAGTTTTTGGAGCATATAACACAATATGTAGAAATAGGGTGTGATCACTGCGCATTTTCAATTGGCATGTGCCAATCCCTTTAACTTCCACGTAGGAATTATTTTTCACATTTTATCCACTTTGCTCCATGTCGAAGTCGTTGAAATTTCACCAAGGTATTTCTATCTTTCGTTACATGATATGTGGCTCATAAGTCTATAACACTCTAAAGTGCACAAAGCCCTTTTTTATTATTATTTTTTTAACCTTTTTTTTTGTTCACCACAATCATGAGCAAAGTGACACTTATTGCCACATTTAAAACATTTCACTCTTGAGATGTTTTTCTTGAAAAGACATTTTCCTTTCTCATGTTGGTTAACCTTCGATTTCCATCCTGAAGGATCTGTTATTTTATCATTCCCACTTCTTGAACCCACCTTGATGCTTAAGCCAATGAGTTATGGGCCAACTTAGGTATATTAACTGGCTCAGTACCACATCAATTCTCCTATGTGGGATTTCTCTAACACAACTCACACATGCATCCTAACAATCTCTCGCTCATGTGTGAGCTCCAATGTTAGGTTTGCTCCCCCTTAATCCAAGTGTCCTTCCATACCAACATATCTCGACTTGAATCTCCATCAACGCTCATCGGGCCCGTTGCTACACCACAACTTCCACCGGCCCGGAAACCGCATTGGCTCCATCTCAATCTGAATCTCCATTAACACATCGGGCCCGCACTGCTACACCACAGTGTCCACCGGCCCGAAAATCGTGTTGGCACCAGATTTCTTCTTGAGATATTCACCGGAACAGATTGGGGGCCCACCAATCAACCATCGGCTTTAATACCATTTGTTAGGAGCGCACAGTGGAAGTCCGATACTTTTTCACTAGGGAGATCGCCAAGAGGGAGCCCAAGTCTGAGCCCGTCAATATATCCAGTTGGACCCACATTTACTCAAAAGCTTAAGCCTGGAGCACGAATCTTCATTTGGTCTAGAAACAGCATTCTAGTTCAAGACATCGCATAGCGTCCTCAAAAGTCTTTACTTTTATTGTGGATCAAGTGAATTTTCATATGCACACAGTTATGAAGTATGGAACAAATTACTGCTTGCACTTGCTACTCATCAGTCAAAAAAATGGCCCATTTCATGCAGTTCACTTATCATGTTTGACAAGTCACAAAAGTCATTTCATATTCTGCCCATGATGCATCATATAAGTGTCAAAACTTATAGTGATCTGTCTCAACTTGATGACCGATGTCTAACCAAACTTAGTGTTTAATGCCTCCCACTTGACTCTGGCATTTTCATAAATGCCTAAACTCATGCATAAAACCTTTTTTCACGCTACTCAGCAATATATGCGAGCAATTGAGTTCATCCTTTTTCCGTGCAGCAAATGTCGGCTGTACAGTATTCTCATCCTCAGGTGTTTCCATAACTAGGTCAAGAGCTTCAAATGCTTCTTGCTTTTCATAGTACAAACTGGATTTCCATATTCCAGTTTTCATAAATTTTTGCCATCCAATTTTTCCTTTGTTTCGCTAAGCGCGTAACCGTTGTTTATGAACACGAAGTTCTCTAGACATGCATTCACGAACTATTGATGCCTAACATTTACGCATCTATTTTACACTAACTAATTATATTAATAGATAATTTCACATAAGGCCTCAGATTCAAAAGTTCACAATGTTCCCAATCATCGTCCAAGAATCCTCGCTTGAAATTACCATTAACATAATCATTTATGTAAAATCGAGTTCACCGAAGTTACTAAAACTTTCTAGAACTCCCCACTCTAATAAGGATCACAATTCATACAATGATCCATATATCTTGTATAACATGGCATAACATGATTTGGACTATACATGAATACTTTACACATCAAATCATGAGATTGCATGATACATGCCATCAATCAATTCTTAAAAAAAATGCCCCAAAATACGTATATCTTGGGCTTCAAACGTATTTTCAGAATTTTTTAAATCATCAAACATGTCCAAATAATATATCAAATCGAATAAAATTTCGATACGAACGCAACGGTACCCCGCACGCCCCAATCGGAGCTCATATAAATCCACACGAGCCGGTCAAAGTTTCAGTCAACAAAGTCAACACGAAGTCAACGAGTCAAAAAAAAAAAGCAATTTCTTAAAAAATTTGAGGACCGAATTGCAATTTCTAAAAAGTACGGGGACCGAATCGTAATTTTCCAAAAGTCTGGGGACC
Organism: Rhodomyrtus psidioides; assembly: GCA_021437785.1. Classification (NCBI taxonomy): domain Eukaryota; kingdom Viridiplantae; phylum Streptophyta; class Magnoliopsida; order Myrtales; family Myrtaceae; genus Rhodomyrtus; species Rhodomyrtus psidioides. The sequence continues at coordinate 640,421 of JAILYB010000146.1, read as the reverse complement.
AAATTGCAATTTTTCAAAAGTTCGGGGACTAAATTGCAATTTTCAGAAAATTCGGGGACCAAATTAATTTTTCGAAAGTTTAGGGACCAAATTGAAATTTTCAAAAAATTCGGGGAGCAAATTGTAATTTTTGAAATTTGGTCAACGGTCAACGTTGACCGGGTCAACGGGTCGGATCGTTGACCGGATCGATCTGATCTGAACTGGATTTGGAATTGCCCTAAACCGAATCTAGAATACGGTTAAAACAGTTGTGGAATAGGGATAAACCGAGTTTAGGATAATATAAAACCGGGTCTGGGCGCGTTTGGGCCACGGAGCGTGCGCCGCGCACGTGAGAGCGTGGAGCCCACGCGCACCGGACCTCTCCGACACATGTGCCTCCGTCCGGCGGTCGTTTTCAGCGGTCGACCCATCAAAATGCTCGTCTCGTCGGTACGATTCTGATGGTATCTTCACATCACATTTTCGTTGAACGAAATTTCACGAAAATGCCTCGAAACGCCGCTGCCTCGGGAACCAATCCCGTGGTGGCGCGTGGCGCGCGTACGGCGTCCTCCGGCCTCCATTGGAGGAGTTCGACCACTCAAAATGCTCGTCTTGTCGATACGAGTCTAATGGTATACTCAGTTACCATTTTTACTGAGCAAAATTACCCGAAAAGACATCAATGCGCTGCTGTGTCGGGATCGGTCCCGTGGCGGCGCGTGCAACGCGTACGGCAGCTCCCTGTGTCGCCTCGTGACGGGCGACCACTCAAAATTCTCGTATCGCCGAGCCCGTTCCAACCATGTATATGAAATACAGTTTTGTCGCACACAACAGACCGAAAACCCAATGAACAGTAACCCCGAAAATTTGATTTTTCTTGTTCGAAATTCGTATAAAACGCAAACGATCAGGAAACAAGAACACATGCTCTGATACCAATGAAGGGAATTTCATACAAAATCACTAATCAAGATCTATAAACGAAGCGGAATAATATAGATCTACATACCCATAAGCACGAAGTGCGGATTCCAGCAATATGTCAATCAAATCGTTGTTCTGGATCGTCAAGCCCTGAGATCAAACTTGAATCACTGATCGGTGAGGTATATCACATAAAACGAACATACCTTGATAGCCACAGATTAAGAGCCCCCGTTGCAGATGAGATACGATCCGGATCCGGCGATCGATCGTCGTTGAGAGAGAATTCTTCCATGGAGTTTTTAGGAGAGTTTTTCTAGAGGTTGAAGAGAACGACGTACGTTCTGTCTGATGGTTGAAGAGCCTAATTCCTCTCTCTCTTTCTTTTTAGAATAGGAAACAAAATCCTATTAATTGCAAATTATCGCAATTATGGAAATCGGCAATTTAGCCCTTATTTGGGCGCCAATTTCCAACACCATCAATGACCCTAAAGGTTGGAGCTTTGCTATGGCGTCACTCGTATATTTCTACTCTATTGATCCTAAAGGAGCAGCTCCTAAAAGGGTTTCTACTTGGATAAGCCTAATGACATGAAATCTGTTTCTTGTGCAGTATTTGTGAATGGAAAGTTCTGCAAGGACCCAAAACAAGTCACAGCAGATGACTTCCTCTTTAAGGGGTTCAGATACCCAGGGAATACAGCAAACCCGCTCGGATCGAAAGTCACTCCTGCTTTTGTGGACCAATTTCCAGGACTCAACACTCTCGGCATTTCCATGCCTCGTATCGACTTCGCTCCGGGTGGCTTGAACCCTCCCCACATTCACCCTCGTGGGACCGAGATCTAGTCGTGGCTGAGGGTACACTGCTTGTCGGTTTAGTCACATCCAACCAATTGAACAACACCTTCCTCACCAAAGTCCTGTACAAAGGGGATGTGTTTGTGTTCCCAATAGGCCTCATTCACTTCCAGCTGAACATCGGAAACACCCCCACACTGGCCTTTGCCGCTCTGAGCAGTCAGAACCCCGGAGTCATTACCATCGCTAATGCAATCTTCGGGTCGAAGCCACCCATTTCGGCAGATGTTCTCGCCAAGGCCTTCCAAGTGGACAAGAAGGTGGTTGACTACCTGCAGGCGCAGTTTTGGTACGACAACAACTAAGTGGATGCATTGATCTCCATGACGTCGGATTACCCCAATATTCTCTATACGTGATTGCTTAGATTGACAATTACTTCCGAATAAACGAATTGCTCTTTATGTGACTGGTCATGAATACCTGAAGTAATAAAAGATCGTTCTTTATGATAGATATGAGCCAGACATGCTTAGGTTCTTGTGTTTTTTATTTCATTATTTTACTTCAAACAGATTTTGCGGTTGCACTTTCTCCAAAAGAAATATGTCTTCATCACATTTTTGTGTGGGGGAAATTATCAAAAAAGTCCTAAACCTATTGCAATTATGCCGATTCAATCTAAACCTTCTTTTTTTGCCAATTCAGTCCTAAGCCTTTTACAACTGTGTCATTTCAGTCCATCAGGCGAATTTTGGCCGGCCGGCGACCGAATATTTTATTATTTTTATGAATTTTTTAATTTTATTTTTATTTTTTTCCTTTTTTTACCCCTCCCCGCCCCTCCCCTCACCTCACCAGAACACCTCTGGCCAGTCGCCAGGCGACCGACCAGAGGCACGGCCGGAGAGGCCTCGCCCGGCCGTGGTGGGCGCCAACCTCGCCTTTGCCGGGCGAGGCAGTGACGGCGAGGCTTGACCTCGCCGGCCCAGATTTAGGTCAGCAAGGTGGAGCCTCGCCCGGCCATGGCGGGGCTCGACCTCGCCGTCGATGCCTCGCCCGGCAACGGCGAGGTCTGCCCCCGCCACGACCGAGCGAGGACTCTCCGGCCGCGCCTCTAGCTGGTAAAGGAAAAACATGAAAAAATTATTTAAAAATTCATAAAAAAAATAAAAAATTAAAAAACTATTTGGTTGCCGGCCGTTCGGCTTCTACGTCAGCGCCAACCGGTCAAAATTCACTAGATTGACTGAAATGGCACAATTGTAATAGGTATAGGACTGAATCAGCCAAAAAAAAAGTTTAGGACTTAATTGGCACAATTGCAATAGGTTTAGGACTTTTTTGGTAATTTTCCCCATTTTTGTGCGGCCTAATCCCCTTAAAATTCCTCAACTTTAGGTCAAGTCTCAAATCTGCCCCAAACTTTTTCTGGTCGCGAAAAGGACCCAGGTTAAGTCTCAAATTTGCCCCAAACTTTTTTTTTGTCTTGAAAAAAATTATCAACTTTAGGTCCAGTCCCCAATCTATCGCGAACTTTTTTTGTCTCGAAAAAAGACCCCCACCCTAGGTCTAATCCCAAATCTACCCCGAATTTTATTTTGTTGGAAAAAAATTACAAACTTTCAATCTATTCTCAAATCTAACACGTGGTCCAGTCTCAACTTGACATGGCATTTTCAAGTCGATAAAAAATTCACATCTAGACGTAACAAGGCCATAGGTACGAACAGACGACAAATCCACCCCCAATGAAAAATTGTTGAAATTCTCCAAATTAAAACCATTATAGGATACAAAAATTGGAATGAGTAACAGTAACTTTTGGACATATAGTTAATGGGGGAAATTTTGATATTATAGTAAACATTATTTTTTTTATAACCAAGATGTCCGAGCCAACTTGCGCGCACCTCGACTATTCCTCGAGGGAGACTAGCACAGCAATCCACCGCCATGGCCCCCCACTTAAATCACAGGTGTTCATCTGGGGAATCGAATTTGGGATCAGTGCGCCTAACCACACAATCTCAAATGCGCCCTAACCAACTGAGCTATCCATGGATGGGTTATAGTAAACATTGTTGATTTTTTTCTTACACAAAAAAAAAAAATCAATGTAGATTTATGACTAGACGTAATTTGTGTTTTTTTAGGAGACACAAAAAAGTTTAGGGTAGACTTGGGATTGGACTTAAAATTTGAGGGTCTTTCTTAGACAACAAAAATAATAATAATTCAAGACGGATTTGGAACTGGAGTTAATGTTTGGTATTATTTCCAAGGCAAAAAAAAAATCCAGGCAGATTTGGGATTGGACTTAAACTTTGTGGCATTTTTAGTCAAAAAAAGTTCAAGCTAGATTTGGAACTAAATCGAAAGTTAGGGAATTTTTTTAGGGAATTAGGCCCATTTTATGCTAAAGTTTGTGTCATCGTTATCTCCGTTTGCATGGATTATGATATAATTGTGGGCAATTAACCAGTAATGTAACACATACTAAAAATTTATAGGTAATTCTTTAAAAAAACCTTCAATTTTAGATCCGATCTTAATTTTGCCTCGAATTTTTCTTTCTCTACAAAAATATCCCTACTCGAACTTTTTTCTTTCTGTTAAAAAAAAGGCCTAACTTTCACAATCCTTTAAAATCTACCCACGCATTCAATAATAGCCACTAGTTTAGTTTATTCAAGAATATTAACATCCCGTTGTTGTTTCATATAAAGGTGAGGATACTGATGAAGACACATGTTCTAATAATATCTAGCTGGCCCTGATGTTGATAATTTGGAAGAAACTAATGACCATTTTGGACGCATTAGAGTGAAAGTTGGTAATTTTTTTTGGAAAAAAAAAATGAAGCAAAAATGCGACTCGACCAAAAGTTAGGAATTTCTTAGGGTATTTGGCCAAAATTTTATTACAAACTAACTAAATGACAAGGCAGGCTATGTGGCATGCACCATGTCCTCAAACACATATGGAGTCAGCAACCAAACTTAAAATTTCAAAAAAAGAAAAAGATGCGATCAATCATATATGGTTATCCGTTATTGTGTATATTGCAATAGATGTCCGCTCGACCATTATCTCATGCTGTCATTAAAGTATGCACAACAATCCTTCATGTTCTTCATATCTTTTGAATGAGGAAAAGAACGTTGAAAGTGCTATAACCTTCGTACGTCGCTTACTTTGGTATCAGAACTTTTCATCAATCATTTAAGGTTCACTTTAAAGAAAAAGAAAACATCAATTAAGTGTCAACTCAGATTTGGAATGCTGGAAATCATACATAGCAATATTTTGTCAATTTCCTAGATTGATTTGGCTTGCTAGTGTGCTTAGTCAATGTCAGTAGCTCTAAATGGAGGCTTAGGTACATCTCAAGTGCTATAAGTTGTGTACAGCATTCACTTTAGTGCCAAAACTTTCAAAACGATCACTTAAGTGTCAATTTTTTTTTAAAAAAAACGATTACTTAAGTGACAACTTCTTTTAAAAACGATCACTTTAATTCCAACTCTTGTTTAATAAGTTAACGTGGTTTGCTGAAAATCCAACACGTGCTATTTTTTTTTTGAACTAAATGGCTCATCGGAGTTGGCACTGAAGTGATCGTTTTTAAAAGAAGTTGGTATCGTTTTAAAAAAAGTTGATACTTAAGTGATCGTTTTGAAAGTTTTGGTACTAAAGTGAGCGTCGTACACAAGTTTTGGCACTTGTAGTATACTTAAGCCTCTAAAAGGATGTCGTCTACATGTTTTTCCTCAAATAGAAACACTGATTCGAACAAATCAAACCATTTTCATATTTCTTCAGACCCTAATTTAGACCAAGCAATTTGCTACAACTGAAACTCCAATCAAGAATCACATTACATAGAGAAAGCAGTCAATCAGAGAACACCCACTCCAAAACCCTAATAAAACGCAGAAATCCCAGTGCCCTCGTAGTAGAACATAGCAAAAGAGATGACGAAGAACATGAGCACCGTGTCCCGCAATGTAGATTGCGACTTGCGAGCCACCGATCCTTCATCAAGAGGGTGAGGATACAATCGGTGTTGTAAATCGTGTGGCAGCCCATGCTCAGCCGCGTTTAACTTCGATGATGTTGCTCTATGACTCTTACAAGTTCATTATACTAGCTTCACTTTTTTGTGTCCCTTCGAAATCCTTATACGCCTAGCTAATTCATTTCTTTGAATCGCATTCTTCGTTTAAATCTAATTTTCAAATAATAATTCCCTAATAGATTCTCGGTTTTTCACGTGCTTTTCCCGAAGGTTTTTTCTCTAAATGATCTATCGGATGCGTGAAAGCTGATCAAGACAATTTATATAGAACAAATTAAAAATAACCACTGGCGGGTCATTCATAATTTAACCCCAAAAAAAGCCATTTATAGGCATGAGCCCAACAAACATGCCTGGGCTCTCCCAGCCCACTAACTCTTTTAAGATACTTGAGCTAATGGCCCTATTTTCAACAATAGGAAAAAAAGTCTTAGTGTGTCAATATCTTTTTGGATTTATATTCTATTGCTTTCACTTTTGGTATTCTTTAAAATTATTTTCTAAATAGCATTAAGTCACTAATCATCGTTTGTCACGCCCCGACTCTCGAGCCCGCGACATCCCTTGCCAAATCGCCACGAGGTCATAGAGATAGCTTCCCAGGCACGCTATCGACCTATCACTTAACTACGCATGCGGAAACGTTTAAACCTCCTGACATCAAACAATCAAGGAATAGAATAGCAGGAATCAAACACCACAACTTATTCACTCGAAATAAGAATAAACAATTACACATAACGGCAGATGTTCGAGCATAACCCCATACTTCGGGGGGACTAGACAAGACCTAAAAAGGTCACATGGTCAGGTGAGGTCAACTACTCACTTCCTTCAACAGACTACTCCGACAGCCAATCCTTGACGTTCACGAGACTTCGCCACTTGGGACCTGAAAATGTTATCCCACGACGGGGTGAGAATAAATCTCAGTGAATCGAGCCTAAGCTCGGTTAGGAAACTGATTCGCCCAGGGGATCCTAACTGAAGCTCACAAATCACACATGCACATATAGCAACTATCCACAGTCTTCCTACTCCATTTGTCCCATTCCAAATTTCGTAGTCGGGATGCGTTCACACTAACCCATGCACAAAGTTACACTGTATTCAATCCTTTTTATTAACGGTTAACGTGCCCACGGCACCAGAGAGAATCTACGCGAAAGAGGGCGTGATACGACTCTCCCAATAACGCGATCCAACACCTCAGTGCGATCCAGCGTCTCACCGGCAGCACCGGTCTACGTTCCTTTACTCTCGGCAACGGCTACTACAAGCGATGTATCCAGTGTACCCATCACGGCACCAGCAAGTAGGCATCCCTAAACGGGGCGTCGGTCCAACATCCATTGCGACCGGCATCCGATAATCCCTTAAAACCTTACGTCTGGCACGGGGCATGGATTATCGTGCTTCTGGCAAGTCGTATAGTTCCGTACAAATCATAGAACACGAACTTGCCAGGAACCTTATTGTTTTTCCCTCGTATGACCATACATAGTACATCCAGCAATCAACCATTTTCATTAGCTTTGGTTAAGGCCGGATGCTCACACGGCATGTAAAAGTCTCAGCCAAAGGCCATTTTCGTGCTAAAATATGTCATTTGACTTTACACTCAGTCATATGCACATGCCGACTATCTACTAGTCATAGCAATCACACACAGGGTCATTAACCCTCAATCATCAATTGACAGTGAAAGAACATTCACTACACCCAATCAGGTATTTCAGAGAGACGATTCAATCGACGAAACCATAACTCAATCCCGAGTAATTAAACTCAATCAAATAATATCCAGCTCAATTCATGCCATGTTATTTACTAATCGATTCAATTTAGCACATTGATCGCTCGCTCGTCTCTGGCCTATCGCTCACTCGCGATCACACAACGGCAATCCATTGCCCAATCAATCAATCAACTAGCAACAATTAGCCACAGACAATTTAATCAATCCGACTAATTTAAACGATCGGCCATTTAACCTAATCCCAATTTCTATTTAAATCGGCCCCGATCGTGTACCTAAATTCCACAATTCACAAAATAACTAATCCTAGGCGCAATTAGCGCCCTAACCAAGGATTAGGGTCAACTCACATCCAATTAAGCTCGGGTAGTCTCTACGGCGTCGACACGAGCGGCGACGGTCCACGAACTTCGGTGAGGCTCGGAATTCCTTTCGGCAACTCTTGGATCACAGCTCAACTTTCCCGGACAAAGGCCCAAAACTCATGGCCCGCGGCCCAAACACTCGGCCAAAATGGCCCACCAAACGGGCCAAATGGCCCACGGTACCGGCCACGGCCCAGGGCACTCGGCCAACCCGCTCGGCCAAAGGCCCAGTACACGGGCCCGCAAAACCGGCCATGGCCGGCCCAACAGGGCACTCGGCCCACCGAAACAGGGCAGGGCGGGCAGCGGCGGAACGGTGGCCGACGGCAGGCGGCCAGCGACGGCGGAGACTTGAGGGGACGTCGGGGAAGCTGATGGAAGCGACGACGGTGGCGAAGGGCGGCCGGAGGCGGCTGAACAACGGCCAAACAGAACCGGCCGAACAGGGACTTGGCGAGCAGAAAACAGGGGCGGCGGCTCGGGCGGGATTCCGGCCACCACGCGCGGCGGCGAGCTCCGCCGAGCTGAGGGAAGTTAGAGGGAAGTCCAAGGAGGCCGAAGGAGGTGGCGGTGCAATGCGGGGGCGGCCGAATCGGCCGGATCTGAAGAAAATCGGGCCGAGCCCTAAAACAGGGCACCGTGGGAATCGGGGCTGATTGCGGCGGCTCCGGTGGCTAATCGGCGGCGGGGTTCGGTCGAGGATGTTGAGGGGAGGTTGAGGGACTTGGCCGAGGTGATGGGTGGCGGCGGTGGCGCCGCGAACGGCCGGAGGAAGTCCCGGAGTCCTCGGGTCAGTGGGCGCCCGAAACAGGGGCTGGGTTCCGCGGCGGTTTCGCGGCCGTCCGACGAGCGACGACGGCGGTGGAGGGGTCGGGGGTGACGGCGATGGGCTGTTGAAGGCGATGGCTGCCGGTGGTGAGGTGGTGGCGCGCCAAAATCGCCGGCGGGAGGAGGAAGAATGGGGGGAAAGGTTCGGTCAGGAAGAGAGAGCAGGGAAAGAACAGAGAGAAAGAGAGATCGATCGTGAGAGGGAGCAGGGAAAGAGAGAGATACGTGAGAGGGTGGGTCCACAAGGCTTTGGGCATTTTTGTCTTTTATGCACATATCTAAGGGCAAATGGTCATTTGACCAATCGGGACTGAACAAAAATTTTGTACAATGAGCGAAGGGCATTTTCGGTATTTTCACGGGTTAGGTTCAGTCAGGTTAGGCTCGGGTCGCAAGGATTGAAATCCTAATTCACGGCGACTAAGAATTTCGAACCTAATCTAAACCGACTAAAATTCGATCTTAATCCATTTTATCGAATTCGGGGACTTTACCAAAGTCGGATTTCTAGGGCGTCACATCGTTTGTCCAAGTGGTTCTTATTTTTTCGAGCAAAAAAAAAATCATTCTTTATTTTTATTATGCTCTAACCTTAAAGATCATCACCATCAAGTTATTATGTAACTGAAATTTTCAAGTTAACCATTAATATCGATCTAATCATGTTTGATTAATTTGTCCTAAAAAAATATTTAAATTTTTCATATACGTGTATTAAGGGTGAGCAACTAGAACGAACCCCTTATGAACTAAGGGACTAGTCTAATTCCGAGTTCTTACAAGTAGGAACCGACCTTTCAGAAGGGGACCAGGCCAGTTCCCAGTTCCAACAGATAGGAATCGGCTTGATCGATTCAATTCACGATTATAAAACTTGAAACAGCTTGGTTTACCTAGATACTTGGAACTAGGGGTGATCAGTTCCCGATTCGATCCGATTCTCCTCAAGAATCGAGGATCGGACTGGCCACCCTGAGAATCGGGAACCGAACCGGACCATCGGTCCAGTCCGATTCCCAATCGGTTCCAAGGAACCAATAACTGTAGATGGATTCATTGAATAACTGTAGACAACTACTGCAGAAACCCAGAATTGTAGATGCCGGAAAGCACTTGGTTTCCCATTCCTATGAAGAAGAAGAAGAAGAAGAAGAAGAAGAAGAAATTAGGCATTACACTCGATTGAAATGGCCAATGCCCGTCGGTCACACCCCCTGGAAAATAATAGATACACCAGCTTGCTGCTGAAAAAGAAAACGACGAGAACGGAGAGAGAAATGGACCTCCGTGATCCACAGATACGCCATCGACACACAAAAAAACAAAAACGAAAACTGGATCACCCCTAGTTTAGACTTTAGACTATCGTCTGTTAAAAAAATTCGACCGGTCAGAGCTGGGTGGCTGGTCCTGTCCTATGTCCATGAAATCGGGAACCGAACCGTCTGACCACTAGTTCCAATTTTAAGAATCGGAAACCGAACCGGACCCATCTAGAACCGGAAACCGGATCACCAATCCAGGCGATTCCCGGTTCGGGCGGTCTAATTTGCTCGCCCCATACTCGGAACTAATCGACTTTAAACGGCTTTATCCCTCATCCAAGGTAAATTCTTTTACTCTTTCTATTTTTTTCTAAGATAGAAAATACTTGTTGAAATTGAATAGATTTGACATTATATTAAATGGCTTTATCCCTGTTCCGAGGTAAATTCTTTTACTCTATCTTTTTCTTTCTAAGGCTCCGTTTGTTTCACGGAAAATATTTTTCCAAAAAATATTTTCTATAATTTCTAGCGTTTGGAGGGCAGAAAATATAAAGTCAAAGAAAATATTTTTTGATCAACGGAAAATTTACTCTTAAAAATCAGGAAAATGATCTCCTCTTTCAAAAAGCGAAGATCATTTTCCTCCTCCTCGCGCGGTGCTTCTCTCTCTCCTCTCAACGCCTACGCTCTCACTTCTCAGTCTCAGCGCCTCTCTTCTCTCTCGCTCGCTCTGTTCACAAATCGGCGAAACCCTAATCTGTGGATCTCTCTCGCCTCGCCGCCTCCCGCTTTCCTCCACCGCTACCCCTCGATCGTCGAAGCTTCTCCAGTAGCCTCCCTATCTCGATTGATCGGCCGATCCCTCTTCTCTTCGTCCATCGAAGCAACCGTCGGCATCTGGTTTGTCTCTCGTCCCCTTTGTTTGACCCGCCTCTACGACGGTTTTATTAAGTGGGCATTTGCTGTGGCTGGTATTGGATTACTTTCACGCATTTAGCTGTTGATTAGGGTTTACATGCATAAGTATGCCATGGACTTCTGTAAGTGGCTATGGTCCCTCGATTGGGCGCAAGCAAGATGATGGGATGTGCCTAATTTTTGTGGGTTATGATTGAATTCAGTACTTCTAAGGATAGTTTCCCAATGGAGGTGATGACTAGTGATTAGGGGAGAGTAGTTTGTTTCTTGCCCTTGACTCTGAATTCCCATAACTAGTTACCCATAGGAATTGCAGAGTTTAATGTTTGATTCTAGAGAGCTTGCTTTGAAGCCAACAATTCTGAATATTGATTTGTCACTGTGATAGGAAGTTCAAAACCGGCTTTAGCTAAAAGTAATTATGTTTGGTGGTTTTTTGGTTGCAGCAAAAATATGTTCTTGTGTCAGTCCTTAGTTATTATCAGGTCAAATTCTTTGTTGCTACGATTACTGTTCTAATCAGGATATTCTTGCTGCATCGAGTAATGCAATTGATTGCTAAGATTATCATGGCTGTAGCATCACAGTTTTGTGCATGTTCATGTTGTTAATCGTCAAGATCAGTTAGTATCACAACAATCTTGCATTGGGCTTTAGTGTTTGGTCGTCATGGTTTTAGATCCTTCTCTGGTGGTGTGGAACAATAACGTAGTTGATTAATCTACGAAAAATCAAATATTTATCCCATTAAGCAGAGTCGGTTTGCTAGTAGTATGCTGGGGTGAACTCCAGTACAGGTTGATGATCAGTTTGCTTTATCCCCAGAAGCTAACTCTTTAGCAATAAAGCCAAGTTCACTGGGAAGATGGGTTTTAGTCTCTCGTTCCCTCAAAGTGGAAGTAGCATTTCGTACAGTATCAAATTGTTCTTATGTTGTTCAGTCCTGTTCATTATATATTTCTTATTCAGCTGTTTAATTTCTTGCTTGATTATAGTGATGGCTGAGAAGGGCAAGCAATTTAGGTGGTCTAAGCCTATGGAACGTGTTCTACTTGAAATTCTTGCCGATGAATCTACCAAAGGTAACAAGCCTTCAAGTACATTCAAATCCTCTTCAATTACTCGAGTTATCGATACAATAAAAGAGAGGTTTGGCATTCATTGTGAGCCCGACCATGTTGAGAATCATTTGAAGACAATTAAAAACAACTGGAAGACAATTCAAACTGTATGTGGCAAGAGTGGATTCAATTGGGATGACAAATTGAAGATAATCATAGCTAGAAAAAATGAATTCGATCAATATGTGATGGTAAATTTTTTCATCACTTGTCATCGCTACGGCCATTATGGTAACTAGAGACTTGTCATTTTTTTTTTATATTTTGTTTGACTTTCATTCATAATTTGCATTGATAGGCCCATCCTTCTCATGAAAAGTACTTGAACAAGATGATTGATATGTATGATGAGATGGCTCTCGTCGTTGGAAAAGATATGGCCACTGGATCCTTTGCTAAGCAACTTGGAGATATTGATTTGTTACATTGTACAGAGTTTGACTCTTCACATGTTGATTTAGACGATAACTTCGATGAGTTGATGAAGGGGTCAAAAACATCGTCATCTACTATGCCTTCAGAAAAGAGGTCTCACAAGAGGCGAAAATGTTCCGATATGACGAGGCCAGCCTTGGATCGGTTTTTGACCATCCAGTTGAGAACGAAAAAATTGCAAACGCATTCATGGTGAAGAGTGCAAATCTTCAGAAAGTGTGGGTTGAGAAATTTCTAAGCAAATGAGAACAAGTAATACATTTTATTGAGCTTTGTTGCCAAAAGACTCATATGTGTTCTTTCTTTTTTATTTTGTTATCGTCAACACTTTGGAAATTTTTGTGGTGTGGATTTTATTGGACCAATTCTATGTGTAGTTTTCATATGTGCTACTGCACTTTACGTTGCTTCAAGAAGCTATCTGTTGGACTTGGTTTGAATGTACAGGGACAGTTTGGCATGATGGCGACTTTGTCTAGTTGGGAATCTCTCTGATGCATTTCTCAGCATTTCTTGTTGTAACAATTTCCCTGTGCTCTCTCATGGCTTTCCCCTGTTTCATGCTTTGTTTTTGTTGATTATCTTCTTTAACAGTAGAGCGCGTGGGATAAGGATACACATCAATTATCTGATTTGTCCAGTTAAATGAAGTTGTAGATACCAGACATGAGCTATATGCTTGCTTCTGCTGATGCTGTCCTGCATTCCTGTTGCTGATATGTATGCCGCGCTTTTAGGAGTGCTTGTTACTTTTTAGACCTGATTTGTGATTCTACCACTTGATTTTTGGAGTCTATATTATCAATCCCGTATGCGTTGAATATGAAAAATTTGAAGCCTGAACTTGCCTGTCTTTTTTTAGAGAATGCTTTTCTCTTTCCTGAAAAGAGCGTGAATTTGTGGAGCTGCTGCTTGGGATCTTTCTTTCGACAATACAAGAACAGAGAACTGTTACACGTTACCGACCCCGACTCGAGCGAGTTACTTCATCAGAGGCGTTTTCCACTACGGCAACTACGATGGCCAGTCGAAGCCGCCAACTTTCGACCTGGAGTTTGATGGGAACAAATGGACTAGTGTCGTTACTTCGGCCACGCAGCTCTATTTTCACGAGCTGATCTACACGCCCGGAAGAGACAATGTCAACGTGTGTTTAGCTAGAACGCAGGACAAGCAATTTCTCGATCACATTGGTCGACGATCGGCCAAGGCTCGAGCTCGTTTACAACTGATCGTCGGCAGTTGTCGTGGCCGACGACTTAGTTGAAATCAAAAGAAAAAAATAAAAATAAAAAAGAAACGAGAAAAAGGAAAAAGATAAATAATTAAAAGAATTCTAAATATTAAGAAATTTTTTTAAAAAAATGTAATAAAGAAAAAAAAAAGTTAAAGAAGTTTATGAGAGAAAATCAAATCCAATTTTCCACACCAAACAGCGGAAAATATATTCCAGGCCATTTTTAAATTTCACCCAAACATCGGAAAATAATGTCATTTTCCTGAAAAATGACTTCTTGGAAAATATTTTCTGAAAATGCCATATTTTCCGTGAAACAAACGGAGCATAAAAGATAGAAAATATTTGTCGAAATTGAATAGATTTGACATAATATCCTTGAATAGAAAGAACTGTATTCGTATATGACACGTGCATATTATATATACTATAAAATCGAAACAAACCCACCCCCCTCCCAAAAAAAATAATAATAATAATAATAAAATGAAAACATCTTGGATCGGCTCTTGGGTTGACGCTGGATCCGGGCGATTCAGGTCTTGAGAACCAACCCTGATATGGTAAATTTCAGTTCTGGAATCTTAGCACAACATACTAAAAACATCATTTCATTTTATTAATAATGTTGCATATTATTTCCTCGGTAATTTTGGAGAAGCTTCTGTGTGGATCTCGGTCCATGAATCCCAAATTATCATAACCATTAATCTATGAGATCGAGAATTATATGATCAATGGCTCTGATAGACTCGATCACGATCACGATCACGATGCAAACTTTTACCGGAGTTGTGTCCCGTCGATCTTTTTCTGATTTGAATCCATGAAACCGTCGCTTGGCGACAAAAGAAAAGGAGGGGGACAGACAGCTCACCGCCCCAAAACCCAGCTGGCTTGTTCTCTTCCAACCTTTTGTCTTTGGACATGCAATCGCATTCCGACACGTCGGCGCCAGGTGGATGCATTAACTGTCGGACGTGGAATTTTTTTATTTTTTTTTTGGTTGGGACCATCGCCCAAATCATGAGCTGGGACTATTTTGGCCCCTTTCACGACGAAAGTGGCCTGTGGCAGACACCATGATAAATCGAGGATGATGATGATGACGATGTAAGAAAGTGATGGGCCATCGCGGTATTCAGGCGACCAAATTTCTAGGACGACCATTTACCCTCGCTTTTTTACGATCTAGTTTTCCTTTGATGGGCAAAATACATTCAAAATAAAGGTAGAATTTCAATTTTGGAAAAAAAAAAGGGGGTTATTTTCATTTGCAAAAATGCTACACGTCATCGTGAATTCACTGGAGATAAGGACATCACAAGTATCATAACTTTCATACACTGAAATTTGAAGTTTTCAACCACTTGAATGTTATATAACTTTGCACCCAGTCAATCAATAGGATATGCCATGTCAGATTTACAACACTTGGGTGACCAGTTAAAACAAATTTACGCTTATGTGATCGATTGAAAATTACGGTACTCAAGTGAGAATTTCTTTAGAAGTGACGGCACTTAAGTGGTTAAAAAAAAAAGTTACGGCACTCAAGCGAGCGCCGTACGAAAATTATGGCACTTGTGTTGTACTTATCTCCATGAAATTGGCACGATATCTCGAAGTTCACAACAACAAAAAATAATCCCAAATTAGGCGGAATCGCTCAAATTATTCTCAAACCTCATGGATCAAAAGAGGGAAGGCACGGATGGTAACTTTTACCTGATTAATTCTCGAATTTTTAATCGGAAAAATTACAATAAAGTCAACATTCGACTTAGGATTAAGTAGATAATCGAATGGGCAAGTTGTGAAATTGGCATGATGATTGATGAGCACGGGGAAAAGATGCTTAGGTGTGGCAGCATTTTCTAATGGAGAGTGGAGGAATATCACTCTTTGCAATAAGAAGAGATATTTTACCTATTATTTTAGAGTCCCCCCTGTGTCATCAATGAAGATATTCCTTTTAGGTGGTTTGTTATTTTATACTTTTATGTCTGCAATTCTTTTTTTTTCCCCTTTTTTTTTTTGGATGACCATATGGGGATAAAGATAATTGCAATATGGGACGAGGAACTTAAAATCAACAACCAAGAGAACTCACAACAAGAGGCCGTACACGTGGGCCCCATTCTCATTGAGGCCCACCAAGCTAGATAAAACTCCGAATTACAAAATACCCCTGTGAACTTCAAACACTAGATTAAAAAAAAAAAACAAAACAAAAACAAACTTCAAACACTAGATAAAAATCCAACCTAAAACCCTAGCGGCTATCCTATAGAAAGGTTTGAAATTTCTGCTTAAAACTTCGTCATAGAGTCTAATTCACGCATGCAAATTCGTTCTTCATTGTCGAGTGCTCCGCAGATCTCAGGGGCTCATCTGAAAGTAATTTTGTGATTGGTATCTATTTTGCAACTCTTCTCTCCCGCTTTAAACGTATATTTAAATTTGAGTATTCTTCTATCATAATACAAATATAGATCCGGGATTCGCAATGCATATATATATATATATATATATATATATATATATATATATATATATATATTGTGCTCTTTTAATATGTTGGTGTTGTTGTGTTCTCTATATGATGATGGTATTGGTTACACCAAATCTAGGCGTGTACTGTCTTTTAGCAAATCCTTAGCTACTAGAGAGGGACTTCTCAGCATGTGCTTTCTCTAGTAATGATGCAAAATTCGGCGATCAATCGCCGTTGGTGCTTTGATGCAATCAAGTCCTTCCATTCATTCCGTCCAATTAGACTAACGAAAAATGCTGATATAGCATTTTATGGTATAAGGACAACCCAAGTGCCGATATTTGTATACGATGCTCACTTTGGTACCATTTAAGTATTAAACGGAGAAAAACGATCACTTTAGTGCCATAATTGACACTTAAATAATCATTTTAAAAAAATGGCACTTAAATGATCCAAAAACGATCACTTTAGTGCTAAAATAGGAGAAAAAAATATTACTTTAGTGCTAAATCAGAGAAAAAAATGACCATTTTAGTGCCAATTCCGGCGACCTCACCGAAATCGGCACTGAAATAACCGTTTTTCAAAAAAATTGTCACTTTGATCCAAAAAAAAAATATTGACACTAAAGTGAACGCCCTACACCTCCTAGTGTCCTTTTGCCGGTATTTTCTTATTAATTTTTAAGGCGTGTAGTGCTGACATGTCACCCACCAAATGCCACATCAGAAAAAACTTCAAAATCCAAAACGGGAAAAAAAAACAAGCATTATGTTTTCCAGAATTTTGATTATCAAGGATTGCTATTAGAAACCCAACGATGGGTGATGATGCTTCCTCGGACTGAGGACCTCCACCACCACCACCTCTCTTTCTTATTTTTCTCCTTTCTAATTATCAATTTTTTTCCCTGATGCAGCGCCATCTCAGCGAAATGTGTTGTAAAAAAAATGCCACATCAGCATTTTCTGTTAGTCAAATTGAACGGAGTTAACGGAATGACTTTATTGTATCGATTTAACAAGTTTTATGACTTGATTGCACTTTTTGTAAGTTTTAGAACTCAACTGCACTTTCTCAACAAGTTTTAGAACTTCGAGTGTATTTGTCTTTATTGAAAAAAAAAATTAAAAGCTTCACAAAAAACATGAAGATATTACCCGACGAGTCAATTCATGGAACTGTTGACCAAGACCTAGAAAACATGGACACAAAAAAATCAAGGACAACACATTATACTATTACCATGCTTCTCTACATACCAGTGGACTCCACTCCACCATGCACCGAAATCATCGGCCTCTCGAATCAATTCAAGAAAAAAGTCAACGAATGTCGTGCTTCGTTCAGCTGACTGACTCCCATGCCTATAATTCAATGATTTCATTGACTCACCATAAATATCTTGTGGATGAAACTTCCCTCAAAATATCTTGTACATTAAATAAAGAAATCATAAAAAAAAATCAGATATATATATACCTTAGCTCCTCCAATAAATTCTCTGCCACCAAAATAAAATCCCCTACCTAACTCAAGAACCAAATAAATGGGCACTTATATTTATGTTCAAATTGAATGAAACCAAAGATATTGGTCTCATGAATTCAAGAACGATGGCTTGCTCGCATGAGCCCCCCACATTAAATAGCTTTCCCTTTCACCTGATCGAGCTCCTCTTGCGGATTTCCAGATCTAATCTGATATTGGGTCTGCTCGATTGATGAGAATAAAATTTGAAAAAAATTCAAACTGTTGAAAATTCCAGTATTTGTATTTGATTTTTTTTCAAAGTATTTCAGATAAGGCTTTTAGATAAATTATTTTAAGAGATTTTGTTATCTTAGTTTAACGAGTAATTTAAACTTTAAATCTGATGTTGGGCCTGCTCGATTATCGAGAATAGAATTTGAAAAAAATTCAAACTGCTTGAAAATTCCAGTATTTGTATTTTGGTTTTTTCTAGTGTCATGAAAGTATTTCAGACAAGGCTTTTAGATAAATTATCTTAAGATATTTTTGTTCTCTTAGTTTTTTTTTTTTTTGGGGGGGGGGGGGGGTCAAATTTGTTCTCTTAATTTAATGAGTAATTTAAACTTTAATCTAAGCAGGTCCATGTGAAATGATCTGGACAAAAATCTTGGCTCTTGCGCTTCTTTGTCTTGTCCAGAATCCACATGTGAGGAGACCGAGAGCAGTGAGCACCACCTCGAATTAGGGTTTTGCTGTAGGAGCACTTTTCTTCCTTTTCAGCTTTCTTTTCTGGGTCAATACCTTTTCATATTCAGCAATAAAGTTCTCGTGGAAAAAATTAAACTAAGTTGCAAAAACTTATGTTTCAAAAAAAAAAAAAATCAGCCAAACTATTCGAAATGGTTCTACTTGTTCGGCACCGTACCAATGAGCCACATGATACATCCCAAGAACCATTTTGCCCCCATGTTGGCACCATCATAAACATTGTGCTTTTAACCCAGATTGGTACATCTATAATAAATTTATCAAAATTAATTTTTTAACCATTGAAAACCCCAAGTTGATAGACATGTAACCAGTTTACTCTTCATTAATTTCCGTTAAATTATCTTAATATCACGAAAAATCACAAACCAATATACTTATAACAAAAGAAAGGTATAGATCGCAAACTAGTACACCTGTTAATCGACATATGTCGTCCAATTTAGCAATTTGACGATAAAATTCTAACGAAGAGCAAACTTTGTCACATGTGTATTAGTTTAGAGAAAGCCTTTGGTAAAATGCCTGCCCATAACGTAACCCAAAAGATAAAATACATTCCATAGTTTGTTTTTGGGATTGGCGACTTACCCATTCAGTGACTATGGCACTGGACATTCTCAAAATGGATACTATCACATCGGGTGAATTCAATACTAGACATATGTTTGATGATCAAAAAATTTATTTTGGCTAAATTTTTCACATGTACAACATTTTGATAATTTTTTGTGGTATTAATCCTAAAAAAAAAAATTGCCGACCCCTACACCAACACCATTTTTGCATTGAAGAACAACTTTTCAGGACGAACCCATCATTGAAAAATCTTTATTAGCGCAAAAAAAAAAAAAATCCTATTCGGGCAGTCGATTAATCAAGTGCCAAATAATCCGGGTTTCGCGAAAGACTTGATCAATGCTATTCGATTATTTCAAAGACATTTGTTATCTAGAGATCCACTTTAAAGGTAATGTACAAATACCTATCAGTTACTAATTTTCTGAAGACTAACAATCGCTAACCTTGGATTAATCATCTCATTGGCACTCTAATCAAGAAAAGCTTAGAGAACAACGTTAATCAGTGTGGAAGTAATAACCGAACATAAACTAATTAGCAAGGAAAAGCACCAACCGTCCATTCCAACCCCCAAGAAGACCCCAAAACGGTCGGTTTTTCAAAAAGCAGCGAGAGAAGGGGGCCAATCGGGTCGCTCCCACATTCAAACCGGACCGACCCCCAAAGCTAAAAGACAATTATATTCCCCTTTTTTTCGGGGTCACAAAAATAAGCGACAAGCGAGAAAGCTCGCAACGATCCAGCCCGATCCGCGCGGACCAGACACTACATTTGACGATGACGATAGAGGAGGGAGAAGCACCCGGTGATTTTTAAAACTTGTCATGATCAAATAATTAAGTCTTGAAACTTTTTTTTTTTGAGTATGTTTAAGTCATAAACCTTACAAGTTCGATATATTGGAATCCTTCTGGTTAAGCCTGTTCATTTTAAGGGGACGAAATATGCATGTGGCATCTTTTAAATCTGAAACTCCCTTATGTTGGTAATACCTTGTTGGTACATAACTTTACATATAATTTTTCTTGATTCCGTGAAACTT